>CM062817.1:205689539-206289539 GCA_031772625.1 Pinus tabuliformis
TGGATTTTGACGGAGCCATGGGTAAGGATGGTGCTGGTTATAGGAATTTGGATTCAGAGCCCTGCTTTCCAGCTGACAAAGTTCCTAGTAATGTTAGAGTATGTTCTTACAAAATGGCTTTTGATTGCTCTAACAATGAAGCGGAGTATGAAGCTTTGATTGCAGGTCTGAAAATTTTGAAGAAGCTAAATGTTAAAAGAATTTCAGTCTATGGAGGTTCAGAGCTGGTAATCAAACAGGTAAAGGGAGAATATCAAGAAAAGCACCCGTGGATGAGAGCCTACAGAAATGTAGTTCTAGACATCTTGCGAATGTTCCTTGATTATACTTTGACAGCTGTACACCGGACTTAGAATATTGTTACATATTCACTCACCACTGCTGCAAGCAATTTGAAGATCCCAATGAACTCTAGCAACAAGTTTGAAATTCATGTCAAACATCAGCCTGTTGTTCTGGATAATTTAAGGTATTGGCAAGTGTTTTGGGATGATAATGAAATCAATACCTTTTTGCAGAATGAAGGAAATTACAAGGATGCTTCCATAGATGATGACTATGATATTGATGAACAAGAGATTGAGGTGAACCAGATGGAGGTATTGTAGCTGAAAGACAACATTATTCCTAAAGGTCTCATACCTTTAGAAGAACGTTTTGATCAAGATGATGTGGCTAGAAAGCCAAGCTTGGTGCCTACAGATAAAGGAGTTTAGGATGTCAATCTTGGAACAACAGACAAGCCCAAGTTTGTGAAATTTTCCAAAGCATTGTCTCCCAAGGTAAAGACTAAATATGTTAGATTGTTATCTGAATTTTCTGATGTGTTTGCTTGGAATTATTCAGATCTGGAGGTGTATGAAAAATATATAATTCAGCACACTATTCCCATCAAGCCAAATCAGAAACCGTTCAGGTAGAAGTTGAGAAGAATTAACCCAAAGTTGCTGCCTTCCATTGAAAAAGAGGTAAACAGATTATTTAAAGCTGGTATAATTGTCCCAATCAGATTTTCTGATTGGATTTCAAATCTGGTTTCAGTACGAAAGAATACCGAAGAAATAAGATTGTGTATCAATTTCCGGAACCTTAACAAGGTATATTTGAAGGACAATTACCCACTTCTGAAGATGGATCATATCCTGCAAAGAGTGGTTGGAGCATCACGCATGTCGCTAATCAACGGGTATTTAAGTTATAATCAGATCCTGGTGAATGAAAAGAATCGGGAGAAAACTGCATTTACAACACTATGGGGAACTTTTCATTATGCTAAAATGCCATTCGATTTGAAGAATGTTGGAGCCACGTTTCAGCGAGCCATGGACATCGCTTTTGCTAATGAAAAGGATGTATTTCTGGTTGTATATTTAGATGATTTGACAGTGTTTTCAAGTTCCGATGATGAGCATCTACACCATTTAAATATTGTGTTTCAGAGATGTAGGAAGTTTGGGATATCTCTTAATCCAAAGAAAAGTCTTTTCACCATGGATGAAGGAAAGTTTCTTGGTCATATTATCTCAAAAGAAGGAATTCGCATTGATCCTTCAAGGGTGGAGGCAATTCAACAAATAGATTTTCCCGAAACAAGAAGGAGATACAAGCTTTTAATGGTAAGATGAATTTCTTATGCAGATTCATACCCAATCTAGCTGAGCATTTAAGAGAAATAACTAACATGTTGAAAAAGGACAACATGGTAAAATGGATGGAGGATGCCATGAAGTCATTTAATCTAGTAAAGTATGCTTTATCTACAACCTTGATCTTGATTAGTCCTGAATACACTCAAGATTTCATCATATTTTCATTTGCATCTGAGCATACCATGGCCGTAGTATTGATGCAAAAGAGAGATCAGCTGGAGAAGCCCATTGCATTTTCAGTAGGACTATACGAGATTCTGCCTTGCAGTACAATATAATTGAAAAACAGGCTCTAGCTCTTGTCAAAGCATTGGAGGATTTCAGAGTGTACATTCTGCACTCACACATTATAGCATATGTTCCCAATGCAGCAGTAAAGGATGTGCTGATACAAATGGATCCGGAAGGAAGGTGGGGAAAATGGATTGCAGCAATGTTGGAATACGATTTGGAGATTAAACCCACAAAGTTGATCAAAGGAAAAGGCTTGGCAAGACTAATGGTTGAATCAAATCTGCATGCTTTATATATCAATCTCATCGCATCCATGTCAGAAGATGAAGAAGAAGGCTCTCTCATTCAAGTGTTTGAAATGTTTCTTCAGTCACCATGGTATTTAGACATAGTGTATGTACTTCAACACCTTTTGCCACCTCCGGGAATGACAAAGAACAAAGGTAGATCACTCAAACTCAAAGCTGCAAAATTCTGCATTCTAAATAATGCCCTTTATTGGAAAGATCCGGGAGGTGTGTTACTTAACTTTTTGGTTGAAGACAAAGCTCAGCAGGTGATGTATGACTTTCACAAAGGTGATTGTGGTGGTCACTTGTTCTGGAAGACAACGGCAAACAAAGTGTTGAGAGCAGGTTATTACTGGCCGACTCTATTTTCATATGTTTACAAAACAGTCATGAGCTGTCATGAATGTTAGGTCTTTCAAGGGAAAAGAAAATTGTTCCCTCTTCCTCTAAAACCTGTCGAAGTCAATGCACCATTTCAGTAGTGGGGAATCGATTTCGTCGGGGAAATCCATCCAACATCATCAACACAACACAAATGGATCCTAACAGCAACCGATTACTTCATTAAGTGGATTGAAGCAATTCCGACCAGACAAGCCACAGATACGGTAATCATCCAGTTTCTAGAGTCAAATATTTTATCTCATTTCGGTTGTCCTAATAAAATCATCACAGATAATGCAGCCACATTCAAATCAAAGACAATGATCGAATTTTGTAGCAAGTATAACATTAATTTGGGTCATTCTACAAAATATTACCCACAGGGAAATGGTTTCGCTGAATCATCAAATAAGTCTTTGGTAAAAATCATCAAGAAGATGTTGGAAACAAATAAGAAAAGTTGGCACAGGAAGTTGGTTAATGCCTTATGGGCTGATAGAGTGAGCCACAAGAAATCCATAGGTATGTCTCCATTTGAATTAGTTTATGGCATTGACATAGTTTTTCCAACATCTCTTGCAGTTCAGGTTATGAGATTGTTATAGGAAGCTGGCAGTGAGGAGGATGACTTTCAGTAAAGAATCAATTAGATGATTCATCTGCAACAAACAAGGGATGAAGTTTTCCAAAACACTTTCAGATTACAAGAAAATATCAAGAAGATCTATGATCAGAAAACTAAAGCAGACAAATTTCAGCTAGAGGATGTAGTGTTGCGGTGGGATGCTCGGATGAGGACAGAGGAAAGCACGGTAAGTTCAAAAACTTATGGAAAGGACCCTATAAGATTGTAGCATACAGAGGACAGAATGCCTTTCTACTCAAGAAGATGGATGGTCAGGATTTTCTAGGAGGGCTAATTAATGGTAGGCTCCTGAAGCACTACTACTTCTAAGGTGATTTATGAAATTATAACATGATCATTGTACATACCATTTTCCCTTTCATTGCAATATTTCAAGGTACACAGTCATTCTAGCTTGGGGCCTGAAGTGAAGGCTATAAAGTTTGAATGATTTGTGTAAGGTTTGCCGGTTTTGATTTAGTTTCTAGTCACAGTTTGAGTCATGAGTCAGTTTCAGTTTGCATTGTGTCAGTATTCAGTTTTTGAAAAGTTTTGACTTTGTTGCCTAATGGATAAGGCTACTAGGTCTACGGTGTTCTTGGCACCTCCAAGGAGCTACCATCCCCATTGGAGCCAATGTTAGTGTCAGTGTCTTCACACTGCCATCAGTGATCAAAATTTGCTCTTTTTCATTTCATAGTAGGAGTCCCATACTGATGAGTTTGCATTCCATTAGGTCATGGATTCACTGATGGTAGGGTTTTCTTCAATTTTTTCCCTCATGATCTATACTTGTTGATCCTCTTTCATATATTTCAGTCATGGCTCATGTTCACTTTGCAATTCATTTCATTAGGTCTTAGGGTTTGGTCTCATTAGGTTTTAGGGTCCCACCATGGTCAAATCCAATAATTACATGCCAATAATGATCAACAAGAATCTGAGAAGGCCAATAATGATTGGTAAAGCCATAATTTATCATTTTGAAAGCCTAATGTAGTTCTCACCTCAAAACTTGTTTTGAGGTGAAAACAAAGTATTTTGTTTTTATCTTCATTCATGATGTAATTTTATCTTTTCATATGTAATATTGGTTCCCAGCTTCTCCTAAGCATCTTGTGTTGTTGCAAAAAACCTGCCACTACAAAAATCAAGTCATCTTGAGCACCAATCCACCTGCAAGAGCAAAAGAAAACAAGCATGAAAAACAAAGTATTAAAAAAGACAAATAGACATTAGAAAGGTGGGTTTTTCAAAAGCAAAAATCAAATGGAGTTCATATAAAACCCTCCCATCCTAATTTCAAAATCATTATTCCATGTTTGCAAACGCCAAAGGAGAGAAAAACATCAAATGAGCAAGTGTTTGTGAGCAAGGAAGTCGGGCACTACGCTTAGAGAGAAAAACGATGTGCTTCTGAAGTTTTTGGCTCGACGTTGCACTTAGGGAGGCAAGCGCTACGCTTAGGGGTCATTTTCTTAGTTCGAAATATAACGGGCACTGATCTTAGAGGGTGGCACTGTGCACCTGGGTAGTGGCACTGCACTTAGGCCAGCCAACCCGAAAAACACTCCCAACTTCAGGGTTATGCCAAATTTGCTCCAATTCCACACTTGGCAAGTAAGTATCACTCCTCTCCCTCTAATTTGGTTTGCACATTCATAAGTTTCCACTCATTATATAAAATCCTAATTCTCACCATAGACCCTAAATCATTTGGTTTATTTCACTACGTATCTTCATAGCCATAACCTTCCAAATATCATCTCCTCCATCCTCACCTGCTTCTCATCACTTGTTTTTCATCCCCATAAACTCTCCTTTCATTCTCATAATTTGTGCCCTAGCTATAAATACATGCAATCACTCATAAACCCTAGAGCCTACCCCTCATTCCATTCATATTGGTCTCTCTACACTGCAGTGAAACCATGGACAGAGGAAGTGATTTTGAATATGATGAGGAGATGGCTAGTGAAAGTTTTGTAGAGAGACATAGGCAGAGAAAGCCTCACAAGGGAGGAAAAATCATAAGAGAAAAGCCCACCAGTTTAAGAGAATTACAAGCTTGCCCACTTGCAGTCTTTTGTTTCAGACACCTTGGATGTTTTGAATTCTGTGAACTAGTGGAAAGAGTTCAGTTTCATCATGAGTTGGCCAGACTTTTTGTGGCTCATTTGCATAACTATGAAGTGACACTTGCTGAAGTAACCTTCAAAATATCATCAACTGTCATTTCAGAGGTCACTATAATTCCTAATGTTGGTGAGAAATGGTACAAGCCTCAAGACCTTGATGAGCATTACTCTGAGCCTTACATCAAGCCTCAGTACAAAAACCAGGTGAAGAGGCTTTTCTCCAAAAAAAAATTGGAGAATAGTTATGTTCCTTTGATAAGGATTATCATCAAATATTTAACTTGTGAAGGCAGATTCTCCCGGTTGTATGCTTACCATATCAGACTCCTCATGCACTTCACCAGGGTAAAGATGATGAATCTCCCATATTTCTTGTTTAGAAACATTGACAAAATAGCTTACCTTGTGTAGAAGAAGCCATACCCTCAGCAATTGAACAACATCTATCATTACCCTTTGATCAAAACCATTTTTATTCACCATCTCAGTCTTCTTAACATTCCTTGGCAAACTTTCATTGCTCATGAGATGTTCAGAGGTCCACAGATCCCTTCACCAGTGCATCAAGAAAAAGGTGGGCCTTCTAGCCATGGGGAAACAAGGGAAGAGGTCAAGGAAACAAAAACTGCTAAGGTGCTAGTGTACTTGACATATCAGAGAGGCCCAAGGAGACTTTTTGCAGATGCTAGGCAAGTGTTTGCTTCATAGGATGTGGAAGGGACCTTGCCTTCATCATCAGTCCACAAGCAAATGTTATCTCCACCAGGTGTGAAAGGGGCTTTGCCTTCTACATCGACAAAACAGGTACAGGTTGAGCAGCTGAGCAAAGGTAAGGAAGAAGTGCAGGAGAAGAACCTTGGTGATGAGGATGAAAGATATTTTGACTTGACTAAGCATGAGGAGCCGCAACAGTGCTATAATCATCATGGAGTTAACATCATTGACTTGGAGGCTCGAGATGAAGAAACCATCAAAGACATTATCATACAGGAAAGGGAAGCTCAAATACAAGCTTTGGCAGACAACTTAGAGAGATCCAAGTTCATCATCAAATACTTGGAATAGGAAAACAAATAGTTGAGTGACAAACAAGTCCTCATGGAGCTGGAAATGATCAAGGCAAATAGGCAGATTTCTAAAGAGGCTCATGTCACATTGACTCCTATTGAGTAGGAGATTGAAAATGATGGGGAAACTTGGCTTGAGAGAGTCAACATAAATCTAGAAGGGCTCATTGAGAAGGCCAACAAGGATAAGAAAATGCTCAGACACATGGCATACCATTACATGACCCGCAACAAAATTTGTAATATGAGGATTAGAAAGTTAAAGGCTAGGCTAAGGAGAGATTTGGAAGGAAAAAAGGAGAAAGATAGATTGAAGATGTTGGCTGAAGTCTCCCTAGCCCATTAGAGTAGTTGATGGTGGTGTCTTATTCCAAATTTGGGTAGCTTTTGAAGAAATTTTGTCATATTGAAATTTTGGAAATTCCAAACACAGGAAATCTACCCAGAAGTGCAGCGCCACTGGCGCTGTGCTTTTTCTAGGAGAATAAAATACACAAGTAGTTTACTTTTTTGGATTCAAGGCATCAAGGATAGGCACCCTACCAATTTTCAGAATTTTTGGAGCAGATTTAGTCCACCAAAAGGTCCAAAAACACTCAAAATTTGACCTCTTTGCCAATTTTTGGACACAGAATTAGCCTTGGGAGAAATTGTTTTTGAGGGGTCAAATGAGCTCCAAATCTAGAAATTCTAGGTGTTCCAGAAACTAGACTTGAATACCTTTCGAATGAGCTATCCTGGGCTCAATTTAGATGATTGGAAGGCCTTTACAAGTGGACTCAAAGTGGCATTGTGCTTAGGACCAGTGGCGCTGCACGTAGGGCATTTTCCACTCAGGATGACTTTTTTTTTTTTGCCTACTTTCGCCTATTTTCTTGATTTCTCTCTCATGCAAGTGAATTTTATGATGTAATTAATGCCATGGATTGTAAATGTAATAGTTAAACTCTAGTAGATGGTAGATTCATTAGATGAAAGTGGTTTTGAGGGTAATGAATCAGTTTCCCTTCTTTTAGAGGCAAGTTGTTTGACTGCCTAGATTCCTGGTCCTTGTTTGGAAATGGTTGAAACAACTCCTCTTCTCATGGTTTCAACCCCTGATGGTTAGGATGAGTGATTTCAATGTCTATATCATGTATTTTCTTTCTCATTTGCAAGGGTTGGATTCAGCTGGATGCTCATGTACTGAACACTTATCATTTTGTAGCAGTTTTGGTAGGAAACTAATAAAGTTGCAGCTATTTTTATGGGATACCTGTGGTATGGCCTTTAGCATGTGTTTCTTCTTCTGTTAATATGTTCTCATGTTATTTATGTATGCCTCTTTCATATAATTGCTTCTGATCGGTTGTTTTCAAGTCAAATAGGTGGAATACATTAGGTTATAATGCTCTGCCTTGGGAAAACACTAGTATTTCATGTTTTCCTATGTTTAGGAAGGATTCTTGACTGGCTCAGGCCCTTCTTAGCTCCTCACCAGTCTAGCCTTTCACCCCATCAAGCTTAAGGTGCTGAAGATCATACCTACCTTGCCCCATAGAATCCCTTGCAATTTTGACTTAGTTTCCTAGACCCAAATTGCCCAACTCCTCCTGATCTGGCAAAAACACCATCAAATTCAATCAAAACCTTTGAGCTACTATACCTGGCATAAAATATTGTTCCTGATCTAGTCATCTTGACTAAGATTCATAAGGAGAGAGCCATCTCCCGGCTTGGTAGGGCTAGCTACCAGGTTAAGCTTGGTTTGTGGTTACCCTAGATTTGCCTCCATTTAGCCTGAGGTCAATCCAGGTGATAACAGAAGCACCCACTCATGTAGAGACTTTTATGGATGGAAGGAAGCACACCAGATAGGATGACAGATTGATGCATGATGCTAGAGAGAATGTGGGAGCACCCACATCACAGTGCAGGCAACGACGCTCACCAGATCGGTACACTGGTTAGATGGCTTTGATGAGAAAGAGTGTAGAGGTTGAGCCATCCTCATTCGAGGAAGAAGTGTGGCAACCAGTATGGGTTGATGCCATGGTTGAGGAGTATGACTCCATTATCAGAAACAATGTTTGGGAAGTGGTCCCAAGACCAATAGACAAGTCAGTGGTGAGTTCCAGATGGATTTACAAGGTAAAGCAAGCAGCATATGGGAGTTTTGAGAAACACAAGGCCAAATTTGTGGCTAGAGGGTTCTCTCAAGTGGAGGGAATTGATTATGATGAGACCTTTGATCCAGTAGAAAGGTACTCTTAATCAGATCTATTCTAGCATTGTTAGCGCAGATGGGATGGAAGATACATCAGATGGATGTGAAGACAACATTCCTCATTGGCATGATTGAGGAAGAGGTGTATATTGAGCAGCTAGAAGGGTTTGAGACCTTCAATAGAGAGTCAAATGTGTGCAAACTAAAGCAAGCATTGTATGGACTAAAACAAGCACTCCGTGCTTGGTACACTAGACTTGAAAACTATTTCACCGGGTTGGGATTGACCAAAAGTGAAGCAGATGTGAATCTTACCATTTTGTGGTTGAAGATAAATTGTTGATTATAATATTATATGTCGATGATTTGATTCTAACAGGAAATGAGATGTTGATAAAATATTACAAAGAGGATCTTGCAAGAAAATTGAGATGCGGGACCTAGGGCTCATGCATTACTTTATTGGTATGGAAGTATTGCAAGGAGATAAGGAACTATTTGTCTCTCAGGGAAAGTATTCCAATGAGATACTAAAAATGTTCGACATGGAGAGTAACAAACCCATGGAGACTCCTATAGCAGGTAATTGGAGGAAGGAATATGCTACTTTAGGTGACGTAGTGGAGACTACTATTTATAGACAACTTGTGGGTTAACTTATGTATTTGGTGAACACACGACTGAACATGTGTTTTGCAGTTAACTAGCTTATTCAAGCCAACCAAAATTTATTTGAAGGCAACTAAACATGTGTTGAGATACCTCAAAGACACCACTCAGTTTGGTCTTTGGTACAAACGAACAGAGGGAGTGAAGCTTCAAGGCTTGACAAATGTATATTGGGTAGGGAGTCCATCCGATATGAAGAGCACACCAGGGGGAATCTTCAATATTGGGTCAACAATAGTTTCTTGGTACATAATAAAATAGAGATCCATTGCACTCAGTTTGGTAGAAGCATAGTACATGGTTGCTAGTCAAGCAGCTTGTGAGGCTATATGGATGAGGAAGATCCTTGTTGGGTTATTTGGTTAGCAGATGGATCCTACAATGATTTATTGTGACAACCAGAGTTGTATCAAACTCTCTGAGAATCCATTTTTTCATGATCGGTCCAAGCATATCGACATCCGGTATCACCATCTACGAGATTGTGTGTAGAGGAGAATCATGTTGTTGGAGTACATTCCTACAGAGGAGCAGGATGCAGATATTTTGACAAAGGCATTGTCAAGATGAAAATTTGAGTTTCACATAGGTAGGATTGAGGTAGCAAATAATCCCTTTCTTGTTGAGAGGGAGTGTTGAAAATGCAACAAGAAAATCCTAATTTAATTTTGTCCTTGAATTAAATTAGGAATTAAATTGTAATTCGACATCTCATGACAACTTGTAATAGTTAACTGAGTTTATTTGAGTTATGTCAAGCTAGGAGGTAACTCCTCAAATGAATTGTGTTTATTCATTAAGATTACTCATGGTTATATACATGAGGGAGTGACTCTTGGGATTCACCTCCTCATGACTCTTCATTTTCCACTATTTACTATTTACATTATTTACAAGGGTTCACCCAATCACCATGATTAGGTGTCAACATTCCCCCCTTAATTTGAAGGGATGTTGGTGAGTCCAAGCATAGTTCTGAATATTCCGAGCTTTTCTCTTCCAAGCGCTTTGGTGAAGATGTATGCAATTTGCTCATTAGTGGAACAATGGCGTAGATGGATTGTCTTGGCCTCAACATGATGTCGAATCAGATGGTATTTTGTATTGATGTGATTCGTTCGATCATGAAACTTTGGGTTCTTGGCCAACTTTACTGTAGATGTATTGTCAATCATGAGTGAGTTGAATGTACTTGTTTTACTTGCAAATCTTCCAGAATTTTCCTGAGCCACACAATTTCTTTTCTTGCCTCAGCTACTGCTACATATTATGCCTTTGTTGTGGAATATGTTGGAATTGATTGTTTGCGTGATCTCCAGGAGACAACTCCTGATCCAAGACTCATAGCATAACCAGAAGTACATACCTCAGTTTCTTTGTCTCCATCGAAGTATGAATCAGAGTATCCAATCAAGCTGAAGTCGCCCACCTGTGTATACTTGAGTCCAAATTCTTGAGTTCCCTTCAAGTACTTTAGAACTCTTTTTGCAGCATACCAATGTCCCTCACAAGGCTTTTGCATAAACCTGGAGAGGATTCCAACAACAAATGAAATGTCTAGTCTAGTAGTAGTCAGGTAGTTGAGACTTCCTACAAGTTGTCTATACTTTGTTGCATCCTCAAATTCTTTTCCTTTTATGGATGTGAGATTTAAGTATTTTTTCGTTGGAGTATTCAGAGGATTTCACTCAGCCATGAAAAACCCGTTCAACAGATCTCCAATGTACTTATTTTGAGAGAGGAATATAGACTTCGAATGTTGAGTTACTTCAATACCAGGATAGTAGTGAACATAGCCCAAGTAATTCATTTCAAAACCTTTCATCAATTCCTTCTTTATGGATGCAATGTAGCTCTCATTGTTCCCTATCATCAAAATATAATCTACATATACCACAAGATATACAATTGTTTTTCCAACTTTATTGAAAAACAAAGTTGCATCATCAAGATCATAATGTTTGAAGTTGAGTTTCAGAATTTGCTCAGTTAACTTTTCATACCAGGATCACGGTGCTTGCTTGAGGCCATACAAGGATTTCACAAGTTTCCATACTTTAGGTTCATGTCCCTTCACAGCAAATCCTTCAGGCTAGGACATAAAAACATTCTCTTTCATATCTCCATTCAAGAAAGAAGTTTTTACATCCATTTGATGGACTTTACAACCATTTTGAGTTGCTAGGGAAAAGAGTGTTAGGATGGTAGCCCATTTTTCTGTGGGTGGAAATTTTTCCTCATAATCGACCCCTTCCTTGTGTGCAAAACCTTTTTCCACAAGCCTGGCTTTGTGCTTGTCAAGTGAGCCATCAACTTTATACTTGTTCTTGTAGACCCACTTGTAGGGGATTGGTTTGGTTCCCAATGGAGGATCAACCAGCTTCCAAGTGCCATTATTTATCAAGGCATCATACTCTTTTTACATCACTTATTTCCATTCATCATGAGAAGCGTCTTTTTTGAAGGAAGTTGGTTCAAAATCTATAGACAAATTCAGTTCACAATCATAAGAAACATCCATATCAACAGGTGAATTATAATCATCTACATCACTTCCATTTTGTTTGGTTGAATTTCTTGTTCTTGTCTTTCCAACCTCATCAGGATGAACACTTTCAAGTGTCTTTGTCAACCACTTTGGGGGACCTTTCTAAGATGGTCCAGGCTGCTCAGTTGATTGAGTTGGGATTAAATCAATATTGAGTCTCCCAATTCTTTCAGTCACATCACTCAAAGTATCATCAGTGGTTGGAGTTTCATGTGGGGGAGAGAGTGCTTCAGAAGAAGATTCCATAGATTGATCCAGTATAAGAATCCCCCCTTCAAGATGTGGAATCTGATTATCAAATTCTTGAAATGATTTTGAATTTCCAAATCTATCCAAGTGATCAAGTTGTGCTCAACAACATTTTCAGCTTTGGAAGATTCAAGAAAGATTACATCTCTAGATACAACAAACTTTTATTAACTTCATCATAGAGGCAGTAAGCTTTGGAGGTATTTGAATGCCCCAAGAAGATACACTTACGACTCCTTGCACCAAATTTGTTTCTATGTACTTTTGGTATCAAGGCATAACAGGTGGAACCAAAGACCCTGATATGCTTTACCAAAGGAATGTGGCCATGCCACATTTCATAAGGAGTCTTGTTTCTAATAGTATTAGATGGACATCTATTCTTTACATAGACAACACATATAACTACATCAGCCCAAAACATCAATTTTGCATTCTTGAAAAGCATCATGGAACATACCATATTTAAGATTGTCCTATTCATTCTTTCAGCTACTCCGTTCTTATGGGGATTATAAGGCACACTTGTTTGATGTTTGATCCCATGCTGGCGAAGATAGTTTTTAAATTCATTTGAAATGTATTATTTTCCATTATCAATGTGAATAGATCCAATATGAGATTGTGCATCATTTTCAATCCATGTATGAAAGTTCTTAAATGTTTGAAAAGAATTAGATTTGTTCTTCAATAAATAAACCCAACACATTCTGGTGTAGTCATCAATAAATGTCATCATATATTTATTTCCATTTGCAAAAGGAACATGCATTAGATCACATAAATCTAAATGAATGAGTTTAAGTTTTCTATGTGCTCAGGAATGTGAATCATGAAAAGACTGTTTGCTATGCTTTCCTAGAATGAAAGCATCACATTGCTTAAGTTTCCTAGGAATTGTAGGCAAACTAGTAACATCATTTTTCTTCAACAAGCGAAGGTTGTCATAGTTCAAGTGTACAAATCTAGCATGCCATAATAGACTTGATGTAAATGTACCTTCATCATAATGAGAACTATATGAGAAATTTTGTGCACGAGCAGAGGTACCTTGCATCTTGAGAAGCCTTTCTTCTTCCATTCCTGTCATGCCAAGAGAGTGATCTGATGCTTTTATCACCTCAACCTTTCCATCAAACATATGAATGGAGTGTACTTGCTGGCAGATGTGGACCAAAGATTACAAGTTTCTCCTCATCTATGGGAGATATAAAACATTATGAAGAAGAAAGTCTGGAAGACCAGGCAATTTGAGCCTGATTGTGCCAAGCCCTGATGGCTTGGGTTTTGATTTGTCTGCAAAGTATATTGCTCCATCAAAATTTCCACCAAATTCTTCAAAAAAATCTATTTTAAAATTCGTGTGGCAAGTTGACCCTAAATCAAGAAACCAATCATTTTTCCAAGAAGCAAGTGAAGAATTAAACAAGTCTTCATTTACTCCAATATTACAATGTGCCACAACATACTAAGAGGATTCAGGTGATTTACCTTTCTCTTTGTCATTGGTTTTATCTTTGGGTTGATTCCTTTCCTACTCAATTCTGTCCCAAGGCAACTTGCATGTGGATGCATCATGTGATCCATCTCTATTGCAACGTATGCAATGAATATCAAAATTTTCTCCTTGAGAGTGTCTGCTCCCCTTGCCTCTGAAATTTCTTCTTCCTCTTCCTCTTCGACCACCTCTTCCTCTGGAAGAATCTTGAGCATGATTCTTCTCTCTATGTGCAAGACATACAACTTCTTCAGAAGACTGAGGAGCTATCTTCTTCCCAAAAGATTTCTCTCTCTCAACAAATTTATTTACAAGGGAGTCAAAGGTAATTTCTTTGAGGTTTCCATTTGCTTGCAATGACTCAAGATAATTTGAATAAGTGGGATAAAGTGCCTTGACAAAATCTATCAGAGGAATGTCTAGTTCAACATTAGTGACTTTGATATCATGCATAATAGATTTTACTTCTGATGCAAGAGCAAGAGGATCATCATTTTGTAATTCAAGGATGAACAATTTAATCATCAGTTGGACAACTTCAAGCGCAGAGTGTGAGCCATAGAGTTCCTTAAATTTTTGTAAGGCTTCAGAATCAATCGAAAATGGTGAAATATGGCAACTCACCTCTTCATTTACAGATACTGCAATCAAGGCATAGGTCTTGCTGTTCTTGTTTTCCCAAATGGCGAATTCCTTGTCTGAAGTAGGCTTTGTCAGTTCATTATCTCCTTCTCCTACAAAAACTCCTTTCCACAACTCATTGAAAATGAGAGTGTGTTTGATCTTCTGAGATCACTCAGGATAGTTCTCCTTCCTGGTGAGAACCATTCCAAAAATATATATCAATGAATGCATTTTAAATTTTGTGTACTATGTAAAAAATGTACCCTGCTGGCAATATACTATAAAAATTTTCACTTTTGGTGGAAAACTCTGTTTAACTTTGGAAAAAAAATAGTGAGGGATAATACATCAGAGTTATTAACTAGGGGAGGGGTTATGTGGTGGAGGGGATATCTGAAATGGTGGATTCAACGTATGGGGAAGGGGTTATATACACCACGATCTCGAGCTGACTAGTAGGAGTGCATATGGGAGGGGTGACTATGTATGGGAGCTGATTGGAGAGGGTCGAGATAGTGCGTAGAGGGAGGGTCGACTGTGCAACAGAGGGAGGGACTACTACGTATGGGAGCTGAATGGAGTGGAGAGGATTGAGACAATGCATAGAGGGAGGATTGACTGTGCAATGGAGGGAGGGAGGGCTGACTATGCAAGAGAGGGCTGACTGTGTTATATAATACCACAATAGTAATTAAAAAATGCAACAATTAAAAAACGAGAGAGGTGTTAACGAACAAGTGATGTGGATATGAGGGGGGAAATGTATTATATATGACCAAGCGGAGCAAAGATATAATGCATAGTGTAGTGGGTTGGTAATGGGCTTGCACAGTGAAGCACGAGATATAATGCATGGTGGAGCAGATTGTTAATGGGCCAAATGGTGTGCAGTTCTGGTTTCAATGCACATCATTCAACCGCATTCAACCTCCAGCACAACACCTCCGACACACATAATTTGACACATTTCAATGCTCCAAGCAGAAGGTGTTCTACAATGGTAGAGGTCTCAATTCTACAAAATAGGCAAAAGGGAGTTACAATGGTAGAGAGAAACCAAAAATGAAGTTGGCTCTAATACCATGTCAGACCAAGAGGTAACTCCTCAAATGAATTATGTTTATTCATTAACATTACTCATGGTTATATACATGAGGGAGTGACTCTTGGGTTTCACCTCTTGATGACTCTTCATTTTCCATTATTTACTGTTTACATTATTTACAAGTGTTCAACCAATCCCCATGATTCGGTTTCAATAGTTGGCTCAGTTAATTCAAGTTGATGGTCTAACTTGAGTCATGTAGAGTGTCTCCTACTTTTTAGGAGCACTCATTGAGTTCATTTTGAGTTGTAATTATTTAATTCAGTTTAATTGAGTTAAAGTCCATTAAACTAGTTCGAAATGATGGAGGAATTAGTGAGGGATCCAATAGTGAGGTGTAACCTGCAGTAGTGGGGTGTAACCACCATTGATCAACCAATAAACTGAAGATTCACTCATAATTAACTCATGCATGTCAGATCAGAGAAAGACCCAGTTGAGATTGGAGTTCAAGGACAATGTACTATCAGTTGTATAATCATCCGAATTGTATAGGTGGTGCATGCAATCAGAGGAAGGCCTATGATGATTGCACAATTCATATTTGTGTAATTTCCCAGTTAAATATGGACTAATTCCCTAGGAAACTGCGCAAGGAAATAACAGCATGGAAAACAACAAAATTGGCTAAGTATTAGCTTGAACTTGTCTGGGAAGTAGTGAGATAGATAGAGATAGCACAGAGGTTTCTCAGGCTTGAGCAAGGCATTGTAATCTTCTCATATTTTATGATTAATGCAATATACATATAGTAGGGGTTTTTAGCTGTGGCTTTCCCCAGAAAATTATTGTGTTATATGTGATTGAATTCTCTCTTTTATGCTTCATGATTTCATTGATCATTTATTGTTTCCACTGATGAGTAGAGTAGATTCAAGCCAATTGTTTTAGCATATTACAATCTGCAGTTTGAATCTACATGAAATTTCTACATGGTATCAAAGCAGAAATCACTATAGAAGAGGAGAATACTAGTTTGTCTTTTGCAGGAGAAATCTAATTTGCAATATCATAATTCAAAGCCAACAAGATGTCGTTCTACGAATTAATACTAGATTATGCCCTTGAGGGTAGTTTGAATAATATTACTTGGAAGGACATGATGGAGGCAGTTTTGGAAGACAACTAGCTTAAGGAATTCATAGACAAAGACATTCCTAATACAATTGATGCTTAGGATCTAGCATAGTGGTGAAAGTGTGTGGCAAAGGCGATAATGATTATCCTAGAAGGAGTTTGAGATAATATTGGCTCGAACCTCCACAGTAAGGAAACTCCATTTGCAATGTGGAAGGCCTTGACATACCTGTTTCAAAACATCAGTGACCACATGAAGCTGGAACTGAAGGATAAGCTGAGAAAGATCAAGATGGAGAAGGGTGACAAAATAGCAAAGCACTTGACCAAGTTCACCCAATGTCGGGATGAGCTTGAAAGTGTCAGTGTTATAGTTGTTGAAGACAATCTGGTGAGTCTAGCACTTTTAGGCCTTCCCAAGAGCTGACACAACTAATGGGAGGGAGAAGCTACTAGAGTGGGAGCAATTGTGGTTTGACTTGGTACAAGAAGAGATTCGACAAAAAACCAGGGATGGATCCTCATCCAAGCACGATGATGAGGAGAATTGTGCCTTAGCTGGAAAGGTGAAGAAAGGGAAGGGTAGGTCATCCCGTTCCAAATAAGATTCCAGCCATACATGGACAACGCATATATGTACCATTTACAACAATAATAGACAAGGCAAGCACGAAAGAGTTGGCTCCATAAGCAGAGGTCCATTGTGTTCCAGGCTAGTCGAGGTTGGGGTCAAAGTTTGCGACCCGATGAGATCAAGACCGTTGATCTTTGCATAAACCTTCCACCGTTGATCAAGTCCTGTGGACCCACAATGTAACATTGTCTTGTATAACGTTTATGTTTTTTTTTTTGGATTATTTTGCTACCTAGGTTTGCGGTTTAGGCTATGGCGCACATAGTGTAGAGTTCGATAGTGATTGGGCTCAAACTCAAAGCGTGGGTTAAGTAGCCAATTGAGGAATTGTGTTCTCAACCAAGAGTTGTGCTACAAAGCAAACCTAGTCTTGGAGTGCAAGAGAGTGTGGAGTTTGGAATTTCGTTTTTGTAGCAAATAGAAAGGATCAAATTTAACTAGGAAACTTACACATCCACCGAGGAATAGAAAAAATAACCTTCACCATTAGTAAATAAAAGAGATGTGGTTGATTGTAGATTGCATTTTTAAATGTTTTGAAAAAGTATTTCTCATTTTTTATGAATATTTGTATATGTGTAATAAACAATTATAAATAACTAAACATGGCTAAGATGACATGCAAGGATGTAAAATTTAAGTTTTATAATTACATATTTTTTAAGAGATTGATTACTTAATATATTGGGTTCATCATATTTGTCATATTATTCCTCATATCCTTTTTTAAGTGTTGTCCCTTCCCCATTTACATAACTTTTTATTTGGAGCCTCATTTCTAGGAAGTAGTGGTTTCTAAGAATTACATGAACCTTCATATATTTTTGGTGCAATAGAGCTAGACTAGTGAGTCATTGTTCTTTCTTCTTTTAAGGATGACTATTTTCAAGCCTACCTCCCAATTGTTATACAAACTTTGGATATAACAACAAAAAAAATTGACACTCACGAATCTACATAAAATGTAAAATCACATGCACAGAAATCAAATCACTGTCATCAATTTCTATTTGACAGGTAAGATAAATTTGAAATATCAGACCTGATATGAAGTAACACCCAAGATCATTTTAGTATAATATATATAAATTCGAAAGACAACGTTGAGTTTGAGGTGTTCAAGATCATCATATTTGGCATAAGTACATGTTTCTTACAAACAATAGCATATTACATGCCACCCCACACTTGACCCAAATGCCCCCATTAATTGAAAGGTTGAACAATATTAATTGGGTTTAGAGTCCAGCATAAGAATTTATTTGCTAAATGAAGACCTAACAAGTGCACCGACACTTGTGATGTAATGTACCTCCTATATACACCATCAAAACAAGACTTGTTCGTCTAACAATTTAATTGGAAACGTTGATTTGAACAAGCCTGGAATCCTAAATGACTAGGAAGTGAGGGTGTTTATGGGAAAGCAATTTGTTTCGATTAAATTTTTATATAGAAAATGGAATGAGGGAAGCTGCACTAAGGAAGCTTTTATGTAATGCAATTTTTTTTGTAAGCTTGACAGGACTATATCTTCATCATGCCCAATATTTCACCCGGATTGGGGTAGGGAATTGAATCGTGACTTCACATCAAGGAGTACCTCAACATAACACCCAATCACTATCTATCCAAGACCCATGGACAAGGGCTTCTCCCATTATTATTTAAAAGCCTTCGTAAAATAATTGCAACAAAGTCTAAATGTATCTGAAGTAGTTAACCGAGGCCATCTAGGAAATCAACATCTCACCCAACATCTTTGTCCAATACATAAGCAAATGAAAAGATGCATACAATTATAAAAATCATTCTCACCCTATGTACAACAACATGACCAATTTTCCAAGAGAAATGCTTCTTATATTCTTTCCTAGGATAAATAATTATTTCACGGAATATATGTTCACCCATCTATATTGTTTAGTTATGGTTGCCATTTATGATCTTTTAGTTGTGATCAACAACAAATCATGTTTTCTCAAGAATAATGGTACACTAATTATGTGGACAGATTAATCACAATATCTCCTTTAGGTATTCTTTAAACCAATTTTGAATTTTGGTAGTTATGAAGAGTAGCGATAAGAACCACTCAATAAAATTGTCATTAGATAACTCAAAAACAACCATCACACAACTAGAAATACGATTAAGAGAGTTGGGTCATGTTAGCAGATGCACAAAAGAAATATGATTTTTTTTCTTTCTTTTTAATTAATCAGAATTACATACTAGAGGCTTAGGACAAGAGTTCCGGCCATGGCAAGGAGATAAAATGATGATTGGGTAATTCCACAATCATTATTAATTTTTAATTCATTAATATTTATTGAAATTCATGACAACATACATTGCCTCCACAATAAATTCAGTCGTCATGATTCATATTTACCTTTAACTAATTAAATGGATTAATAATTTTCATATTATTATAATTAATTAAAACTATAATTAATTATGATTTCCCATAATTTTAATTAATTAAACAGAATTAATTAAGAAGAAATTTAATTAACTATGATGTTTAATAATTAAGGTTAAGCTTCAATTATGTATTTCTTTGAGTGTTTGAAAACATGATTAATAGTTACATAGGATATTCTTTAGTGGATAAAGATGCGACATTTTAGGGCAATGAGTGGAACTTAGAAATTTTCTCTTAGACTAAAGATTCGTAAGATAGTACAACTTTTAGTTGCATTAATTAATATTAATTATTAATCTATGTTTTGACTAGTTATGGTTGTCTCCACACTAGTGTGGCCTTGACTACTATGTTCACAATAGTAGAGTCGTCAAGGGGTGTTACAAAGATCTAGGGATTTGTTAGTTGTAGAATAAAAAAGCTTGTTTTCTTGTCATTTGTGCATGATTCATGTAGCTAGCATCCTCTTGTTTCTTATCCATTCAACACTTCAAGATTCATGAAGAAGAACACATTATAATTTCTCTCTTTCATTTTTTATTGAAATTGTGGTTACCTCTTGTTTAGGTAAGCTTAGTGAAGTAAAACTTATTTTCTTCATCACTATCATTCCAAGTGAGCTAATGTGCATAAAAGTAGTACATTCATATAAACAATCCTATAATACTTTGCTAATCCATTATGGCTCAAATGATACTAAATTATGTTCTTCGTTGTCTTGTCATTTATGATTGTTGTAAGCCCTCAATAGGTAAGAGAGATGAGTTGTTTATTATAGTTTCTAGCTTGTCTCTTTCACCTACTTTTGTCATTTCTTGATCATTTCAAAGGCCTTAGAGATTCTATTAAAACTTATATTCATTCATTTTGAGAAGTTACATATACACGGGGGCTTCACTCAATAAGCCTCTGGCATATCACGTGCTTTCGTGACATACTAAACAATACCCTTAATTTCAATACATGTTGGAAAATACCTATCAAAATCACATTATTTAACCCCTACCAATACGAACCAAATACACCTTCCTGGTTTAAAAAACCCCTACTTTCACTAGATATGTTAGGTATCCATTTTATCATTAACATTTTTTATACCCCTTTATATTTTTTTATTAGCTTTGAGCTCCATTTTTTATACCTGCCAATATAAAAACCCTTTACCCCCTATTATATGCTCAATATATTTTGTCATTTTTCCCCAAATTATATGAACACACGTGATATGATATTGCACCCCCAGTGAAGCCCTTGTGTATATATATCCATTAGCTATGGCTCCTTCTCAACTTTCCACTTGGAAACCAACCTAGAGAAGAGTCGAAGACCTTTGTCCATAGTATTGACAAACTTAAACAAAGATGAAACTTGGGCCATAGGGATTGCCAGGGCATATGATAAGTAGTAGTAGAATTCAAAAATTGGATTCTATGTTTACCCAAATCATTAACTAGAACTAGATCCTAGCTACCTAATCGACGACAAATAGAAAGTAGAGTCACTACAAGGAGCACAAACATAGAAACTAGGTGGAAAGAGAGGTATCAACCTTAATCACAACTTGCTTAGCTTGGTGAGAGCTGTTAGGACTAGGAAATGTAGCTTCCTCAGCCTCCGAGCTCACAAGTCATTTATCAATATCCTACAATGACACAACCACATCATCCAACACCATCGAGATTTCATTCTTAGCATCGTTTTGTCCAACAAGACTCTGCTTAAGAGTGTCTTCATTCTCTAATAGAGTTACATTGTGTGTAGGTATTGGCTCAGTTGTCTACATGTAATGCAAGCTATTAGGCACATTTTTACCTCAAAATTTGACATGTATGCCCCCTCCACCACAACATCCTCTTCCACATCCTTCAACTTATTTTAATTTCGTTCAGGGTTTGCTCATCAAAAGCACACGTTGATTCCACGGCCCCAATCCCCTTTACCTCTGTCATCTCTACCTTTGTGGCAACGAGTTGTCTAGTGCACCATGATAACCCATTGCAAAGCCAATGAAACTAGCCTACTATCCTTGGATAAGCTCAAGCTGCAATGGGGGTGGAGACGAATTCAACCAAAAAACAAAGATTTCATTAGAGAAATTTTGAGGTCTAAAATGGGCTTCCTAAGGAATATTATAAAATAATAGTGGAAATAATAAAATAAGTTTGTATTACGTCATCAAATTTTAGAGGGAAAAAAAGAAAAACTATTTTTTCAACTCGTACTTTCAACTTATCTCCCTACTGTTTGACTCAAATTTCAAGCAGGAGCACTCACCAAATGTAGAATTTAATTCCTCATCCAAAGAGTACCAATGTTGCATATTTTTGGTGGACCCTGCTACATGAAAAATGAGAAATACATGAAAAAACATAATTGCAATCACATTTTTCATGTATTTCTCATTTTTCATGTAGCAGGGTCCATCAAAAGTTTACAACATGGGTACTCCTTGGATGAGAAATTAAATTTTGCATCCAACGAGTGCTGCTACTCAAAATTCGAGTAAAACCATAGGGAGACAAGTTGAAAATACGAGTTGAAAAAATAGTATTTTTATTTTCTTATTTTTTAATCTTTTTACTTTTTTACTCCAAAAAATGTGAATCACCCCATGATTGACGTTATCATCTTGAATCCTATTGTTTTTTATAAGTTTGATTTTGGTTGTATATTTTTATTTTGAGGCCCATTTTAGACTTCAAAATTTCTCTAATGCTAATAGAAGTTGACTAGACGACATGCAGAGTACAAAGTATGCTCACCAATCGCTCGAGATGTAGGAAATATTCACAATTCAGAACTGTATCGGATACAAAATAATATTTTTGTATTGTCATGATGCCTATTGAATTACTCCATTGCCTCATAGAAACCTTCAACATTACATACTTAACTACAAACCATCTAAGAATGAAGTTAGCGTTTGCAATAATCCAACCCTAGATATAAACCCTCATAAAAAAGATTCAGTGGAAGAGATGTATCGTTATGGTAGCTCCTAAAGACCAAACACCAAACATGTTGATCATGCATAGCTGAGGAAAGTAACACGTTATGAGGTGGGAGCATGCTAGGCTTGCTCACTCAGGCTCACTCTTCTAATCATCCCATATGAAAAAATAATTTACTATTTCAAATATATTTTTTTTAATTAAAAACACCCTAAATTATATACATACTTCCATTACAACTATCTATTCAACATAACCTTCTTTAAAAATTACAACAACAATTAATTAAGTTGGATTTTCTTTGTTGTCATTATAAATATAAATGATAAATGATAAAACTGAAATAAGGTGAACAAAGGCATGTCATATAATATGATGGTTATGAAAGAAGAAATAGATTTTAGTATACTGTGGTTGTAATAAACTCTGGGAATATTACAAGATCATTTGACTATTAACGTCCATATGTCCGAGTGGTTAAATAAATAGACTTGAAATCTGGTGGGCTATACCCGCGTGGGTTCGAACCCTGCTGTGGACGATTCGTACACTTTTTAACGTTCGTTAATCATTTTAAGTTTCCAAGATTGAGTTCATGTTTGTAATTTTCCATAATGAGCATAATCATATCAGCACAGAAATCTGAGGACCAACACCGCCGGTTCATTAACATTTTTCGAAGAATGCGCCACACAAACTGTTTGGCGTTCATAGAGAACTGCATTCAGAAATTGTACAAGTAACAATAAAGAAAATTTAACGGAGTTCCATACTCCGTCCGGTAGGAAAAAAGGGCTATGGGGTGAGAGAGGCTCGAACTCTCGACCTCACGATTTCTCAGACAAACTGTTTGGCGTACATAGATCACTGCATTCAGAAATTTTACAAGTGACAATAAAGAAATTTTAATTAAGTTAACGTGTTACAGTAAAGAAATTTAATGGAGTTCAATACTCCATCCACTAGGCAAAAGGGGACATGGGGTGAGAGAGGCTCGAACTCTCGACCTCAGGATTTCTCAGACTAGCTATGAGACCTACGCGCTAACCAACTGCGCCACCACCCCTGTTGTATATGCCAATTGTAGGGTTTTCTTGGTGTATGATTGTTTGTAGGGTCTTTTTTTTCTTTTCTTTTTGATTCACTGTATTTCTTGTATAAACAAGATTCTTGAAGAAAGCTTATGAGGTGACATCATGAGCCCCGTCCATTACAAAAGTTGTAGCCACAGCTCGAGATTTTTTACTGTAGCGAAGGCGTCATCTCCTTGCAGTGGAAAAGATTCGAAGCCTTTCACCCTTCCATCGGCGTATAAACTAACTATAAAAATTGTATGTTTCTTTTGTCTGTGAGTCCACTTGCCTTGTTTGAGATGGGATTTCGAGTTTTTTTGGAGGCTAGAACTCACAAAGTTTATGGATTCACACCGGCATTCTGTTTAGTTTCTAAGTAGATTCATCTTAACCGTGCAGGTGTCCGCATCAATTGTAGAGCAAGAGGTAAAAGTTGCAAAGGTATTGTTTGGGTTTTGTAAGGCGAATTACCAAATTATGCAGAAGAAATTTAAATGATTTGAAGGCCGCCTCATCATCTTCTCGTTCGACGCCTCTTCTCTGTCCTTTTTGGCTCTACTCAACCGATAGGGCGTATGCGTGCCTTTATTTTTATTTGATTCCAGCCTAATGTTTCATCTTCTATTTTATTGATTTTTTCCATTGAAAATTGTTGAAATTTCCTTGCCTTTGCCTCACTTGGATCGAATTGAATTGGATCCCCTGCTGCCTCCTCAACTGCACTCACTTCCTTTCAATCTTGAGGGATGAAGATTGTTTCTTCTGCTAAGGAAGATGATGTTGGTGGGTTTATCAATGTAATTGCACACTCTGGACAATTTTTCTTCTCTGAATAACTTGCTTCAAAATGACAAGTAAGTCAGAAATAACATCATAAATCACTGTGTTTTGGCACTCTCTGGGCTCAAGGGTTAGGGTTTGGTAAAAGCAGAAGCAGTAGAGCAACGGGCTCTTCTAAAGCCACGGGAAAGGAGTTAGTGGACTGTGTAGCTCTTTCAGAAGGCGCAAAATGTCGCGGACAAACTGCTATATATCAAGCAGTGGAACAATGATGCTTCATAATACAGTTACTGATTACAGATCACTAAGTAACATAGTTATGGTTTACAGATCACATAAGTAATATTATTGATATTGATTGCAGAGATTTAAAGTTGAACTTTAACCCTGATAAATGACAAACTGGGGCAGTTTCTGAGTAATGTGAAAGGAAATAACTAAACATACAGACAATCACAGGGCAGATTCGTTGTAAGATGTTGAATTGGCTAAATAAGCTTTCAATTTTTTGTTATAAAACGAACCATCTTCGCTAAAAGGAGAATTAAATTAAATCATTGCCGCTATTAAATTTTTGATGCAGATTATGACATGAAATACATATTATGTCATATTTTGGATATCTATATTATGTTTGAAGAAGTGGTTTTAACTATTAGTGATTTGAGTATTTGACATAGTTTTGTTTAAAGTAATTTGGGATTAACGGAATCGGCAAATTTGGGATAGAAAATACTTTGAGGTAACTAAGGTTATTAGTATTCTCCATGGCAGTGGGCAAGGGGAAAATTATTGTCATTGTTGTGGCCAGGAAAAGGAAAACCATATGAAGAAGCACTACACAAAGAGGTTCATCCACTAGAAGAGTAGTAATGGAGGGTTTCAACAACATGTTCATGTTGTAGCGCAGATAGAGGAGGAGTCAGCCTTTTGTGCATTCATGGCCACAACGCAACTAGATCAACCCAAGTCATCCGTGTGGTTTTGTTGTAGCTGCTACAACCCCTTCTAAAATTTTGCCTATGTTTTGATTTTGGAGCTACCTTCGATCATAAGAATTTTCATTTTAGATAGCGTCAAGTGTTCTTATTGTTTATTAAGTGTCACAATGGCTTATTATTTCATGTGAGGGTTGTGATGTCTTAATTGTGTTATCATGACGATAATTAGGCCTTGCCAACAACACTTGCACAACTTTTGAAGATAAACAACTCTCCTCAAACATAAGCTAATTCATGCCTTCATCAAACACCAGTTGCATGGCTTGTCTTGAGGAATTGCACAATCCTCTGTCACAAGGAACTGTGCAACTCGTTGTGACACTGAATTGTGCAACCCTTAAGGCATGCAACGGTAGAAGCAAATTGCAGAGTCACCTTGTGAGATGAAACTGCGCAATTCATTGTGCAACAGAACTACATAGTCCCTTGTCATTGGGAACTGCGCAGTTTCTTCAACCAATTAACTATGCAATCCCTGGTTTTAGTCAACAACACACTCCTAGAAAATAGGAGGTGCACATTCTTATCTAGCAGTGTGGTACAAGTTTGTTCTGAAGACAAATGTCAGTCCCCCCTTGATTTTAGGCATGCATGTAAGAAACCCTAACCCTAATCTCATGAGTGCTAATCTATATAAGAGAGGCTCATAGAGCTCATCCTCACATTCGCCATTGGAGCTCTAGCCATTCTCACGAGTTCAAGGAGCTCTAGATTTAATTTGCATTGCTTTTCTCGCTAAGTTTCTCAAGTGTCGCTTTTGTGTTTGCATGTGTCGTTTTGCCCGATTCTTCTTGTAAGTGGCGTTTATGTTCTTATTAACTTGTACACGTGTCGTTTTAGTATTTTGAGCTTCTTTACACATGTTGCATCACATTTCTTGTCTTTTCGCTTACCAAGAGTTACTATTGTTGGGTATATTTATGCATGCATCTTCTTCTCTTTGCAAAATATTGTTTTCTCTATGTCTGCGACTGATTTGATTGTTTCTTCGACCCTTCTCTTGGAAGAAATTGCACAATCCTTGAGCCTTGCTGACCTCTCCAACTACGCACTGCACAATCTCTTCCAATAGAAGCCCTTGCTTGCTAGCTAAAACTACACACCGCGTAGTCACTAGCCTTCCCTAGTGGTGCACTATGAAATCACAGGCAACAGCGACCCTTGTCTGTTACCTGAAATTGTGCATTGTGAAATCCAGGCTCTCTCTCTCCTAGTAGAAATTGCGCATTGTGAAGATCTAGTGCACAATTAGCTCCCTTGCAATCCTAATCTGCATAGTCTTCCTCCATAACTGTGCAATGCGTATTTCCATGCTTAGTCTACCCATCTTGAGCCCAACATTATGCAATCCCTTCCCTTAGTGATTGTTTTTCTACATGTAAGTTGATTGTTGAACTGATCTTTCTTGAACTAACTTGTCATTGCCATGAGTGCATCTTTTGCAACAACAACTGCAGATCTAGAACACATCTTTTGGATAATTGACATTGTTAGATTGATAGTGACAATAAGAGTGTTCGCATTGATGTCAACCAGACTAGCATGGATGTTGGTTGCAACTAATGCGTTGGCATGATATTAAGAAAATTAGCATTGATGTCCACTAGCCTAGCTATGATGGTAACTGGGCTAGCATTAATGTGCTTGATGTGTCAAGCTCAGGGGAAGTCCCATGGTTGTTATAGTCTCTTGTAAAGAATCATCATAGTAGTAGGGTTATTGGAGAAGCCATAAAATGATGCCTATGATGGTTGGGATTCCCATACTTCGAAGGAGATTCTACCTCAAGAGATTAGCTCAGATACTCTTGGAGATAACAAAATTGGTTAGTGCTCGGAAAGAGTTTTCCAATGGTATGTGGAAGTCTGGAAATGACCTCCTAGATCAAGAGTTATAGTTGGTGGAAGTTGACAGCCAAAAGTATCACTCGCTCAGGACTTAGGCATATTGTCATTGATGAAATATATATTGTTGAGCTCTCCTAGTAAATTCGCCATGAAGCCTTACATTTCCAAATGGCCTTATTCTCCATGAGGCCATTTTGTCCTACTTCCAATTCTGCACTAATTGATGACTAGTGACATTAAAAATAATGTTTTTCACTACCTTAGAGGCAACCTCTCAATATGATTCCTATACCATCTTTTAGAGCATAATTTTCCCTTCGAATGAGCTCTTGGCTCGAAATTCCAAATAGCTTGGAAGATATAGATTTTTGAAGTTAGGGATATTAATCTGGTCCTTGAGCCTACCTGTGCTAGGCCTCTTGGTGGAGAACTTGAGGATGCAAACTTTAATTTAAATAAATTTAATACTGTCAGTGTTGGTACTTCAAGGAACTTATAATTAATTCAGAAATTAATTCTACCTACCTACACCCTTTCCTTAAGCGATCACCCTCATGTGATCTCAAGCTGAATCCGTGGGCTTATTTCTCCGGTTAAAAGACCCTTGTTTTTCATCCTTAGGTTTTGTTAGTCACTTCTGCTTGTTCGTCACAAGGCCTGAGAAAAATGAGAGGGCAAGGGTTTCGACCCTGTGATCATCTGTGGTCTGTGGAGGTTCTCTGTCTGTGGGAAATGGTTTCGACTTCTTCTTTGTCTTCACGAGACACACATTCTTGGTAAAACTGTTCGTTTTGTTACTATTATCCTTCAACTTCTGCTCGAATTTCCATAGTTTTGTATGTGACTTCTATAACCGTCTTCTGCGTGTTCAACAGGTTTCAGCTTCGCTCTTGAGCACCTCAGCTTCGTCACACACATGTAAGTCTTCTGTTCTAATTCTTTCCATCAACATTTGTCTTCGTTTTACTGATCTTTGGGGTCCTTTGTGAGTAGGTAAAAACCCTTTGTAACCGCATTGTGACGGAGTCTTGCTCATGCTTATTTTGGTCTTCTCATTTTTTGGTTCGATGACTTGTCTCTCCAAGTAAGTTATCAACGGAATTCTTCGCTTCCTCTCTTTGTAGTCTTGTCTATCAATCGTATTTCTCTGTCTTTTTGATTTGGGTATTTTGTTGTGGTTACAAGTATTGAACTTGGATAGCTCCTTGCTAACTTCAAGGTCAAATCTCCCCTGTGCGAAAAGGGTAGGGCCTTTCCTTTGTGACTGGTAGTTTAGTTGCATTAAAAAACTTAAAACCCCAAGAGGGTTTTTGTCATATCATATTCTTGAGCAGTATTGTGCTTGTCTCGGGTTTCTTTGAATACGTTATTAGTTTTGTGAGCAGGGTAGAACCTAGCTGTTTGATAATACATATATTTTTATAAACCCTTGTTGGGTTTTTTGTTCAATACCGTCTGGAGCTCATCCAATGTTACGACCAGTTCGATGTATATTTTGGACTCTTTGAAATGAAAATAATTTAGATTCTGTTTATCAAAATATTTTTGTAAAATGTACCTGTGGTATCTTCTTTGCAATGTTGTACTCGCTCAGTTTGTTTCGACTATAATCTTGATTTGAAATATGTTGTTCCTTCCTGGTTCAATTCGATTGTAGATAATTTATTGTTCCTCCTTGTTTAATTTGAATGCATCTTGGTTCATGGTCCTGGTTCCTGTGTTGTTAGTTTGTTTATCAAACAGAACTCAGTGTGTGGTTAATGATCTATTTAGCCTTAAGATGTCGAGAACATCACATATAATTATAGAGTATTTATGATAATAAAATGCTTCACACACACAATTTATTCTTCTTCCTTAAGATGGCAGACCCTCACCTAGGTGGATCTAGGATCTGGTCTTGTTTGTACCTTTCCAGCATTCCCATATGGTTGAGAAACTGTCTTTTAGTTTCAGAATAATTTATTGAAACTAATCCCTAACACTTTAACTAATCCTAATCTAACTGTTCTTTTAATTGCAAATTACAATGGCTATGTTAGCCCAAATTTAACTTAAAACGACATAAAATAAAATTCAAAAAGTTCTTCTTCTGTCGAGCAGAAGAAGTCAATTCCAGCTGTGCCTTTTAGTTGGATGCTCCTGCATCAGGCTCCTGGGGTAAATTAAACTCATGGCTCTTGTCCATGAGCTCTTCAATAGAGTACCCGACGCTTTGAATTTGGGCAGCATCCAACCAAGAACAATCCTCAATAGAATGGTCCTTCCATTTAACCAGATACTGTAAATATTCTTCCTCCGTGTCTTCCTGGACACTTGTGTGTCTAATATCTGTTCAATTTCCAAAGGCTTTGCTGGAGGCATTTGTCTAATTCATGATTCTTCCTCATTCTGGGTGTCCCGTGTTCGTCTCTCCAAACTATCTTCCTCATCAACAACAATGTAAGGGTATAGATCTTCCACATTAAAAATGGGCGAGATTCCTATACCCAGAGGTAACTGCAACTCATAAGCATTTGTATAAAACTTCCGAAAGATTCTACAAGGCCCAATCTTTTTCATTTTCAATTTGTTGTATTCACCTCTAGGAAACCTCTCCTTGAATAAGTGTGTACCAGGTCTCCTACTTCAAACTGTACCTCCCTCCTTTTCAAATCTGCTCTTTGTTTGTATTTTTGGCTACTGTCCTGTAACTTCAATTTTACCTACTCATGTAGATCGCTAATTGCCTTCGTGAAATCTTCGCCATCAGCACTCCTGCATTCCAACTAACCCAAATCCCGCAACTCATATATTCCACGTGGGTGCATTCCATATATGATTTGGAATGGACTTCTGCTCGTGCTTCTGTTGGGTGAGTCATTATAAGCAAACTCCGCTTGTGCAAGCACACGATCCCACTGTCTGGAATTTTCACCAACCAGACTCCTTAGCAGATTTCCCAGACTCTTGTTCACAACTTCAGTTTGCCCATCTGTCTATGGGTGATAAGCTGAGCTGAAGTTCAATTTGGTGTCTAACTTCTTCCACAAGGTTCGCCAGAAATGGCCTGTGAACTTTACATCCCTGTCCGAGATGATGGATTTCGGCAAGCCATGTAATTTGACTATCTCTGAAAAGAACAAGTGCGCTACATGTGTGGCATCACTTGTCTTTCTACATGGATTGAAATGTGCCATCTTGGTGAAACAATCCACCACCACCATGATGGAGTCGAATCCCCGGTGTGTCTTGAACAGACCTAAGACAAAGTCTAAATTGACTGAGTCCCATGGTCTGTTCGGAATGGGTAAGGGTGTATATAGCCCTGCATTCTAGCTGCATCCCTTTGCATGCTGACACGCTTTGCATCTACTCACGAATCTTTGCACATCTCTTCAAATCCTTGGCCAATAGTAAAAGTGGCTCAACAAATCCAAAGTCTTGGCTATGCAAAAATATCCTTGATGAGCCCCATAAATGGGTAATTATATGGGCTCATTTTGCCTCCTAACTTAGCTTAATCCACCATTTTCATTAGTTTATTGCATGTTTTTGATTATATTTATGCTAATAGAGTGAGTTGGGTTAGTCATTATGCCATGAACTGTAATGTGTGCTTCATGCAGATTTTTGGTCAATTTTGAGACAAATTCAAAATTTTAATGAGCATTTGGCAACCAAAATTTGAGGAAGACAAGGGAGAGGATTTATAGAAGGGTTTCCCCCTCATTGATGACTCCCTACTTCGAATCCTCCTTCAAAAAGCTCGGAGCACAAGTAGCCACATCAATGCATCAAAGAGGCAGTCGAGCAAGTGAAGGTTAACTGTTGTCTATCTCAAGTCCTAGGAGCCAAGCCTCCCTGATTTTAGGAGAGCTATTGGGAGCTCTAGTTGTATAAATAGAGAGGCCTAGGGCCTCAGTAGGTTGTTGGATGTTAGTCAAATTTTTGCACTTTTGTTGCAGCTTTTGCTCAGCTCATTTCAAGCTTACTTTTGTGGACAATTTCATGTAATCTGAATATTATTTTGATAATGAAGAAATCTTTTCTGAGCCAACACTGAGTTACCTCAAAGGGCTGAAGCTCTTGGGTTAGGGCCCAACCCAAGCTGCCCAACACCTCTTGTTTTGTATTTATATATTTTGTTCCAGTTTATGAATAAGTTGCTGTTAGATAGGTTTCCTCCTTAGTTAACATAGGTTGTTTTTGGTGATTTACATAGCTATTTCCATTTCAGTTTGCTGAAGTAGGTTAAGTAGTGATAGGAAAAAGATACAAAAAGGCCATCAATAGAGCCTTGACCTCCTTTCCTCCCTCTGGGACCATGAACTGAGGTCAAGACCCTCTTGCTGCCACAAAAACACAGATTTGCCTTCTCCATGCAATTTCTAGTGTTGTAGTTTGATTTAGAGGTTAATGCTTTGCTTCAGATCTATTTTGTCATGCTCATTTTTGTTTCTGCAATAAATCTCCATTCATGCTTTCCTTTCCATCTAGCATTGTTCAACATTTTATTTTCCTAGATCAAAATTTAGGTTAACATGAGATATAGTTCTATTTTTTTGGTGCAGCTAGTTTCCTTGCATGCTCAATTTCAGTGTTTGATTCACAACTCTCTTGCAGTACATCTCTGCTCATAATAAGTAAATAAATCAACCACCACCATCTCTCTTTGCTACATGTTCCACAGGTCATTCACAACCCCTCATAAATCTGCCCTAATTTTCTGCACTATTCTCATAAACTTTCATTCCTTTCCTTGAACGAATCCGACCACCTCTCTCTTTCCTAATCCTCCCTAATGAACCTCAAACACCTTAACACATCCTTCTAGCCCTCAACTACCCTTTCCAACCATTTTCCCACCTTAAAAACCTCTAAAATAGCCCTCGACATCCTCCTGTAGATCCTCCTATAGACCTCCTGTAGATCCCCTGCAGCCTCCTGTAGAAATTCCTGTAGGTGACTTTTTGAAGTCTGATTGCAGGGAAAGCCTCCAGAAGGTTACCAGAGGCCTCCTAGGACCCATCCACACCTTCCTACACCTTTGCAAACTCCAAAGTCGCCCTCCATCGCCACCTAATCACTGCCACATCCATAAACAAATAAATTACATGCATGACAATTTCACATAAAATACATAAAAACCCAAAAAGATGTTTTTTTTTTTCTCATTTCCTTCTAGAAATAGCTTGAATAGATGTTGTTTACTCTCCAAGTAGGTAATGGCATTCATTTTATGGTTTTTCACCTCCCTTTTTGCAAAATTAGGGTTAGTTGGTTAATTGGGGTTTGCTAGGGTTACTTCACATTTAAGTCTTCTTTAACTTTCTGCAAGTAGAGTAGCCTTTGTAGGTTAAGCTTTCCGTTCTTTCATCACACATAAAGCTTTTTCTGGAATTCATAGAAGTTGGCTTGAGCTCCTAGTGATCTTGCGCCAACTGACCAAGTGATAGCCTACAGTAAGAACTAGTACTTATGCATATCGCTTCCAATTTTGTTACGAACTACCGGGTTGATAAAAAGTAAAGTAGGAAGCCCAAGAGTTGCAGCATTATTGCTGCAATACTGGTGCTCACCAGTCCTACCAAACCCCCACTATGCTTTTCCTGGATCAAGTTCTCCCTCATAGAACATTCTGGAATACACAACTGTCCTCCTTTGAACAACAATCCCTCCTGCATGTTATAGTCCAACCATGGACTATTGTCTCTCAACAATGGATTTTGGCAAGCTTCATAAGCTTCCTTAAAATCTGCATCCATTTCATACAAGTCCTTAAGATGTTCGAATCCTAATACTTGTACTGTGCTTTCTTGAAATATCAAACTTCTCCTACTTAATGCATCTGCCACTTTGTTGGCTTGACCGCTGATGTGTTTCAAAATGAACGTAAAACTCTACAAGTACTCCACCCACTTCGCATGTTTATGATTCAGCTTGTGCTGCTGCATGATGTACTGTAACGCAGAATTGTCTGAAAACAAGATAAATTCATTAGCCAGTAAATAATGTCTCCAATGCTTCAGTGCTTGGACGACTGCATAAAATTATGTCATAAGATGTGTACTTCTGCCTACTCTCATTTAACTTCTTACTGAAATAGGCTACTAGCTTATCTTCTTGGCTGAGTACTGCACCAATGGTTGTCCCACTGGCATCACAACGAACTTGAAAATGTTTGTTAAAGTCTGGTAATCTTAGAACTAGTTTTTCAGTGATTTTCTTTTTCAGCAGCTGAAAACTCCTCTCAGCCGACTCTGTCCAATGAAAAGGTTGATTTTCCTTTTTAACAATATCTATCATAGGTGCACAAATTCCACTGAATTTTTTAATAAACTTCCAATAGAAACTCACCAGTCCATGAAAACTTCTTACTTCAAACAAACTCTTAGGAGATGGCCAACTAACTATGGCTACAACCTTCTCTGGATCCATCTTCAACTCATTCTCAGAAATCACAAATCCCAAATAAATCAACTCTTTCTTGAAAAAAGAACATTTTTTAAAATTTATCAACAATTTATTTTGCTGCAATTTTTCTAACACATACCTGACATGTCAAAAATGTTCTTCCTTCGTCTTGCTGAATATAAGTATATCATCCAGATATATGATCACAAACTTGCCAATAAATTCTTTCAGCATCTCATTCATCAAACACATGAATGTACTGGGAGCATTGCTCAGTCCAAATGGCATGACCAACCATTCATACAAGCCTTCATTGGTCTTGAAAGTTGTCTTCCATTCGTCACCTTCTTGAATCCTGATCTAGTGATAGCTTCTTTTCAGATCTATCTTTGAAAAGTACGTTACTCCACTCAGACAATCCATCATATCATCCATCCGTGGTAAAGGAAACCTGTACCTGATAGTAATCTTGTTTATCACTTGGGAATCAGTGCACATCCGCCATTCACCTCCTTTCTTGGGAGCTAAAATGGTCGGAACAACACAAGGACTCAAACTCTCCTAAATCAACCCTTTATCCAACAACTCCTGTACTTGCTTCTTGATCTCCTCATTGTCTTTCGGACTCATCTGGTAAGCAACCTTGTTTGGCAAACTGGCTCCTGGAATAAAATCAATATGGTGACTAATGCTCTGCTTTGGTGGTAATTTATCTGGTAGATCATCTACCACAATATCACTAAACTCTTGCAGCATGTCCTGTATCTCCACAAGCAAATCAATAATTTTAGTATGTATCAATACTGCTCTTGGTCTCTGCACAACTACATAGTTTACCTCATTATCTTCAATCTGTCACAGAAACTCCTTTCCGCCTATCAACAATGCTTTTGTCCCACTAGTTTCTGCAGCACTTTCTTCTTTCATGGGAACTAGCATATGCTTTATCCCATCTTTCACAAATCTGTAACAATTCTTCTCCCCATCATGGACAACCTTTCTGTCATATTGCCATGGTCTTCCCAACAGAATATGGCACACGTCCATAGGCATAATATCACAAGTTACCTTATCCTTGTACTTGCCAATGTGAAACTCCACTTCACACTGCTCATCAACCAACAATTGGTGTCCTTTCTGTAACCAGGACACCTTATATGGAGTCAGGTGCTTCAACTTATTCAAACCCAATTTTTCCACCATTTCAGTAGCTACTAGGTTATCAGTACTTCCGTTGTCTATAATTAATTTGCAGCATTTTCCATGCAACTTGCACACAGTTTGGAACAATGCCTTCCTCTGTATCAAGTCAGCTACCTCCTTAGCTAGTTTTAGTAGAACCTTGTTCAACACCAAGGCTTCTCTTGTTTCAGGCGCATTCTCCACCTTCTGTGCTGGTGCCTCTGCTACATTAGGTTGAGAAACATACGCTCCCCTCTGTCCAACTTACTCATTTTTAGGACATTCAAAAGACCTGTGTCCCCATTTGTGACACTTGTAACACTGATAGGCATTTCCTCTGCCTTTGCCATTACCTCTTCCACATTGGTATGGCCTTCCTCCTCTAGTGTTACCTTCCCTCTCAGTCTATCCTGAAGTCTTCGAACTGCTGCCCTCTTCATTGCTATTGGCAGTTCTACCTCTGCCAAAGGACTGTCCTCTTCCTCTGCTAGAACCACGTCCTCTTTTTGCATTCTGCTTTCTGGTAATCTTCTCTTCTGCCTTCAAAGCACTTTGATATGCCTCCTCTATAGTCTTAGGGGAAAGAATACTAATCTCGTCTAGGATCTCCATTCGTAGACCATTTAAAAATCTTGCTTTCTTCTTGGGGGTATCTTCAACATACCCAACTCTCAAGTTTACTTTATAAAACTCTTCAGTATATTCCTTTACAGTCATCATTCTTTGTCTCAGGTTCTGCACCTATTTGTAAAGGGTAATTTGGTAATCTTTAGGCAGAAATTTACTTTTCATCTTTGCAATCATTCTGTCCCATTTTTTGATTAGTGGTTTGTTCAATCTCCTCCTTTCTTCCTGCACATTGTCCCACCACAGTGCTGCGTGTCCTTTCAACTTGGTAACAACAAACCTGATCTTCCTATCCTCACTGATTTCTTCATATTCAAAATATTTATCTAACTCACTTATCTAGTCCAACAATGCCTTTGTGGAAAAGCTGCCATCGTAGTTAGAAATTTCTAGTCTTGGCTTGCTGCTAGCCATCAAAACTGATTTCAACAATTTAATATTTGGTCCCTCCTTTTTCGAACCATCTATTTTTGCTGCGTTTTCATCCTCACCATCATCTCCACCTTCAGGATCTCTGCCTCTTCCCACTTCCACTTCTGCCAAATGTGCAGACGAAGTTCTGATCTCTTCTCGTAGCCCTTCATCTACTACTCCTTTGATGGCTCTCCCTTGACCTCTTCTTCCTACCTCCATCTTCACTGAAAGAAGAGAAACCTTCTATGATACCACAATTGGTGGGGAACTCGAGGATGCAAACTTTAATTTCAATAAATTTAATATTGTTGGCGTTGGTACTTCAAGGACCTTATAATTAATTTAGAAATTAATTCTACCTACCTACACCCTTCCCTTAAGTGATCACCCTCATGTGATCTCAAGCTGAATCCATGGGCTTATTTCTCTGGTTAAAAGACCCTTGTTTTTCGTCCCTAGGGTTTGTTTGTCACTTCTGCTTGTTCGTCGCAAGGCTTGAGAAAAATGAGAGGGAAGGGGTTTTGACCCTGTGACTGCCTGTGGTTTGTGGAGGTTCTCTGTCTATGTATAATGGCTTCGACTTCTTCTTTGCGAGGTCTCTATAACACTGTCCATTTTGTTGCTATTATCCTTCAACTTCTGCTTGTATTTCCACAGTTCTGTATGTGACTTCTATAACTGTCTTTTGCGTGTTCAACAGGTTTCTGCTTCTCTCCTGAGCACCTTGGCTTCGTCATGCACAGGTAAGTCTTCTGTTCTGATTCTTTCCATCAAAATTTTTCTTCGTTTTACTGATCTTTAGGCTCCTTTTTGAGCAGGTAAAAACCCTTTGTAACCTCACTGTGATGGAGTCCTGCTCGTGCTTATTTTGGTCTCCTCGTCTTCTAGTTTGATGACTTGTCTCTCCAGGTATTATCAATGGAATTATTCGCTTTCTCTCTTCGCAATCTTGTCTATTAATTGTATTTCTCTGTCTTTTTGATTTGGGTATTCTGTTGTGGTTGCAGGTATCAAACTTGAATAGCTCCTTGCTAACTTCGAGGTCAAAGCTCCCCTATGCGAAAAGGGTAGGGCCTTTCCTTTGTGACTGGTAGTTTAGTTGCATTAAAAAACTTAAAACCCCAAGAGGGTTTTTGTCATATCATATTCTTGAGCAGTATTGTGCTTGTCTCGGGTTTGTTTGAATACGTTATCAGTTTTGTGAGCAGGGTAGAACCTAGCCGTTTGATAATACGTATATTTTTATAAACCCTTGTTGGGTTTGTTGTTCAATTGTGTTTGGAGCTCTTCCAATGTTACGACCAGTTCGATGTATATTTTGGACTCTTTGAAATGAAAATAATTTAGATTTTGTTTATCAAAATATTTTTGTAAAATGTACCTGTGGTATCTTCTTTGCAATGTTGTACTCGCTCAGGTTGTTTCGACTGTAATCTTGATTTGAAATACGCTATTCCTTCCTAGTTCAATTCGATTGTAGATAATTTATTGTTCCTCCTTGTTTAATTTGAATGCATCTTGGTTCATGGTCTTGGTTCCTGTGTTGTTAGTTTGTTTATCAAACAGAACTCAGTATGTGGTTAACAATCTATTTAGCCTTAAGATGTCGAGAATGTCACATATAATTACAGAGAATTTATGATAATAAAATGCTTCACACACACAGTTTGTCAAATCAATTATTTTTTATTATTCTTCTTCCATAAGATGGCAGACCCTCACCTAGGTGGATCTGGTTTTGTTTTGTACCTTTCCAGCATTCCCATATGGTTGAGAAACTGTCTTTTAGTTTCAGAATAATTTATTGAAACTAATCCCTAACACTTTAACTAATCCTAATCTAATTGTTCTTTTAATTGCAAATTACAATGGCTATGTTAGCCCAAATTTAACTTAAAACAAAATAAAATAAAATTCAAAAAATTCTTCTTCTGCCCAGCAAAAGAAGTTAATTCCAGCTGCTGCCTTTTAGTTGGATGCTCCTGCATCACCTCTAATGTCGGCCTATCTATGGGACATGTCCCTTCGCTTGTCCACTGTAAAATCACTATAAATATAGGATGCTCGACCTCATTTTGACTTAGAACTTCGACACACAATCACATAATAGTTGAAGGAGGTTCACACCTCATGAATACTGATTAATAAGGGTTAAAAGAGCACAACAAAATATACTTTGGACTAGGTTATTCTTCTGCACCTCAGACCTCAAAGAACTAAACTGCACTGGGTTATTCTTCTGTGATTTCATTGACTGATCCTCTCTATGATACAATTTGAATCCTTCAACTGTGGGTTGTAGAAGTGGTTGATGCATCTCAAACTACAATAGACCTCCTCGGACCTGGCAGGCCTTATCATCTCAAATTGTTGCAAGCCTTATCATCTCAAATTGTTGCAAGCCTCTCAGACTTTTTACAGTGGCATATCTCTTTTCAATAATTGTGTCACACGATGACTATGTAGTGTAAATCTCAGATTGCGCAATGCATCAACTGTTGCATTGTGAACTAGGTAGTGATTGTGGTGCTTTCAGACAGGGTTCTCTCAAAGCTTGTGACTGTGGCAATTGACACTTTAGACTGTGGGGTGTTCTCGAACAAGTGCAGTCTTGTATATCCTTTTGTGAACTGGGCAACAATGTATCCTCAACTGTGGGAGTTGGTATATCTTCTTGGACTGGGCAGTGTTGAAGTTCGAACTGTGAAATGTTTTGAAGACCGGAATTGTGGCATGCATTGAAGACCTTGATCTCTAGCATAAGACTTTGGACAATAGCAGATTCCTCCACCTCAGTAAGCAGCAAGTAGTGGCACAAGCAGTGATGGATTAAGTGAAGTAAAGCAAGTGGACAAATGAAGTTGACATTGAAGATTGAAATCAACAACACAATAAGGTGATCTCATTGATGGCAGTCAAGTAAGTACATTTTGCATTTTCAATTAAAAGAAGACAAGACAATAGGATTGGTGTCCTTGGAGTTGGTGCTCCTAAATGCAAGGTTGGAGTCTTGGATAAGATAGGGTCAAAGCCCTAGAGGTCGGAGCCTCATCAAAGTCCAAGTTGGTGCTTGGCAACATTCATCATTTATTGTATTCAATATTTTCTATACTTAATAAAATTATTATTATACATTTCTCTGATTAAATTGTGAAGAATATAACTGGTAAAAATAACAATGGAAAAGAAATACCGATTCGCCCCCCTCTCAGTGTTTCCAACACACAGTAGAAACTTTTGGTAATCTCGGTTACAACGGTCAAACTTCAGGATTTTGGCTTTCCCAAGGGTTCTTGATAGTGCTGAATCCATTTCTACCCAAAAAAACACTCTCACATATCTCAATTCTCGATTCATGCATGGACATCCTTATTGCTCATTCCAAGAATATTTTAAACTTAGAAACATGAGTGGTATCAATTGTTTAACCTCTCTTATGTTTATCAAATTCAGGATTAAATTCCAAAATATTCCCAAATAATCAAAGATGAAATAAGTTCAGGAACAATGCAGAAAAAAACCAGAAAATGCTACTTTTGGAGTGTTTTTCCTTAGGATTGGGCAATTGAGGTTGAAGTTATAGGATCAGATTTGTAGCTGTTGAGTATGATGTAATTACGTTTTATGTATCATCATTTTGTTAAAAAGTCAATATGGGATATTTCTTTGAGTGACTTTGAGTCATAGTTCGAGTAATCAGTTCATTTCTTCCAGTAATTTGTGTTTGTACTTTTGCGTTGTTGGACTTCATTTCAAACCTCATGTCACCATTAAAAAAAATAGGAAGGCATACAACAAAGTTGGTTCATAATGGAATATTTCATTTTTTATAATGTTAGAAGGAATGGTGAAGGAAGGGGAAGAAAGAACTTAAAGACTGACTGTATGGAGGACTAATTCATGAATATCTATATAGTTGTATTCTCGGTGAGACTAGCTTGTTACCCACTATCGATGGTCGACTTGTGACCCCCACTACGTCTTCTCGACTTTAACGTCTCACACCGCTTATGATTGGTTTTAACTGGCCAAAAACTGGAATTGTTCGCTATGGATATTTATCTAGGCTGGTGCTATCCCCTTCCTGAAACAATATTGCGTCACCGTATAACTCGCCTTTCTCTCACTTTCTGCATTATGATATATATAATGATGCCTCGTAACATGGTATATTGCGTAAACATAAGAAATCAAGCCTGAAGCACTTTTCACGGTACATAGTCATGTCCAGGGCTGGATTGGATTACAAAACATGTAGGAATCAAACCTCCCCACCTAACTGTAAAACCAAAAATTTGAGACTAAAATTTACATGATATATGTACAAACCAGTATTATATATAAATAATAATCAAATAACTTAGTATAAAAACCAAATAAAAATAAAATTATATATAACATAATGTACAGTTATTTATATATATATATATATATATATATTCCCCTAAACATATGGGAGCATCATCAATGATGATGGAGGAGCATTGAATCAATCACTATCTTCATCGTATAATGACGGGAGAAGGCACCCAAATGAAATCAAGCGATCATTACCAATGGAATTTGGTTGAACTATGGGAATAGGAACGACGTGGAGTGAGAATACATAGGATGGGCAACACCAATTAGTTATAGAGTACTACTAATTATGTGTAAGCCACATGAATGGAATATAACACTGAAACTATTTCGTGATTAACATATCCTTGACTTATTAGTCCCTGCCCAAAAGGTGGCAGGGACTATTGTAATCGGTTGATGTGCTCTTCTATTAACCTCATGCAAAAAATTATAATCTTTTTATTGCTTTAATCAAAGTTTCAAAAGTTTTAAAATGATATTTCAAAAGTTTGAAGATCGTATTTTATTTTTAATGAAAGTTTTATTCTGCCATCTTATTTGGCCTCTTCCTGAGGCAAGCGTCTCAAATATCTTAGTATAAATTCTGATGACAACATGCATTTAATTTAAGTTTTTGTCCAGTGAAGTAATGCTAACCTTACTTCACTCACATATTAGTGACATTTAATGTTATTTACTATTTCATGTGCAATGACTATATTATAAAGTTCACATGCACCCATGGACAAGTGGAAGTGGACTAGTGGAATAAACAAGTGGTTCTACATTGACAAGTGGTTATAAATTGAATTTCAATATGTCTATTTGCATGTTGCTCGTGAGCCACCACTTATTCAACTATATTTTAAGCTCTGTGTTGAGTTGTATTGGATTTGCATCAGAGCCTAGAAGAAAAGTTGGGAAGGACGACCTGAATTGGTTGCGCCTAGAGGTACAATTATGAAATTAATTTAATCAACAATTTCTTAGTTTTGGAAATAAATGATTTTGTTAATAAGTAATTCAAGCCATCAAGGCATTTCTCAGAAAATAATGGTTATTGAATAGAGCTCCAATTTTTTCTTTCCTATAATTATGAAATTAATTTAAAGAACGATTTCTTAATTCTGGCTATAATTGTGGCAATGGAATTAATTTGAAGAACGATTTCTTGATTCTTGCAGACCCATAAACTTTGAGCAATGTTTTCTGTGGGATAATTACTTTATGCCCTGACTTTAGCCCATTCCCATAGAGATTCTTAAATACCCTCACACTTAACTGATGATTGTGTTATTATTCGCTTAACAATAGAGTCTAACCATCATCACCCTCACAAAAAATATTTTGTATCACAAGTCCCATATGAGCCTTTTTATTATGAAAATACTTGGATTGTCCACTGCTTGAATCTGAATAATGACTTGAAAGGGAAAGGAGAGGAAGCGAAGCCACTTTGGCTGTGTTAATTTTTGAAACTAGGGTCAAATTCCATAATATATAGCTCAGATGACCGAGATGATGCTTGCAGTAAATTCCTCTTTTTGAGAGGACCAAAATCGACATAAAGATTACCCAATTTGGTCAAGCGAAAGATAATTTTTGAATTAGTTTATTCATACACACATTATGAAATGGGTTGGCCCTAATCACGTGGGTAACTTCTTAGGTCGGACTTAACCCCAAGTGAACCCTTAGAAAATCCTATAAATAGAAGTGACCTCAAGCGCATTTCAACATTGATCAAGTCATTCTTCTCTTTTGTTTTGGTTCGCACAGGTTCGATGAAAAGAGTTCGCTCAAGGGTCCGATATCACAGGCATAAGGTTCGCTTTGACTTAGGGTTTTTTGATCCCCAAATGCTGGCACAGAACTGGGAATTTTAGTCCCTAGATGCTTGCACACAGGCTTATGGGAGTGTCCAAAGAGCCCTAGATGCTGACACAGAGGCTTAAGGGAGCGTCCAAGGGTTCAGAGGCAGATATGAAGGTGTCGGTCCCCAAACACTCGCAAAGAGTAGTCCTGAGAGCGTCCAGGTCATCCCAAACACACACATAACAAATAGAAGAGAGTGTCCGAGAGTTTTTGAGTAGATCTTGTGGGTTTGACCCCGAACGCATGCACGAGGTCTTCCTCAGAGTGTCCGAGCAACTACATATACCCTCACATAGTGATAGAGAGAGCGTCCAGAGATTTTTGGACACACGCATACAGTTTTGCCGAGAGCATCCAAGGTTTTGATCTTGGGTTTATCAATTGGCTTCATTTGGCTTCAGTGATCTAGTAGATCTAGGTTTATCTTTGTTGTTATATAAATATGTAGATATTATTCATTTGTATCTGCTGCAAACATATGTATTGGGCTCATAAATATTGTCTGTGAAAATGTTTTATGATGATCTATTAAAGAAAAAGATTTGAAAGGGTTTCCCCCTTGTGGGATTTTTCTTTGGTCTTGGACCAATCTGATGTCTCTTATGATTGTATTGTTGTCTTCTTTGTCACTGCATATATTGTTCTCTCTAGTTATGTTTATGATTGGTTATACTGCTAATAATTGGATGCATAATTGTTAATGAAGAAGTAAATTGGGCTAAAGTAACTGATACAACATAGAACAATCTGAAAATTTAACATGGTATCAGAGCTGAGGTGAAGTTCAAGCCCAAAAGAAGACAAGAATTGAAGCCCTCATCTTCAGAAAACATATTGCCTAGTCAAGGTCAAGATGTTGTCCTCTACCTTCAAGGAGCATGAAAAATTGGGTGATGCATCAAACTTTATTGCATAGAAAGTCAGATTGGAGATCATAGCTGAAAACAATGACATTCTGGAATACATTCAAGGAAGGATGCTTGAGCCTACAGAAAATTATTCCGCTTCCCTCAAGGACAGGTACAAGAAAGGTGAGTCCAAAAGCAAAACAAATTATAGTTGATGGTTTACAAGATCATTTGCTTACATATGTTGGGAATTTAATAAAGTGTATGAAATCAACAACTTGAATGATATCATAACCTTGAAAGATCAACTCAAGGAAACCAAGATGAATAAAGGAGAAGTTGTTCAATCCTACATTATGAGGATCTCTTGCCTTAGATATCAATAGTAGAGAGTTGGATAAAATGTGCTTGACATGGAGCTAGTAGTTGTGACGCTTAGAGGTCTTCCTCCTATATGGGACAACTTCATAACTACAATCTACAAAAACAATGTTCTTCCGTCATTTGATGAAATTGTTGGGAAGCTCACTCAAGAAGAATTAAGGATGATAGTAAGAGGAATGATTCAAAAGCATGAAGAGGGAGAGATCGCTATATATATCACTCACGACAAAAGGAATAAAGCAAAGGGAGGTCCATCAAGGAAGCCTCCTTCTCAAAATACAAAAGGAATGAATTACAGATCGTTATCTCATATTGAATGCTTCAATTGCCACGAGAAAGGTCATTATGATCAAGACTATCATGAGAAGAGAAAGAGGCCATTTTACAACACCAGAAGCAACAACAATAACAAAAGAAGAAAATGCAATCAAAGGAATAATTGTGATAGAAGATATGAAAGAAGAAGAAGAGACTCCTCAAGCGACTGCAAAGAAGATCATCCTCCTCAAAAAAAGTCAAGGGCTCCCAGGTATGAAAGTAATGTTGTAAATAAATTTGAATACATTATTATTTGTACCCTTATTTCGTGGGATATTTTTTTTTGGTCAAATAAGAGTGGAGCCTTCAATTAACCGAAAGACATGATTACATATGGTACACATCTTTACAAGTGTAAAGACCAGTAAAAGATAGACCCATTGATGAAAACAAGCAACAGGGTCAACAATACCCTAAACATCACACATCAAAACAAATTTACCCTCTTTTACTGAAAGACTAACTATGAATAAATCCTTGCCGTCGGTCTGGTTCTTGATCCGGTGGTTGACACAACATCGCTTCGAAAACTTGCGTACCACTTAACCTCTTTTTGGACCCGATATAGTCAATGAACCTTTGGTCTATAAAAGTTCGGGTCCGTTCTTAGCCTTAACCTCCCTCCACTTTGAAACCCGATATCCAATCAAAAAGCATCGCTCCTGAAACTTGTTCACCACTTAATCGCATTCTGGACCTGAAATAGACAATGAACCTTTGGTCCCTAAAAGTTTGGGTCCGATCTTAGCCTTAACCTCCCTCTAGTTTGAAACCTAATATCCAATCAAAAAGGAACACGCCGAAAACTTGCGCACCACTTAACCGCTTTTCGGACCCGAAAAAGAAAATGAACCTTTGGTCTATAATTTTCAAGTCCACTCTTAGACTTAACCTCTCTCCATTTTAAAACCCGATATCCATTCACTGATCGAGGCCACTTAAAACCTACGGTCTGTGGCTATTCAACTAGCATGCGGGTTATAGGTAGCAGAACCCCCGTAAAGGAAAGTGACGTTAGCGCAAAGAAATAAGATCGACTATCAGGATTAAATGCGGCACTTCAATCAGGTTCAAGGACTTCTGCTCTCTCCCACTCCTGCTACTCTCACTTATCTTTTCCAGCAATTATGTCCATTGATATTCCATGATCTAACGACTCCTGTGCATAATTATCCCACCTCTTCGTCCTTATCTTCACTTCATGTTTATGTTGTTCCTTCATCTTACCTCTTCATCCTTCTCTTCACTTCGGGTTTATGCCATTCCTTCATCTCCCACTAGTCTTCCTCTTGCTCATTCTTCATTGGTTTGGAGATTCTCCATGTCTTTGTTTGCCTATCGTTGACAATCATCACGTAGTTTACCAAAGGGTATAGACTCCTAGTCATACCAAATATAGCTTTCCTTATATAGCACCCCTTCATTCGCCATACGATTAACTAACATATTGGATTTCCTTCTCACATGAACAAAGCTGACTGTTCTCAGGGTTTGCAAGTGGGAATGAATACGTTGAAAGACCTACGAGAGCCTCTAATGTTTTGACACTTTTCCATGTGCCGTTCCATTACACATTTTCTTGGCTGCATTAATGACCAGTTCAGAGTCAGCTTCAATGATGGCGTTGTGTAAATTTGCCTCCATCAGGATTTCTAGGCACTACTCTAATGCCATAAGCTTCACCATGTTATTTGTGGTAGTCCCCAAATGACTATGGAAGATATTCTTTATGCGCCCCTGCTCATCTCTTATGACACTACCATAGCGATTCATCCCTGGGTTGCCCTTAGTGGCCCCTTCTATATTGATTTTCAAAAAACCAAGAGGAGGAGGTTGCCAGATATCTTTACCAGTAGTTGTTTTGCTCACATGCCAGTGCCTTGGGGAACCAAAGAATGGAGACCCAAATGCATCAGTATGTGAGCATCCTGGGGCAAAGGAAGGTCCTCAGGAATTTTCCACATAAGGGCTCCTACTGTATCTTTAAGCTATCGTAAAATTTGGACAACGGTACTCTGGGTCGAGCCTATTTTATTCTTGAAAATCCTGTTGTTGCGTTCTTTCCATACATCCCAGATAATAAAGCTTGGAACCAGAGTCCAAGCCTTGTTAATGATTTCATTGCTTGAGAAGTTTTTCCTCCAATTCTTCAAAGTATTTGTGATGTTGAGTCTGTCCCTGTCTGTTTGCTTGAAGACCGAGGCCGCCCAATCCCACATGGTAGAGGTGAAGAGGCAGAGGTTTAGTAAATGCTCCATCATCTCATCCTGTAAGCCACATAGATGGCATTTAGATGGGCCAACAAAACCCCTTTTCAAAAGATTCTCCCATGTGAGAATTTTCTTTTGGTGAACCAACCACATAAACAATTTGATTTTCATCCATTGTGGGTTCTTCCAAAGGTCATTCCAACCTTGATCAGGGTTTGGATAATCAAAAGCTAGGGCCATATGTTTAGCTTCTTTGAGGTTAAAAGTGCCTTCGGTGTTTTGACCCCATCTTAGTTGGTCAGATGAGGAAGACACCAAAATATTCCTCTGCTCTAAGTCAAGAGAAAGGGAATCTGCCTGGGCCCTCAAAGGGCTCTCTTCACTGTAACCAAGATTCTTCCACATTCTCCATTTACCATTGTCCCTTACCTGATCCCAGAAGTCACTTACCATAAGTAAAACTTTGTTATCAGTGTCATTTTTGAGAGCGGTTAATTCTTCTCTAAACAAATTTGGTTCCTGCTGCCAATTATCCTCCCAAAATCGTGCAAGGTTCCCATCTCAGATCTCCTAGAAACTATGTTGCTAGACAATGGCTCTATTTTCCCAAGTAAGGTTCCAAATGTGGGAGCCCTTGATAAGTCATGAAATTCTAATATGATCTCTCTCCTGCCAGTTATTTGCATATTTCTGCTTCCAAAGCTTAGCCCAAGGGGTAGTCGATTCCTTGAGCCACCTCCACCAGAGTTTGGCTCTCGATACTCTATTGAGGATTTCAGGGTCATGAAGCCCGAAACCACCATGGGCCTTAGGTTTTCAGAGCTTGTCCCAAGCTACCAAAGCCCACTTCTTTTTCTCTTCCCCTTTGCCCCAAATCTCTTTGAATATTCTTGATCTGTTGCATAACTCCTTTAGGAGCAGGAAGAGCTGACAACATAAAAATGGGTATGGCTTGCAGGATAGCCTTTGTAAGCACAAGGCGCCCTGCCAAATTCAAATATCTGCAAGTCCATTCCCTGATTTTGTCCTAAAGTTTGTTAATTACCGGCTCCCACACTCCCTTGCATAGAGGTTTGTTCGTAAGAGGAATTCCAAGGTACTTAGAAGGTAACTGATCCCTCTAAAACCATAGAATTTTGGTGAGGTTTCTCTGAATAGAAATGTCAATGTTAAAAAGAAAAATTTTGATTTGTCAAGGCTTACCTCTATTCCAACAGCCATAACAAAGTCGTCCAAGATTTGTTTAAAAGCTTTGGCTTCCTTGACTGTGGGAATGCCTTGCAGCATAACATCATCCACAAATTGTTGGTGAGTTGAAGCAGCTCCATCTATGGTAAGTTTCAGTCCCTAGATTCTTCCTTCAGCACTTGCACTTTTTATCGCTCTGCCTAGCCCTTCCATCATGAGCACAAAGAGGAAGGGGGAGAGCGGATCTCCTTGTCTGAGACCCCTAGAAGGCATAAAGGTTCTTGAGGGCGAGCCATTAAGCAGGATTGAAAAACTAGCCGTGGATACCAGGGCCATAACCCATCTAATCCAATTATGGTTGAAACCATAAGCTCTCAGCATTGCCCTAATGTAAGACCAGCTTAGCTTGTCATAATATTTCGCTAGGTCAAGCTGTATGATCATGCCAGCTTGCTTATTTCTCTTAAGAGAGTGTACCACCTCATGAGCTTGTATGATGTTATTGAGAATCTGTCTTCCTTCCACATAACCAGTTTTCTCCTCTAAGATAAGAGCTGGAAGAAGGGGCTTGAGTCTGTTAGCGATCACTTTGGAAATAATCTTGTACACCACATTACATAAAGCTATGGGTCTGAATCTGTCCAGTGTCATAGATTTTTCCTGCTTTGGAATCAAAGCTATGAAAGAGGCATTGAGAGCCTTCAAAATTGTTCTAGATCTTCTAGAGTCTTCCACTACTTGAAGGATGTCTTGTTTGACTGTTTTCCAACATGCTTTGAAGAAGTCCACATTGAATCCATACGGGCCAGGAGATTTCCAATTTTGCATCTCATTGATAACTTCACTGACCTCATCTTCAGACACTGGTCTGTTAAGATTGTGATTGTCTTCCCTTCTTACAAGCTTGGGAATATACTTTTTTGAAATTGTTAATGAACCATGACCTGTCAAAGAGAGGCTCCTTTGCAATGCTAAGGAAGTGTTGTACTAGGAAAAATTCCATTTCTTTATGGGAGACAAGCTCTTTCCCTTGAAAATCTCTAAGTTGTGAAATTCGGTTGTGTGCCCTGTGATCCAAAGTTGATTTATGAAAAAACTTTGTGTTTTTTCCCCTTCTCTAATCAACCGCACTCTCGATTTATGCCTCTAGAATATATCCTCTTGGATGCACCTATCTTCCCATTCCTTCTGAAGAGACTCAGCTTGAGTTTTCCTTTCCTCGGTAAAACCATCTATGATTATGATTTTATTAATCCCCAGGAGTTTCTGTTCAACTTCTCTTTTGGCTTTAAAAATATTACCAAACTCTTTCTTGTTCCAATCTTTGAGTCTAGATTTGATGTGTTTAAGTCTTTGTTGCATCATAAACATTTTTGTGCCTTGAATGGGAAAATATTCCATCCACCATTTGTCAATATTGTTGGTGAAGTCAGGGTGAGAGAGCTAGACATTTTCAAACCTAAAAGGTTTGTTCCTCGGTGTACCCATAAAAGCAGCTTCAAGCTGGACAGGCCAGTGGTCCGAGCCTCCAAAGGGAAGGATTAGAGCTGACATGTCAAGGTCTGTGAGAAGGATGTCCTCTGAGATTATGAATATGTCTAGTTTAGAGGCAACTTAAGAAGCCCCTCCTCTCTTGTTGTCCCAGTTGAAAGTGCCATTTATTATTTCAACATCCACTAGTCTCATTTTATTTATGAAGTTTTGGAAGGCAATGGAGTCTCTTCCTAGTGTTCTGGTGCCACCTTTTTTCTCTATAAGAGATTTAATCATATTTAAATCCCCTGCCAGAATCCAGGGCATATCAGGATATCTCTCTCTCAGCTCCTTAAGGGAGGTGAGAAGCTTGAGTTTGTCTTCTAGTTTTTGAGGACCATAGACATTTGTAATCATGTAAGTCTCCTTGACCCAAAGGTTGAATCACCAACGATAGATAGTTCCTGGATACTTCCGCATCTAGGATTCCAAGTTTCTGGGGATTCCAAAGCATAAGAATCCCTCCAGCCAATTGATCTACCCTAACCTATAGATACTCATACTTGCTTAACCATTTGCTATGTATTTCTATGATCTTGTCCATCGAACACTTAGTTTAATTAATGGAAAAACCTGTGAGCAATTTTTGAAACCGATGTTTCGGACTAGCTAGGTGAGTCCATCATCAGGGTAATGAGATCTGCATTTTGAGAAAGAGAGAGTCAAGAAAATGAGAACCTATTAATAGAAGGATGGATAGATAACCTAGATCTCATTACCCTGATGATGGACTCACCTAGCTAGTCCGAAACGTCGGTTTCAAAAATTGCTCATAGGTTTTTCCATTAATTAAACTCTTCCAGCCTGTATGGAATCTCTCTTGAACACTTAGTTTTCTGAATAAAAACTATATCTGGTTTTTCTTCTTTTATTCTACTGCTGAGATTTCTTTGTTTCCTTTTACTTCCTAGGCCCCTAATGTTCTAGGTTGTAAGCTTCATTAAGGTAGGTTTGTAAAGGAGTAGCTGGTGAGATCTCTAATGTAACTTGAGTTAATCATGAGTTTTCCACATTCGGTCAACAACTCATTCTGTCTTTTTCTTCCTCTTTTCCTGCTCGGATTCTTGGAAGAGTGCCTCGGTGTTTCCTCCATTATTTTCATCCCTCTATTCTCCTGGCTATTGGTGGGCTCCAGTATTGTAGCAATAATGCTACAACTCCTGGAGCTTCCTTCTTTAATTTTATCAACCCGGTAGTTCGTAACAAACATGGAAGCGACGATGCTATATGCACAAGTACTAGCTCTTGCCGCAGCTGTCACTTGGTCAGCTGGCACAAGTTCGCTAGGGGCTCAAGCCAACTTCTTTGAGCTCTTAGAAGAAGCTTTTTAACTGATGGACGGAAGCTAACTCAAAGGAAGCTAACCTACTTGTAGAAAGGAACTGAAAGCCAACAAGAAATGCAAACCCTAGAAAACCCTAATTCTACCAGCTAGTCCTACTGATGCAAAGATGGGAATGAAAAATACTAAAAGAGATGCCATTACTTCTATGAAGGTGAGATGCATGTGTCTAGACTACTTCTACCTGAAGAAAACATCTTTTTGTATTTTTGAATAAGTTATTTAGAATTATCATGCATGTGCTTGTAACTGGCTTCTTACTGTGCAGAGGTGGATCATGGAGGAGAAATGCTTGGAAGAGGTCGGGAAGGTTCAGATAGGGTCTAAGGAGTCCCTAACATCCTCCCAAAGAGTTTCACAAAGTTTGGCTGCCAAGAGACTGCGTTTATGAGCTTCTACAGGAAGTCTGCAGGGGTTCTACAAGATGTTTCAGAATTTCTACAGGATGTTCAGTAATTCCTACAGGATGTTCTACGATTGGATTTTGGATGATGGGTGAGTGGAAAAGGCTGCATGGATGGATAGGGAGGTAGGAGAGGGATTTGTAATGACTTTGTAACAGAGAGATGAGGTGATGAGAGGGTGTGTGAAGCTAGATTGTCTTAAAGAGGGCAGAGGGAATGGAAGGCCAAAAAGGTAGGATGTCGTGGGCAGTAGAGTAGTTGTGAGACGAGGGGTCTAATTTGGAGATGAGCAGTTGGCCTGGACAAGGCTTAGGAGGACAAGAGAATGCCGGAGATGCACTGCCCAATATAAACTGAACCAAATCATCCACGTCCTGCACATAATCAAAATATTACTAATCTATCCTAACTGTTTAATGAAACCAATGAACAACAACGTTATTTCCAAAGAGAACCATGTATGGTACTGAAGCAAAGAAACATTTCAAAAGGTCTAAACACATGGATAACTTCTACAAACAAAAATATTGCACCAAAGATTGCATGAGTACGCAAACGAGTGTTTTTGTTGGGTAGCACTGTCTGCAATTCCAACCCCTAGAAAGAGGTGAAAAAGAGAGTGCAGGCAACCCTTTTCTGGAACTTTGATCAATTCTAATCTCTTCACTCTATTCTAAACATCTGAAGCAACTCTATCTTCTAACAATGACCTACTTAACCACACCAAGAAATCTAACTCAACAAACTGCGTTTCAAATGCATGTAAAGAAAACCATAATGCTGAAAGAAAAGATATCAATACAAAAGAAGGAGGCCTTAGGCTCTCAGGTTGGGCCCAACCCCGAGAGCTATGGCTCCTTTAGAAACTCGGAACTGAGATCAAATCTGAGTGCTTCCCATTAAAAAATAATAATCATAAGTCAAAAGGTCTGCCAATGATGGCTACAAAAGAGCAAAAACAAAGCTAGCAGCTCGTAGTGCAGAATGTGCAACAGTGTTTCAAAAGTCCTTTTCGAAGGTTGAAGCCTTATCATTTATACATCACGAGGCCCCAAGCTGGCCTCCTAAATGTAGGGGACTTGGCTGACCAAACTGGGAGTGAACAACTGCTTCCACAAAATCTGTTTGGCTGCCTTCTAGATCCGGTTGTGGTGGCTGTTGGAGCTCGGAGTTGAGGGTGAAGATCCCAAGGAAGGCCATTTAATGTCGTGGACAACCCTCCTACGAATCCTCAACCCCATCTTGGCTATCTCCTAGCCCTTATCTACGTGGTTTTGCTCCAACATGTGTCAAAAAACCTGAAATGAGCACGTGTTAGCCACCTAGGAATAGTGACTGCCCTTATTCGTACAAATGACATAAACATACTAAAAATGATGCATAAGTTATGAAAAATGAAGGGTTGAGCAAGGGTAGTTAGGCCAAATGAGCCCAAAATGTTACCAAATTTGGGGCTCATCATCACCCCCCAGCTAAAATGATTGCTCATCCTTGAGCAACTAATCCAGCTCCCCGTCCTTCATTGCTTTCACCGCTACCCTCACATCCCAAGCTTCTGAAGTAGTATCCTCCTCACTGGCATGGAGCCCAGCCTTTCTTTCCACCTCTTCCCACTGCTTATGCTCATATTTCTCTGTGCTGCCTTCCATCAATCCTAAAAGCAAAGGTGGGCTGAGCTTGAGGCCAATCCAGCTGGCTTGGAGGTTCTGTATGGACTTCTTATAGAGGGGCACCCATACTAGAGCTTCCCTCATTCGAGTTGGAGTGTGATATTCCCTGATTTTGAGGCTGTGGGACAATGTGTTCCATCGGCGGGTGGAAGCATGAACACAATTGTCCCCTAATAGTCGCTCCATATCCTCGAAATGTGTTATAGCCTGGGCCTGCTGATCCATGTATTTCAATAAAGCTTGAGGGTTGTTGGTTAAGTGTTGGTGGGCCGATATTAATGCAGTTGGATCCCCTGGCTCTGCTCTAATCAGTAGTGGCTCATGTAACTCTCGGTTCATGACCTCTTTGACCTCTGCTGCTCTCTTGTCTTCATGGTTCAACCATGAGGCAAATGCCATCAACTGCATATCCCCTATGACTATGTTGGGATCCCATGAAGTCACATTAGGAAGGGCCAAATTATGGAGATAAAACTCCGATAGCTTGGCCTTGTCCTCTGATGAACTGCTATTACATAACTCTATGAACTGCTGAGGGTCTTGGATTTGGGAGATACCCCTCTGTGCCAATGCATTAATTTGGAATTGCAGCCACTGGTCCCGTAGGTATAGGCCATAATATTTGGCCGGTTGTCTACATTGTAGAGCATCCATGGCCCAATTGGCCATGCAGGCCAGTTGTGCCTCTTTTTGCTGCAACTGCTGTTTGAGAGCTTGTATCTCGATTTGTGCTTGCAGTTCCCTTTCCTGTAGATGTGAGGTTAACTCCCCAAGACCAACTTGCAGTCCTTCTTTGCCTTGAGGTTCGGCTGTAGTGTCCCTTGACGATGTGCCCCTTTCTTTCCTCAGTTCCTGTACCTGTAGTTTGAGTTTCTCATTCTCTTCCTGTAGGAACACCCGCTGGCAGTTTCCCACGTGTTTGGCCATCGCTAATTCTCTTCGCGCCTCCTTGAGTTGTTCCTCCAAGGGGCCTATATCTGCCACTCCTTTTGATTTAGCTATCTTCATCCATGTGTGGGTCCTCACTCTCTCTTCCTCTAATACAAAGAAAAGTGACACTGTGAATTTCTATGGAATAATTTTTCCAGCTTCCAGAAAGTTATAATACGAGCTCAAGCTTGGCTGGGGACTCGGTTCCGGAATATGCTCTTTCTCTTCTTCCCTCGGTGGCTCTACTCTGTCTTCCCTAAGTGGTGATGTGGCTGCCTCTCCCTCCATTTTCTCTGTCTCCTTGAGCCGGGCCAATGTCTCTTGTAGAACGGCCTCAGCATCCTGTAGCGGGGTTTTTGAAGCAAACCTGTCCATTCTCTCCTGCCAAGCAGTTGTCTTCGGGCTCCCCCGCTCATAAGTGACTGATATTTTTGAGGGGGACCTCTCCCTTGGCGAGGTAGGGGTGTCTTCTATAGTAATTGGGCTGCTGGATGGAGGTTGGGGCCTGCCTGTTTTGATTCTCACACTTCTCCTGGCTTTGAAATACAGAGGGATCTCCCTCTTTCATTTTTCCTTTGGCTTGGGAGGGGTACTAAGGGTGGCCAGCACAGCTGCTGCCTCCCTTGCAAGGATTTTGGCTGTCTTCTCCTTTGGTTTCCCTTTCTCAGGACTTCCTGTAGAAGGTCCTGTAGCGGCTGATTTCTGGCTTCCTGTAGAAGCCGTTTTTGGTTTTCCTGTAGAAACAGGTGGCACCGTTTTAGCCTGTTTGGCTGAGGGTGCTTTGCCCTTTGACTTTGCTGAGGCTGCTTTCGAGGTGCCTTCACTGACGTGGACTTGTTCAGTCCTGTCCACCCTACTTTGTAACCTTTTCTCCCTGGGTGTCAATGTGGATTTGTCATCCTCTTTTTCGGCAACCTGGTGTTTCTCTTGTTTCCCCTTTTTTTCTTTCTTCGGTGCTTTGACCGTGGTTTTCTGGCCTTTCCCTTCCTTCTTTGTGTGTATTGGTTCTTTCTCCTCGCTGCTCGAGGAGGTGAGCTCCTCGGTCAACATTTTGATATCGCCATCCTTAGTCAAATTTCGGAAAGCTTCCCACGAGAGAGGGACGGTGTATGTGTGGAGTGCATCCTCCACGAGGAGCTTAATGAGCCCATGATGGGCTACCTGGTCTGGCATGCCCTCTCATAATTTGGTGGCACATTCAGTCATGGACTGCAGGAGGAAGTAAGGAATACTTAGCTTGTTTTCTGAAGGTAGGTCCATTTGGTGCCTCAGTTCTGTGAGCAACCGGAAATGGTACCCATATACGATGCTGAATCGTCCTTCGCACGTGATATATTTCATGATTTGGAGGCTGACCTCACTCCAAAGCAGTTGTAGGCTAGCTCTGCAAACCCCGTTCTTATCCTCTGAGAATTGTTCCTCCGGCAGAAAGAACTCCTTTTTAGCCTTCTGGCCTAGTTTCCTCTCCTCCTTATCCCACGGTACCCCCATTGGGAGATCAGTGACTCTACTGATGAACTGTGGGGTGAGTTTGAGATTCAAACCCCTGAAATTGACAACGGCCAGCGTTTTTGATTTTGGCTTCAAAGCTCGCAAGAATTCCTCTGCCACCTCATCATCATAACCTTGAAGTTTGTCGCAGAACGACATCCATCGTGCACGAGAAAACAGTTCTACCACCTCAGGGTTTTCCCATAGCTTCTTTGAATCTGTCGGTTCCTTCCTAATGAATCCGCCCGGCATGGTGAAAGCTTGCTGTGTAAGCCGGAGGTGGCTGGTGCAGATTAAAAGATGGGCCTTTCGGATTTCTTGAGACAGAGTGCAGAATTACGCCTCTGTCAAGCACACAGTTCGTGAATTCTCGGCTATCTATAGGTAAGCCTTGACAGGGGTTCAATTACGAACCACATCCTGTAGAAAACCCTGCATATACTACGACGACAATTCTCATGCAAAAGGAAGAAGACGCTTGCAATTCTATGCTCAGACTGTAGTTTTAATTTTTTAGGATGTCGATTTCACCACCCTTCAAACCAATTGCATGGGAGGAACAGGTTCAGGCTTACCTTTCCCAATTCACCACCTTTGACGTGAATAGATTGATTTCCTCTGTAGCGGTGAGCTTCCTGTAGCGCAGCTTCTTGTAGAAGTTGCGCACAGGTTTCGGAGAGCATGTCAGTGGTTCTGTGCAACCACCAGATGTTTGAACAAGCCGAGGACTCGGAGTAACAAGCTTCAGGGAATTCCGGACGCTTACTCAACTGCAAAGCGGTTGATGATGAATGAGTGGAGTGACGATCTAGCCGGTGGATTTGAATCCCTGCGGAACTCGTGGTAAGGGGGTGAGCTGTCCTTGCCGGACTGTTGGACGACGTCACCTATTCATTTCACTGCAAGTCTGCCTGATCGCCGCATCATTCCCTGCATATCTACCGCCGCCATTTCCGTTAGATCGCTGCTTCTCCTCGACTGGACGCTTCCCACATGTCCATTTCCTGTTTTGCTTGCCACGACCAACACTTTCCAAATCTGACGAGACCATCGGACTGGTCGTGGTGGCCAGTTGAATGGCTACCCGACTGGCTCAACCCATTCATTTCCATACTTGCAAACACTTTAGAGTATTGTTCATGTAATTTGACGAAAAAAATGGTGAGGCACTTACCTGGGCGGCCGCGACGTTATGTTCAGGCTTCAGGACGAAGGTGATGGATCCGCTTGCTACTGCTTCACGCACAGGCATGGGGGTTCCTTCTTGCAGACTGCTGCTGGTTATGAAACTTATTACATGGCTGCGGATGGTGCATGTGCCCGCTCTATGCATTGCAGGTGCCTTGATGGTGTACGCTCTAGCTAGATGAACTGCTATGGGATTCCTGCAGGATGTCCTGTAGTAGTTTCTCCTACTCGGGTGCATGCCGAAATGGTGGAGACGGTGGAATCATGGTCACGGTTGCAGGGTCCTCGGATGACTTTGATAAGTAGCGCATGGGGTCTCTGCATCCTTTATTCCGTTTGAGAATTGCTGCCTCTGAGAATTCAACGTTCTGATTTGACTGTGTAGGTATTTCCATTGCATGGCAACAGGGGTGGTAGAAGGAGGCGACAGTAGTGGGTGATGGAGAAAAACATTAGCTTGCATGCCTCCGTGTCGGACCTCGGGCTTCAGATCTTCCCACACAGTCGGTCCTGGGCCGTCCAAAGATTCTACAGGAAGTTTCCTATAGAAATATAGAACTTCCTGTAGAAAGTTCTGTAGCTTCATGTAGAAGGCTAACTGTGATCAAATCATGCCCAGACCTTGGAAGAGATGAGTTTTTCTGGAGGGAGTGCTGGTGAGGTCACCTGGTAGCATAGTAGGGACCCTTGTCCTTGAGTTGAGGGACCTCTTTTCCTGCATGGAATACCTGCAACCTGCATGAACTATCAAATCTTGAACCTGTTTTCCCTGTTTCTTTGTTTTTGTTTTGTTTTTTTTTTTTTGAAAGACAGCAGGGGCGCCTCCATGAGGTTTTCACCCTTACCATCTGCCTTGAGCGCCTCAGAGAGGTTTTCACCCAAGGGTCTTTTTTTCAAACGTTTTCAAAAGACAGCAGGGACGCCTCAATGAGGTTTTCACCCCTACCATCTGTCTTGGGAGCCTCAGAAAGGTTTTCACCCAAGGATCTTTATTATATTTTTTCTTTTTTTTCTTTTTTTTTTCTTTTTTTTTTTGAGATGTTCAGGGTATGCCCAAAACAGAGGCAGAACCCTTCTCTATGACCAGCACTGATTTTTCCACAGTTTTGATGAATTCTTGCCTTGAAAGAGGTTTTCTGTAGATCTTTAGTCGATGCCCATTGACAAGCATGGGGATGGCCTCCTCATCAATGGTCCAAATAAGAACAGACCCATTGTCATTACATTTTTCAACTGCATATGGTCCTAGCCATCTGGTTCTCAGCTTCCCCTTGAAATCCTTATGCCTGGAATCATACAACAACGCCCAATCTCCCGGCTGAAATTGCTTGTCATTGAGGTGTTGGTCATGCCACACCTTCCTCTGAAGTTGAACCACTTCTGAGTGGAGAAGGGCCTGCATTCGGTGCTCGTCCAATCCATTCAGCTGCAATAACCTTTCTTGTTGGGCATGGTTGAGATCTAGGTCCAGCTGAGCTGCCATCCTCAAGGTGTTGTACTCGAACTCAATTGACAGCAAATCTCTCTTCCCATAGACCAGCTCATAAGTTGTGAAGCCGGTTGTGGTCTTCCAAGTGGTGTTGTAAGCCCACGTGGCCTCAACCAGGCGATCTGCCCAATCGTTTCTACTGCTGCTCACCACCTTAGTCAAGATCCCTTCCAATGCTCTATTGGTGACTTCCACCTGCCCATTTGCTTAAGGATGATAGGGGGTGGAAGTCCTATGCTTGATTTTGTGATGAGCGAGTAGGTCTTCAATTAAGTTGGAGGTGAACTGGCTTCCTTGATCGGTGACTAGCTCTCTTGGGTAGTCAAATTTGTAGAAGATGTTTTCTCTTAAGAACTCGGCCACCTTTTCTTCTGTCACTGCTTTGATTGCCTTGGTTTCTACCCACTTTGTCAGGTAGTCTATGCACACAATGATGTAAGACCTTTGCCTCAAAGGAGGATTGATTGGACCCACAAAATCCATACCCCACTTCTCAAATGGCTCAAGAGTCACTTGAGGTTGGAGAGGCATTTCGTCCCTTGGAGTCGGTTTCCCCATCCTTTGGCATCGGTCACATTGGTTGATATACCTTCTGACATCTTGATGAAGCATGGGCCAATAGTAGCCTGCCTGTAGGATTTTGAAGGCAGTCCTTTTGGCTGCAAAATGTCCTCCACAAGGCCCGTCATGACAGGTTAGGAGGATATCAAAGACTTCCTCCTCCCTTACACAAAGCCTTAAGATCTGATCGGGGCCAAGCTTGAATAGGTTGCCTGTGATCCAAGTGAATGAGGCACTCTTCCTTACGATCCTGCTCTTCTCTCTTGAGGATAGGTGCAGCGGGAACTGTGCTGAAACAAGGTAGTTTGCTATATCAACAAACCATGGAGAGAGTACTGAAATAGCAAACAGATGTTCATCTGGCATCTGGTCATCCACTGTTCCATCCTCACTTGTAGGTAAATCCAATCTAGACAAAAAGTCAGCAACAACATTTTCTTTACCCGGTTTGTCAACGATAGTCAAATCAAACTGCTGCAACAAAAGTAACCATCTAATAATACGAGCATTCACATCTGGTTTATTCATTAAATATCTAATTGCAGCATGATCAGTATGTACAAATGTTTGATAGCCAGTGATATAATGTCGGAACTTGTTCAGTGCATGGACCACGGCCAGAAATTCTTTCTCAGTTACAGTGTAATTCAGTTCCGCCTTGGATAAGTTTTTGCTGACAAAGTATATGGCGTATGGAAGTTTTTGTTCAACTTGTCCTAAGGCTGCCCCTATGGCTTTTTTCGAGGCATCAGTGTGGATGTGGAAAGGTAGGGACCAATTTGGACCTCTCAAGATTGGGGCAGACACCAACTTATCCTTCAATTCATTCAGAGCCTTCTGACAATCGTCGGTCCATTTAAACTCAACATCTTTTGCCAAGAGGCTAAACAATGGCGAGGCTAGCTTCTAAAGTCTTTAATGAATCTCCTATAATACCCTGCTAAACCTAAGAAACTTCGAACATATTTTACCTTCTGAGGAGGTGGGACCTTCTTGATGAGAGCAATTTTGTTAGGATCCACTTGTAACCCTTGGCGAGAAATGGTATGGCCTAGCACGATCCCTTCAGTCATCAAGAATTCACACTTTTCAGGGCTAAGGGACAGGTTCATCTCAATGCACTTGGTTAAGACTTTTCCCAGATTGGACAATGCTTCCTGGAAGTTGGACCCATAAGGAGTGAAGTCATCCATATAGATTTCCACCAAATCATGGACCAGCTCAGAAAAGATGCTCAAGACGACTCTCTGGAAGGTGGCAGGAGCATTGCATAGTCCAAAGGGAAGAACTCGGTAAGCAAAGGTACCCCAAGGACAAGTGAAGGTGGTCTTATCTTGGTCTTCCGGGCTGATTTGGATCTGGTTATACCCGCTAAACCCATCTAGGAAAGAGAAAAACTTCTTTCCTGCCAGTCCATCCAACACTTGATCTATGAAGGGTAGAGGAAAGTGGTCTTTCTTGGTGGCTTTGTTCAGTTCTCGGTAGTCCACACAGATTCTCCACTTCCCGTTTTTCTTGGGAACCAACACCAGAGGGGACACCCATTCGCTATCCGAGATGGGGTAAATGAATCCGGCATCCAACAGTTTTTGCAATTCTTCCTTGACGATGTCCTTAAGGGCTGGATTCATTCTCCTTTGGGGTTGCCTAACCGGTTTACAATCTTCTTTGATGTAGATGTGATGGGTACAGACCAAAGGATGGACTCCTTTCATCTCCTTATAGCTCCAAGCAAAAGCATCTAGATGACTGGCCAACAGACTACACAAATCCTTTTCCTGGGAAGGAGATAGGGAGGAGCTGATCTTTAACGTTCTCTCAGGGCCGAACTCCACATTCTTGACTCTGGGAGTGACAGGTTTGGTCACACAAAGGTCCACTAAGGTGCTGGCTTGGGCATCCTCCACCAATTCCTCTAAGGACAATGCACTGGGAGGTGGATTCTGGATCAAGGTCTCAATCAAATCATCCTCGGTTGGGGGGCCTCCCCTAGTGGTGTCTAGGGTGCACAAAGGTGATGAGTACACCTCATCCTCTTCTCCTTCCTCCAACCAAAGTGGTAAGTCATGCTCTAATAAGGGTTGGGCAGGAGGGTACAAGACTAGCTGCTTGGACATAGGACCATTTTTGATGGTCATGTTTCCTGCACAACAGCTTATGTAAGCATCTGCAGTGGCTAACCAAGGCCTTCCCAAAATAAGGGGGTATCCAGTAAGCTTCGCCTTTGGTTGCAGAACCAAGAAGTCTGCAGGGTACTCCCAAGAGTCAACAGAGACCAAGACATCCTCTACAATCCCTTCGGGAGTCACGGTGGAGTGATCTGCTAGTTGCAGGACTATCGAGGTCTTTCTCAAGGAACCCTGAAGGTTGAGTTTGAGCATGGTATCGCTGGTCATCACATTAATGGCAGCCCCTAGATCAATCAATGTGTGTGGTATGATGGTGCCATTGATGTGGACATCAACTACAGGACTCCCAGGATCCAAATACTTTGGGCAAATGACTTGCCCCAACATAAGATCAGACAGTTGTCCTATGACATTGATGGTTGAAGCATCTCTTTTTCGCCTGCCTGGGTGTCTGAAACACTTTTCCTTAACCAGTTTGTTGTATATAGGTACATCTTTGATGGCTTGGAGAAGTGGTATTCTCACACACAACTGTTTGAGTTCTCCCAGAAGCTCATCCTCCTCTGGGTTGGGTGGTGTGGTGGCCGTTAGTCTCTCAGGAAAGGGTGGATTGGCTTTTGGTTCACTTTCCTGTTTATCTTCCTCGTCCTCTGGGGGAGGAGGTTGGCGATCCGGAAGAGTCTTTCTAGATTGCAGGTTGATCTCCTGGATCTCCGCAACATAGGTAGGGCATGATGTTTCCCTAGTATATACCTATTCGGCCTGTCGGTTGTTGGGGTTCGGGTTCGGTTGAGCAGGCATTTGGGGTTGCCTTGGAGGAGCAGGAGGTAATGGTTGTGGTTGAGCTGGTGGTGGAGGCAAAATGGCGGGAGGAGTATTGTACTGGGGCCTCCACCCCAGTTGAGGTGCATTCCACTGAGGCTGTGGCTGGGCATGTGAGTGAAACGAATGAGTAGTGGGCTGAGTATGGTACTGAGGCGGGTAAGACCATGGAGGAGGCACAGACCAGGAAGGATGAGCAGGGGGACCCCAGGAAGGCATAGGAGCAGATTGGTTGGGGCTATAATAAGCTTGGGGTGTCCCTTGCATCCCCTGTTGGTAAGGTCTAGGTCCATGTGGCCTCCTTTGGTTGAGGAAATAGAGAGGTTCAGTGGGCGCTTCTGTCCCTTGGTACATGGCTTTAAGCCCAGGTAAGGTTGGACATTGGTTTGTGGGGTGGTCCTCCTCACAAACAAAACATACCTCAACTGAATGTAATGGGCACTCGTTCTTAGGGTGTTTCCTTGTACACCTAGGGCATAAGATAGCCAAAGCCCTCTCAGCTTCCTCTTTCTTCTGCTGGATTCAGAATGTATCAAGTTGCATGGCAATGGTCTGTCTCACCTCACTCTTGAGGTCCTCTAATTGGTTTGCAAACTCGTGTTTGGAGAAAGTAATACTGGCTGAGAGGAGGTTCCCTCTACCTCTTTTCCGGGTTGCCCTAGAGTGGTTTCTAAACACAGTCTTTATATCCTCATAAGGTAGTTGGTAAATATCTCCTCCAGCTAGCATGTGAAGGGTATCTAAGAGGTCTTCAGGGACTCCTCGGAGCAGAACCAACTTGAGAGATTCAGGTTCAAGTGTGCACCTGGCCCGTTTATAGCTAAGTTGGAACCTTTCCTCGTAATCTTCTAAGGACTCATCATTCCCCATGGTCATCTGAAAGATTTCTCCCTTGGCTTCCTTGGACCTACAGTAGTCCCGGTATTTGGTATTGAAATCTTGTTGCATCTGAGCCCAAGTGGTGATATTGTTCCCAGGTAAGCCCATGAACCAGCGTAATGCTGCATCCTTAAGGGTTGAAGGGAAGAGTTTTAGTTTCTGCTCATCTTCAGTATAGTCATAGGTTCGACAAAGGACAGCAAGCTCAACAGGAAGGTATCAGGGTCTTCAGTAGTCAGTCCATGGAAGTGCGGTAAAGCAGAAGGGCTTATGTTCTTCATTTTCATGTCTCCATTGGTCTCTCGGATGGGGAAGGCACCTTCTATTCTCTTATCTTCTCCCCTATGGTCAGCCATGGCTTCATATGGAGTGTTCTCGAACTCTTCTTCTGTTATAGGACCTTCGTATATCTCAAGAGGCTCGCCTATAGGTTCTTCTGGATCACTGTCACCAAAGAAGAGAGAAGGGTGACTCAGTGACGTGGTGGGGGTGTTGGGTAAGAATTTGCTTGTTTTATCTCGGTTTCTACGAGGCATGGAATGGAAAGACTTTTGATTGCTTTTGTTCTTTTTCTGGTACCTGCAAAACTAAAACAGATTGAACTGCAACTAACTATCTTGCTGAAATGGAAATGCAGAATTGAAATGGAAGCATGAAAGAACTAATCTATTTTTCTCAAATGAAATTGCAGGAATTGAAATGCTAATCTACGCTTGCAGAAATGAAATTGCAGAATTGAAATGTTAATCTATGAAAGCAGGAAACGTCTATGCTACTTTTGCGGAAAGGAAATTGCGGAATAGAAATGAAATAAACTATGTAGCAGAAGGCGAGAGTAGGAAAACGGAAGAAAAGCAACAATCACCAATAATCTGACGCGTCCCCGACAACGGCGCCAAAAAGATGGTGGGCTCCAGTATTGTAGCAATAATGCTACAACTCCTAGAGCTTCCTTCTTTAATTTTATCAACCCGGTAGTTCGTAACAAACTTGGAAGTGACGGTGTTGTATGCACAAGTACTAGCTCTTGCCGCAGCTGTCACTTGGTCAGCTGGCACAATTCTGCTAGGGGCTCAAGCCAACTTCTATGAGCTCTTAGAAGAAGCTTTTTAACTGATGGACGAAAGCTAACTCAAAGGAAGCTAACCTACTTGCAGAAAGGAACTGAAAGCCAACAAGAAACGCAAACCCTAGCAAACCCTAATTCTACCAGCTAGTCCTACTGATGCAAAGATGGGAATGCAAAATACTAAAAGAGATGCCATTACTTCTATGAAGGTGAGATGCATGTGTCTAGACTACTTCTACCTGAAGAAAACATCTTTTTGTATTTTTGAATAAGTTATTTAGAATTATCATGCATGTGCTTGTAACTGGCTTCTTACTGTGCAGAGGTGGATCATGGAGGATAAATGCTTGGAAGAGGCCAGGAAGGTTCAGAGAGGGTCTAAGGAGTCCCTAACATCCTCCCAGAGAGTTTCACAAAGTTTGGCTGCCAAGAGACCGCGTTTATGAGCTTCTACAGGAAGTCTGCAGGGGTTCTACAGGATGTTTCAGAATTTCTACAGGATGTTCAGTAATTCCTACAGGATGTTCTACGATTGGATTTTGGATGATGGGTGAGTGGAAAAGGCTGCATGGATGGATAGGGAGGTAGGAGAGGGGTTTGTAATGACTTAGTAACAGAGAGATGAGGTGATGAGAGGGTGTGTGAAGCTAGATTGTCTTAAAGAGGGCAGAGGGAATGGAAGGCCAAAAAGGTAGGATGACGTGGGCAGTAGAGTAGTTGTGAGACGAGGGGTCTAATTTGGAGATGAGCAGTTGGCCTAGACGAAGCTTAGGAGGACAAGAGAATGCTGGAGATGCACTGCACAATATAAACTGAACCAAATCATCCACGTCCTGCACATAATCAAAATATTACTAATCTATCCTAACTGTTTAATGAAACCAATGAACAACAACGTTATTTCTAAAGAGAACCATGTATGGTACTGAAGCAAAGAAACATTTCAAAAGGTCTGAACGCATGGATAACTTCTACAAACGAAAATATTGCACCAAAGATTGCATGAGTACGCAAACCAATGTTTTTGGTGGGTAGCACTGTCTGCAATTCCAGCCCCTAGAAAGAGGTGAAAAAGAGAGTGCAGGCAACCCTTTTCTGGAACTTTGATCAATTCTAATCTCTTGACTCTATTCTAAACATCTGAAGCAACTCTATCTTCTAACAATGGCCTACTTAACCACACCAAGAAATCTAACTCAACAAACTGCGTTTCAAATGCATGTAAAGAAAACCATAATGATGAAAGAAAAGATATCAATACAAAAGAAGGAGACCTTAGGCTCTCAGGTTGGGCCCAACCCCGAGAGCTATGGCTCCTTTAGAAACTCAGAACTGAGATCAAATCTGACTGCTTCCCATTAAAAAATAATAATCATAAGTCAAAAGGTCTGCCAATGATGGCTACAAAAGAGCAAAAACAAAGCTAGCAGCTCATAGTGCAGAATGTGCAACAGTGCTTCAAAAGTCCTCTTCGAAGGCTGAAGCCTTATAATTTATACATCACGAGGCCCCAAGCTAGCCTCCTAAATCTAGGGGACTTGGCTGACCAACCTGGGAGTGAACAGCTGCTTCCACAAAATCTGTTTGGCTGCCTTCTAGATCCGGTTGTGGTGGTTGTTGGAGCTCGGAGTTGGGGGTGAAGATCCTGAGGAAGGCCATTTAATGTCGTGGACAACCCTCCTACGAATCCTCAACCCCATCTTAGCTGTCTCCTAGCCCTTATCTGCGTGGTTTTTCTCCAACATGTGTCAAAAAACCTGAAATGAGCACGTGTTAGCCACCTAGGAATAGTGACTGCCCTTATTCGTACAAATGACATAAACATACTAAAAATGATGCATAAGTTATGAAAAATGAAGGGTTGAGCAAGGGTAGTTAGACCAAATGAGCCCAAAATGTTACCAAATTTGGGGCTCATCAGCTATCATGGTTTCTTCTAACTCCAGAGCCCTTCGATTGAGATCTCCAGAGGAAGAGCTATTTAACCCTGTCAAACTCCTCCTTTGGTAGGGAGTCAACCCCTTTGGCAATACCTTGCTCCAAAAACTTTTCTAGATCTAAGTTCTGCCTCTCAAGAGTGTCATGTAGTTCATGGTCCTCCGTTCCCGCCTCACTTGGGGTCATCTCATGGTCCCTATTGAGCTCCACAATGTTTGGTAGATCATCCTTTTGCTAGCTATTCTCTGGTATATCCTCCATGCTAGCATCCCTGTCCTTCTCATTGGTATTAGTCTCTGATTCCTGGTTTGCCCCGTTGTTTCCAACTTCTTCTTCTAAGATTTTGAAACTATTGTGGCTCAGTTGCCCGTCCTCATTGATTTTCTTTTGGTACCGCTTTCCTCCTTTCCCTTTGCCCCCCACCTTAGTGAAACCCTCGGGATCTTTGCTTGTGGTGGTTTTTGTGTTGTTCTCCAATTTGTTTGATGGGTAGTCTCTGTATAGGTGCCTGTGTTCATGGCACTTATGGCACCTGAATGGGACATGTTCATAGTCCACTGCCTACACCCATTCTTCATCATACACTTCTAAAATTATCTTGTTCGGAAGTGCCCTAGATAAGTCCATTTCCACACAAATCCGGGCGAATGAAGTGTATTTAACTCTTAGAGTTGCATATGATATAAAATGCCCTATTTTATTGCTGATAACATTTAGAGACTCCGGAAACCAATAATCTAAAGGAAGGGAGTATAGTCATCCATATCGGTACTGAAGTGAACATTTCTCATTCTAGGGAAAAATTCATCACCCACGGTCGCATGTAAAGCCCTGCATCAGCTTAAAAATAGGGTCCTCCCTCGAACACTCTATCTTTATCTTCTAAGCTCGTGAACACAACCGTAAAGAAGCCCTTGGATCCAAGGTGAAGGCTTATTTCCCCCTTTGGTTTCCAGTGGTTCCTTATTCATGCATGTAAGGCCTTCTCTGTCGGCCAAATCCCCATAAATTTTCATATAACTGCGTGTTCCGCCATGTGCTCTCTATGCACTTGTAGTGCTGGGTTGCTTAAAATGACCCAGGGAATAATGGTCGACTTAGGTTTACAGACCCCTGTCTCATTCATAAGTGCAGCTTTCTGACTGCTACCCTCTTTCCTCTTCTCCCTGCTATCTTCCTCATGACTTTGTTTCTGTCTGTGAGTTTTTATATTCCCTGTGTTAATATCCTCAGTTATCACCTCGGGTGGTTTCTTGAATCGATGTAGACTAGTTCCCTTGCTTCTGTTCGTGGCTATTTGACTGTAGGAGGGAGTAGAACTCCCTCCTCCATGACTCGCCATGGGTACCAATGCTAAACCCTAACTCAAACCTAGTTTAGATTGCAGAACCCAATTTTCCTCCGAAGTCTCAAAGCTATTGAATCCCCAAGAGACTGATTTTGTCTTGATTTTTTATTTTTCATTTCCAGATTCATGGAATAGCTGTTTGGCTGTGTTGTAACATTTTTATTTTTGATAAGTTAGTCTTTATTTATAAAAGAGGGTATGAAAAAATATAGAATAAAAGAATGAAAATGAAAAAAAAAAGGATGAAATGAAACCCCATCAAAAGAAAATAAAAATTTGTACTAGTGAGAAAATTTAAATGCCACTTCAAAAGAATAAATTACTTTGTAAATAAGCTAGGTTTTTGTGTGCAGCTTGTTTAAAATGCCACAACCTGATGTTTTGATTTAAATCATATAGTTTAATCATGATCAAATCATTTAAATTTATGTTTTTAGATTAGTGAATAAGTTCACCAAATTGTTTAATCTTGGTAGAACATGATTAGATAGGATAGAATAGAATAAATAATGGCCTAACATGCTCAAAATTTGGCCAAGTGATGTATTAGATTAGGGTTACAAAGAAATTAGGCAAGAAATTGGTTGCTAGTCCAAATGCGCCAAAATTTAGATTAAGGTTTGTTTGATTATGACTTAATTACCTATTAGAGGTGATTAATTTTGTATAAATAAAATCTGACGATGTTTTTAACTAAAGTCATAAAACGTCAAAGGGAATTCGTCGTGAAGTGCTAACAAGCTGATATCTTTGAACGACGATCCTATTCCCCACCCAGATCAATGGCGAGGAAGATATTTCGCACCCCCTTCGATCATTGCTCGATAAAAACAAGGGGGGGTCCAAAAAATTATTTCCCTTATGGCGGGCTCATTGCAACATGTCACCCCTTCCTTACTTCGCACTCTCCCTGCTCATTACCACTTACCACTACCCCCCTCTAAAATCTGTTCATCCCACTTCATTCAAACATCATCTCGCCAACGGTTATCCCTACTTCCCGTGCCTTCTGTCCACTAATCCTTTCACTCCACGCGTCCATATTCATTATATTCATATCTGTTCTAGCTTCCCATTAGCCATCAATGAACACCCTCTCATTTGGTAACGATTCCCTTCTAACAATTATGCACTTCCTCGTTATAAATAAACCCCTCATACCCTTCTTGCGATTTCTCTGGTGCTATTTCATTTCTGATTAACATGTTTTCAAAATTTGATTGCTCTTTTCACCTACCTTGTGGCATACCCATATTTACCATCAGAATGAAGACTACTCTTTGTTAGGTATTCTTACTCCTAGCCTTCTATTGTTTCTTCCACCCATTTTTGCAAATAATGGCACCAAAAAGAAAGGACCAACCCTCTGGTAGTAAAACCTCATCGCAGGAAAATCCCAAAGTCACTGATACCCTAGACCTTGACCACATTCCCTTAGCTGACCAATTTTTCAAAATTGTAGACACAGAGTGCGAATTCGATATGTTTGAATTGCACCATTGGTTAAAACAGACTTATTAGGACTCAAAAGATGAAATTAACCTATGGGAATATTTATTTCCCATGTTCATGTTTCCTTAGACCCATCCATTTACTGACTTAGTCATGTGGTGTCAACCTAGGTACAATCCCCTGCAAAGAACTGTGGTAGCTCAGAATGGAGACATTATGATATCTATCGCACCTGAAACTATCAATAAAATGCTTCTTATCCTTCCGAATGATTCCCTTGTCTTTTCTCCACTGCTGTCCTCATGGATCTATACCATAAGCTCACTTTCCCCGAAAGAGCTAAATTTTTTGAGATCTTTCTTCCAGAAGATGTTGAATTTACTAAAAAGAACCCTCCTTATTCAACATCCATGTTCCCTGAGAGAGCTAAACATATAATTTCTTTAGTTTCTTGCTTGTTAGGTTACCAAATAGATCAATGGGTAGATGAATCTATTCTAGGTTATCTATCCATGTTCTCCAAAGAACACAAACCAACTTTCATGTATAATTACAGTCAATTTTTTGTTGAAAATATGCATGAAAAATTAATGAAAAACACTACTGAAGGAGTATTCTAGTATTCTTATGTATTAGTGCATATGATGATTTTTCAACAAGGAGACATGTTGCCTATAACCTTACACAAGCAGGATGATCAACAAGTAAGTCAATCAGTCACACAGTGGACCTCATTAATCAGGAGGAACTCAACTGAGTTCAAATTTTTAGATTTCATTGATTGTTTTATTCATCAAGTTGCACAAATTCTTAGCAGCCGGAGTGAGCCTAAAATTAGTCCAGAAATTAAAAATATTCTGCACCTAAGTGACCAAGCTAAGGTAGGAGATTGGTATATTTACCAGAATTACCCAGAAATTAGGGTGTATGGCTATGAATTAGCTCCATACAAATTTCCTAAATATGTTCCAATGAGAATTTTCTCTCTGGAATATATAAGGAAAATGATCAACATGGATGAGCTACATTTTATTTCAGGGAAGAGGAAATCTTAGCTCAAGATCAAATCCCAAGTGGGATCATTTATTTGCAATACCAGATCAACAGGCATTGAAGCAGACTCAATCCTCAGACAGATGGGATTCGAACCAAGTTTCACCCAGTCTTATGACCCATTTAGTATAATCTCCAACTTAAGGGTGGAACTCAAAACCACACCTTACAATCCACCCTCCAAGATTTTTGTTTCTTCTGACAAGGCTGACTCCAAAGGTACTACTACTCAAGGTCAGAAAGAGCCTATAATCATCAATCTGGATGATTCACAGGTTTCTACAGGGTCACAAGAAAATGTAATCACCACTCCATCCTCCTCTTTAGTTTCACAAAAATTATTGGAGATTACCCAATCAACAGGAGTAAGTGAGCAAGAGGAGCCAAACATCTTCACTAGTTTCCTTGAAATTAAACAGAAGAATGAAATTATGAAGGAAAATGTCTATGCTAAATTTTGGAAACAAACATCCACTTCACAACACGGGTTATTGACAACTTTTGACAGTGAAAAAGGTAGGATGCAGATGAAATTCCTACAAGCTCAAGTACCTTTTCCAAAGGCTTCTTCAGATTACAAAAATACCATATTTTCCTTTGATGCCAACCAAATACACCCAATCGACCAGATGGACATGCACAGATAGTCTAGTGAGATGATTTTCTCTACCATGACTAACACTGCTATGGCATTATCAAAATTAAGGACAACTCTTTCAAATGTGCAGTCACAATTAAAGATAGAAAAGATATCCTCTTTGTCAAAGGATAATAGGGTAAAATCATTAGAAGGCTTAGTGATCAAAATTGGGTATGATCCCACTAATGTTAAAGCTGTAGAGGACATTATCAAAAAGAAGAATGCAAATATTTCAGCATTAAGGAAGCAACTCAAACTACCTTCTACAAAGGATCCTCAAACTAAGGAGATAGAAGAAAGTGAGCAGCACAAAGAAGAAATGCTCAAATTAATCATTGAGCAAAATGTACAAATAAAGACAATTCAAGAGCAGATAGAAAAATTACTTAAAGAAAAGGAAGAATCTGCTCAAGTAGCCAGAGCTCGAATTACAACTATACCCATTACAGTGGCAGGGACAGTAGGGGAATTGACATCAACAAAAATAGAGTCTACATCAATGATCTGGAGATGGGGGTTTGATAACTTGTTATGCTTACAAGAACCTCCCAATCAATTAAACAAATAAATGATCTAGCTTATATATGACATTTACGGAATTAGATACTTGAAACAGGTGTATGTCGTTTGTTTTTAATTGTTTAAGTGATTTAAGTCCATTTTTTTCTACTGATATTAAACACATATAATAGCCATATAATGCAGAAAACAAATATCAACACATAACAACAAATTTAATCTAGGAGTTCACTCGAAAAGCGTGGGCTATGTCTCCTTGAGCTTTTGTCGTTTTGACTTTACTCTTTGGGATTATGGAAAAGTTTATTTTACAAGTTCCAGACTTAACTCCAAAGGTTACTGACTTGAACCAATGGGCTTAGAACACCATCCATATCCCTGTCATGGCTATCATCACTCTGTAAACAGATCTAAGCTCCCATAGACTTGATTCCTTCAATCAGTGCTCTGAGCTACCCTAAGCTTCTTGATGGCACTAACTCTTTCAGAATTCTTTAACTATCACTGAAACCTCTTCTACTGTCTCCAACACATATCAGACACCAACAATAAACTGATCAGATGCTCAAAATGAGCACTGCATCCCCAAACTAGACCTTCCTACACGGTTGGCATTTGGTTGCACTAAAATTCCCTGTAGCATATTGACCTTTAGAAGTCTTCAAATGCTTCTGAAAATCCCCACAATCAATTCAGAATGCTCATTACAGTCAGGAATGACTTTTGGTTCACTGAGAACGATTACTGATAGCTCCTACAACTGCCTCCAACTCTTGGTGGCCCTGAGCTCCAAAATATCCCTAAATGAAAATCTCTATGAAGATGACTTCCTCAACTTCTTTGGATTATTTCATTGGCTTCAGAAGGCTTCAATTATCCTAGCTAGCCTCTTGTTTCACTCTTTCTCTCCCTTGGTCAAAAACTGCTCCTGGAGTGCATTTAATCAATATCCCTTAGGGATACTCCATCAATTTTGGTGAATTGTACCTAACTTTAGTTAAACTTAGCATAACCCCTAGGTTTAGCCACTCTTCCAGGCTAATCATCAGAGGTGACTGTTACAGTTAATGTTGGGTGCACATATGAGATGGTGTAATCCCGATGATTCGAGATAATCCTCACTGGAAGCATTTCAAATAGCAGAATATCCACCGTCGATCTATCCTGCTTGATCTAATGGCTATCAAGTCGTCCGCTCACCAACTAACTGGGACGATCTCGACCGTTGATGTGACCCATCCAATTGAATGATTATTGTGCAATATCCTGTAAAATCTTGCTTGATCGATATCAGATCGAGAGCGCATAAGAAATGCAGTTTTCATGTGCTACATGTCACCAGCTAAGGGTAATTGCGTGAAATTTAGGAATACCGCTTACCATTTTTAGGGTGTGTGAGATATCAGTTCCCACTTTCTGAATACTACCCATGTGCTTAATTCACACTTTTAAGAAAGGCTCTTAAGGAAAGGTTTAGCGCTTAAACCAAATTAATCTTGGTTAAATGTCCATAAATTGTAGTTACCAAACGTTTTCAAATTTCAATAACTCCTTCATACGGTGTCGGTTTTTTGAACCATTCACGGTGCCAGAATCAGGAAGACGAGATTTATCCGGTCACTCAAGTTCGACACTTTTTTGAACGCTTTGAAATTTGAGCTATCATTAAGGTCCTAGATCAATATCTGATCACTCCTCCCATTAGGAATCTTTTGGACCCCAAAAGACTGATATAATGATTTGTACAGTAGATGAGAGTACAACAACCTCTTCTTTTCAGCCTCCATACACTTGCTTTGCATGGCTAGTGCCTTTGAATCAAAACTTGAAGGTTTTTGACACTTCCCTTCCTGGATGTGCTTGTCCTCCTGTTAGGAACTGTCTTCCTTGAACTCATTCAGAATTTCTGTTGAGAAGTTTACAAAAAGAACTTAATGATTCTTTTTCAAAGTAGAAGGAATTCCACCTGTTGTGAAACACTTCATCATTATTTCCCTTTTTCAATCTTGGGGACAAAATCAACTTTTCCAAGTCAATATGACATTGCATGCATGTTTAAACAAAGCAATCGACCATCAAGTCAATTACACGTACATGTTCAAATACAATGAAATCATCAACATTACTTTGTTCATACATACCATTCTCATGTATGTATTCCATTCTTAAACTTTCTCTCAAGCACAATCATAAGTACAAGATCCTCAATCATATGTACATGTACTTATTTAAGTTATGGTATGTTCTAGGCTTAGAGTAGCTTACTTATCTTTCTTATTATTATCCATAGATTAGCAATCACATGTACATTAAGTAAAGTGCAGATAGAACATTTAAACAATAAACAGAAAACAAGCCAAGACAAGAGACGCAAGATGTGGCAGCTAGCCAAGGACAAACCTCAATATGGGGAACCCTTTGATCAAATCTTATTTTATCTTCAATAATTCAGCAGAGAGAAATAGTACAAAGGTTTGATTTATATCAGCAACAGCAAACCCTAGATCAAACTCGTCAAGTCTCCACCGGTGAGTCGTTCACCGAGCACCGGTGAATCATCCTGTTCCACAATTGCCATGGAGAATGAATCATCCCGGCCCGTAGGAGAACTAATCATCCTATTCCATAGTCGCCATGAGGTGTTAGGGGAATGTTGAACCTTTTACCTTGTACAAAGTGCACAAACAGGGGATGATGAGTCAACCTGTGGTCATATGTTGCTCCAAGAAGTACCCCACATCCCCCTGGAGCTCCCAGAGCTCAGTACATCATACTTGACCCTCAAAAGAGGGTCTCTGAACAACTCCAAGTCATTCTCGGAAAGTCATAAATTTGACCTTTCCTAGGGGCTTTTTCAAAATGTCGGCGACCTGTTCATCTGTACCGATATGTTGGAGCCTTATAGCTCCCCACTGCACCATGTCACGAATATAGTGGTACCTGATATCAATATGCTTGGAGCGATCATGGAATACAGGATTCTCTGATAAATGAATCTTGCTCTGGTTGTCACATAGGATCATGGTGGTATACAATGTAAATCCAAACAGCTCACTAAATAGCTTTCATAACCAGACTGCCTCATAGGAGGCCATGCTAGTAGCAATGTACTTTGCCTCGGTGGTGCTCAAAGCCACAGACTTCTACTTCCTACTCATCCAGGATATCCAAGCAGATCCCAAGGAGAGGCAGCACCTAGAAGTGCTCTTACGGTCCACCACATTGCTTTCCCAATCAGCATCAATATATCCAAGTAGTCTCACATTTCTGGTAGTGTATCTTAACCCATAAGTAATTGTGCCACGAAGATATATCAGCAGATTCTTGGCACCAATCCAATGTATGTGGTGAGGTTCAACCATGTGTTGACTCCACATGTTCACTGCAAAGCATATATCTGGACGGGAGTTCACTAGGAACATCGCTGCTTCGACGAGTTGACGATACTCAGTGGTATTTTGTAAAACAGGTCCAGCAACACTACCGCTTAACTTCTTGAAGTCAAGCTCCATCGGGGTCGTTACGGGCTTGCAGTCCACCATGCCGAATCCCTTCAATATATTCACCACATATTTTCCTTGAGATAGGAAAATCTCCCATATTTTCTGCCAGATTTCCAGTCCTAGGAAATAGTGCATAAGTCCTAGGTCTTTCATCTCGAACTCAGAAGCCATCTCCCTCTTACATTCGTGAATGAGAGGGTCTACACCTGTTAGAAAGAGGTTGTCAACATATAGCACCAGTATGAGAGGCTTGTCATCTATAACCTTAAAGTAAAGGTTGGGGTCGGTTTCACTCTTATTGAATCCCAACTTCATCAAGTAGCTATCGATCCTCTCATACCATGCTCAGGGTGCTTGCTTTAGCCCATAGAGGGCCTTCTTCAACCTGCACACATGAGATTCTTGATCATGAATCTCAAATCCTTCGGGTTGCTCCACATAGACCTCTTCTTTGATCGAACCATGTAAGAACACAGTCTTGACATCCATCTAATGTAGGTTCCATCCTTGCGAAGCAGCAAGGGCTATGATCGAGCGGATGGTGGTATATCAGGCAACAGGTGAAAATATCTCGTCATAGTCTATACCTTCCTTCTAGGAGAATCCATGAGTGAAAAAAAAAGCCTTATACTTTTCCGCACTTCCATCAACTGCATGCTTTATCTTGTAAAACCATTTTGAAGTGACAATTGCATTGTCCTGGGGTCTAGGACTACATCCCAAACATCGTTCTTCATAATAGACTCATATTCTTCAGTCATAGCATCCTTCCATACTTGATGCTTGACGACATCTGTGAATGATGAAGGCTCATTTTGGATGATCGTGCTCATGATGGTCAGGTATCCCTGATACCTGTTTGGTTTCTTACTTTCACGGAAGATTCCTCGGGGTGCTATGTGTCCTTAAGCATCATCAAGTCTCCCCCTAAGCCATCAAGGCCTCTTCCTTGAAGAGGAGGGCTTAGGCGGAGGACGATCAATAGGATCTAGGGGTTCTTCCACATCGGGCATTGTCTCCTCTTCTTTTTCTTTCGGTTCTGTGGTGTCAGCTTCTTGAGTGCTCCTCAAAGTAGGAATATTCTCCACCTTGCTAAGGGCCATATCTTTGTCAAAGGTGACATCATGACTAATCTCGACTTCCCTTTGACTAGCTACATACATTCTATAGCCCTTAGTATTTTCACTATAACCCGCAAAGATTCTTTTCTTTCTAGATGCACCCAATTTATTCCTTTTCTCTTTCGGCACATGAAAATATATTGGGCTTCCAAAAATTCTAAAATGAGATACGTCAGGTTTCTTACCAATGAACATTTCTTCAGGAGTTTTGGAACCCAATGCTTGATGAGGGCATTGGTTTTGTACATATACCAACGATGTTTGCAGCTTCGGCCCATAGAAACTTCGAAAGTCTTTGATCATGGAGCATAGCACAAACAACCTCCATAATCGTACGGTTCTTCCTTTTCGCCACACCATTCTGCTTAGAAGTATAGGGTGTAGTGGTCTCCCTCTTAATGCCGACCTCTTTGCAAAAGTAATGAAACTCATTGGATTCATATTCAGTCCCATTATCAGTCCTTAGGATCTTGATCTTCTTTTCGGTTTGATTCTCGATCAAGGCTTTGAAGTGTTGAAACTAGGAGAACACTTCATTCTTCTTTTTCAAGAAATATATCCAAGTCTTGTGAGAATAATCATTTGTAAAAGTGAGGTAATATAAATATCCTCCGAAAGAGTTCACAGACATCATACTTGATATGTCTGAGTGAACCAACTGCAATATATCAGAGGTCTTGCTTTGGCTTGAGGGGAATGGTCCCCTTTTGAGCTTCCCTTCAGCACGTCTTGGACAAATACCTTCTTGCTCTAATATGAACTCGGGCATCCCAATTACCATTTTTCTTACATTATGTAGAGCTTTATAATGAAGGTGAGCAAACCTCTGATGCCATAATTCAGAGTGAAGAGATCTGTCACAAGTCATGACACCCAACGAACTTCCTCTGACTTGAAATAATGAATTAACTCGAAACCAAAGATTAAAAGCATATTTAAAGTTCTTTTTCCATACATGTACCTTGCCATCACTGAAAGCCACCTTGTAGCCTTTGTCTTCCATTGCCGAAATGGACACCGGGTTCTTTTTTAGATCAGGTACATATAATACATCTTGTAGGTGGATGGTATTACCCTGATTTAGTTGAAGAGTGACATTTCATGTGCCTTTCACAGGATTGAATTGTCTCCAAGAATAATTTCCAGGTTGGTTTCTTTCTTTACCAGATTATTGAGAGCTTCTTTGTAACCAGTGAAGTGCCTTGAGGCACCACTATCAATAAGCCAATTTCCCAGTGAGTCCAAGGGAGTAGTAGTAGATAGAGTAGCTAGTAGATAATATTCACCTTTCTTATTGTCAACAATGTTAGATTCATACCTGGAATTTCTTGCCTTCTTGAATGGTTGTCCTCTTCCTTGATTTCTGACACTTCTTTTACCTCTGCCATTTGACTTGCTATTCCTTTGATTGATTTGAGAGGGATTTTGATCATTGTCCCGGTGTGAGTCCCTTTTATCAAAGCACTCCCTTGCATAGTGACCTATTTTATTGCAATTGTAACATCATCCTTCTCTTCCACCCTTTGGTCCAGCCTTTCATTTGAATTTAGCCCCAGAAATGTTTCTTCTTTTAGTATGAGAAGAAAAGGCAAAGGGATGACCTTTAAGTATGGGTATTTCTTGCTCTTTCATCCTTGTTTCTTCTTGAATGCATCATTAACTTTAAATAAACTCAACAGTTTATCGTAGATTTCCTTGGAGGTGTTCAGCTCAGAAACATAGGCCACCAAGCATTTGTCGATAGAGTCCCAGATGATCTTCTTTACTTTGACTTCTCCCTTGGTCCATTTTTTCCTAGCAGCAGCATATGCATTTGATGGAGGCTCAACAATTCCACCTCTCACATGGTCCAACACTTCTTGTTTTTCTAATGTTAGATTGAGAGACATTTTCCATCCGTAATATTTAGACTTCTCACAGAGTTTGTCTTCAGCAGGGAAGTGTGTTGAGGACCCCATGATTTCTTTCAGATAGCCTTGCCAACCTTCTCTTTGGTGATTGCTCTTGCTCTTGCTTGGGATTTGTCTTCACCTTTGCTCTGATACCATGTTAAGTTATGGTATGTTCTAGGCTTAGATCAGTTTACTTATCTTTCTTATTATTATACATAGATTAGCAATCACATGTACATTAAGTAAAGTGTAGATAGAACATTTAAACGATCAACAAAAAAAAAAAAGCCAAGGCAAGAGACACAAGATGTGGTGGCTAGCCAGGGACAAACCCCAATATGGGAAAACCCTTTGATCAAATCTTCTTTTATCTTCAACAATTCAGTAGAGAGAAATAATACAAAGATCTGATTTATATCAGCAGTAGCAAACCCTAGATCAAACTCGTCAAGTCTCCACCAGTGAGTCGTTCACTGTGCACCAGTCCAAGACTTCACCCTGCACCAGTCCAAGACTTCGTCGTGCATCAGTCCAAGACTTTGCCTTGCACCAGTTCAAGACTTTGTCGTGCACCAGTTCCTTCATCGCACATCAGTCCAAGACTTCGGCGTGCACTAGTCAAAGACTTCGCCGCACATCAGTCTAAGACTTTGCCATGCACCAGTCCAAGACTTCGCCGTGCACCAGTTCCTTTGCCGTGCATCAGTCCAAGACTTCATCATGCACCAGTTCAAGATTTTGCTGTGCACTAGTCCAAGACTTTGAATGACCTATTTCTGCTTGGGTGAGAGAGAGAGCCTTTTTGCGCAGGAGAGAGAAGAGACTCTTTTTCTATGCAGGAGAGAGAGATGATGAGTAGTGAGTGATTAGATGAGGAGGAGTCATCTTGTATTTATATCCAAACGTTGAAGGTGAATAGATGTGTATGTTGGGTGTCTGAGCCTACATAATTTACTGGACGACTTTGATGATTTGTAAATAATCAAAATAAATTCATATCTCCATAAATACTTATCGGAATCGGATGATATTTAGATCAATCCCACACCTCTTGACGAGAGGAATCTAGGAAAAATATTATTAGCCATGAATAAGGTGACCCAAATGGAGTTTGGCCCTAGTTTCCAATTTTAACAACATACAAAGATGAAATGAATATAATTTTGCTGCAATAAAGCAAGTCTCATACTCAACTTTTTCATTCACCTTTTTGGTAAAAAACTGCAACTTGCATTCCATTGGCAAAGAAATGCATCAAATCAAAAGACATGCAACCTTTAATTGGATAAGAACTCTAACCATTTCTTACCAATCCACATAAAAGGTTCTTCCTTTAACTGCACATCGATATGAGCATGTGAATCATCCTGAAACACATAAATTATGGAAACTTCCTTTCCATTCTTGCCATTCTCTTTCCACCTTCTTCAAATTTCGTGGAAGCATTGTTGAATTCAAAATCCAACACTTTTTGGAAACATCTTCTTGATTATGGCAATAAGTGCAACACATGTTGATCCTCTTTACAACATAATTTGCGTTGTCCAATGGACCTTTGGCTTCTTGCCTCCTTTTCTTTAAAAGTTTCCTGTAGGTGGCCATTTTCTTCCAACATCTAGAAACACTATGGTTAACCAAACCGCGAAAGGAACATGCAATTTTTTCCCAATGCTTATGTGGAAATTTACCATCCTTTACATAATCAAAATAAGTGTGATTGAAATCAGATTTATACCTTTCTCTTTCACCTTTGTTGCCTTCATGAGAAAGTGAATTGAATGAAGAAGTGACTCCCTTTGGAACATCATCAATCTCTTCAACAGTTTTAGAGCTTTCACAACTCTTTTGTTTGAGTGCATGCTTATGAACACCTTCTTCTTGCAAAGTATGTTTCAAACTATTACATTCCCAATGAATACAATCTTTACAAACTTGAGGTAGAGAACCTAAAATGAAACTCCTTCTAGGAACTGTTTCAATTGCCTTCATGGTTGCTTTGGAACTTTCTCCATAAGATTGTCCATAGCCAAGACCCAAATACTTAGGCCTTTCCTCAACCATTATTGGCTCAACAATGCCTTGTGCATGTTTTCCCAATCCTTTTCCTTCATAGCCCATTTTTGACATCAACTTGGACCCTATACCTCTTGTATGTTTTTCAAAAGAACCAACATAAACATTCTTAGAGGAAATTGAAGACAAACTAGAATTTTTTTTTATCTCTTCTTCAAACTAATTCTTGACTAAGGCTTCTTTGGCAACAAGGAGTTGTGTCTCCAACTCATGCATCCTTTCTACGTTCATATTTGCAATATGAATTTGGCTCTCCATTTCCTGTAACTTGTAAAAAAGCAACTGCTTCTCTTCCTTCATGGAATTTAACTGCTCTCGAAGTTTGGTGCTCTCCCTTTCATCTTCATACAATTGTTTCACCATATCCATCATGATGAACAAGTATCACTTCATTTCTTCATCAAATAATCTTGTGAAGGAGGAGGATTTTGAAAACTCACTTGTAGAAGTTTTCATTATAAAAATGAACAAAAGAACTTGAACAAAGTTCACAAATCTTTCAAAGAACTAATGGCTGTAGAGTCAAACTCTTATTCAAGCAACCTTTTGCAAACAAACTCTCTTGTGCTTCAAGGGTTGCCTTGAGGTCCTTTGGGTAAGGAGAATGCCTTCAGCCCTTCTTCCTTCTTGTTCTTTCCTAGACTTAGCTATCAATAGCTTTCCCTTCACCTTTTCAAACTCAAACAACAGTCAATTTATAAACAGTCAAACAGTCAAATCCTTTGTACTGTTTAAACACCTTTCAAGTCAAACAAGCAACCTAATGCTCTGTCAATCAAGAAAATTATTTCTCTAATCAAGCAACTTATTGCTCTGTCAATCAAGAAACCTCCTCTGATACCACCTGATCTGGAGATGGGGGTTTGATAACTTGTTATGCTTACAAGAACCTCCCACTCAGTTAAACAAATAAATGATCTAGGTTATATATGACATTTGCAGAATTAGATACTTGAAACAGGTTTATGTCATTTATTTTTAACTGTTTAAGTGCTTTAAGTCCATTTTCTTCTACTGATATTAAACACATATAATATCCATATAATGCAACAAATAAACATCAACACATAATAAAAAATTTAATCTAGGAGTTCACCTGAACTAGGCCTTCCTCCATGTTTGGCACTAGGCCACCTTAAACTTCCCTGTAGCATCTCAACCTTTAGAAGTCTTCAAATTCTTTTCAAAATCCCTACAATGGATTCAGAATTCTCATTACAGTCAGGAATGATTGTTGGCTCGCTAAGAACGAGTACTGGTAGCTCCTACAACTGCCTCCAACTCCTGGTGGCCCTAAGCTCCAAAATCTCCCTAAATGAAAATCTCTATGAAGATGACTTTCTCAGCTTCTCTAGACTATTTCATTGGCTTTAGAAGGTTCCAATTAGCTTATCTATCCTCTTGTTTCACTCTCTCTCTCCCTTGGTTGAAAACTGCTCCTGGAGTGCATTTAATCAATATCCCCTAGGGATACTCCACCAATTTTGGCGAACTGCACCTAACTTTAGTTAAACTTAGCATAACCCCTAGGTTTAGCTACTCTGCCAGGCTGAACGACATGCATATGAGGCGGTATAATCCCGAAGGTTCAAGATAACCCTCACTGGAAGCATTTCAAACAGTGGAATCTCCACCGTCAATCTATCCCACTTGATCCAACGATTATCGCGTCGTCCACTCACCAACTAACTTGGACGATCTCCACCATTGATGTGACCCATCCAATCAAACGACTGTCTCAAAATATCATGTGAAATCTTTCTCGATTGATATCAGATTGAGAGCACACGAGCAAAGCAATTTTCCTGTGTTACGTGTCGCCTACTAAGGGGAATCATGTGACATTTAAGAATACCGCTTACCATTTTTAGGGCGCGTGAGATACCAGTTCCCACTTTCCGAATACTCCCCACATGCTTAATTCACACTTTTAAGAAAGGCACTTAAGGAAAGGTTTAGCACTTAAACCAAATTAATCTTGGCTAAATGTCCATAAATTGCAATTTTTGGAACCATTTGCGGCACCAGAGTCAGGAAGACGAGATCTATCCAGTTGCTCAGGTTCGACACTTTCTTGAACACTTTGAAATTTGAGCTATCATTAAGGTCCTAGATCAATATTTGATCAATCAACAACAGGTGATTTAAACAAAGTTATACAGGTGCTGTCTTTCCAGAGATAGGAAAATGAAAGGCTTCACAAGAAATTCAAAAATATGTAGAGACAGAAGATTAAGGATGATACTCTTTATGTTGAAGAGATGCAGAAGTCCCACATATTGACAAGAAGATGTGGAGAGTTGGAGAATGAGTCATTAATGGGTCAGACCTTGGCTCAAGCCAAGGAAAATATTTGGGTAGATATCATTCAAGCTATAACTGAAGTTTGGCCCTCCATACAGATTATTTTTGAACAAGAAGAGCTCATTAATAGATGCCAGACAACTATTGAAGAAGTCATAGAACTCCTTAAGGAAAAACCAAGTGAAGCTACATATATGATTAAAGTGCTCAATTAAAAAACTGGGGCCGAATTGGAAGAGATTCAGATTGTTAATAGGACAAAAACTATTCTGGATATTAAAAAGGTTTTGTAGAAAAAGAATCTCAAGACTCAATTGGAGACAAAATGCCATACCTTGAAAATTGTTGTCCAAAGGTTTCATTCAAGTTCAACTTTCTCAACCAAAGAGGACTTCCAGGATTACTTGCACCAATTGACAAGTTAATTAGTTTGGAGGAATATTCTCAAAATATTTATGCAATTACAACTGATAAAGCTAAATTTGCAGGTACTAAGGGTCGCCTTACATGGAAGGAATTATTAGAGGCTTTGAACTTTGATTTAATAATCAAGCATGAAATCAAACATATCTTTGTTAATAAGACTAATTTTGAAAAGTATATCGAGGTTGATGAATTCTACAGAAAATTGATTAATCTTTCTATACCAAGTGAAGATAGATGGGATGTTCTGTGTGAAATCATTGAGTAACTTTCATCACCAACTGACAAACAACAAGACACCACTTTCTAAGGGCCAAATCATCAACAAATTCCTCGAAGATAGTGCCAACAACTCAACAGTTTTGGGATTCCTATATTTGTGTATTTTGTTAAAGGATGTCTCTAAAAGATATCTCATTTTGTATAAATAACTCTTCCTTAGAGTTATTATGGGTTGAACCCTTGGATGAGCTTTCAAAGCAGAATTGTAACTAATCTGGAGATTTGCTTCAAATTAATGAAATGATTCTGGATTTTCCCCAAATAGTTTGTCTCCTTGTGATTTTTTCTTATGTGATCATTTCGTTATGTGTTACACAGTAATTTGTCACCATCCCTGTTACTCCTCTTGTCGTACCTTGAAGGACTCATCCCGGGAGTTATAAGAAGTGACAAAGTCTAAAAACACTTGCATTATGTTCCCCTGAGTATGTACTCCTTGTTCCCTGAAGACACCTCCTGTAGATTATCCCTGAAAAGTGTTCTTTTTCCATTGGTGCAAGTCCAAAGTATCTTACCCGCACCAATCATGGAGATCCTCAAAAGAGGGCGCGACCATTGGCACTCTGTCTTAGAGCAACAGTCGCGCCAACCAAGTTTAGTCATGCTTTTTGCCTTAACGCACGCCCGACTGTTGTTTCCTTCATTACATGGAGCTTTTTGAAGATAAAAATCAGCCTTATGTCGAGCTCTATCCTATCTCCATCTTTAATGGCTTTTGGGGGATAATGTTAATCCACAAAAGGTGTCCCAGTTCATCGTATCCTCCTCCCTTCTTCGTATATATAAGCTTGTCATTATGCATTGGACAAGCTAGTGATAGTAGTGATAATCGTTAGTCATGGAGTGTTAGATGTTGAGTTCTTGAGTTCTTGGAGGAATGCTAGTGAGTGCTAGAGAGGTTATGCTGCCGGAGAGGAGATGCATTGCAAGACACATATAGTTACTCGCCCAGCCAGGAGAAGGGTCAACATCAGAACAATGGTTGTAACTTTTCCTGTTTATTATTAATTGATGAGCGACTGCTATTATAGTTCCAATCTCATTGTCTATTATGGTGATGTGTTGATTTATTTCCTTTCTGACTGAAATATAGTTGTGCCTTGGTAGCTTTTATGTTGGTATATGTCTCTTCCTTTGCATGTGCAGGTATTCATTTATGATCTGTTGGAGCGAGGGAGCGGGGATATCAACTCTGCTTCAATCATAGCGTTGGACTCCAGGTTGGTCTTCTTGATTCACCTTTGATGCATAACTAGGAACTTGCGTAGCAGCGTGGTTTGATTGTGGCTAGTTCTGTTATAGGCTAGTGGGATCGCCTCTGTCCGCAGAGGGGATTTACCTACCCAACAATTTGGCGACTCCACTGGGGAGAAGCTAGTTGATTTTTGTCTTGCATGTTAATTTTCTTCTTCTTGCTTGAGTGAATGAGATTCCTGAGTCAGTTTTGAGTTTATTCTTTACTGTTTGACCCATCTGAGCACTGTCAACCTGACCTGAGGTCGTATCATTTTTTTTTTTTTTTAGCCGGCAAGCTTAATTGGCGCGATTATTTCTCTGACAGTCGCGCCAGTTGGCGCATGATGCTCAAAAGCAACTCGTGCCAATCCTGTGGTAGCACAAGTTGCAGGCTGACAGTCGCGCCAGCCCTGTAAATTTTGCCTGTGTGTGGGTGGAAAGCTCTTTCAGTCTCTTTTTATATCTCTTACAGCCTCTGGAAGTGTGTTGAACCTCTTCTTGACTGGTCTTAACCTTCATCCTTCAGCTGTTTGCTTATCTCTATTGATTTTCGTCTCAGCCCTAGAACATCTAGTGACTTTGCATGTCTAGCCTTCTGTGGGAAGTTTCGATCTCTTGATTATCTAGTCAGCTTGTTGGTTGTGTTCTGCACCGATCCAGTGATTTGTTAAAGCTTGATCTTCTATACTCTGAGTGATTCACTTCTAGCCTCTTTGGATTTCACTCGATTTCATTCGAACTCAGATTACATGGTTCAGTGAAAGTCTTTTGTGTTTTTCCTTGCTTGCATGGTTCATTTTGGTGTTTCAGAATTGGTTCTATTTCATTGAGTGAACTTGGATTGTGCATATCTCTTAAAATTTGTTTGCATGCATCATGCCATCTTAAAGGAAAGAAAAACAAAAAATCTTTTGCATCATATTAGTTAGCATTTATTGTTATTTGTTGCTATTAAAACGAAAAAGAAAAAATTTCATTTCTTGTTATTAGCTGCATTAGGATCTTTGTTGTTTGTTGAGTGATCATTTCGTTTGTGAAAAGATCTCAACCCTCCTGTAGATAGAATTCATCGAATCAAATGATTTAATTTTGGCATGTAGTTTGCATTTAAGAAGTTTGTGAGATATCACATACGGTAGGACCAAAAACTAAAACATAATCGAAGATAAACTTTAAAATGAACTCAATGAACATAACAACGCATTGGAACATAACGCAAATACTCTAGAGTTCTAGGTTAGAGACGTGTTCTGGCGTCTTTAAACCTGGTAGTTTATCGTCGAGTGGTTGGGTGATTCCTCCACGGTGAAACGATAGGTGCCAATACGGACTGTGCTCCCATGTACCGTCGCGTATATATTGGGAGACCCCTATAGGAATAAAGCCTTTATCCATAGGAAGTCGTGTCAGCCGCCCTACGATTCGCAATGCAGTGAACACAACATTCACGAAGATTGACCACCCGTACCCTAAAAAGTATTCTGTGGTTTTGTGAAAAGTTTGGCACACCCTCTACCTAGAATTCCAGAGCAGTCACTTTTGATCCTTTTCGGACTCCTTAAACGAAAAGGTGCCCATGAGCATCTTGTCACTTCGTGCTCATTAAATATTCGAAGGAGACTAGAGTCACCTTTTATCCTTTTTTCGACTCTTAAAAAATGAAAAGGTTAAGTTCAGTGTCTTAAAATTTATTGGCCACGATAACATCTACCCAATTATATTTTGTTTGCGTTAGCTTGAGTAGGATTATTTCTCATTCAATGGCAGCCTTCCCGACGCCCACCGACCAAGGTGTTCCTCCTGATGGGAACCCTCGTCCATTTCCTTCTGTTGGAAATGTCGGTGTTCAGTATATCGCAACATTGTCTTTGCCTGGGTTGACCATTGGTTTACCCGTATGGTTGTTTTCAAACTCGATGGTATCAAGTGTGGTGACTCCTGTTCCACCACCACCTCCTCCACCTGAACAACACCATGTTGATTCTAAGGTGGACCCCTTCCCTTCTTCGCCCATTGTTGCGTCCTCATCTTCTATTTCTCCTGGTGAAACCGTGGATTTCACTAACCAGGTGGCTAAGAAAAAGAAGAAGAATACCAACAAGAAGAAGTCTCCTAAGGGAAAGGTCGCATCTACCACGAAAATATCTGAAGTGGAACCACCTTCTGCTCCCCCGCGGAAGGCTAAGTCTCCTTGTCGATTATGCAAGGAGGACCACTTTCTTTCTGATTGTCCTGGTATTCCCAGGATCCTTGATATATGGTCCCGTGACCTGACTCACTCCTTGTCGTCGCCAATCGACGATACCTTGTCAGTTGGTAAGAGAAAAGGGAAGGTTCGTTTCCCTTGTCGACTTTGTGAAGGTAATCATCTCCTTCGCCTTTGTCCGCTTATGGATGAAACCTCCCGTCTTTTGGCAAGTCTGTCAGCTCCCTTACCCAAACTACCCGCTGGATATCAGCGTCTTTTTGCAACTGCAGATCATCTCTCTGCTAACCAAGTGATCAAACATGATTCCTCTTTAGTCCGGCCTTCTCTTCCTGAACCTACCTGTGCTCTGCCTGCTCCAGACCAGTCCCTGGTCGAAACGAGTGTTGATTTACATTCATCATCTACACACCACTCTATCATCAAAGATGAACCATCTGAGTCCAAACCAAACGAAAGTCCACAGTTCCAGATTACAGTTGACCCGGTCTTTCAAAAGGTCCAGATTACAAGTGACCCAGTTTTGCCTACAGAGGTTCCATCTTTAGATGATCTTACACCTGAATCCAAACCAGACCAAAGTCAAAAGGTCCAGATTACAAGTGACCCAGTTTTGCCTTCAGGGTTTCCAGCCTTAGATGATCTTACATCTGAATCCAAACTAGACAAAAGTCAAAAGGTCTAGCTCACAAGTGACCCGGTTTTGCCTTCAGAAGTTACCTCCTCAGATGATGTTATCACTGCAAAGAATGAAGATCCCACCGCCCAAATTCTATTTATCAACATAGATGATCAAGTGAGCATCCCTCTCATTCCTTCTCACCAGGAAGAAAGTCCATCAGAATCATATCCGACTGTCTATCCAGTCCCACCTCCAAGCAACCTAGTTGTTTCCTTCAATTGGGATCAACTAGTCAATCCTCGGTTACCAGCCTCCATACCATTTCGAATTATAGTCCAAGTCTACCGCATGGTTATGGCTGATACAATTATTGATGAGGGATCTCCTGTGAGTATCCTTTCTTCAACAGCTTGGGAAGCACTTGGTTCCCCACTGCTTCTGCCTGAGATGAGAAACCTTACAGGTTTCAATCGAGAAACCACTCGACCTTTAGGAATTCTTCCCAATGTACCTATTACGTTAGAAGGGAAGACTATTCAAATGGGTGTCATGGTAGTCCAAGGTCCGTTAGATTACAATTTACTCCTTGGACGAGACTATATTTATCGCATACGTGCTATTGTATCCTCACTCTTCAGAGTGATGTGTTTTCCGCATGAAGGAAGAATGATCAAAGTCGTAGACCAACTTTCCTTCCCCGGTTCACACTTCACATATAGTCATCTACCATTCCTAAATGGTCTTATTTCCACAGGAAATGCCCCAGCATCCACCCCGTCGTTCTGATAACGGCATCTGACCCGGGTGCGTGACTGAAGCCCGGGGGGCATGCATCCTCCTTCAAAATCGAGTCTTTCCAAGTAAACCTTCATTCCATCCACTCCGTGAATGACATGAAGCTTGGGGGGCATGTACCTCGATTTGTATGATCATGCTGGGGGCAAAAAAAAAAAAAAAATTAACGAGCAAAGTTCTCCATGGTTCAAGCTTGTGTAAAAATGAACCCATTTACATCCCGTGATTGCCTTTTATCCGCTAAATTCTGCTAGATGAGCCTTGGTTGTTTCGTTCCATCGCCACCATATTTTTGGCCGATCATATGCTTTCACTTGGTTGTTTCTCCTTTCCTGAGGAACCGCAGCGATGAGTGGTTTTATTAGCCAGCCTTTTAACCTTTACATGTTTCGAGCAAGTTCCACCATTACCGGAACCAGTTGCTAACCTTTATACCACTCGTTCCTTCAGGACGAGTCGCCTTTACGCTCTTTTCTGACTCGTAAAATATGAAAAGATTGCCGAGTATTTTTCCTTTTTGACTCGTTAAAGAAAATAAAATGAAGGTCCGCTTTCAGCTCTTTTCTGACCATTTAAAGAGGAAAAGATTGCCGAGTCGCTCCTCTTGACTCGTTAAATGTGAATAAGGGGCGGTCGTTTTAAGTTCTTTTTGACGACCGTTAAAACATAAAAAGATTACCGGGTTTTTGTCGTTTCAAACTCGTTAATGGTTACGAAACGACGTGATTTTGGCCGTTTTTTTACTTTTTCAGGTCGAAATCACTAATTATGAAAAGTACTCCTCGATCGTAATGATCGGGCGGTTCTTTCGGGTATTATTTTATACTTTTTCGGGCCCGAGAGACACAAATTTACGAAAAAGGACATCCCTGGAGTTTCCTTTTCTGCTGTCTTTTCAAACTCTCTAAACATGAAAAGACGCCGAGTTCTTCCCTTGTCAGACTCGTTAAAACTTAATGACATCGGATTTTGTCACAACACAAGCATATGCTATACCCATTAAGCTTGTTAAAAATAACTGGGGTACTCGCCAGAAATGGCGGGGGGGGGGGAAAGAAAATTTTTGAACCATAATTATTACCGTGACGGCAGTATGTCACTCTTGAACATGGCACTTTTCTGCTTTCGTGTCCAGGGTGGGGATATTTCATCTCATATCTTTCACTTGCTTCCATGGACTTGGGTACCCTATTTGACCTCTCATCCACTCATTGCCTCGTCATCATGACCTTTGATACGTTGATGTCAAATACTGCCAATTCCGTTAATGTGCCGCCGATATGTTCAAGAGAAGTTGACCTCTGCAAAGAAACAAACTCCCTCTGATAGTTCGCACAATCTTGATTCACAACATTATCTCTCTATCTCGTGTCGATGATGTGGGAAACATTATGGCCCACCTTCGATCAAGGACACTTCCTGTCGACTTCAACTCATTATCCTGGAGCCTGCATGCCTCAATGGCAGGTTCTTCGTGTTCGACATGAGGTTTTCATCATTGGCCTCCGATCGAATGATTCTACGGGTGTTCGACTTCAGGTCATTGATTCACACGCCGTAGATTGTACCTATAGTACCTTGAGGGCCATTGTCATTATTGGTGGTACCTCTCGCGTCTGTTAACAGTTTCCACTATTGACTGGTAATCAGACGATGTTCGTGCATGTTCGACTTCAGCTCATATATTCACATGCTTGAACGTGTACTCTTGTTCGGGGCGAGATGGAGCGCAAGACCCTGGATTGTGTCTGTTGTAATCCAGGTGTGATTCTTGATACTTGACTCATTCACTGGATGGCTGCGACCATACCTGAGTCAATTCATTGATCCTAACCATATGGCTGCGTCCATACTATGGATCTAGATTATTTATGTACTCTCTTATGGATGAGGCACAATGAAGTCACTAATTTGATTAGAGGATGAGAAACACTTTTAGTAGGGGGTATGATGGGCCTCCAAAATAATTTAAGGCCCATCTGACCATCCTTCAGCACATTAAACCTCTCTTTTTGCATTAGATAATGTATTTTTAACTTTAATATGTTCATAAGGAAGGTTTATGGATAATTGCATATTTGTGCCTAATATTATTTGTTTTTGTGGAATACTGTGAGAATATTGGGCAGATTATGAAGATTTGGAGGATGAGACCATTTATGAAATTTCTCCCTACTATAGGAGGATCGATATTGAATAATAAATCAACAAGATATCATGCACAAATTCTATAGCTCCAATGATTGAGAAAATATAGGAATGTGTTCCCTTTCATTAAATGGAGATTCCTAGTGCTGGGAACCAAATCCACTATTTGAGGGATTTTGGAGGGGAAAGCTTCCCCTTTCACGTGGAATTCTTCCTAATAATTTTGTATAATTACCAAGTTGAATTTTCCTCTAGGGGTTGAGTTTTCTTAGTCTTCTTGTGGAGAAAACTTGTATTTTCACTTTTCCACTTTCATTTCTTGTAGGGATGTAATTGTATTGATGGAAATAATGAAGATTGGTACCATTTTCAGCTTCTAAATCTTGGTATCCTTCATAGGAATCTGAGTTTTTTTGGGCTTGGTCATCCTAGGAGCCTCAGATCCCTTTTGTATAGTTTTTTTTTTTTTTTTTTTCTTTTCGCTTCTTATTCACATGCATCTCTTTTTCTTGTTTTTTCCTATTTCTACATTTAGTATTAATGATTTCTTGTTGTAGGATTGGGTCAAATGGTTGAAGTAAGTTCTTTTGTAGGATTAGTAATCATTGAAGGTCATAGTAATCATTGAGCTAATTGGATTAGTTTTCTTATTCCCAAATCTAAATTTCTGGAAGTCCCTTGTGGTAAATAGTAGTAAATTTATGCTATTTTTTAGAACATGCTAACAATATTCAATCGAGTTGATTATACCTTCATTAAATCACAAAAAATTCTAGTTAATAACAAAATTTACCCCATTATATTTTCACTTGATTAGGTTAAACATTTGATAGATTAACTAGCTCACTAGTTCTCGGATTTCTAGATTTTAGACTAGTAATTTCCTGCTATTTTTTAGCATCTGTTAATAGGGGTATTTTTGAGTGATTCCACTTGGAATGGAGACCTAAGAAATCATACTAAATAAATAAAAAAATTGTCCCATCCAATTTTGATTTACTTAGTCATTTGGTGAATTATATTTTCCTATAGAAAATCTGTAACTTCCTGTAGTAGCCTGTAAATTCCTGTAGCAGCTTCCTGTAGCACTCTTCTAGCATGTATATACTTGCCTAGATTTGATAAAAAAGATTGGTTTATGTCTCTTAGGATGGAATCATAACCCTTAGGCTCTAAATAAATGGTTGAGGAGGAATAAACACCATTCAGGACTTGCCTTTTTACCCCTGCAATACATCTCAACAATTTCGGTTAATAAACATATTTATGAAATGGATAATACAATGATGATTTTCTTGATTTCCACATCCAATGAACTTTGTTAGTGGATCTGAACGCTTTGAAATGTAATGGTTGATATTTAGTTAATGATATTTTCTTTATGCAATAAGAATAGGTTTTCTTTCCTTATATTTTCTTCCGTGCAATAGGTTAAGGTTTCCATCTCGAGCATTTCCATTTTTGCAATTAGTTTATGATTTGATTTCATTCAATTCACTCCATTAAATCATAACATCGAAGGAATGACACATTGTATTTTGCACATATAGTGCTAATACCTCTTAATTTTGTATGAACCCCAAGTTGATAATTAAAATTGGTAGCCTTGGGAGTTGTAGCATTCTTGTTGTAATACTGAGGCTCAATAGATATAATGCGACAAAAAGAGTGGAATCCATTTGGTAGAGAATCTCGTGTTCCATGACAAGTCCAAGCACATCAAAATTTGGTATCACTTTATTCGAGACATGGTACAGAGAGGAGCTGTCAGGCTCCATCACATATCGACAGATGAAGATATTGCAGATATTCTCACCAAGGTATTACTGAAAGGAAAGTTCTTGGTCTTCAAAGAGTAGCATGGACTGATGGATGTGGCCCCTCAAGATAAGGGGCAACGTTGATCGAGGACATTGAGCTAACTTTTCGTACTCTGTTTGAGCTCCCAGGGTGAGGAATTGAGATAGAGGGCTCCTGAGGTTGAGGGATCTATGGACAATAGGGTAATCCTCTATTTTTTACCCATAGGGTTGAATATTCTAATCCCCTATCTTCATAGGGTTGGAGAATATTTCTACCCTATCTGGTCTTTTCAGAGTATACCCCAGTTGGCATCATACCCAAAAGCAAGGCTTGTTTTGAATACCACTTCTCGTTTGGCCAATGAGTTGAGAGTATACTGGGGGTGTAAAACCCAAGTAAATTATGATGCAAGTGTTCTACCACATGACTATTGAGAGTCATTGTTGGGAAGATCAGTAATATGATTGGGTTGAGATGGTTCTCCCCTTTTGAGATTTCGGGTTGAGGATGAGCTCCCCGATGAGATTCTAGGGTTGAAGATGTGCTCCCCTATATGATGAGTTATCCTATTTTTCAATATGGGTGGAAGCTATTGTTTCCTGATTCTTCTTCTTTTAGATCCAAGAAATTTTTAGCAGATAGAGTTGAGTAGAGACAGTCAAAGAATTACAGGATGATGTGAAGATCAACTGACATATATTGATAGGTGGAATTCTTCTTAGTTGAGAGGGAGTGTTAATTTTTTCAACTAGGGTGGAGTTCCACAATAGAAATCTTAGATGACCGAGATTATTCTTGCATTAAATTCCTCTTTTTGAGAGGAACAAAATCGACCTGAAGATCACCAAATATGGTCAAGAGGAAGTTAAGTTTTGAATTATTTTATTCATACATGCATTATGGAATGGGTCATCCCTAACCACATGGGTAACTGATTAGGTCGACCTTAACCCCAAGTGAACCCTCAAAAAAACATATAAATAGAAGTAACCTCAAGCTCATTTCAACACATTGATCAAGTCATTCTTCTCTTTTGTCTTGGTTCACACATATTTGACAGAAAGATTTCACGCAAGGGTTTGAAATCATAGGCGTAAGGTTCTCTCTAACTTAGGGTTTTCTGATCCGTAGAGTATCTGGCACAGAACTGGGAATTTTGTTCCCTGGACGCTGGCACATAGGATTATGGGAGCATCCAGAGAGCCCTAAACGCTAGCACAAAGGCTTAAGGGAGCATACAAGGGTTCAAAGGTAGATCTGAAGGTTTCGGTCCCCATACACTCGTACAGAGTAGTCCTGAGAGTGTATAGGCCTTCCTCGATGCACACATAACAACTAGAAGAGAGTGTTTGAGGTATTTTTCGTAGATCTGGTGGGTTTGACCCAGACACACACACATGGTCTTCCTGAGAGCGTTTGAGTAGCTACAGATGCCCTCACACAATGGCAGAGAGAGCGTCTAAAGAGTTTCAGATGCACACAAACAATTTTGCTGAGAGAGTGCAGGGTTTTGACCTTGGGTTTATCAGTTGGTTTCAGTGATCTGGTAGATCTAGGTTTGTCTCTGCTATTATATAGATCTATAGATCTTATTTATTTGTATCTGCTGCAAACATATGTATTGGGCTCATTGAACTCTCTGCTAAAAACGTTTTATGACGGTCTATTAAAGAAGAAGATTTGAAATGGTTTCCCCCTTGTGGAGTTTTTCCCTAGTCTTGGACTAATTTTCTGTCTCTTATGGTTGTGTTGTTGTCTTCTTTGTCACTACATATATTGTTCTCTCTCGAGTTATGTTTATGATTGGTTATATTGCTAATAATTGGATGCATTGTTAATGAAGAAGTAAATTGGGCTAAAGTAACTGATACAACATAGAACAATCATAAAATTTAACAAGTTGCACTCCGCACATAGCGACCTCAGAATTGGTGTTGGCCACAGACCCCTTTAGTCTAAAGTAGCTCCTGAATTGTTGTGCCTCATGTCTTAGGGTAAGGGCCTTTAGACCGATAGGAAGAGCAACGACCGACATTATTGTACTTTGAAAATGACGTAGATAATATACATTTTCCCTTTACTACCTGCACTCCTTACCTCTTTGTACAACCCTAGCAACATTCAATGCTTACAAAATACAACCATGGAAACACCATGGAAACATAGACTTGAGAAAGGAGGCCTAGCAAGGGAGAAAAGGTCAAGAAAATTGATTGCTTTCTTTTGGAGGAAAGCATACATATAATTTAGAGAGAGCTTAGACCCTCATTCAGCGGGAGGCTATAGAAAGTGGTTGGGGGAGATTTTGGCCTGTAAGGTTTCCATGGACTTGGGAAGGAAACTAAAAACTTAAAATTGAACTATACTCTTTTGACAAGGAGGAAATCTGATTTCTTTAGGCTATCCCTTTCTCTTTCTTCGCGCCACCAAGTAGATAATCTAAAAATAACATATGAATCAGGATGTTTGGGTGAGTGAATGCCTCTATTATAGATTCATAAACTCATTTGTTATTATTTATTCGGATGATATACTAGTATATAGTAAGACATGTGAGGAGCATATTTCACATTTGATGCATGTGTTGAAAACATTGAAGAAGCACCAACCGCTAGAAAATCTTAAGAAGTGTGAGTTTGCGTTGCAGTCTTTGGTGTATCTAGGGTATGTGATCGATGGAGGAGAACTGAAGATAGATACTTCCTATATGGAGGCCATCATGAAATGGCCAATGCCTACTAATGTTTATGAGGTCAAGAGTTTCACTGGGGCAACACAATACCTGAGGAAATTCATAGCCTCATTTCCAGTAGTAGCAGCACTACTCCACGCCATAACAACAAGTGGCAAGAGTTTCCAGTGGGGAAAAGGTCAGCATACGGATTTCTAAGAGCTAAAGAAGAAGATTAGTCAAGCACTAGTTATGGAATTACCAAACTTGCAATGACCCTTTGAAGTGGAGACAGATGTGAGTGGGTATGCAATGGGTGTTGTCTTGATGCAAGGAGGAAGGCCTATTTGCTACCATTCTAATGTATTCAGTGGGATAGTTATTAACTACCCTACCTACGATAAGGAGCTCTATGCCATGGTGCAATCTGTGAAGAAGTGGAAGCACTATCTGATGGGAAATGAGACAATAATCTACACATATCACCAACCATTACAATGCTTTTAGGCCTAGATTAAGCTACAACATACCAGTCATTACAAGTGGATGGCGTTTTTACAATGGTTTAATTTGGTGATAAAATATAAGAATGGAAACACAAAAAATTTGTTTGCTTTGCTTTCAAGGCCACCCACATCAAATATTACAGCTTTGGGGACTCTTATGCACATGGAGCCATTCACCCATGATGCATACAAAGAGACATATTCAGAAGATGAGGACTTCAAGGAGGTGTATCAATAGTTTCAAAGTCAAAGTCATGTGCAAGATAGCGACAACAATGTTGACTACCATCTCCAGGATGGGTTACTCTACAGTTTGGATAAGCTTTGTGTTCCTAAAGGTGAGCATTTTCAGCTGATTAGAGAGGCTCATACCTACAAGCTTGCAAGGCACATTGGTGTAGAGAAGACCGTGGCTGACTTACATAGGGATGTGTATTGGCCCAAGATGCAAGAGAAGTTAGATAGGTTCATAAGGGGATGCATGCTTTGTTGTACCATCCAGCCTAACATCAACAACCATGGTCTGTATCATCCCTTACCTGTACCTACTCATCCTTGGGAAAGCATTTCCATGGACTTTGTGGAAGGTTTACCAACAAGCAGGAAGGGACATGACTACCTATTCATGGTAGTTGATAGGTTCAAAAATATGTGTGTTCTAATGCCCTATAAAAAGACCATCAACAGACAAGAAGCTATAAACTTGTTCTTTGGACATATATGGGTGCACTTTGGGATACCAATGTGCATCATTTCAGACAAGGATGCAAGATTTCTTAGTGAATTATCGACTACATTGTGGGAGAAGATGAACACAAATTTGAAGATATCTACAACATTCCATCCACAGACAGATGGGCAGATAGAAGTAGTCAACAGGAATTTGGTGCAACTTATGAGGGGATACAACCAAAAGAATTTGAAGACCTGGGATGAAAATACGGGATATATACAACATTCTTATAACACAACAATCCACACTTCTACATGAACGCCCCCATTTGAGACTTGTTTCATATATTTTCCACCTTCACCTTTAGATATTACATATGGGAAAAAAGGAGGAGTGAGGAGAGATCTTACAAGGGATGCTTTAAGAGCTGAAAATTTTATAGAGAAGGTTAGGCATATCCATCTGCAGGTATGGGAAACACTGCAGAAGTCGCAGGAGAAGTATATAGTGCGGCATGATCAACACATAATAGAGAAATCATTCAAGGTGGGATACAGAGTATGGCTACAATTGAACAAGGAGAGGCTGCAAGGGCCTGGTAATAAAATCAAGGCTCTAAGGTATGGTCCCTTTGAGATACGGGAAAAGGTGGTTGAAAATTCCTATCAACTTAGTTTACCAACATATGTGCGAATTTACTCAGTTGTGAATGTAGATAATTTGAAACTCTATAAGCCTTCCATGCTAGTTTAGGAAGAGGAACAAATCCTACCTTCTTTGGAGGATTTGGAACCATACACTCAAGTAGAGTTGAAAAAAGATATATTTTTTTAGAAGAGGCCCTGAACTACAAGACAGGGGCAAGATGACCTTTGGCAGATTGGGTTGAAGGGACAACTTCCAGGAAAAGCTAAATGGTACAGCAGAGAGAAGGTGGTGGAAAAAATTCCTCACCCCATTCAGTAAAAGCTTTTAGGGACTAAAATCCTCCCAAAATGGGGAGGTGTGATCCGAATTGGATCATTATATTTTTTGTCATCCATATCGATGCATTAAGAGTGGAAAAAGTGGAGGAAACAACTCACGAGACTGTTTTTACCAGCAGGACCCAGTTTGGCAAAACGAGGTCCAAAACCTTCATGGGGACTTCACGCAATGAACCTTTGACATATCATGTGTGTTCATGGCATATTAAACAATACCCTTAATTTGACTACATATTGGGAAATACTTATAAAAATCACATTATTTAACCTCCTACCAATATGAACCCGATACAACTTCCCAATTTTAAAATCCCCTACTTTCACTAGATATTGTAGTTATCCATTTTTTCATTAACTTCGAGCTCCATTTTTTATACCTACCAATATAAAAACCCTTTACCCACTATATATCCCCCAATATATTATATCATTTTTTCCTCAATATATATCCCCCAATATAAACCCACGTGGTATGGTATTTCTCCCTCAGTGAATCCCCTGTGGAAAATTTTGAGGCATAAAACAATTTTTTTTTGGGGGTTAAAAAATTTCTTCTTTAACACAACACCTTTTCAAGCTATTTTACACACTGATATGTTTCCAACGGCGCAAAAAGCACGTCAATCAGAGTCCGTATGCAAAAGTTATGCCACTCAAAAGTTGACCTTCATGTTTTCATGCCTATAGTTTGGGAGGATGTCATGTTAGCCCCCATTATTTATGGAAAATGGGCTATCCATGTGTTTGTGATGTAAAAGACTCTAGAAGAGTCTATTTTGAAACTCTAGTTAAGATTTGATGTAGTCAAACTTAACCACTAGTAGGCTACCGGGTTGTGTTATAACTAACCCACTAAGAGGAAGAGGCATTCCATTCTTTCGAGAGCATTTTGTTCCATAGCTAAGAAAAGATATACATAAGAGATAGGAGGTAGAGAACATAGAGAGGATATATGCACTGTAGCATCCCATGGGCCATAGGCATTACTTCTTTGTACCTACAACCATATTTCTAGACAGAGAAAGAGAGTGAAGCGACCTCACCTTCCAACGGGGTTTTCTCCCGAAAGGGTTTCCTAGAGAGCATACCTTGTGTCTTGTGTGTGTGCTTATTTTTTCATTGTCTACTTTTATGCATAATTTATATTCGCATGCATGCACTAATTAGAATGAAATCCACAGATCTTAAAGTTTAATAAACTGTGATAGTGTATAATTTTCATAGTTTTAATATAACATTATTAGATCTGTTGTGATGAACTATCCAGTGGAATATCCACTACATTTTACGGATCATCCATACTTTTGGAATCCCTAATATTCCATTGCACTAAGGAGTTGATAATGAGTGGCTAGCCATAGTAGAATAAAGGAAACATGAGGAGGAAATGAATCAAGGGACTTGCAAAAGGGAACTAGATAATGAAACTTCTAAGCAAAGTGGGAATACTAATCGAGGGGGAAGGGATAGAATTGAATCCTAAGAAGGTGAAATGAACAAGGGTGAAGGGTGAGAAAATAATACCAAACTCAGAGAATCAAACATCGTGAGATGAAACCAGAGAAGTGTGGGAGAGAAGAAAGAAAGAGAGACAACATGAAGAAAGAGTAAATAACCTGGGGAGAGAAGGGAATTCACCTCAGTGAGAATACCAAGCCTCTAGAATAATAATTCCTAAGGAAGGGATAAGCAACCAAAAGCCCACAAAAGCCATATTTTGAATTCAATGCAGTGAAGAGGATTTCTAGAATTAAAGAAGAATCCTAGATTGGGATGACTATAATACCAAACCTATATGGGCGATGATTGTTGCAAGTTGTTCCAGAGAATAGTTTGCTCCACCTGAAGAGATTTCATCCAAGGAAGATTTCCAATCCCACGTTCCTTAACAATTCCATAGATCAACAATTTCAAGTTAACAAAATCATTGTTGTTTCCTGTTGTCCATGGTTGTTGGGGTATATTCATGCAGTCATCACTGAACCTTGCATGCTTTGAATTATCTAGCCACCCATTGGGATTATGATTTTTCCATTTGCCTTTATTTTCTATTATGAATCCTAAAATTAACCTACAAGTTGAGATCCAAGTCGATTGTAAAAATATTAGACTTATCATAATCGAACATAAAAGCACTGTAGTTCTCCTCGACTACGTTCACATGAATTCCATAATCTAGAGTATGGGAGACCATGTAGGTTGCAAGCTGCAAGGTGTATTTCCTTCTTCTTTGGTGCCCATAATGTTCATCCTAAGTTGGGGAGAGAAACCTTCCTTAAGTAGCCTCCATGGGGATATCTTTTTATTGTTTAAATAGAATCCATATTTTCTTGGATAAAAATGTAACGTAATGTTATGCCTTGAAATCCTCCATTGACATTGCATTCAAAATATTCATTCCTTAAAAAATTTATACCTTGATTAAGAATTTATGCACTACTTTGAAGAAAGCACCAATCAAGTAAATTAAACCCTAGATCCATCCTCAATCTAGTTGATCTAGATCTCCTTTATTTCTTTGTGCTCTTTCCTATCATCCGACATAACTGAGTATCTCACTCATAACAAACCTGCAATATTACTCATGCAAAGTTTTCTTGCTTGAGAGAATATCTCTCTCAATGTCTCATGCCCTTGCACATCTCTATGCTCTTTCTAACCATAGACCCGCTCGACCCTATTTTCCAACAATAGACCCTCTTGACCCTCTTTGCAAACATTAGGCCCTCTCAACCTTCTCTTCCAACAACATACCCTCTTGTCCGTCTTGGCCCTCTTTCCCAACAATAGGCCCTCTCAACCTTGTTTTCCAAAAATAGGTCGTCTTGGCTCTCTTGGCCCAACTCATCCCTCTCGTGCCAACTCGCCCATCCATATTCCATCTCAACCTCTTTGATAACCAAAGACCCTATTGGACCTCTTTGCCAACCACATGCCCTATTGGCACTCTTTGAAATCTGCAAGCCCTCTAAACCCTCTTTAAAAACCATAGGACCTCTCACCCTTACTTAGCTTTCTCGACCCAACTCAACCATCTCAACCCTCTCAGTGTTCTCTCACAAAACACAAGAATGAATCAATAATCGGGTCAAAGAAATTGAATTCATGACTTAATAGTGCAAAGGTATACCTGTGGATGAGAAGACGATATCCCTGTACTCTTTCATGATCTTTATCCAATTAATGTTGTTGTGCAATAGAGCCCTTTCTATAGGCCATGGAAGAAACCACAATATTCCCCTTACTTTGATAGCGAATCAGGAAGAAAACAAATTTTCGAGTCTAGTAGATGATATTACTGCATTTCTTAGCAGAGATCAAAGAAATGGTAGTAGCTGGGGATACCTCTTATATCTTGTATAGTTTTTTGCCCAAAGTAATAATAACCATACAAGGTTTGGACTCATACACAACATGACACTTCCAAAAGTATGGTTGTATAATAAAATATCAGAAACTTCAAGGGGATCAACATCACATAATACCTCATCTGTGAAAGGCTTGATGTCGTAGGGTAGGAAACACTTTTGACCGACACAGAGGTATCACCCTTGGTGGAGCCATTTGATGGTGTATGGTTGTGGTTGTGGTGTTTTCAGTAGGCCCAACCGCATAACAACCTCTATTGATATGAGGCCCTTTTGAATCCCACTATTGACAATGAAACATAGTGGAGCACCCTTCACCCACATCTGTGAGAGAAAGAGACACTTACCTTCCTCCGAAGCTACACGCTCACTTTGCTTGACCTTAGTGGTGGCAACAATGGCACTAGGTTTTGAATCAATGATTTTTTTCCCTTGTCAACATTTGGCTTAGAGTGTGAACCTACATCTATTTCTAAAGCTTTTAGCTTAGCCACCAATGACTGCTTTGCATGACATTCATTTGTGTTATGAGAGGGGATCTTGTGGAACTCACACCAATTTCATGTATCTTTTTTGTCTTCCCAATAATATTATTTCCCTATGGCTTCGATGGGTTGTCTTGGGGTGTTCCACTTTGGGTTTTTCCTTTGTTTTGTAGTTTGGGGGTGCCCTTTCCCTACTTTCAATTCGCAGATACGAAGTCTCACTTCTTCTATTTAAATTTTTCTCAATTTTGATAGAATATCAGTATGCCATGCCAAGCGAGGAGATGTCCAAGAACTCAATTTCTTCCTGGATGTATTTTTACAAACATTCAAGGTATTTGAGCACCATATGTTTCTCAGATTCCTTGATATCTAGCTTTTTTCATAAAGTATGAAATACGTTCATGAATTTTGCCACTTCTTGGTCCCTCTCCTGACGTAGTGTGGTCCATTTTATGTACTCTTCATAGCGTCCAACATGATAATATTATTCCTTAACAACATCCTGAAAGAGTTCCAAGAGGATGTGATTGAAAATAGTGGGGATTCCTCCTTGTCACTTTGCTCACAATAAGTTTCCCCACCATTCCTTGACATGGGGGAGACCTTTAAGAGTGTAAAAGTAATCATTTCTCTATCAGAGAAATTATAGATTGAAAAATATCCTTCTAGCATATTTAACCATTTATCTAAAGAATATGCATTTATTTGGCCTTCAAATATAAGAATATCAAAGTTAACTTATACCTTGAAGGGTGCCACACCTTCAAAGTGACTACTGGATGAAGATGCATCACTAATTGGTATCCACTGAAGAATCTGGGAAAAGGTATCCATCATCTCATTCCTTTGTCGCTTAAGAGCTTCTTTGTGCAAAAAATTGATAGGATCTCCTTCTCCTCCATCTTCTTCCTCCACAAGACATCGTCGAGGTTAGCAAGGACAAACTTGAAAGCGATTAAGCAGTTCGAATCCCAACTCCTTATATCCCGACCTCGTTGGGGACATTCACACAAAAATAGAGAAATAACAGACTGCTTTGATACCACTGATCCAAATTTAAGATGGGAATGAAATTAAATACATATTAAAATCAAAACAAAAAGATACAATGAAATTGAAATTTAATTAATAAACAGGAAATACTGAAACTATTTACATGCAAAATGAAAGAAACTAGCTCGAATGGTGATATCTTATTTTTAAGAAGAGATGTGATGATTACACACATTCTTGAACTATGTTATAATGATGATCAAAGCCCTTTTTATCATGAATAAACAATGAGAAACCCTAAACATCCAAAATCCTAACCTAGGAGATGAAGCACCAAAGGCTTATGGGCACTAGTGGGGTAAGTTGGAACGTCAACTTCCTGGGGTCGTAAATTTGGCATACAATATTTGTTTGGCATGCATGATAGTTCATTAGAAAGGTTTATTTGAGGAGAACATATTTCAACTGAAAATGTCAGTGAAAACTAATGTTTTCATATTCCCCTAAAAAATGGTGTTTGGTGCCTCAAAACGACTCTTGAATTTCAGGACCTAAAAGCTACCCAAAATAGAAAACTACCAAAATAGGAAAATGATAGGAAATTGTGTTGTGAGCTAAGTGGAATAGGTGGATGGCCACTAATATCCACTTGAATCATAGGCCCTCCTGGCTCTTTTGGACCTCCATAGGCCCTCTTGACACTCCTTTCCAACAACAGGCCCTCTCGACCCTCTTTGCAAATGATAGGTTCTCTTGGCCCTCTTTTCCAACTGTTAGGATCCTATAAAATAGGTAATAATAGTATGTTTGTTCAGTTATTTATTTTGAGAATCTTCTTGTGAAACTTAGCCTATAAGTTGTAGCCTAAAGTTTCACTTCTTAAAGAAGTCATTCAGTCCTTGAAATTATGTGATCAAATTAGTCTTAGGTTTGGAAGGATTTTTTCTTGTCAAGCTTTTGTAAATGATCTAGCAGGTATTTTCATGATAAAGTACACAAAAATAGCTTTCCAATGAGCTATAGATCTCCTCAAAAGGACCTCAGTATAAAAATTATGGCAAAAAAGAGAATTCTCCCTCAAAGGCTTGAAAACAGTAGAAATATGCTAAATATTGATCCCGGATCCCACATATTAGAGGTATGTAGAGAAAGGCAGTGGAGGTCAAAGTAAAATTAGCAATAAACCATCGCCGATATCACATATCAGTGATTGGAGGTCCAATACACAACACAACAATGAAGCATATAGGCAATATTCGATCGCCGATCAAGCACATCAATGGTGCGACATATCAGTAGTCAACGGAGTCCAAAGCATATCACAATCAATAGTCGGCAGGGTCCAAAGCATATCGCATTCACCGATCGACGTTCGCAGGTTTCAGGGCTAAAAACCTTTAAAACTTGTGATATGCGATTAAACCGTTGGGAAAGTCCTTCAATGTTAAAGCGTCAGGGAAGGTTGAAAAGGTTTAATAAAGAAATCGCTTGCAAAACTAAGTTAGGCTAGGCCCTTCTCTCTCCTCCCAAAGGGATGCATGGCAAGTCAATAATTGGTTCCGATAAGTGCCACGCGGTGGTTGATGTCATCATGATGTGGTCGTACGATGGACATGTGGCAGGAAGATTCAACATTTTCAAGGGTCAGATGAGGCCGAATAAGGGTGACACATGCCACCAATCACATGATGACACGTGGCAATGACGTGGGATTAATGATGTCACGTGTTTGAAATCGACGATCGAAGGTTGAGGTGTGTTGTTCATTATAATGGAATCGCTGATTGGAATTCTCTGATTGAGGGCTCTGATACGGGGGCTAGCCCATGGTTGCGAAGAACACAAGGAAGCAAAGGTTGGTGCTGATAACTAGGAGTTATTGCATATTGGCATTCGCAAATTTTGTAGTGTGCAACCAAAAGCAACACTATAAATCGCCGATTGCGATGTTCTAGTATCCTAAAGGGACCATGCGCATGCGTTATGGTTTTATGATTTTTTAAAGTATAATGCAACACTTCAAAGAATCGCCCCCCTTTCTAGCCAAAGAGTTTTAACATGCAAAGAGGCTTTAGCCCTGAGATTCCACCTGAGCCCCGGGGGCTTGGTGCATCAGAGATTTCACACCTTGCATAATATAAAGTGGCATACAATGAAAACGTCCGATGGAAAGTCCCTATATTGGGTTTGGCACACATTTTTTTAGTTTAAAGAGCTCAGGCGCCAAAATATTTTATGAAGGAAGAAACAATCCTGACATCAAATAAAAGCCTTAGCACCTTAAGGAATAACACCAAGTCATAGCCCTTGGTCCTATGCGAATAAATACAAGAAGGGGCTAAACACAAAAGGGCCAAGGGAATATCGAAATTCACTGTCATTTTAATGTTTCTTAAGTAAAGTTTTGACGAGGAAAAAGCTTTGAAATAACATCATGGTGATATTACAAGGTTTAAAGGCTCCCATAATGAAATAAGTTGAAGTGTTAGAGCATGAATGGATCAACATCTATTGAATCATGGGAAAAGAGAAACATAATGTTTGTATGGACAATTCTGTGAAAACAACAACAACCACTCAGATTTCAAGAAAGAGGATCTGTATTGAAAAACTAATTTCCAATTGTTAAGGCTCAAAATTTTCAGTGGAAACGAATGAGAAAGAAGAAGCGGCTGCAGAGGGACCTATTTTAATAAGAATAAATGCTTAAATCGCAGAGGGACCTATTCTATTTTCAAGGAAGCAATTCACCATTTTTTTGTTACCTGAATAAAATAAGATTTCTTATATCTATTCTAGGACATATAAAATCTCTCAGTTCATCTTTGCATTCATGAATTTGAGAGATGTTTAATTTATCTCTGTTTCTGTAATTAAGTCATATATATTATTTTGAAAAATTGTTATGTCAAGCATTATTTAAACATTTTATGAAGATTTAATAAGGGTTGGAACTCGTATGAAGAAAGGCTATATATTGATGTAAGTTGTACATTATACTGAAAGGGATCAATTTGTAGTAATACAGAGAGCTTTGTTCCAGGATTCTCGTGTCAAGCAATTGGTGATGTACTATCTCTTGTGAAATTGTTTATTCCTTCAGTTTTCCATATGTTTTCTATCTTTATTGTTTCAAGAAGATTAAGGGTTGAATTTACTTAATTGTACTCTGCTCTGGCTTGTAAATAATATTAATGTTTTCTTTCTGATGTTAAATATTGAATTTATCACAATATGCTCTATATTTAATTGAACCTTAGTCATATTCATCTTTTCCACTACACAGACACTCTATAGGATCCAAAATCTTGTCTGTCCTACTCTGTTACAACTGCTCTATTATTTTGTGATTGATTACCTAAAGTTTCATGACTCCATGTCCAATGTAATTTCTCTGCAATTTCCCTGCATATTTCAACCAAACCTTTGAAATATCCCACCTCACACTTTCATAACTAGCCTAATATCTTGAAAAAAATCTAAATCATATTGATAGATCCCTCCCTAAATATGGAAGGGCTAGATCCCAACTTTTAAAGTGGTTTTATGGTTACCTCTAGGTTTCTCTCCTTAGCCTAGGGAAATTACAGAGTGATAGCACCAAAAATAATCCCTCTTGGCCCTATTGGCACTTTCTTCCCAACTCGTCCATCTCAACCTTATTTTGACATCTATAGTCCATCTCGACCCTATTTGACAACCAATGGCCCTCTTGGACCTATTTTCCAAGCCTAGGCCCTATTGACCCTCTTTAAAAATCGCTGGCCCTATTGGCCCTATCAGTCAACTACATGCCTTCTTGCCCCTATCGACCCTCTTTTCGACCATAGACCTTCTCATCCCTCTCGATGTTCTCTCGTAAACCACAAGAGTGAATCACTCACCCTTGCACTTGTACTTTTCCAAAGGGTGTAATACCATGGGTCATCATAATACCACAGGTCTATACCATGGGTTTATGGGTGCAAATCCCTGTCACTTATTCCACTTTCTCCACATGCGAGAATACTCTTGATGCTACCAAAACATAAACAAAATGATCTAATATTTTCCACTTAAATTGAATCTCCTTTCTCCACCTCTTGTATTTGCTTGATGTTGTTACTTAAATGGATTGCTTTCCTTCATTAAACTAATCAAGTAGAGCTAAGGGTTTTCACTTTGTTTTGCAAATGAGATCTAGGGATTTGTTAGTTGTAAAATAGGAAAGCTTCTTTTCTGAGTCATGTGCACATGATTCATGTAGTTGGCATCCTGTTCTTACTTATCCATTCAACAATTTGAGATTTTTCAAGAAGCACAAGTTATAAGTTCTTTGTTATTGAAACATTGGTTACCACTTGCTTAGGTAAACTTAGTGAAGTGAAACTTATTTTATTCATCACTATCATTCCAATCAACTTGCGCGCATCAAAGTAGTACATTCATATGGAAAATCCTATAATACTTTGTTAATTCATTGTGGCTTAGATGATACTAAATTTTGTTCTATGTTGTCTTATGACTTATGATTGTTGTAACCCCTCAATAGGTAAGAGATATGAGTTGTTTATGACATGTACTAGCTTGTCTATTTCACCTCCTCTTGTATTTTCTTGATCATTTCAAAGGCTTCAGAAATTCTATTAAAACTTATGTTCATTCATACTAAACAATTACATATATCCATTGGCTCTGGTTCCTCCTCAACTTGCCACTTTGAAACTAGCCTAGAGGAAGATCAGGAGACCTTTCATCCATAGTATCAACATACTTAAAGAAAGTTGAAACTTGGGTGATAGAGATTGTTAGGGCATATGATAAATAATAGTAGAAGACACAAATTGGATCACATGCCTACCAAAAGAATTAATTACAACTAGATCCCAGTTACCTAATTGATGACAAACATAAAGCAAAGACCCTACAAGGAGCACAAACATAGAAACTAGGTGGAAAGGGAGGCACTAACCTTAATCACAAATTGCTTAGCTTGGTGAGAGCCACTAGGGCTAGGAATTATAGCTTCCCCAACCTCCAAGCTCACAAGTCATTTGTCAATATCCTACAACTGCACAACCACATCATCCAACACCTTTGGAATTTCATTCTTAGCAACGCTCTTGTCCAACAAGACTCTGCTTAAGAATGTCTTCATTCTCTAATAGAGTTACACTTTATGTAGGTATTAGATCGGTTGTCTACATGTATTACCTATTAGGAATGCAAACTGCCAAGGATATTGTTAGCTGACATGTATGCCCATTGCACCAAATCATCCTCTTCCACATCCTTCAGTTATTCTTTAATTTTGTCCAAGGTTTGTTGCTCACAATCACATGTTGATTCTGCGGCCCACATTCGAGCTCGTGAACCATCAGTGGTACCACAACCCCCTCCACCTCTGTCACCTCTACCTTTGTGACAATGAGTTTTCTAGCACACCATGATCAACCACACATTAATCATGCATAATTGAGGAAAGTAACACACTTCCCTTATTTATGGAGCGACTCGGTAAGAGCATAGTAGCCTTGTTCATGAACTCACTCTCCTAATCAACCCATATAAAAAAAACAATTTACTATTTTAAATATAAAAAAAGTTCATTAAAAAAACCCTAAATTATATACATATTTCCATTACAAATATGTTTTGGATAATCTAATCCTAATACCACTTAACTATGAAATTATTAATAAAATATCATAAATACTATACCCTTATTCTTCATTTTAGAAAACAACCTTATTTAAAAATTACGGTACAAATATATTTTAGATAATCTAAACCTAATCAAACCATGTAGTAATGCACTGATTCTTCATTTTAGAGAACAACCTTATTTAAAACTTACAGCAACAATTAATTGATGGAAAGTTGGATTTTTTCGTTGTTCTATATAAATATAAATATTTACTTTTATTTTATTTTATATTAAGAATTTTTTATTAAAGGAAGCCTAAGGGAAAACTAATAAATAATTCAAGTCTATAAAACAGAAATAAGGTGAATAAAGAAAGGCATGTCATATAATATTATGTTAACAAAGGGAAAAGAGATTTGATTTAGTCGGGAAATGGTTAGAATTTCATTAGAGGAATCTTTTCAACTGAAGTCGATATGTCCGAGTGGTTAAGGAGACAGACTTGAAATCTGTTGGGCTTCGCCCGCGCAGGTTCGAACCCTGCTGTCGACGATTTGTATTTCGCAGCGTTAAATAAGAAAACGGTTTTAAATGGGCAAAGCTTCCAAATTGAGTTTATTACTCTCAATAATGAACACAGGAAGCTGCGTCGGGAGCATATGATGAGTAAACACTGGCCGTTCAGTAACAATTTTATGGAGTTCAATGTTATTAACAATTTTCAGAGAATGCACCACACAAATTGTTTGGGGTGCATGGATCACTGCGTCCAGAAATTTTTCGAGAACATATGATGAGTAAACACTGCCCGTTCAGTAATAATTTTCAATTTAGAGAATGCACTACATGGTGACAGTAAACAAACGAATTTAATGGAGTTCAATGTTATTAACAATTTTCAGAGAATGCACCACACAAACTGACTGTTTGGGGTGCATGGATCACTGCCTCCAGAAATTTTACGAGTGACAATAAAGAAATTTTAATGGAGTTGAATACTCGGTCCAGGCAAAATATTATGTGGGGTGAGAGAGGCTCGAACTCTCGACCTCAGGATTACAATAAAAAAATTTAATGGAGTTGAATACTCGGTCCAGCCAAAATATTATGTAGGGTGAGAGAGGCTCAAACTCTCGACCTCAGGATTCCTCAGCTAAGCTATGAGACCTACGCGCTAACCGACTGCGCCACCACCCCTGTTGATGTGCACTGCCATGACTCAAGCTTCAGAAACAAACCTGCAAAGGGAGATGCTAAGGTAGGGTTTTCTGGGTGTGGCATTGATTTTAGTGTCTTTTTCTTTTTGATTCACTGTGTGTGCTTCTTGTATATGCGGCATTCTTGAAGAAAGCTCATGAGGTGACATCATCAGCCCCGTCCATTACGGAAGTTGCCACCATAGCTTCAAATTTCTTTTCTGTGGCGAAGACGACATCTCCGCCTAGTTGAAATGAAAAGATTCGAAGCGTTTTACCTGCGACTAAACTAACCACAAAAATTGTGTGTTTCTTTTTTCTGTGAGTCCACTTGCTTTCTTTGAGATGGGATTTCGAGCGCTTTTTGGAGGTTAGAACTCACAAAATTTATGGATTACCACCGGCATCCTGTGTCATTTTAACCGTCCAGGTTTCCGCATCAATCGCAGAGCAAGAGGTAAAAGTTGCAAAGGTACTGTTTGGGGTTTGTAACGCAAATTACCAAATTATTTCTTCTGCTAATGCAAATGATGTTGGAGGGTTTATCACTATAATTGCACATTGTGAACAATTTTGCTTCTCTGAAGAATTTGCTTCAAAATGACACGAAAGTCAGCAATAGCATCATAACTTACTGTTTTTTGGCACCCTCTGGGGTCAAGGGTTAAAGTTAGGGTCTCAGTGAGTGGGCGATGTGGTGGCTGGGGCGGTTGGCTTTCGCACCCCAGTAGCGTTGGACTCCTGAGGGAGGCCATTTGTTTTGGTGATGATTTTCAAGCTATGGTGATATGTATATCTGCTGGTTTCGGCCACATATGTTGAATGTTGATGATGCTCTTCTCGCTTGGCTATATGTATATCTGCTAGCTTCAGTCTCATATGTTGTATGTTGATTCTTCAGTGAGGATCTCTCCCCACTGGAAAAAAAGGGTTAAAGTTAGGGTTAGGTAGTAGCAGCAGCAGTGTAGCAATGGGCCCTTCTAAGGCCATGGAATAGGAGTTCGTATACTATGGAGCTCTTTAAGAAGGCGCCGAAGGTCGCCGACAAACCTGCTCTAGATGAAGCAGTGGAACAATGATGGTTGGATCGACGAACCGCATTACTCCTCTCCTTCTCGAAAGTAAGTTTCCTCTTTACCCTTATAAAGATTCTGCCAAAATGACTCAGTGAGAGTAAAGCCAGTTCTTAAAGGTTAGGCCAAAAGACTTGGTAATAGTAAATCTAGGTCTGCCAAAAAAACATGTCGCAGGTGGGTGGTTATGATAGTCCTGCCATTAACCACCGTTTTATCGCGAGAGTAATCTGTTTTTACAATTTGGCTCTGAAAATAATAGAAAATTTTAAGGGGAGTATGAGAAAATACAGTAGATTTTTTTGAAAATTTGGGCTATAGTTTTTGAGCTTCGGGATTTTGGCTTCCCCAGGTTTTTGATAGTGTTAATCTTTTTTTACTCCAAAAAAAACTATTTAAACATCTACATATTTGGATTTTGGATTCACTCATGCACATTTTTATTGCTTATCAATAATATTTTAAAATGAGTGGGATCAATTGTTTAACCTTTGTTATATTTATTAAATTTCAAAATATTGTTCATTCTAAGAATATTTTAAAGTCAGACAAACGTAAATGGGATTCATTGTTTAAACTCTCTTATGTTTATCAAATTCCAAAATATAAGATAAGATAAAAAACCATGCAGAAAAACTGGAGAATGGTACTTTTGGTGTGTTTTTTTGTTAGGATTGGGCCACTGAAGTTGAAGGTATAAAATCAGATCTATAGCTGTTGAGTATGATGTAATTACGTTTTATGTATCACCCTTTTAAACAATCAATATGAGATATTTCTTTCAGTGGCTCCCCAGTTCGAATAATCAATTCATTTCTTCCAGTAATTTGGGTTTTTACCCTCGCGCTACTGGACTTCGTTTCATACCTCGTGTCACTTAAAAAAATAGGAGGCATACAACAAAGCTGGTTGTAACGAGATATTTCAATTTTTTTAATGTCGGAAGAAATGGTGAAAGGAGGGGAAGAAAGAACTTGAAAAGTGACTGTATGGAAGAATTTATCGTAATTTATGAATATGTATATAGTTGTATTGTCGGTGAGACTAGCTTGTTAACCGCTATCGATGGCCAACTTGTAACTCCCGCTATGTCTTCTCAACTTTAACGTCCCACACCCGCTCTGATTGGTTTTAATTGGCCAAAAGCTTGAACTATGGATCTTTATGTGGGCCGGGTGCCATCTCTCTTTTGAAATACATGAAACGTATTTAAGGTAAAAGAAAATTTTTGTTTTAAAAAATCGCTTTTTATTTTGGTTATTTTATATTAAAATTTAATATCGATTGGATTATCTTAACTAATACAATTACTTTAAAAATATTAATGTTACTGATATAATTGAAAGTTTCATAAATATAACAACAATAATTATTGGAATACGAAGAATGTCTTACTAATGCATACATTTATCTAATTAACCATGTATAAAAAGGTTATGGACCAACTTTAACTTGAGAAAAAAAAGAATTACGCATCTTATTGTAAAATGGACCATTTTGTTAAATAAATTTTGCTTATATATAAATGAATGTTATAAATAATGAGGAACTTATCATGAAAGAATTTATTAGAATTGGAATAATCTCAAATCCCTAAGAAATTGATGGGAGGGGAACCACTTGGCACAAATATAATTTTTTAAATTTATTAAAATTAATAGACCATTTTGCTAAATAAATTTGCTTGTATATAAATAAACATTATAAATAATAATGAGGAACTTATTATGGAGGAACTTATAGAATTGGAATAATTTCAAATCGCTAGGAAATTGGTGGGTAGGGACAAAAATATTTTAAGACAAAACTTTATATGAGAGATTTTTCGGCGTAAATCACATGATGTTTCATTTGTCCATGGGTTTCGAACCAACTAGTGTGGTTCATCGTTAGGACAAGTTGAAGAATCAGATCTAGCTATGCATGTTAAATAGTTAGAGCAAAGCATCGAACGACTAAATTAACGACTAAATTTGACTGGAAATGGCTAGGTGGACCGGACTAGGGGCATAACCTTATTAAGTTAATATTAAAATTGATAGTTAGTTATATTCTTATTAAATTAAAAGTTAAAGGTACATATGAATATAGAAGTTTTAACCATATATATTATACTTTTAAATATATATTAAAATAAATTATAAATTAAAAGTTAGTTATAAAGGTGGTTAACTAAATATATAAATATATAAATATTAGAGTGATTGAAGGGTTAAAAAGAATATTTTAAATATTATTTAGCATATTATCATAGATTGATTTAAGATTAAAATAAATAAGATTAATTTAACTTGATTATTAAATTGATAGTTAGTAATATTCTTAATAAATTAAAAGTTAAAGGGACATATGAATATAAAAGTTTTAACTATTCTGTAAACTTTCAATTATAAATATATGTTAAAATAAAATAATATTAAATAAAATTTATTAAATATATAAGTAAAGGAGTGATTTAAGGGTTAGAAAGAAATTATTATTATTTTTTTTCCCTTGGAAAAAGTCATAATTTCTATTAGTAAAGAGAAATTACATTCTGTAGATGCCATAGCATATGCAAATTGAGGCTGGTTGCCTCCCCAGACTGTTTGTCGAAACAACTACCACAAAAAATTATTGTATTCTCCACGCAGGGAGATCATGAAAGTCTCAAAATTACTGTTACTTATCAGACTTTAACCGACAAATAAACCACAGCCAAAAACAGTAAACTGAATTCTCCACGCAAAATTATTGTATTCTCCATGCAGGGAGATCATGAAAGTCTCAAAATTACTGTTACTTATCAGATTTTAACCGACAAATAAACAACAACAAAAAACAGTAAACTGAATTCTCCACGCAGGGAGATCATGAAGGTCTCAAAATTGAAATATCACTGAAGTAGTCTTGACTGAGAGTCTGTCAAAATAGTCTCTAGAAGAGAGTTCTGTAGAACCCTATGTACAGAAATATAAACAGCATGCGAAATACTAGGAAAATCAGAAAAAAAGTAAAGACAGAGTGCCTTGGTGCAAGTGCAGGTCTATGAATGGTCTGTGGTAAAACTGATGGAAGGTTCCATCAATTTCCTCCTGTATCAACCAGTCCTCTTCCTGCCGGTGCGCTGCCTCCTTTGATAGGTAGTCTGCCCCTAAGTTGCGCTCCCTATAAAAGTGATGACATACAAAGTTATCAAAGGATGCAATAAGCCTATGTGCCTCATCCAAAATGTGCCTCAATGAGAATGTAGAGCAATGAGATGTTCTATTAAGCCAGTTGCAAACAAGTTTAGAATCCCCAAAGAGTTGGAGATGAGTGCAGTGTTTTGCTAGAGCAAAGTGGAGGAGATGTTTTGCAGTGGCAAGCTCAACATAGTTGTTTGTGCCTCTTCCCAAGTTCATTTGGATTTTGAAGCAGTGAGATTCCCTCAGGTAGAGGATGCCCCCCCCCCCCCCAAACAGCCCTCTTCTTGGGCTGACCCGTCAAAATAGGCCCAAGGAGTTGATTTATCAATGTGTTCCGGTTGAATGTCCCTAGGGGGAGGCTGAGAGACTTCCTCAGGTAGAGAGTCAAAGTCGGCTATGATTCTGGATTTGATGGAGAGCCAGTGGGGGTCCTTGAGGTCGAAGATGGCTCGGTTCCTTGCCATCCAAATAGCCCAACACATCAGAAGGGGCAGATTCCTGTCTTTTCCCCTGTGTCCATCGAGCCAACTAAGCCAAGCCTCACGTATATTCCCCCCACGCCATCCCTGAAGGGAGGGGTAATGTGCCAGGATGTTGTTCCATTGCTCGGAGATGATAGAACAGTCCAGGAAAAGGTGCTCAGTACTTTCCTCATTGCTTCTGCACAGGTGACACCAAAAGGGTCCATGGAAAGATCGCTTCATTAAGTTTAGACCCGTCGGGATTTTGTTGAAAAGGATGGACCACATAAGTAATCGCGTTCTGGGGGCCACTTTTAGCTTCCAAAGGGCTTTCCACCATGGCTCTAAATGCTCTGGTTTTGTGGCTTCCATGAGCTTCAGGTACCCATCCTTAGGCGAATATCTGCCATTTTTTGCATGTGCCCATACAATTTCGTCCTCTCCTTCTGATATCCGAATGTGAGCTTATGTAAGGGCCTCAGTAAATCCATCCCAATCTCGATGCCAATGGGCCAAAAGGTGGAGGTCCAGGGCCGACTTCCAGGCCTGCTGAAAAAGAGTAGTATTTGTAGAGTCAACAATGTGACAGAGATGTGTGTAGCCTTGATCTGCTAGAAGTCTAGTCATCTCTGCTGGGAGCCTGTGAGCATTCCCGCATCCAATCCAGGGGTTGACCCCGATTCGAATTGCATTCCCCTCATGGATCCTCCATGTTAAACCTTCACGAATGAGGGGAAGGGAGTTTAGCACCGCCTTCCAGATGATGGATATATTGCTACTAGTCCGATGGTCCATCCTGATCCAATCCATAGTGTTAGTAGGGGAGATATACTTGGCATAGGCAACCTTCGTCTAGAGACTTTGAGTTGTTATTAGCTGCCAACCCAATTTTGCTGCCAGTGCTTTGGCGAAGATGTCCAATTTTTTGATGCCCCATCCCCCCCATCTCTTGGGTTTAGCAATAGTATCCCATTTAACCCAGGCAAAGAGACTTCCCTGTTTGTTGCCTTTCCATAGAAATCTGCTGCATATCCTTTGTAGCCTGGCAAGAATCCCCCTGGGGATCCAGGCCAAGGTCATCCAGTATACCGAGGTCGCTTCCAGAACAACTTTAATGAGGATTAGCCTGCCAGCTCGAGAGAGATATCTATTGAACCAAATGTTCAGTCGCTTTTCCACCTTAGAGATGAGCCAAGTCCAATCCGCAATTTTGTAGCCCAGGGGCTTCAACCGGAATCCTAGGTACTTCAGCCCCTCCTCCATAGAGTGTAAAGTAAAAGGGAACCGACGGAGTGCAAATTGTACTTCAAGCTGTGAGCAGCCTACTGCAGTCAGAGTAGATTTGTGAACATTGATAGCCATACCTGTTGCCTTCTGAAAGAGATCAAAAACGTTCTGAAGGACTGTGGTGTCTCCAATACTGCCATTCAAGAAGATGAGGACATCGTCCACAAACAGTAAGTGGGTTAAAAAGCAGTTGTCCATAATCCTTATGCCCACTATTCTGCCCCTTCTATGCTCAGCCCTTATAGATCTGCTTAGTCCTTCCATGATGAGAAGAAATAGCAGGGGAGAGAGAGGGCATCCCTGCCTTAGGCCCCTCTCATTCGAGAAAAAAGGAGTAGGAGCACCGTTAAGAAGAACACTGTATGAGACATTGGTAATACAACTCATGATCCACTTGATGTATAAGTAAGGGAAGCCCAAGTGCGTAAGAAGCAGTCGGATATAGAGCCAATTTTCTCTATCGAAAGCCTTTGATAAATCCACCTTTAGAATCATACCTTTCAGGTTCCTTATGTGCACTGAGTGAAGAAGTTCTTGTGTAGTTCCCACTGCCTCATGGATTTGGCGGTGCTGAAGGAAGGCGAATTGCTCGGGGGAAATATGAGCTGAGAGGATGGGCTTGAGCCTGTTTGCTATGATTTTGGCCATTATTTTGTATAGGCAATTGCACAGCGAGATGGGGCGAAAGTCATTGAAGGAGGAGGGCTTCTCAGATTTGGGAATGAGTGCAATGAAAGTGGACTTAATAGCCGGCGACATCCTTCCAGAGAGGCGACAGTCCTCCACCACCTTGAGTAGATCATGGCCTAGGATGTCGAAAAAGGCAAGGTAGAATTCTATGGTCCAGCCATCAGGCCCTAGGCTCTTGTCTCTTTGAAATCCTTTGATGGTGGCTTCTAATTCCCCCAAGGTTACCTCCTTGGAAAGTTCCTCAGCTTCTTCCATCTCAACAAACTGAGGGAAGAGTTCTGCTATGCGCATTATCTCCAGAATGTTGGCCTCTCCCGGGGCCGAGTATGTGCTCTTGAAATGTGAGCTGGCTAAGGCAGCCAACTCTCTGGAGGTATTAACTTTCTGTCCCTGGTCATTTTGGAGCTCCCAAATGGTATTAATAGTCTTTCGCCCATTAGCAAAATGATGATAGAACTTTGTATTATCATCTCCTTCCTTAAGCCAGGTCGCTCTGCTCCTGAGGCGCCAACTTTCTTCTCTGTCCTTTAGAATTTGGGTTCTCTGCTTTATAAGGAGGGCACACCGCTCTTTTTGCTCCGGAGAGGTAAAGGTACCCTCCGATTGTTCTTCAATATCTGAAATGGCCTATTCAGCTTGTTTTAAGTTAATGTCCTCCTATTCCCTCTTCTTGTGCGCCCATTCTCTAGATAAGCCTTTTAGTTCCTTGAGGTTACTGACAAAACCTTTTGCAGGATCCGCCTCCTCTGAGATCGGATGGGATTGCCAGAACTCGGTGACCAACTTGATATAGGTGGGGTCCCTTAGCCAGGTTGAATTGAATTTGTATGGAGCTGTGATCTTGTGGGAGTTGTCATCTAATTCCAGAAATATAGGCCGATGGTCTGAGATTCCCCCATTGCCTACCCATTGCCTAGATCGGGAGTGTCTGGCATGGAAGGCCTCCTTAATAAGGAATCGGTCCAATCTCCGGGCCAGACTTTGGCTGCCAGTGCGATTTTTTTTCCAAGTGTGCTGGATTTTAGCCGATGGGATGTCGATCCAATGAAAGTCCTCTAGCATATGCATAAAAACTTCAGATAGCGGGTCTATCTGAGCCATGTGGCCCCATGATTCCATGAAACCCAAAGAGAAGTTCAGATCCCCGCCTAGGATCACATTGTCTGCCTGAAAGAGAGAGGTACCGAAAAGCCTTCTCCAGAAGGTCTCTCTGTTTTGACAGGGGCCATAGACATTGATAACTCTTATCTCATCCTCCAAGTCCTTGGAGAAGATATCAGCTCCGATAAAACCCCCACCACCCCAGATGTTCCTTAATTCAATTGTTCTGTTCCTGAACCCTATAGCGATCCCCCCAGATTGTCCAGAGGCATCCAGAGCATGGAAGGTCCAGTCCAGCAACCAAGATTTTAGAAGGGGAATGATCAAATCTGCCATACAACGACCATATCAGATAGGAATAGTCGCTTTAGGGCTAATTTTTTCTCGGGGCTAGCCAACCCTCTACAATTGAAAGATAAAAGCTTCATGGAGGGGGAGGGGGGAGGGTATCCTTTGCTCTAAGAACCCTTTCAATGGTTTTCTGCTTGCCCTGGACAACCTCATCACCAGCTTGTGCAATCGCCTTGTGAAGGTTGGAAGGTCTGCCCTTCCTTGGTTTGGGCGAAACCAGGGGAGAATCCACATCAAGGCCTACTGCATCCGGCTCTCTCTCCTTGGTTTTGGAGCGGGTAGAGTACCTCGGGGCAGAGTTAACCGAGGGGGAGGGTGGCGGGAGAGAAGGGATTGGGGTAGAGGAGAGGGAGCAAGAGGTGTAAATAGGAAGAGGCACCGGGAGGGAGTAGGACATATAGGATTGTCTTGCCCGATGGGGGATGGGGGGAAACCGAGGGCCCAGAACAGGGCCAGAGGGGAGAGGGGGGGGGACCAAAATCGGGGGAGGCAACTGGGAAGAGAGCAATAAAAAAGATGCAGAATGTTGAGATGCAGAGACATTAGAAAATAAAGACATACCCGAAGAGAAGACGTTGCCTTTTGCAGCCCTGGAGCGCATTAGTGGTGGGGAGGGAGGCCGCATAGGATTCTTGCCTCTCTTCTTCAGTGCTGGTGCTGGCGGCGCTTCCACTGTGTCCGATGTCTTGTTCTGCTCTGCCGGCTGGGTCTCCGCTGCCTGAGGAGGAGGCTGTTCAGCTGGCAGTTCCTGTTCCTGTTCTTGTGAGGCCTGCTTTTGCTTCTTTAGGAGGGGGCAAGCCTTGTAGAGGTGCCCCACCTGATGACACCTTCTGCAGCGATAGGGGATACCTTCATAGTCCAGCGGCTATTTCTGCGAGAATGACCTCCATTGTATGGTGATGAATTCCTGAAGACCTCCTCTGGTATCTAAGTGTATAAGGATTCTTGCATATGCCATCATTCTCGTGGTCTGATATGACTTGTCAAACTCCATGAAAGTGCCCAGGGAATTCCCAATTTTCTGAAAAATGTCCTCTGACCAGTACTGAAGAGGCAGTCCAGGGAGCCTAATCCAAACTGGGCCGACCCCAATTTGCTCAGTCTCCAGGTCGAATAGAGGCGTCCAACGCTTGAGGAGCACGGGTGCATTCTCAAAGTGCTAGAAGGAAGAGAGAACCCAACTGGTGTGGTCAGCCCTTGCAAACCGTAATGCAAACCAACTGCGGACGAAAGTCTGGACAAAAGGGATATCAGCCAAGTGTTGTCCCCAGATTTCCATGGCCCATGCTTTCAGTCTGGCCGCCGAATAGTTCCTCCCTCTAATTCGACCAACTAGAACTCTGTTCGCATAGTCCATCGCGTCCCCCCACTGTATGTCCTCCTCAAGCTGAAGAATAACGTCTATAAGTTGGGATTTGAAGCACCTCTGTTTCTTCAAGGGGCGGGAGGGTGGGTGGCTAGGGTTTACAGAAACCCTCGCCTCTTTTGGAGCTTCAGGCAGGGGGATAGGGTTAGGGTTTGAGGGGTTGACAGGAACGGCTTCAGAGAGGAGGGGAACCATGGAAAAACTGCCCGAGGGGATGGAATGTGCAGAGGACCCGGGGGGGGGGGGGGGGGGGGGCAGCCGGCAGGGGGACTTCAGATGAGGTTCCAAACAGAGGTGCCGACGAGGGACCCAGCGACATCGAAGGATCTGCAATATCCGGGAAAGGGTGGAAACAGTCCGAGAGAAAACCCAGGGTAGTTGGGGACGGCACTGAAAATGATGGCCACGATGAGGGTTCTTCCAGCAAAACAGAGGCAGAGTGAACAGGACCAGAGGACTGCGGGAAATCAACAAAATTACCAGAGAGGTCTTCGTTGTACATACCTTCAGTAGCTGCAAACGTGGATTGCCAGATGGAGCCCTCCTCCAGAGGATCCTCCAAATAATCCACCTCATCAACGTCCATAGTGACAACGACACTAAAAAATGGCTAACCACCTCGAAATCAGCTGGCTGACGGAATACTGACATTGACAGCAATGGAAACGGAACCAGGCAAATACGAAAACCTCGGGGAGTATAAACCGATATGGGAGCTAGGTTAAGGCACAGTCGCCTAACCGTCGGGAAATGAGAAGGGTGAAAACGGCCTGTGCGAGCCCTCCTCAAAAAATAATAACCTAAACTGTGAAAACGACCCGGTCGGAAGAAGAGTTTTAGGTTCAAGGCGAAACCGGCCTGGGCACGGGTATCGAAAACTGTCAGGGGTAGCTGCAGGCCAGGTGCCGGCATCTGCAGTACCTCGTACCTGGAGCCACCATCTCGATCATGCCATCTCCGATTCGACTTAGAGGGTCGCCATCATCGCGCTCTAAAACCCTTCCAAGTCATCCTACTGATGTGGAAAATCCAAATTATTATTATTATTATTATTTATTTAGCAAATTATCATAGATTGATTTCACGATTATTTTTCTTTTTTAATTAAGTTAAAAATATTAGAATATAACTAATCACATGAACAAAATGTTATTAAAACCTCAAACTAAATCAACTACTCATCAAAGAACAAAGGCTACCGAATATGGGAAACAAGGGGAAATGTACCAGGAAAAAAAACAAGAACAAGCTATAACCTAGGGGCGAGGGGGGAGGGGGGGTGGAAGGGAAGAAAACGACTAGGAAGGGAGGGCTGGGATCCAGCAACTACTGATCTTCCAGCCATCCTCTCTATTGAGATTGCTCGACCTTTTTTCAATCTCAAGGGCCTCCCTAAATTTCCGGTGATGGAAATGTGAAACCCTAGCAATAACACTAGCCTCCTCAATACAGACATGATGATTGGTTTTCTCCACATGTTCTGCTAAAGCGGAAGACTTGGTTCTCCTATGCTTAAGGTCAGCTGCGTGTTCACTAATCCTTTGATTAATGGAGCGATCAGTCTCACCAATATAAGGGGTCCCACAGGAACAAGGAATAATATATACTCCTTTCATGTCCTTAGGGTCGATAGGATCCTTCACAAATCTGAGGGACCTACGAATGAAATATCATGTGATTTACGTCGAAAAATCTCTCATAAACTTGATATAGATCACAGAAGCCTCAATTTAACAAAACTTTATATTTAAGACAATGATCACTTAAGAAAATGACAATTAAAACAAAAGTCATTTAAGACAATTAACACTTAAGACAAAACCATATCAATTTAAGGCAATATTATCTAACACCTGCAAAATTGACTTTGACAATGTGCCCTAAGTCTTTGACAATGTGCCCTAAGTATGCCATATTGTAGGCTATGCCTCACGCCTATATTGAGGCTGCTATTTCACTTACCATTCACGTTATCTTATATAAAGACAACAATTTGTTAGGCTCTTCATTTTGTGCGGGCAACCGATTCTGAAGAATGCGACAACTTTTCCTGGCAAGATTTCTCCGGCATCATTCCTCTTCTGTCCTTTCGATCTCTGCTGATACGATTAGAGACAACTTGTTGCATTGTTTGCACATAGATTCCATGAGTGCATATGACATAATTATATTTTTAATTTTTTTAAATAAATATTCATACCACATGAAATTTAATCATATTAATTTCTTTATTTTATATTATATTTATCTTTTTCATTAATATTTTTTAATTATATATAAAATTAAAATATGTTAATTATATCAATTTTTTAATTAATTATAAAATTAAAATATAACATTTTGAAAAGTTAGAATAATTTTAACTAATTTTTAAGTATTTAATTTAATGTATATTTATTTGAAAAATATATTACAAATTACATAAAAGTAATAAATTAAATATAATTTGATTTCAAAATAATTACAATATACATACAACATTATAAAAATATAATAAATAAATAGATAAATCTTATTATTTTTTGGTTGGCCTAACTCACGGGATTTGAACTTTGAATCTCATGCTTTTATATAATACTTTATAACAAGGTGATTGCCAATTGAGTTACACTCCATGGGCTAATTTTTTCTGATATTAATCTATTGTTAGGTACTAAGATTTTGGTAAAAATTTTGATCTAGTAATTAGAAAACTATGAATGCATTATTAAGAAACCAAGTAATATTAGTAATTGATATCATTTCAAACTAGGGAATAACGACTATGTGATTTATCTTCCTCACTCAACAGAGATATATATAAATAAATTATGAAGGAGGTTGAAACAGTACCTCTAGCATAAACTTTAACTTAACCTAAAAATCCATTGTCATGCCCCTATAGTCACCCACATCGTAAGTTGATTCAGTGCACCCAGATAGCCCATCACTATAGGTTTGTGGTGCATAGTGACTCATTTAATCTCATCTATTTTCTCAATCTTAAACTATGTGATTCGATACTACACGTCACTTTTTATATTTCACGATCATTAAAATTCATAAGTTTAACACTCACTGAAGTATATAGATAATCATTCCATACAATTATGCCTTAACATAACCAATATGAAAATGATATGAATGAAAATAATCTTATAGAATCAACAACCCAACTGGCCTAACAATTGCCAAATATTCAAATGTGTTACAACCAAGTGAACTCTAGTCTCGTATAGCAATTTAAAAATGATAAGAGCACAAAATTCATACGAACCTTTCTCCAAATTTCCTATTTGATTTACTGCCACCGATTGCAACTTTGTCATAGATAAAAAACGTTTCACTTGATAGAAATGGTAAGTACTCTCATATGCATGCAATGTATGAAGAGTTAAGTGAAGGAAAGCAAGTTAAGTCTAATATTAGAAGTCAAGTGAGTCAAGGTTAAAAAGTTAATTCCTTGTCAAGAAAAGCTAAGTTAAGGAAAAGAAAAATGTCGATTTATGTTAAAATGAAGTTAGAAAAGTTTAGTTAAATCGTCAAGTCATAGTTTGCATGCAAAAATAAAGTTAGATTTTGCATGATTTTATATTTAGAAAGTTTAGTGCTTATATACTCATGGTTGGGTCGTTGTAATGTGAAGTAAGAAGAGAGAATAACAACAACTCGATGGATGTATATGAGAGAATAATTAATGAATAGAACTTCTTTATTCAAGTAGAAGATTGTGTACTTATTTGTCTTGTGTTTGTAGGTTTATCTCTACCTCTAAGTAACAAGTGGTATCAGAGCAAGGTTTAGCAAGGTTTCAAAGAACCAAAGGAGTTAAGAAGGTCATGAGCTACTTCCACTAAGAACCTTGGCTATTGTGAGTAGCCCACAAATCGAAGTTTGCATCCATTGGTCCATAAGTAGAAACTAGAGCTCGTTAAGAGTTTGTAAACCCAACTACTAAAAGATTAGGGCGAGTAACCTGTAGAGCCACAACCATATAAAGAGGAAAGAGTAATTTCCATTGACCAAAGAAGGAGTCTCCACCGTAAGATGTAGCCATGAGCCTCCATAAGAATCTGCATAGAAGAGCTTAGCAAAGTTGTTAGTAGTTGTCGGGAGCCACTGTTAAAGTGAAGGTTAAAATGTTTAGTTTTAAAAGTAATCTAGTGTATGTGACGTTCATCTCTAGAAGGATGACACAATAAGGAAAGAAGACAAAACACAAAAGAACGACGTCATTCATGGGTCACAAAGCAAGAATGAAGCAAGCCGAGAAAAGAAATTGAAAAGAAGAGCCAAATTATTTCAAAGAGCTCATAGAGGTTATCGCCATAGTCAGGGCATATAAAATACAAGTAGATGAAGTAGAACAATTTGAAGCAAAATGGATCAAGATAGATTTGGTAACACTTCCAAAATTTATTGGTAAAAACTTTAATTTTTGGGAACTGTCAAAAATGTTTTGTTTTGTTTTGTTTTTTTTTTTTCGATGTAAAGAGTTGATTGAGTAGCAATCTAATAACCCATATGATGAAGTATGTGATGCCTTGGTATTGGATTTTATAAAACATGCATTGGATGAGAAGTCCTTGTGAAAGGTAACAAAAGCTAAATCTTCCTAGGAAGCATGGAAGACCCTATAAGTAAAATTTGGTATAAAGGAAAGTGACATAAAGCAATAAATTATGAACTTATAGTCTGTTGAAGGATCAATAGAATGTCAATTGTAGGTCTGAGAGTAAATGAGCAAGACTCTAGGAGGAAAACAAAGCTTGGAGGATCCCGCTCAAATGTGGATGATGGTCATAAAGCCATCATGAAAACATGCATTTGGATGAAGAAGACACAAAAAATATTGTAGAGTGAGAAGTTGAACACTTCCAAAATTTATTGGTAAAAAATTTATTTTTTGTGAACTGTCAAAAATGATTTTTATTTTTCGATGTAAAGAGTTGATTGAGTAGTGATCTAATAACCCATATGATGAAGTATGTGATGCCTTGGTATTGGATTTTATAAAACATGCATTGGATGAGAAGTCCTTGTGCAAGGTAGCAAAAGCTACATCTTCCTAGGAAGCATGGAAGACCCTATAAGTAGAATTTGGTATAAAGGAAAGTGACATAAAGCAAGAAATTCTGAACTTACAGTATGTTGAAGGATCAATAGAAAGTTAGTTGTAGGTCTGAGAGTAAATGAGCAAGAATCTAGGAGGAAAACAAAGTTTGGAGGATCCCGCTCAAATGTGGATGATGGTCATAAAGACTATAAAAGTGAAAGCCATCATGAAAACATGCATTTGGATGAAGAAGACACAAAAAATATTGTAGAGTGAGAAGTTGAAGCCTCTATGTGTGAAGTAGAGCAAGAGCATATAGATGCTTGAGAACCCCACTATAACATGGATGGTGAATCCCATAGTGACGAGATACATGTGGATGGTGACTGCAAAGTGAGTTATGAATGATGTTGGTATTGGTAATATATTGTTCACTAAAATAACCTTTATTGGTACTATATTGTTCCAATTTTTTTAGTCTTGGCTAATCCAATTTCTTTATTTCCTCTTGCCCCAAGTGAGATACATATGTGTCAAGTTTTCTTGTGAAATTTTGATTATGAGATGAAGTAATAAGCATGAATATTTGTGAAAGCTAGGAAATTTACTACATTTTGAAACTTTTTAAGGTTTCAATTGTGATCGAACAATTTTGTGATCCAAATTTATATAATTTGCCCAAGATATCATATGCACTATTTAAAACTAAAAACGTATAGAGAAACTAACTATGTTATTCTAAAAAACATTATATTTGTATATGTTACATGCACAAAATCATCAAGTCTTTTCTCTCATTCTTTAAAGTTTGGATGTGGCATGAATTAGTAATGTAGTGAGGGGTTTGTCCTCATTACACTATTGTGTTCTGGTAAAAAAAAAAAAAATATAACCAAATTTTTCTTGGCAAGTTGTTTATGCAATGGTTCTTAAGGAGTTTAGTGGTTGATTCAAAAGGTTTTCATAGTTATAAAGTATTATTCCATGTGGAGAAATCTCTTTTAACCATGCCATTGGATGTTCCATTCGTTTTGATTATAATGCATCTAATATTACATTAACTCTCCAAACTGTAGCTTGGTGGACTCTTCATTTGAATGTAGATTTACACTTTCTTCTCTACAGGATGAAATAGGTATAAGCCAAATGATACTGCAAATTCCTTTTCCTTTTTTCCGATCATCTAAATGTATCTTAGCAATGGCCCATTCCATCAAAGCTAACCAACAAAAAGCAATGAAAAATCCCTTGAAATGTATTCTCTGAAGTATCAAGCCACCCTGCATCCCTTTACTTCATTGTCCTCTTTCTTGCAACTAGAAAAGACACCAGTTAATTAAGAAGAATGAAAATAAGATTCAACCATCATTGTACTCTTTCTTGCAACTAGAAAATACATTATTTAATTAAGAAGAATGAAGATAAGATTTAACCACTGAGCTATGGTTAAGAGTCATTTATCCTAGAATATAAGATTTAAAGTCACTTCTAATTTTCTATTTGGACTATCATCATTTTATCCAACTATGTACAATATCTTGCACTCTCCAATTTGAGGTTTTGGGATATTATTATGATACAATTTCATAGTATCATAAGAGGTCCACAAAGTAGGACAAAACCTTACTCTATAATCCCATGTCCATAATTTCAATGGACTAAAGACGATGGCCAAGGCCATTATATTAAATTTTTAATAAACTATACCATTGTGAAGCATCTCAAAGATGAGAAGATCAAATATTCAAGTTTTTTTTATCTTGTTTATTAGAATGCTATAGCAATTGACCAAAGTTGACAATCCCATAAATTTTTTCCATTATATTAGAGAACCAAAATAAGTAAGTAGCGTAGGAAAATGAATGTGAACTATAGCAAGATTTGGATGCAAAGCTTGATACAATGTGAGTCCACATAAATGCTTCTACAAATCTTTTGAATTTGAAGTGAGCATTCAAACCAATGTTTATGTGTCGAATTTCAAGCTAGTTACCATCCATGCTAGATCCAATTATTTGTCAATGAGCAGGCTGAGGTCATGCTTTTCATTCATACACAATATATCCTTGGTCATATTCCAAATTCTCAAAAATTCCATGTGATTTTCCTCGTTAGCTCTAGTCGACTTCATAAGCTTTGGAAATGGGACACATGTAAAATATGGATTTTTCATGTGTTACGTTATTCATTAGTCGAATTCAACCTAGATAGATGAATTAATTTGATAAGGAGGAATATTAAGTAAAAAATATCTAAGTTACATTGCACAAAGACTAATAATGTTCGATGGAAGCAATGCAAGTTTCAACAAGCTAGGAATTTTGTTAGCAGGAATGACACCTATATGAGAAGCAATTCTAAGGTAGAGTGGTCAAGGCTTCATCTCAAATGGGACAATTACATTTCATTTTTTTTATGGATCGAGTCCATAATTCCCTCAACTGGAATGAGCCTTTTCCATCTGTTGGGTTGGCATATGAACCCATGTGAAGCAAGATGGAATCAAAGTTCATTGAAAAACTAATGTTATGAACATAATTGGGTGTTTGAAACATGAATAAATCCTTGTCTGCTCTTTGTCATCCTTTTATGGAAACCTCTCTTGGAATGTAGTGAAATTTGCATGAAAAGATGAAAAAGAGTGATGTCAAATTTCACTTTTAATAATGGTGAGGTCAATAAATGAGTACATTTGTAGAATACTAGGTGAAGAGGTCTAGGGATCAATAAGTGATAATCTTGGCATCGATAATTTGTAGATAATACTAGTCAAATTTGGTATCACTAAAGTTTGGAAATTCTACAATGCTAATGAGTCTAACAGGCTTGGGAGAAAGGACTTCTACAAAGTAGAATATTGTTCCATTTCCCTGGCCACATTCCAATGAAAATATCTATACTGATAAGGATCTAAGATATCATACACTTCCTAAGAGAATGATAAGGAATATACATTTATGGGTGTCAAAAAAACATGTTGAAACATTTAATAGGATGTTGCATGCAAATATATAACATGCAAGACACATATAACTTTCTTCTCTCTCCTAATGTGAGGTAGAAAAGTTTCCAACAAGTACCAATTTATCCCTTCAAAATATGTCCACAAATTGTTTTTCAATTGTCCAAAATGAACTCGATCAAAGTATTGACTTAGATTTGTACTAGGGCCAAATTTAGGCCTTCTTTACTGTCCCAAAAAGCTCGACCTTCACCACATAATAGACTCTAATTTCAACTCTGAATGGGCTCAAATATTATCACAGGAAAGGCTTGAACTTCAACCTCAGAATGGACTCAAAATTCATCAAAAAACAGGCTTGGACCTTATCTTAGATAAGCTTGAACTTCACAAATTCCACAGAGATGGTATTCCACTGGAGGCTTGTTCAAGTCTTGACCTAGTCACCACAGGGTTTCAAGGCAAGCTATAAAATGAGAAGAGCTATCATTTCCTGTGGGTGGAGAGAGCCAATATATTATCTCCAATTCGCATGAAAGCTATTATTCACGGTCAAACAACTCAACATCTATGATGGCGCCATTTATAGGGATACCCATGATCTAGTCTACATCCTATAGTGTAGGTGTCATCTTTCCCAATGGGAACAAAAATGTGTGTCTACTAAGATTTTATTATGACATTACCTATACTAATTACATATGAGATGTATAGATAGTTTGAACTTGGATGGCCCTCTCCTACCTATGTTTTGTCTCATCCGTCATAATGTGATCCTAATCAATTTTCTCCCTAAGCTCCATATACTCTCTATATCTAGCCACTAGCCAAGATGGAATTACCTTTCTACTTGGTTTCTCCGATATTAGTGGAAAAAGAGGTAGTGTCTCTGTGACCTCCCTTGTGCTCTCAATTGTATCCTTTACTGGTTTGTCCTCCTATCTACCAACCTCATCATCACCTCTCAAACTATCAATTGTAGGTATATTTGTCTCCATTAACATGTCCCATAGCCAATCCAAAGAGATTAATATCACCAAACTTGCCAACTCACCCTTAGTAAACACTTCTGCTAGACATGACTTCTTTTTGCCATACTAGTCACCCTACCTTCTTTACCTTGACCTTGACCGTAGGCATCAAAATTCAACCCGTAGATACACCTACGTTTGCTAGTAGTACTTCTGTATCTATCTTTGGAAAATTTGGTTCTTCAACTATCTCTATATCCCCAAAGATATGTTTTAAGACTAAAATAGAAAGGGAATAGATGGTCAATATGCCATATGTTGAAGTTGTAGGGTTTCTTATGTAGGTTTGAAATTACAAATTTAATGGGATTTGTTAGTCTATTTATGTCTAATCCAAGGAAGGAGCATTGGGTCACTGTGAAAATCATTTTTTGGTATTTGAAGGAGACCAAGGACTATGTTTTATGTTAGAAGAAAAATCAAAATGAATAATTATATTTATGATATTTTATAGATCTTGATTAGGCTAGAGATGTAGATAGTGGAAAGTCTACAGGTGTATTTAAATTTTTTTGGTGGAGCCATCAACTAGATGGCTAAGAAGTAGTTTATTGTTGCTTTTCCAAGTGCAGAGGATGAAGACATTGCTACTATAGGGGCTACCAAGGAAGCTATAAAGAATATTATGTGGACATTTTTTGCTACAGTCAAAGTGCCATTACATTTAGTAGATCATCGACATATCATACAAGGACTAAACATAGTATAGTTTAGTTTCATTTTCACAAAGACATGATTGAGATTGGTTTGGTGTAGGTGGTCAAGTGCGAGACTAAATAAAATGTAATAGATTTTGTCATAAAGGTTGGTGAAGCTAGTAAATTCCATTTTTGTCGCTAGACCATTGAATTACATGAATGTGAAAAAATGTAATATCAATATGTTGGAATCATTTTGCTTCCACATAAGTTTCTAACTTACTAGTTTTGTTTATGTTCATAGTTTCTTATTAGCGTAAAATCAAGTTGAGTATTGATGTTTGAAGCTAGCTCACTATCAATGTTGAAGCTAGTTAATTGTCGGTGTAAGAAACTAGTTTCTCATTAGTATAAGAAGCTAGCTAATTGAGAGCGTTGAAGCTAACTTATGACAATTTAGTTATAACTTTGTTTTAATATATTTAAAAAGTTAAAACGGAGAAAATATTTAGTATCAGAATTTTGTTGAAAATGAAGTGCAATAATTCAAATATATAATTTTTCAATTATTATAGCTTAAATTTAACATTTAATACATATAATTCACACTTACCAATCGTTGAGTCGACTATATAGACGTCTCTGCTGTCTTTTCAATATATATGTTAATTGGTGAGAATATATACTTCTGCACGTGAGAACCTGAATTGCCATATGGGGAGGTTTCGAATAAGAAATTCACTTGGGGAAAAGTGGATTTCACTGTTTCGGAGAGGCCATACCCCTCAATTTCGATTCTTATTATTGATTTTTCATCAGCATGAGAGGAACTTTTTATAGTATTTATATATGGGAAATTAATTATATAAGATGTGACATTTTCTCAATGTTGTAAATGTAATTATATAATAATTGTTTTTTTATTTAGATATTAATTATATAATAATAGTTTGTTTATTTAAATATTTAATATTATTATTAGATTAGTAGATGTGATTGATATATGTTTATGTAGAAAATGTCATCTATTCTTGTATATCAATCACATTTATTAATAATGATGTGAAAGTAAATCGTAAGTGCACACGACACATATATGTGGTTGTGCAAGTAGATTGTCAATGTCTTTGGTTGACCATGATTACCATGGTTGACCAAAGATCTAGATTATAGATTATGTTGGACTAAACGTGACCATGGGTGACCATGTTGACTATGTTTAACTTGGTGACTATGTTTGACCACAGATGACCATGGTTGAACTTTTTTGACAAAGATTCACTCAAGTTAACTATGGATGACCATGGGGAAACATGTCTAACCATGGTTGTCAACATTTAACCATAAATGACTATGGTTGACCATGTATAACATCCAACTATGTTTGAGCATGGTTAATTATGTTAGCCATGATGACCATGGCCAAGTATTGTTTAACCAAGTTCATCGTGGTTGACCACGTTGTCTATAATGTATAATGGATGAACATGTTGACCATGCTTAACATGTTGTCTATGGTTGACCATGGTGAAATATGGTTGATCATGGTTAATGAAATACATTATGTATGGCCATGGTGACCATGGTTGACTAATTCAACTTGAACGTCTTCTTTCCATAAGAGTTCCAGTAATTTAACATAAGGAACCACCTCTGACCCAATCGACATCGAGATAACATCCACTTTATCGTCTAACGCATTCTTGAAGGCAGAGAGAAGGTCAGAGGTCACATAGCCAGATACCCAACAAACCTTGTAGAATACAATGCGTGCTTTAGGTGCCATTCCTTTGGAGATTTCGTGCACGTACTCCATCATGTTGGTCCTATCAACGAAATAGCCATAACACCAATGGCATTGATATGCATCTCTTAAGGCTTTTCCGTGACGAGCACACCGGTGTCAAAGAAACGATGCAGTATGCATTAACGCCATGTAAAATTAAATAGGGTGAAATGTTAGCATGTAATAATGTGGAAGTATTAATTATTATTTTGAAATTCTATATTTAAATTAAACAAGATGTAAGGTTTAGAGTTTTTTTTATTACAAATTTTGTGTGCATGTAAAGTTTTAGTAAAAATGAATATTTTTTTGTCATCATTATGTCGAATGTAATTAAATTTATTAAATGATTTGTATTTTATAAATAAAAATTTATGATTATTTGTGTTATTAAAAGTGTTTTTTGAAATTATGTCGCTGATTTCGAATTCTAAAATTTAATTATGAGCTTATTTTTGGCTATATTCTTGGGAAGATGATCTTCCCAGATCTTTTATTCCTTCAGTGTATCTTTTCACCTTTTGGGGCAATTGCTAGCTATTAAACTTGTTTATGTGCATATTGTGTTGGCATTGATCGCTTTTCTTGAATTGGAGTTAGAGCAATTATATGTTAAATCAATGCTCTTGCATGCAGATTTGGATGAGGATATTTATATGAAACAACGAGAACATTTTGTACAACATCACAATAAAAGATTAGTTTGCAAGCTCAATAAATCATTGTATGGCATGAGGAAGTAGCCTAGGTAATGGTACAAGAATTTTGATTAATTTACGACAGATAAGAATTATACTATAAGTGAGTATGGCCATTGCATGTACTTCATAAGTTTAAATGACATATTCATTATCTTAGTGCTATATGTTGACAATATTTTTATTGCAAGAAAAAGCATGTACACAATCAAAAAGTTGAAGACTTAGATGCCTAGAACCTTTATATCCAAGATCTAGGGGTATAAAAACAATTTTTGGGCATTGAAACACACAAAGACAAAACAAATGGTAAGCTCAAGTTTTCAAAGTAGAAGTATGTTGAGAAAATATTTGTAAAGTTTTGGACGATTAATGTGAAAACAATTAATATCTCTTTTTCTTCCAATTTTCAGCCTTCTTCAAGTTTATATCCTACTAGTGAGGAAAAAAATATTATGTATTATTTATCTTATGCTAATGCAGTAGGAACTTTGACTTGCAATGGTTTGTACAAGACCGAATATTTCACATGTTGTGGGTGTTGTCAATAGATACATGGAAAATTCTAGAAAAGAACATTGGGTTGTAGTGAAATTGGTCTTTCAGTATCTTAGAGGCACCCATGCTATTGTATCATCTTTAATGGTTGTAATGATTATGTCTATAAATATGTTGATTTGATGTTGCAAGTGATTTGGACAAGAGAAGGCCTATTTCAGGACATATATTTACTCTTACAAGGGGATCCATCAGTTCGATGTTGAAGCTTGATGAAACAATTTCTTTCTCCCCTACAAAGGAAGAGTACATTGTTACCTTACATGATTGCGAAAAGGAAATTTGGTTGAAGGGTCTTCTAGGTTAACTTGGAAGAATGCGAAAGAAAATAACTATATTATGCAATAGTCAAAGTGTTATACATTTGGCTACAAATCTAGTTCATCATAGCAACACTAAACATATTGATATAAAATACCACTGATCTGAAAATCACTTGTGAGTGATCTCAGTTAATTAATTAATGAATGAAGGTATTACAGACTCATGTGCTGGTGTGTGTCTATGTTATTTTAGGCAACGAATCGATCAGATTACAAAATACACAGACACTGGAAGACGGAAAACATTAAGGGAAACATAGTAAGCAAATACAAGAACACAACACATTAATAAGTAGTTCACCCTATCCTCCAGGGCTACGTCTCTGGTCTAGCTTTCAGTGCTGGCCTTATTTTATTGTGTCTTTAAAGCAGATTTTTTTTTTTACAGTGAGGAGCTCAATTTGAGTCTCCTGAAACAGATAATGCTTGATAGGGTGGTTCTTGGATTCCCCAAGCCACTAGAGTGCACAAACTCTTTCCTTACCAAATCTTGACCTCTCTGGTCTTTAATGGGAGGAGCCCAATGTGGTACTCAATTCCCAACAGATCCTCATAGGGATTACTTGAACCTCTCTAGCCTTCCGTTCTGTTGATGCTACGTTAGGTTAGCTCGAATCTCTGTTTTCTGCTTCTTGCTTCACTGTCTCTTTCGCCTTTTATTTCACTATTTTTCTTCTCTCGTTCTTCCCCCTGTTCTATTCTCTGTATGTTCATGGCTTAAAGCCAATTTGTCCTTGACGGTTCGCTTCCTCTTTCACCCCTTCGGATCGCCTGCTGCTGTTCGCTTGGAGTTCCCTGCCTCTGTGTCATCGCCAACGTCTCACAGGGAAGTGGCCACTTGTCCTCTCACGAACTGCGCCAGCTCTTCCTCAATGGTTCGGTATTTCGGTTACACTGTGGAATGACTCATCCGCCAACTCAGCGGTCAAATCGGACTTCAAACTTTTATATTTCGCGGCTTAATTCCCCTGTCAAATCCAGTTTCCCATCGGGTGCAATCTCCACCGTCAGATCTGGAGCCCCCAGATCCTACGGTGTTCGCTCTTTCTACGCGGTTGACTTGCTCAACCGTTAGCTCATGATGAGAGGCAGTTTTCTCTCTCATCTGCCGGACACGTGTCATGCGATGAATGGAATCGCTCATCCTCCTACCAAATTCGCTTACCGCCCAATATGCCTCTGATATTCTGTCGGTTTTGGAGCACGGGACCCGCCTTTTGCCTTAGCACTTTCCCAATGGTTTCCTGGCTTCCCATGCGACTGAGTGCTTGGGGCTTTTCCTTCTTGAGGGGGTTTTCCCAATCACGCATCAGAAACGACCTCTATTTCTTGATCCGGACTTCCTAACTGCTAGTTTTGCTTCCTGCGTGGTCTCCATGGGCCTCGGTCAGCGTGCTTTGACTGAGGTCCTCGTCGTTCCTTGCTGGCTACAAACTGCCACTGTTCAGAGGTCTTCCTGATAGCTCTTTGTTCATAAATTTTGAAGTCTGTCCTGATTTGATATAGTCATAGCACTTTGCTAATTTTCATGGATCTAATTCGAATCACGGCCTTCCCACTGAAAAAGCTTTTGGACCACCAAAAGTTGGTTTTCAAGCATCGACTAAGTGAGGGTACAATTGTCTCACTTGTCCAATCTCTATCCACTTTGCACTGCTCGGCTTTGAACCCTTGAGCCCAATTCTGAGGTACTCAACATCTCCTCTGCGCATCGTCCTCACCTTCCTATCCAGAACTGTGTCTTCCTGCAATTCATTAAGATATTCAGAAGCAGGTCATCAATATAAGGCAATTAACTCTGCTCTTCGGGATCCTCAATTAGTGAAGGTTAAAACAACCTCAAGCAATTTGCATTTATGACTGAGTAGATGTGCATGTAAGCTGGTAGATCAAGGCGAAAAGCATTCCCACCAATCTTCTCAAGTATCTTGAAGGGTCCATACCTGATAGGCTTTAGCTTTTTACCTTCACCTTGCATCCTGTCCTTGCTGATATACAACCAGACTTGGTCACCAACTTGGAAACTATGCTCCATCCGATGCTTATCATGCCTTGCCTTGTATTTTTCTTGGCTCTTTTCCAGCTGTTCCTGTATTGCCTAGTGGATCTCTTGGATTTGTTAAATGAACTTAGTTTCCCTGTCCACATCACTGTGTCCCTCAACTATGTTGTCTTTACCAAAGACAAAATCCAAAGGAGACCTTGGTGTGAAACCAAAACAGGTCTCAAAAGGAGATCTCTGTGTAGAAGAATGTTTTGCTCTGTTGTAAGCATGCTAGACATAACATAAATGTTCATCCCAATTCTTAGGATGCTTGCTACAATATTCCCTGAGAAACTAGATCACTGTCCTATTGACTACTTCTATCTGGCCATCAGTTTGTGGATGAAAAGTTTCTCTTTTCTTCAGTTTGGTGTCCATCAGTTCCCATAGACTTGACCAAAACTTCCCCACAAATCAGGTGTCTCGATCAGATACAATGTAAGTGGGTAATCCAAAATGAACCCATACATGTTCAAAAAATAGTTTTGCAGTTTGTTCAACTGTAATCTGTTTATGACAAGGTATCAAAATACACATTTTGCTAAACCTATCCATAACAACATATAGATAATCATGACCTTTCCTAGATTTAGGCAGTCGTCCAACAAAATCCATGGAAACACTTTCCCAAGGGTGAGAAGGAACTGGTAATGGAGTGTACAAGCCTAGTTTTCTATTGTTGGGCTTTCTTTTAGCACACATAGTAAACCCTCTTACATATCTAGAAATTGACTCGTTCATTTTTGGCCAATAACAAAATCTTTGCAGCTGTGCAACTATTTTACTTACCCCAAAGTGACCTGATATTAGAGAAGTGTGGGCTTCTTGAATTATCTTTACTCTTTCAGTTTGTGGAATGCATAACTTCCCACAATGGTATAAGAGTCGGTCCTTTACATGATAATCCAATTCTTCTACTCGTTTGCCTTGACTTAAAGTTGCATATACATCTTTAAAGTCTATATCTTGAGCATATTGTTCAATGTAACTCTCATGTAACACAAAATTATGCTTAAGTATAGTAGATGCATTTATAATGGGTTTAGATAACATGTCTGCAACTTTATTATGTATGCCCTTTTTATATCTGATGACTAAATGAAACTGTTGTAGAAAACCCATCCACCTATAGTGCCTTGATTGCTGCAACTTAGTTTGGGAGTGTAGATATTGAAGTGGTTGATGATCAATATGTATTACTGTCTCTTTGCCCATTAAGTAATGTTTCCACTTTTTCACACTCTGTACTAATGCATACAATTCTTTATCATATGTAGGATAGTTAACTACTGCAGAATTAAATGTCTCAGAATGATAACATATGGGTTTACCGTGCTGTGTCAACACTGCTCCCATGGCATAGTCACTGGCATCCGTTTGGATCTCAAATGGTCTTTGAAGATCAGGCAGTGCTAGTACAGGTGTTGTACTAATCTTTTCTTTCAAGGTGTCGAAGGCTTTCTGCTATTTGCCTCCCCACTGAAACACCTTGTTCAATCCTGTTAAAGCATGTAAGGGAGATGCAATTAAGGAAAAGTTAGAAATGAACTTTCTCCAATATTGTGTTGCTCCTAAGAAGCTTCTAACTTCTGTAGCAGATTTGGGTTTAGGCCAGTTTACAATGACTGCCACCTTAGAGGGATCTATCTTCAATTCACCACCCCCTACTATATGACCCAAATAATTCAGAGATGTTTTGACAAATTCACATTTTGAGAGTTTAACATAAAGTTTTTCTCTTTTCAAAACATCTAATGTCATTCATTAATCTCATGAAAGTAGCGGGAGCATTAGTTAAGCCAAAAGGCATAACCAACCACTCATACAATCCCTGCTTTGTTTTGAAAGAAGTTTTCCATGCATCTTGTTCTGCAACTCGGACCTGATGGTATTCACTATGCAAATCTATCTTGGATAAATAAACAACTTCTTTCAATTGATCTAAAAGATCATCTATGCAAGGAAGGGGATAACAATTTTTTATTGTTATCTTATTTAGTGCTTGGTAATCAATGCACATTCTCCATGAGCCATCTTTCTTTCTCAAAAAAACGATTGGTGACCCACATGGTGATGTGCTAGGTTTGATGAACCCTTTCTTGAGCAACTCCTGCACCTGCTTCTTGATTTCAGCATTCTCTAAAGCGGACAACCTGTACATTCCAATGTTAGGTAATGGAGCATCTTGCTACAAAATAATATCATGCACTATTTCCTTTTTGGGTGGCAGACCTTTAGGTTCTTGAAACAAGATATCATACTCTGAAACAACCTTTTCTAAATCAGCTTGCTGTTTAGCATTACAGCCTTCAAATACATAGGTTTTATCAGGTTTCTTTTCCTTTACAACCATTAGTAAGAATTGTTTGTATGAATTTATCATTCGTTTCATCTGCCCTGAGTTTATGAGAGTATAATTATTCTTGAGCTTATGAGCTCTTACAAAGTATTCGATTCCATCTTTAACAAGTAGATACTTGTTCTTAACTCTATAGAAAATAGCTTTTTTGTCATACAAGTAAGGACTTCCTAAAACAATTCCACATATATCGAAAGGAATTATGTCTAACTCAACCTCATCTACAAATGCTAACCCAAAAGAAAACTTGAGTTTGCATTGTCTAGTCACTTGTACTTGTGATTTATCATTCAACCATCCTAATGGGTATGGTTTCTTGTGAGGTGTAGTTACTAATCCCAACTTCTTTACAAGTGCTTCAGAAATTAAATTTACTTGTGAGCCACTATGAAATAGAGTATCAATCTTTTGATGTTTGGAAATAACTCGAATATGGAAAAGCTCATGTCTTTTTCTCTCATTTTCTTCATCAATAGTAGATTGTGCAGAATTACTAGTAGATGCTTCTGAATTCTTACCTTTTATACCTGTGGCTACAATGGTTGTTTCATCTCCTGAGTCTGACCCCAAATCTTTCTGAATAGCTGCAACGGTCTTCCTCTTCTTGCCCTCGAACTTCTTAGGTCTCAGCTCTAGATGCAGAATCCAACAATGCTCATCATCATGCCCATCCTTTTTACAGTGAGTGCATGAAGCCTTGCTTTTTTGTGCAGTGTTAGCCTTCCTTTCTTTCCATTTATGCTTTCTTTTCTCCTTATTCTTGCTTGCAGTGGGTTGGGATGATCCCCCAACTTCTGGACTTCCATTCTTTCCTCTAGCTTCTAGATGAGTAGCTTGTACAGATACCTCATCTATACTAGTGGGATTAAACATGAGGATAGTGTGCCTCATGTAGCTATGTAGACCACCAATGTACTTCAACAGAATCTCAAGTGAGTCTACTGAGATTCCTAGAATCAATGCTCTCTTTCTAAATTCTTGAGTGTACCCTTGCACACTTTTCCCTTTCAACTGTCGAAGAGTTTGCCAGCTCATTATGGCTTGCTGCATGTAGGCCAATGGATAGAACTGCTTTTTGATTACAGAAACAAATTCACTCCGGACAGAGATAGTCTTACCATGTCTTTTCATGTCAGCTTGGGTCCCACCTTCCCACCAAACCAAGGCAGTGCCTCCAAGGCGTAGGTTTGCCAGCTGAATCTTGCTCTTGTCTGAATCGATATTCTGCACTCTTCAATAAACATCAATTTGTCTAATCGAATTGTCCATATTTTCTACGTTTAACTCTCCATCATATATAGGTAAATCAAATTTAACATCTAGTTTGATCAAAGATGCTTTCTTTTTGTGTTCAGGGCTATTAGGAGGTGTAAGAAAGCTTTCCTCTTTCCCTTTTCCTTTTGAGTGGTCATGGAAGTGAGACTCATATTCTCCCTTGTCTTGTTTAGAGCCTGATGAATCTTCATCCTTATGTTTTCTAAAGTCCTTATACATTTCCTCTACCATGGACTTTATGGCTAGGAAACTATCTATGAATTGAGGGTCTGGCCCCGTAGAACCTTCCTCTGACATTGTCTTCCGAGGATAGACTCTCCCAATTTCAGGATTAGTTTTGACCAACTCTCCTTCTCCTAATTTGAGCTTTGATCTAGTTAGCATTCAACAACTAAACCAACACAAGCTTGTCTAACCTTAACAGCCTAAAGCTCTGATACCACTTGATCTGAAAATCACTCATGAGTGATATCTATTAATTAATTAATGAATGAATGTATCACAGACTCATGTGATGGTGTGTGTCTATGTTATTTTAGGCAATAGATCGATCAAATTGCAAAATAAACAGACACTGGAAGATGGAAAGTAGTAAGGGAAACACAGTAAGCAAATACAAGAACACAACACATTAATAAGGAGTTCACCCTATCCTCTAGGGCTACATCTTTGGTCCAGCTTTCAGTGGTGGCCTTCTTTTATTGTGTCTTTAAAGCAGAGTTTTTACAGTGAGGAGCTCAATTTGAGTCTCCTGAAACAAATAATGCTTGGTAGGGTGGTTCTTGGATTCCCCAAGCCACTAGAGTGCACAAACTCTTTCCTTACCAAATCTTGACCTCTCTGGTCTTTAATGGGAGGAGCCCAATGTGGTACTCAATTCCCGACAGATCCTCACAAGGATTGCTTGAACCTCTCAAGCCTTCTGTCTGCTCGATGCTGCCTTAGGTCAGCTCGGCTCTCTGTTTTCTGCTTCTTGCTTCACTGTCTCTTTCGCCTTTTCTTTCACTATTTTTCTTCTCTGGTTCTTCCCCCTATTCTATTCTCTGTATGTTCATGGCTTAAAGCCAATCTGTCCTTGACGGTTCACTTCCTCTTCCGCCCATTCAGATTGCCTACTGTTGTTCGCTTGGAGTTCCTTGCCTCTACGTCATCGCCAAAGTCTCACAGGTAAGTAGCCACTTGTCCTCTCACGAACTGCACTGTCTCTTCCTCAACGGTTCAGTATTTCAGTTACATTGTGGAATGACTCATCCGCCAACTTAGTGGTCAAATTGGACTTCAAACTTTTATATGCCGCGGCTTAATTCCCCCGTCAAATCCGGTTTCCCATCGGGCACAATCACCGCAGTCAGATATGGAGCCTCCAGATCCTACGGTGTTCGCTCTTTCTGCGCGATTGACTTGCTCGACCGTTAGCCCTCGATGAGAGGCGGTTTTGTCTCTCATCCGTCGGACACGCGTCGTGTGATGAATGGAATTGCTCATCCTCTTGCCAAATCCGGTTACTGCCTAATATGCCGCCGATATTCTTCCGGTTTTGGAGCATGGGACCCACCTTTCACCTTAGCACTTTCCCTACGGTTTCCCGGCTTCCCATGCGACTGAGCGCTCAGGGCTTTTCCTTCTCGAGGGGGTTTGCCCAGCTAATCAATCAGAAACGGCCTCCGTTTCTTGATCCGGACTTCCTAACTGCCAGTTTTGCTTCCTGCACGGTCTCCATGGGCCTCGGTCAATGCACTTTGACAAAGGTCCTCGTCGTTCCTTGCTGGCTACAAACTGCCACTGTTCAGAGGTCTTCCTGATAGCTCTTTGTTCATGAATTTTGAATTCTATCCTGATTTGATATAGTCATAGCACTTTGCTAATTTTCATGGATCCAATTCGGATCAACCACTTTGTAAGATAGGTTATGATTGAGGTGGAGTAGATCTTAAAAAGGTCCACATTCAAGAAAATTGTGCATACATATTTACAAAACTAATGTTAATAGAGAAGTTGTAGTGGTTTCTGACTTCTCTTGGCTTACAGAAGAGGTGATGAAAAGACTTTGGCAAGCTTAAGATATTAGGAAATTGTTGTCAAGGTGGAGATTGTTAAAATGTGACAACAATTTGATTTAAAGAAACTGTAAAAACTAGATTCACCTAAGTAAACATTTTGTTACGCTTACCTTAATGGTGTTGGTTTTTCAAACCAAATGATAGTTACCAAAAACTATTGTAGTGGTTACTACTTCATTTATGAAGATGAAAATATTGAAGTTGCATTGGAAGTATGATTATAATTTTCTTCTGATAATACAAACCCTTGCATTTCTCATGGATGTTTCCTTGAAAAATTGTTAAGGTTTTTACCACGTAAAATCTTGCGTACTATTGATTTTTTTTGTCATTATAACTGCTTGCACAAACTCTGAAATACCAAAAAAGTGTATGGATGAATTTACCCTAATGTATGCATATCTATGTAACTATATTTTTAGTAAGACTAGATTGTCACCGAATATTGGTTATTAGCTTGTAACTCCCATAAAATATTCTTGACTTGAATGTACCGCACCATATATGATTTGTTTTAACTGGCCAAAGGCTGGAACTGTTCCTTCTGGATATTTATCTAGACAGGGTGCTACCCCCTTCCTGAAAAAATCATGCTTTATGATACAACATTCCTTTCTTTCACCATTTATCCCTTGCCTACCTAATGAAGTAGAGGGTCATACCTACCATATGTATGTCCACCTTAACACTCAAGGTGCACAGGACTGAATGAAACATTGTTTCTCATCTAGCTACATATGCAATTTCTATGTCCTTCATTCTAGAAGAAAACCTAGATACTACATACTCATTATACACACACTAGTCAATGATGCATTTATTATTATTATTATATTTCTCTTAGAATTGTCCCACGACAATAAAATATCTAGAGCTTATGAATATTTTAAGTTTCCATGGCATACTAGATATCACATAGTGTTAGATATAATTACTTCCAGCTACTTATAGTTAGCTAGTAATTTACATAGAGTCTACATTTAGGAACAATAATTCATGCAATTTAATATTAACATATCTATTATTAACATTTTCAAGATATTTTTATGAGATTCTCCATAATATTTTTGGGTCTATTTAATTAATATAGCCATAGCTCTATTATGTTCTATTATGTTGTGTGTGGTATCCTTGTAAGTTATTTTGTGAGTGTTTTAACTCTGGGGGGATAATATGGGGTACAAAGGGAGGTACCCAAGAGAATAATGTAATAATGGGATGGGCCATAGTAATAAATAAGGTGGTTAACCTGTATCATGTAAGGGACCACAAGTAGTTAGTAATAATGTAATGGGCCCATGGTATTAGATAGATGGTATTGAGGGAACCATGGTAATGACCCATGATATTGTATGTATGAGGCCTATATAGAGGCTAGAGACTCCCCATTGAGAGATGTCAAGGAATATTGTATGAACATGCATATGGCTTGTGGAGTGTTCTCCTTCCTTAAGGAGGGAATGTATGGTGTTTCCCTACCTTAAGGGTTTGATTAATAAAGAAGCTTTTCTATATTCAGATCTTGTCATTTATTGGGTTTATTTCTATTTCTCATATATTTTCATATTAGATCTATAACAAGTGGTATCAGAGCACTTTCTTGGGAAAAATTGGTATCAGAGCACGTAAGGAGTTATTTTCTACCGGTGTCTCTTTATTGCAGATTCATGTATTGATTCAGAAGGAGAAGATCATTGTGTCTATATATCCTAGTTGCAAGCAAAATCTCATAAATTTTAACTTGGCAAAATAATTACAAGTGCCAACAAAACACATTGAAAACACACAGGTTAATGATGAGGATGTGCAAGTTTATAAAGATTTGAAGCTTTCGATGGATAATTATGTGTTGCATTGTGATTTTTACACTTCAGATATGGATAACATGGATGTTGTTTTCGGATATCCTTAGATGGAATCTGTGGGTACTGTCAATATTAATGTGTAGAAGAAATTCCTGAAGCTTTGGTATAAAAAGAAGAAAATTACATTGCAGGATATTTCCATTAAGACCCAAGCAGAGACTATGGAGGCAGAAGCACAAAGCTCTAATGACACTTACACATTAGATGATGAGCTTCTGATGGTTGATAATCAAACACAAACAGAGGTTGAAGCAGAAAAGGTTACAGGTACTGATACATCAGAGGAGGACTCAGTGGTTGAAGTAATATTGGAAGATAAGAAAGAACAACAGGCACCATAACATGTAACAGATACCAATCAGGCTCCATTAGGTGGTGAATTAAAGAAAGATACATCGTTGGTTAACACTTCAGCATATCACCACCCACATCACCCCGCAAGAAAACAACCAACAAGATGGCAACTAATTAGCCATAAGCACAACAGCCCCTGCATGACAGATAGAGGAGAGCGAAGATCCAACTACTACACATCAACACAGAAGAGCAGCCAAGGTCAACTTCCATCTCAAGCGAGCGAGGCACCAGCGAGATCGAGGGTTCACCTTTCTCTTGGATGGCTAGATGCACGTGCATGGTACTAGTGGACTACTCTTTTGAGCAGATCTTATTATTTGTGTTCTTCCCATGTTTCAGGGACGAAACATGTTAAGGGGGGTGGAATGTAGTATACCTAGGGGGGATAATATGGGGTACAAAGGGAGGTACCCAAGGGAATAATGTAATAATGGGATGGGACATAGTAATAAATAAGGTGGTTAACGCGTATCATGTAAGGGACCACAAGTAGTTAGTAATAATGTAATAGGCCCATGGTATTAGATAGATGGTATTGAGGGAACCATGGTAATGACCCATGGTATTGTATGTATGAGGCCTATATGGAGACTAGAGACTCCCCATTGAGAGATGTCAAGGAATATTGTATGAACATGCATATGGCTTGTGGAGTGTTCTCCTTCCTTAAGGAGTTAATGTATGGTGTTTCCCTACCTTAAGGGTTTGATTAATAAAGAAGCATTTCTATCTATTTCAATCTTGTTATTTTTGGTGATTATTTGCAGTTATTGGGTATATTGGTATCATTTCATATATTTTCATATCAGATCCATAACACATTTATTATTATTATATTTCTCTTAGAATTGTCCCAGAACAATAAAATATCTAGAGCTTATGAATATTATAAGTTTCCATGGCATACCAGATATCACATAGTGTTAGATATAATTATTTCCAGCTACTTCTAGTTAGCTAGTAATTTATGTAGAGTCTACATTTAGGAACAATAATTCATGCGATTTAATATTAACATATCTATTATTAACATTTTCAAGATATTTTTATGAGATTCTCCATAATATTTTTGGGTCTATTTAATTAATATAGCCATAGCTCTATTATGTTCTATTATGTTGTGTGTGGTATCCTTGTAAGTTGTTTTGTGAGTGTTTTAACTCTAGTTTCCTTCTATGTCATTTCTATTGGTATTAGAGCTAGAGAAACCAAGTTAACCAAGTGCAGGAATTTGAAAAATCCATTATTTGTTGTGAGCCTATGTCGTTGTTGATTAAATGCCCCATAATCCATTAGGAAATTGTTGTGTTGTTGTTTGTAGAGCGGTTGTAACAACATTGAGGGTTTGTCGTGGCTGCCATTTGTAGGAAGTTTGCAACTCTATGCATCCCAACATATGTTGTCATTAAGGAAGTCATCGGTGGCCATTGGTTTGTAGAACCAACAATCCGAAGAAAGGTACCTTCCTTTGAAGGTTTCAAGAAAGTGTTGTTGGTGTTGTTTTTGGCATGACGTGCTCGCATGATATGTACACCAAATAACCCTCTACACAATTTTTTGGAAGATTTTCATTTTTTTTTTGTAAATTCAGAACATTTATATTAATGTTGAGAATAAATACATTATATATCTCTAGGAAGGATATGTGTTCAACAACCTAGGTAGGCTTTGGTAAGCGCAAAATTCAATCATTACAAACACATCACATTGACCGACATGATCAATATGAGGACATAAGTCACAAACATGCACACCATTTGGAAAATACCATAAGCATAATAGACATAAGATAACCAACACCTATACTTGAGACATACTAAATAGGAAATTGCACATTCTCCATGCAACAATCTGGGAGACAACTGTAAAAGAAGCAAGATCTAGAAATGTCCATCAAGAAACTCCAATTGATTGCCAAAATAGAATTGTACCTATAACCACATCACAATAGGTAGAGCATGAATAAGAGTGACCAAGAGAGAAAGGATCGTCATTCTTCTTGCCCAGATCAACTCAGTTCCTGATAGTTGCACACTATAACTGTCACCTTACACACTCAAACCAACGTACAATAAATCACAGAGGAACTAAATTCGAGAGGGTTGAAGGGATGTCCCTCACCACTACTCCAACGCTTCAAAAATCCAATGAGATCCATTAATATTATGTGGTATTTAATTACTAGGTGGTGAGCCCCAGTATTGCAACAATAATGCTGCAACTCCTGGAACTCCCTTCTTTACTTTTATCAACCCGGTAGTTTGTAACAAACTTGGAAGCGACGGTGCTATATGCACAAGTACTAGCTCTTGCCGCAACTGTCACTTGGTCAGCTGGCACAAGTCCGCTAGGGGCTTAAGCCAAATTCTATGAGCTCTGAGAAGAATTTGTTTAACTGATGGAAGAAAGCTAACTCAAAGAAGGCTGATATACTTGCAAAAAGAAACTAGAAAGCTGAAAGGAAATGTAACCCTAGCAAACCCTAATTTCACCAGCTATCCCTACCGATGAAAAAAAGAGGAGGCAAGCTACTGAAAGAAATGCCATTGACTTCTAGGAAGGTAAATACATGTATCTAAGCTACTTCTACAGTAACATCTGAAAAAAAATCTTTTTTGTATTTTTGAATAAGTTGCTAGAATTATTATGCATGCGATTTGGCTGTTTTGACTGTGCAGAGGTGGATTGGCGAGAGGAAGTGCTTGGATGAGGTCGGGAAGGTTCAGAGAGGGCCTAAGGGGTCCCTAGCACCCTTCTAGAGAGTTTCACAGAGTTTTGCTATCAATAAATCTCATTCATGAGCTTCTACAGGAAGTCTGCAGGGGTTCTACAGGATGTCTGTGATTTTCTACAGGATGTTCTGTAATTTTCTACAGGATGTTCAGAAATGGGATTTTGGAGGATGGGTGGATGGAGACAGATGAAGGAGTGGGTATGGAGGTAGGATAAGGGTTGGAGGTGGTCCAGGACTTGGTGGATGGAGTTGAGGACAGATGTAGATGGCTGGATTTGTTCAAGGAGGACTGAAGCAAGGATGCACAAAAACTAGGGTTATGTGAGCAAATGGCAAACGTAAGGCTAGAAGCTGAGCTGAGGGATGGAGCAGATGGGTGTGATGAAGTATGGGCAGGTAGAGAAGTGGTACAGGTGCTCTACAAGTCGTTTTTCCAACTAAACCAACGAAAACTTGAAAAATCAAAGACCTAGTTACGTTGACCTAATCTGATCTAGCTGTCAGTGAAGAGAATGAACAGAAGCTTGAACTGCAATGAAACCATGTATACTAACTCATGCAACTAAGAAAACAAAAGTCTGAACTTGTAACCAACTTCTACAAATGAAAATCAAACACTAGTGATTGCATGGCAAAGCAAAATCAGTGTTTTTGTGGGTAGCAAGGTCACCCTGATCCCAGCTCCTGATCCCATTGAGGGAGAGGTGAAACCAGAGATGTTTGATGGCCCTTTTTTGAAGATTTTCCCTGTAACAACCTATAAATTAAATCTGAGCATCAAAAAATTATTTTTAACCATTAACAGTGACCAATAACAACAAATAACAATACATAAAGGAGGCCTTAGCACTCGGGTTGGGCCCAACCCCAAGAGCTGCAGGCTCCTATAAAGAACTCAGATCTGATGCCAAGTAAAGCTGCTTCTCATTACTCAAAAATAATCATCACAAGAAAGTGTACAACAATAGCTAAGAAAAACGAGCTGAAGAAAGGACAACACTATAGTGCAAATACCAACAGTTCCAAAAGTAAACTACGAAGGCTGAGGCCTTCTTATTTATACAATACGAGGGGGCTAACAACCCTCCTAGATTCAAGGGACTCGTCTGTTCCAACTGCTAGTAGACAGTCACTCTTCCCAAAGCTGCTTGGCTGCCTTTAGAACTCGTTTTGGTGGCCTGTTGAGCTCGGAGTTGAGGGTGGAGATTTCGAGGAAGGGCCATTTAATGCCACATACAACCTCCCTACGAATCCTCACCTCAAGCTTGGCTGTCACCTGGGCCATAATTGCTTGGTTTTTGCTCCAAAATTTGTCCAAAAAACCTGAAATGACCATGTATTAGCCTCCTTGGTAGAGTGACCACCCTTATTCGTTCAAATAACATAAACATACTAGAAAAACATGCATAATCTGTGAAAAATGGAGGATTGAACAAGGACAATTAGGCAAAATGAGCCCAATCAGTTACCCAATTCGGGCTCATCATCACCCCCCTGCTAAATGGGTTGCTCATCCTCTGAGCAACTAGTTTAGCTCATCATCCTTTATGGCTTTGATCGCCTCCCTCACGTCCCAAGCCTCTACTGTGATATCCTCTTCCCGGTCGTGGAATCCTGCCTTCCTTTCCACTTCCTCCCATTGTATACCTTCCTCCTCTTCCTTCACTCCTTCTAGTAATCCCAAAAGTAAAGGAGGAATGAATTTCAAACCAATCCAATTGGCCTACAAATTCTGCATCAACTGTTTGTAGAGAGGTACCCTTGCCAAGGCTTCCCTCATCCTGGTGGGAGAGTGGTATTCTTTCATCTTCAGGCTGTGAGGCAGTGTGTTCCACCGCCTTGTGCAGGCATGCATGCAGTTTTCTCCCAACAGTCTCTCCATGTCCTCAAAGTGGGCAATGGATTTAGCCTGTTGCTCAATGTATTCCGGTAGATCCTGGGGACTATTGGCCAAGTGATGGTGGGCGCTTATCACTGCTGATGGGTCATCCGGCTCTGGTCTGATCATGAGAGGCTCACTGAGCTCTCTGCCTATGATACTGCGGACCTCTGCTGCTCTCTTCTCCTCATGGCTCATCGAAGAGGCCATGGCCATAAGCTAGACATCTCCTATCACCATGTTGGGATCCCATGCATTCATGTCCAGAAGGGAAAAGTTGTGCAAGTAGAACTCTGATAATTTGGCCCTATCCTCAGATGAACTACTGCCACATAGAGCTGCAAACTGATGATAATTTTGGAATGGGGTGAAGCCCCTTTGAGCCAAGGTATTGATATGAAACTGTAACCACTGATCCTTGAGGTATAGGGCATAGGATTTGGCAGGCTGCCTACACTACAGAGCTTCCACTGCCCAGCTGGCCATGCATGCCAGTTGGGCCTCCTTTTCTTGTACTTGCTGTTTCAGAGACTGTGTCTCCAATTCTTTTTCCTGTAGCTGTCGATTCAGTGCCTCAATTTCAATCTGCATCCCTTCCTTTCTCTGCTGTTCATCAGGGGTATCTTTGGTTGTTGTGGGCTCCTCTTGTTGCTGTTGGTCTCCCAAGATGTGAGGCTTGTCTTCCTTCCTCTGTCCTTGTAATTGTAGATGTTGTCTAAGCAACTCATTTTCTTCCTGTAGCTTGACCTGTTGGCTACTCTCCACATGCCGTACTAGATCCAATTCCCTTCTTTCCTCCTTGAGTTGTTCCTCCAGAGGACCTATATCTGCCACACCCTTGGACTTAACGATTTTCATCCAAGTGTGGGTCCTCACTCTCTCTTCTTCTAGTGCAAGGAAAAGTGGCACTGTGAATTTTTGAGGAATGATCTTTCCAGCCTCCAAGAAGTTATAGTAGGAGCCCAAGCTGGGCTGGGGGCTAGGTTCCACAATGTTCTCCACCTTTTCTTCCTCTTGTGGTGATTTAGCTGCCTCACCTTCCATTGCTTCGGTCTCCTTCAGCCTAGCCAGTGTTTCCTGTAGAATAGTCTCAGCATCCTGTAGAGAGGCCTTTGTGTCCAACATTTTCATTCTCTCCCTCCAGGTGGATGTCTTCGGGCTTCCCCGTTCATAAGTGATGGATGCCTTGGAGGGGGACCTCTCCTTTTGTGTGGTAGGGGTGTCTACAATTGTGATTGGTTCTTTTGACGGAGGCTGGGGTCTGCCAGTCTTAATCCTCACACTCCTTCTTGCCTTAAAATATAGGGGAGGCTCCCTCTTTCGCTTTTCCTTCTGCTTGGGAGATGTGCTTAGGGTGGCCAGCACAGCTGCTGCCTCCCTAGCTAAAATTTCCGGTGATTTTTCCCTCTGTTGCTCTGTCTTCAGACTTCCTGTAGAAAGTCCTGTGCTGACTATTTTCTGTCTTCCTGTAGAAGCATTTTTCGGGCTTCCTATAGAAATAGTTTTCATTGTTTTGGCCTCCTTGGCTGGGGGTGTCTTCTTCTTCAATTTTGCTATGGTTTCCTTGGATATGCCCTCACTTGCTTGGCCTTTTTCTTGTTTCTCTTCTCCCTGATTTGCAATCGTTTCTCCCTTGGCATTTGTGCTTTTATTCCACCCACAGTTTTGGCCTCAATAACTTGGCCTTTTTCTTGTTTCTCTTCTTGCTTTTCCTGTGGTGGCCTGTCCTGGGTTTTCTTACCCTTAATTTCCTTACCCTTAGTTTGCTTCTCTGCCTCAATATGCTCCTTTTCCTCACTGCTAGATGAAGTGAGTTCTTCGGCCAGAATCCGGATATCATCATCCTTGGTCATATTGCGAAAAATCTCCCAGGAGAGAGGGACAGTATAAGTATGGAGGGCATATTCTACTAGAAGATTGATAAGCCCATGATGGGCCAACTGGTCTGGTGTCCCTTCCTTCAGTTTTGTGCCACACTCAATCAATGACTGTAGGAGGAAGTAGGGGATGCTTAGCTTTTGTTCTGTGGGTAAATCCATCTTATGCCTGAGTTCAGTGAGCAACCGGAAGTGATAACCATATACAATACTGAATTGCCCCTCACAGGTAATGTATTTCATAATCTGAAGGCTGACCTCGCTCCAAAATGGATGTAGGCTAGCTCTCCGGACCCCATTTTTATCCTCTGAAAACTATTCTTCTGGTAGGAAGAATTCCTTTTTGGCCTTCTAGCCCAATTTCCTTTCCTCTTTATCCCAGGGTATCCCCAATGGCAAATCAGTGACTCGACTAATGAGTTGTGGGGTGAGTTTTAAGGTCAATCCTCAGAAATTTACAGTGGCCAGTATCTTGGATTTAGGTTGCAGGGACCTTAGGAACTCCTCTGTTATCTCATCATCGTGACCTTGAATTCTGTCATAGAAGGTCATCCAATTTGCATGGGTAAATAGGTCTACCACCTCAAGAGTTTCTCGCAACTTCTTGGAATCCGAGGGTTCCTTTCTGATAAACCCTCCTGGCATGGTGAAAAATACTCTGTTTTGGATTATGCTTTAATCAGAAAGGGAATTCTGTTTAAGGTTTCCTCCTTTGATTCTCAGGACAGGGTTTCTCAGATGTTTGTATCTCCTCTTTCACCAATTCCCTGGTTATAATGCTGCTGTTGCCCCAAGACTTGACTGTCAAAAGAAATTAGGCTCTCACAGACAGAGTGCAGAGCTTAATTTTCACAACAACCATATACAAGTCACATTTTTTTGTGCACGAATCCTTCCTTACAGAGGTTTATCATTTCTACAGGAGGAATTCGTTAACAGGCACCGTGGAGGAGAATATAACACAAAACCATTTGAAAGAAATTCCGTGTATCATACAAGCAAACCACCATTCTTGACCCACAAGCAGACTTGTTTTAACTTTCCCTACTCCAAACGGTTTAATTTACCACCTTTTGAAATTTCATGCACGGGTATGGCGTTTTTCGAGCCTACCTCTCTTCGAAACTCCAATTTCAATGCAGAAGAGTCGGGTTTCTCTGCTTCGGGAGGCTATGATGTGCTTCCTGTAGAGCTCCTTCCTGTAGAGAGCTTTGCCGGCTTTTGGAAGACGTCACGACGCTTCTGAGCAAGCCTGGGACGTGGGAGGAGTTTGAAACGGGCTGAGAAGCTCGGGCTAACGAACTGCAGAGGAGGAGGACGCGTACACTGCTGAAAACCGATTGCAATAGTAAATGACAGTGGTTAATGTGAGTGTTATGGCCGAAGGATTTTGAATTACGGCGCAATTCATGGCGCGAGGGTGAGGTGTCCAGGCCAATCTGTTGGCCAACGTCACGACCATCATTCTCCAGCGTGTCTCTGACCGCCATTTTTCTATCTCTGCCATTACCTGCCATCATCACTGCCCATCTGCCGATTTCACTGCAAATCCGTCGATTTTCCTCAACTGGACACTTCCCACGTGTCGAATTCACAGCCCTTTGGCGGATTTGAGCATAACCGAGCTCGTTCGGATCCCACGAGGCCATTCGACTGACTGTGGGTGGCCAGTTGACTGGCCACCGAATTTGTTCAACCCGCACCATTCACAGACATGCAAGTTTCATAGTATAGTTTATGCAATTTGACGAAATAAGGTTAGGCACTTACCTGTGTGGCCGTGGACATGCTCTGCAGGTTTCCAGACGTGGAATGATGGCTCTGCTCATTGCTGCTTCGTGCACAGGCGTTGGAATTCCTTCGTTCATTGGCTGATGCTGCATGCAGGCTTCGGAATTCGATCCACTGGTAGTGAACGTTGCATGCACGACTCTGCCTTTTCTCAGCTGTCGAGGAGGTGTTCACGTTCAAGCGGAGCTGGTTACATGCCTCCTGCACTGATTTCAACTGCTATTGACTCCATAGTGTGTATTCCAGGCGGATCAGCTGCTACAGGATTCCTGTAGGACATCCTGTAGTTGTTTCTCCTCCTGGGATGCATGCTGAAACGAGCAGGGTTGTATTCACTATTGAAGGGTCTTGATGAAGCTTTAATAGGTAGAGTGTGCGGGCCTTCACGTACTTGATTTGTCCCTTGAAAAAAAAAATTGCAATCTGAGGAAAACAAGACTTTTTGCATGACTGTGCAGGAAACAGGTCCAGATTGTTGTAATGGCGGTGGAAAGAGATGAAACAGGTGATGGATGGAAGAAAGGGGTGGCTGCATGCCTCATCAATAGATTTCAAGCTTTAAATCCCTCTCCAGAATTGATTTTGGCCTGCCCAAAGGTTCTACAAGATGTTTCCTGTAGAAATGCAGAACTTCCTGTAGAAAGCCCTGAAACTTCCTGTAGGAGGTTGAATCTTGACCCGAATGTGTCCAAATCCTAGAAAAAGTGAGTGGCCATGGAGGGAGTGTCTATGAGGATGTATGGTGACTTGGTACGGACCCCTGTCCTCGTTTTTCGCGACCTTCTTTATCTGCACTGTATTCCCTGCAACCTGCAATAATTTTTCAGAGATTAGACCTGTTTCTTTTCTTTTTTCTCTCTTTCCTCTTTTTATTTTTCTCTCTCTCTTTTTTTTTTGAAAGACAACAGGGGTGCCTTCATGAGGTTTTCACCCCCACTATCTACCCTGGGTGCCTCAGAGAGGTTTTCACCCAAGGATCTTTTTATTCAAATTCTTTATTTTCTAAGAGACTGCAGGGGCGCCTCCCTGAGGCTTTCACCCTCACTGCCTGCCTTGGCCGCCTCAGAGAGGTTTTCGTCTAGGGATCCTTTTATTCCCTTTTTTTTTTTTTTTGATGATCAAGGTGTGGCTGGAATAGAGGCAGAACCCTGCTCTATTACCAGCACTGATTTTTCCACATTTTCAGAACTCCTTCCTTGAAAGGGGTTTCTTGTAGATTTTCAATCGATGCCCATTGAAAAGCATGGGGATGGATTCTTCATCAATGGTCTTGATAAGGACTGAACCATTGTCATTGCATTTCTCCACTGTATATGGTCCTAACCATCTTTTCCTCAGCTTTCCTTTGAAATCCTTGTATCTTGAGTCATACAGCAGTGCCCAATCTCCCGGCTGGAATTGCTTTTCATTAAGGTGCCGGTCATGCCATATCTTCCTTTGGAGTTGAACTACTTCTTAGTGGAGGAGGGCCTGCATTCTTTGTTCATCTAATCCATTCAGCTGCAATAATTTTTCACGTTGAGCATTGCTAAGATCTAGGTCCAGCTGAGCTGCCACCCTTAATGCATTGTACTCGAACCCTATGGACAACAAAGCTTTCTTCCCGTAGACCAGCTCATAAGGTGTGAAACTTGTTGTGGTCTTCCAAGTGGTGTTGTAGGCCCAGGTGGCCTCAACCAGGCGATCTGCCCAATCCTTTCTGCTGCTGTTCACAACCTTAGTCAAAATCCCTTCCAATGCTTTATTAGTGACTTCCACCTACCCATTTTCTTGAGGATGATAGGGGGTGGAAGTCTTGTGCTTGATCTTGTGATGAGCGAGAAAATCTTCAATCGGGTTGGAGGTGAACTGGCTTCCTTGATATGTGACTAACTCTCTTGGGTAGCCATACTTGTAGAAGATATTTTCCCTCAGAAACTCAGCCACCTTTTCTTCTGTTGCTGCTTTGATTGCCTTCGTTTTTGCCCACTTGGTCAAATAGTCGGTGCACACAATGATGTAAGACCGTTGCTTTGAAGGAGGGTTGATAGGACCCACAAAATCCATGCCCCACTTCTCAAATGGCTCGAAGGTCACTTGAGGTTGGAGAGGCATTTCATCCCTTGGAGTCAGTTTTCCCATCCTCTGACATCGGTCACACTGGCTGCTGTATATTCTGATATCTTGATGAAGAGTAGGCCAATAGTAGCCTGCCTGTAGAATTTTGAAGGCAGTCCTTTTTGCTGCAAAGTGGCCTCCACAAGGTCCATCATGACAGGTTAGGAGGATGTCAAAGACTTCCTCCTCCCTAACACAATGTCTCAAGATCTGATCTGGGCCAAGTTTAAACAGGTTGCCCCCGATCCAAGTGAACGGGGCACTCTTCCTTACAATTCTGCTCTTCTCCTTTGAGGATAGATGCGGAGGGAACTGTGTTGAGACCAAGTAATTTGCTATATCAGCAAACCATGGAGAGAGCACTGAGATAGAAAACAGATGTTCATCTGGCATCTGGTCATCCACTGTTCCTTCTTCACCTGCAGGCAAGTCCAATCTAGACAAGAAGTCAGCAACAACATTTTCCTTACCTGGCTTGTCAACAATCGTCAAATCAAATTGCTGCAACAAAAGTAACCATCTAATGATACGAGCATTGACATCAGGCTTATTCATTAAATATCTAATCGCAGCATGATCAATGTGTACAAATGATTAATAACCGGTGATGTAGTGTCTGAACTTGTTTAGGGAATGGACTACAGCCAGGAACTCTTTCTTGGTTACAGTATAGTTCATTTCTGCCTTGGACAAGTTTTTGCCGACGAAGTATATGGCATATGGGATTTTCTCCTCAACTTGTCCTAAGGCTGCCCCTATGGCTTTGTTCGAGGCATCAGTGTGGATGTAGAAAGGTAGGGCCCAGTTTGGACCTCTCAAGATCGGGGCGGACACCAACTTATCTTTCAACTCATCCAGTGCCCCTTGACAGTTTTCAATCCATTTAAACTCAACATCTTTCCCTAAGAGTCCAAAGAAAGGCGAGGCTAGCTTACTGAATTCTTTAATGAATCTTCGATAATATCTTGCTAAGCCTAGGAAACTCTGAACATCTCTTACCTTTTGCGAAGGTGGGACCTTTTGGATGATAGCAATCTTATTAGGGTCCACCTATAATCCTTGCCGAGAAATGGTATGACCTAGCACTGTCCCTTCAGTCATCAGGAATTCACATTTTTTGAGACTGAGGGACAAGTTCATCTCAATGCACTTGGTTAGAACTTTTCCTAGATTAGTCAATGCTTCTTAGAAGTTGGACCCATAAGGAGTAAAGTCATCCATATAGATTTCTACCGAATCATGGACCAACTCAGAAAAGATGCTCAATACTGCTCTCTGGAAAGTGGCAGGAGCATTGCATAGCCCAAAGGGAAGGACTTGGTAGGCAAAGGTACCCCAAGGACAGGTGAAGGTGGTTTTATCTTGGTCTTCCGGGCTGATTTGGATCTGGTTATACCCGCTGAACAAATCTAGGAAAGAGAAGAACTTCTTCCCTGCCAGTTCATCCAACACCTGATCTATGAAAGGCAAAGGGAAATGGTCTTTCTTGGTGGCTTTGTTAAGTTCTCGGTAATCTACACAGATTCTCCACTTCCCGTTCTTTTTGGGCACAAGCACTAGAGGCGATACCCACTCACTATCGGAGATAGGATAGATGAATCCTGCATCCAATAATTTTTGCAATTCTTCTTTGACAATGTCCTTAAGGGCTGGATTCATTCTCCTCTGAGGCTGCCTGACCAGTTTACAATATTCTTTAATGTAGATGTGATGGGTACAGACCAAAGGATGGACTCCTTTCATCTCCTTATAGCTCCAAGCGAAAGCATCTAAATGATTGTTCAGTAAGCTACACAGCTCCTTCTCCTGGGAAGGAGATAGGGAGGAGCTGATATTTAAAGTTCTTTCGGGACCAAAATCCACATTCTTAACTCTAGGAGAGGTTGGATCAGTCACACAGAGGTCCACTGAGGTGCTGGCTTGGGTATCCTCCACCAATTCCTCTAAGGACAGTGCACTGGGAGGTGGATTTTGAATCAAAGTCTCAATCAAATCATCCTCGGTTTGAGGACCTCCCCTAGTGGTTTCTACTGTGCACAATGGTGCAGAGTAGACCTCATCCTCATCTCCTTCTTCCAACCAGAGTGGTAAGTCATGTTCTAGCAGAGGTTGGGCAGGAGGATATAGGACTAGCTACTTGGACATAGGCCCATTCTTGATGGTCATGCTTCCATCTCGGTAACTGATGTAAGCATCCGCAGTGGCTAACCAAGGCCTTCCCAAAATGAGGGGGTATCCAGTGAGCTTAGCCTTTGGCTGAAGGACCAAGAAGTCCGCAGGGTACTCCCAAGAGTCAATAGAGACCAAGACATCTTCCACAATCCCTTCGGGAGTCACGGTGGAGCGATCTGCCAACTGCAAGACTGTCGAGGTCTTCCTTAACAAATTCTGAAGGTTGAGTTTAAGCATGGTGTCCTTGGTCATCACATTAATGGCAGCCCCTAGATCAATCAAGGTATGGGGAATTATGGTGCCATTGATGTGGACATCAACTACAAGACTCCCAGGGTCCAAGTACTTTGGACAAATTACTTGCCCCAACATTAGATCGGACAGTTGTCCAATGACATTGATAGTCGAGGCATCTCTCTTTCTCCTGCCTAGGTGCCTGAAACACTTCTCCTTAATCAATTTGTTGTATATCGGTACATATTTGATGGCCTGGAGAAGTGGTATTTTCACACACAACTGTTTCATTTCTCCCAGAAGTTCAGTCTCCTCTGGGTTTGGTTGCGTGGTTACTGTTAGTCACTCAGGAAAGGGTGGAATGGATTTGGGTTCACTTTCCTGTTTCTCTTCCTCATCCTCTGGGGGAGGAGGTTGGCGATCTGGAAGGGTCTTCTCAGATTGCGGGTTGATCTCCTGGATCTCCACAGCATAGGTAGGACATGTTGTCTCCCCAGTGTATGCCTGCTGGGCATGTCGGTTGTTGGGGTTCGGGTTCGTTTGAGCAGGAATCTGGGGTTGTCTTGGAGGAGTAGAGGTAATGGTCGTGGCTGAGCCAGTGGTGGAGGCAGAATGGCAGGAGGAGAGTTGTATTAGGGTCTCCACCCTGGTTGAGGTGCATTCCACTGAGGCTGTGGCCGGACATGTGAGTGAAACAAATGAGCAGTGGGTTGAGTATGGTATTGAGGTGAATAAGACCACGGAGGAGGTGCAGACCAGGAAGGATGAGCAGGGGGACCCCAAGAAGGCATGTGAGCAGATTGGTTGGGGCTATAAATAGCTTGGGATGTCCCTTGCATCCCCTACTGGTAAGGTCTGGGTCCATGCGGCCTCCTTTGGTTGAGGAAGTAGAGAGGTTCAGTGAGTGCCTCAGTCCCTTGGTACATGGCTTTGAATCCAGGCAAGGTTGGGCATTGGTTTGTGGGGTGGTTCTCCTCACAAACGAAACATACCTCTACTGAGTGCAATGGACACTCGTTCTTAGGGTGCTTCCTCGTACATCTGGGACAGAAAATGGCCAAAGCCCTCTCAACTTCCTCTTTCTTTTGCTGGATTCGGAAAGTATCAAGTTGCATGGAAATGGTCTGTCTCATCTCACTTTTGAGGTCTTCCATCTGATTAGCAAACTCATGCTTGGAGAAGGTAGTACTAGCTGAAAGTGGATTCCCCCTACCTCTTTTCCGAGCTGCCCTAGAGTGGTTTCTAAACACAGTCTTTATGTCCTCATAAGGTAGTTGGTAAATGTCTCCTCTAGCTAGCATGTGAAGGGTATCTAGAAGGTCTTCAGGGACTCCTCGGAGCAGAACCAACTTTAGAGATTCAGGGTCAAGAGTGCACCTCGCCCGTTTATAGCTAAGTTGGAACCTTTCCTCGTAGTCTTCTAAAGACTCATCATTTTCCATGGTCATCCAAAAGATTTCTCCCTTGGTTTCCTTTGACCTACAGTAATCCTGGTATTTGTTGTTAAAGGTTTGCTGCATCTGAGCCCAAGTAGTGATACTGTTTCTAGGTAACCCCATGAACCACCGTAATGCTGCATCCTTGAGGGTAGAGAGAAAGAGTTTTCAACTTTTGCTCATCTTCTGTATAGTCATAAGTTTGACAAAGGACAACAAACTCAAACAGGAAGGTATCAGGGTCTTCAGTGGTCAATCCATGGAAATGAGGTAAGGCTGAGGGACCTATGTTCTTCATTTTCATGTCCCCGTTGGTCTCTCGGATGGGGAAGGTACCTTCTATTCTCTCGTCATCGTCTCTACCATTTCTGTTGTCAGCCATGGTCTCAAAAGGAATGTTTTCTTGCTCTTATTCTATTATAGGATCTTCGTATATCTCAGGAGGTTCACCTATAGGTTCTTCTGGATCACTGCCACCAAAGAAGAGAGAAGGGTAACTTAGTGAAGTGGTGGGGGTGTTGGGTAGGAATTTTCCAGTATTGTCTCTGTTCCTACGAGGCATGAAAGGATTTTTGGTTGTTTTTGCTTTTTTCTCTGCTTGTACCTGTAAAACTGAAACAGATGGAATTGCAACTAACTAAAATCTATCTTGCAGAAATGGAAATGCGGAATTGAAATAAAAGCAGGAAAGGACTAATATACTTTGCTGAAATCAAATTGCTAGAATGAAATGCTAGACTACGCTTGCAGAATTGAAATTCTATTCTACGCTTGCAGAATTGAAATTTCGGAATTGAAAGGCTAATCTATGAAAGCAGGAAATGTCTAATTTACTTTTGCAGAAATGAAATTGCAGAATGGAACTGAAATAAACTACTTAGCAGAAGGTTAGAGTAGGAAAATAGAATAAAAGCAGCAATCACAAATACTCTGATGCTTCCCCGGCAATGGCACCAAAAAGAGTGGTGAGCCCCAGTATTGCAACAATAATGCTGCAACTCCTGGAACTCCCTTCTTTACTTTTATCAACCCGGTAGTTCGTAACAAACTTGGAAGCGACGGTGCTGTATGCACAAGTACTAGCTCTTGCCACAACTGTCACTTGGTCAACTGGCACAAGTCCACTAGGGGCTTAAGCCAACTTCTATGAGCTCTGAGAAGAAGCTGTTTAATTGATGGATGAAAGATAACTCAAAGAGGGCTGATCTACTTGCAGAAAGAAACTGGAAAGCTAAAAGGAAACGTAACCCTAGCAAACCCTAATTTCACCAGCTATCCCTACCGATGCAAGAAAGAGGAGGCAAGCTATTGAAAGAAATGCCATTGACTTCTAGGAAGGTAAATACATGTATCTAAGCTACTTCTACAGTAACATTTGAAAAAAAAATCTTTTTTGTATTTTTGAATAAGTTGCCAGAATTGTTATGCATGTGATTTGGCTGTTTTGACTGTGCAAAGGTGGATAGGCGAGAGGAAATGCTTGGATAAGGTTGGGAAGGCTCAGAGAGGGCCTAAGGGGTCCCTAACACCCTTCCAGAGAGTTTCACAGAGTTTGGCTATCAAGAAACCTCATTCGTGAGCTTCTATAGGAAGTCTGCAGGGGTTCTACAGGATGTCTGTGATTTTCTAAAGGATGTTCTATAGTTTTCTACAGGATGTTCAGAAATGGGATTTTGGAGGATGGGTGGATGGAGACAGATGAAGGAGTGCGTATGGAGGTAGGATAAGGGTTGGAGGTGGTCCAGGACTTGGTGGATGGAGTTGAGGACAGATGTAGATGGTTGGATTTGTTCAAACTAATGTGGGATTCATTAAGGCCCTCCTTTGACGGATCACTTCTTGTCGACATCAGCTCATTATCCAAGAAGTTGATCTAGGAACACCCCCTCAGTACTTTGAAGCTTGCATGCCTCAATGGCAAGTTTCTCACTCCCGGCGATAGGTATACATTAATGACCTTCGACCAGGAGACTTTGCGTGGTGTTCGACGTCAGATCCTATATTCACACCACGTGAATTGTGCTGCAGTACCTTGAGGGTCATCATCATTATCGGTGATTCCTCTCGCACTTGTTAATAGTTTACATTATTGACTGGTAATCAAGCGATGTCTTTCCATGTTCGACTTCAAGAAATTCTCACATGGATCGACTTGTACTAAAGTGAAGTTCGGACAAGTTTGAAGACCCCGGATCTAGTTTCATCCATCCGGGCTGCGATATATATTCAGGAGATAAAAACATAGACATGTGCAGCAGATGATTATCCTACTAAAAGGATGATAATTAAAAGCAGAGAATTATCCGTCTCTTATCAGACGATCGTCTGTTTATGTACAGCAAATGTATTTATAAAGCTGAGCATGGGAAATGCCCGCCTCTAGATCATGAAAAGAAAGTATGAAAAGATAATGTATTGTATTGTATTTTGTTACAGGTCACCTCCCGACGATTGAATGAACTTCGGATCCTCCTAATAAAGCATTTCACCCGATAAACGACCTCATACTTTAGGGGGCAACTGTTATAGACATTTTTGTGCCTTACAGCATAGAGCATGAAATGTCAATAATCTAAGGGATCCAAAGTCCCTAAACAAGTTGTTCTTACCCTTAGAGGAACAAGGTCAGCAAACCACAGCACTACAGTTCAGTTCTCCACTGAAAAACACTCAAAAACAGGTCAGTTTTGGATCATTGCAGCTGCTCCACTAGGCATCTGTGCTGCATAGCAGGTACAACAAAGGCTACCTGCGTTGCATAGCAGGTAGAACAAAGGCTACCTGCGTTGGGCGTACTTGGACATGTGGAGGAATCTTTTTCTCAAAGTGCCAGTGTCTAGGAAGCTTCCAAAAAGACACTTGATCATAAGATTCGCCTAATGATGAGTTAAGAGCTTCTAAAACTCCAAGTGGAAGGCAGAAACTCTGAGTGAAGGACTGAAGAACAACTGGGGTTGAAGAGGACAACAAGTCACACATCAAGCTGGCTTATCTTCACTCCAAAACTCTATATAAGGGTCTCATCCCATGGGATCTGAAAGAGGGCGGAATTCAGTGCAAAGAATCGCTGTTGGTTTGTAGTTGAGAGTATTGGGTGATTGCTTGAGGAAGGTGAAGAAGAGATTTCCCTCCGTCGGGAAGGTGATGTTGGATTGGACCTCGCATGGTTCTATCACCGCCTGAACCTTACTTCCATATATTAATAAAGCATTTGAGGTTCTTCTATTTGCATGTGTTTCAATGATGTATTGTCTTACTTGCGTCTTTGATTTATGCTAATCCTTGAATCATTTATGCATGCATGCTTCTTGTAGTTTCCTTTTCTTGTCTTATTTGCAGGATCTCGTGTAGCTGGGCCCGTGAAAAGACTTGGAGCTGGGAGCAAGCGGCAAACAAAGGAGATAGGATCGACCATTTGCGCAAGACATCGGTAAGTGGATCTCTCCCTTTTATCTCTTGCATGTCATAAAGAAGAAACTTTAGATAGCTTTGCTTTCAGCTGTTGCTAAGGAACTGTCACCCTTAGAGTGGGTTAGGGTCATTCCAAGTTGGATACTTTCCCCCACAACAACAGGACATGATTTACATGACACCGGTGGCTAGGTTAAAATCGGTTAAAATCAGTGTGTCCAAGAAAAAGCATAAAAACTTACATGACACAGGTGGCTTAGTTAGAATCGGTGTGTCAGGAAAAAGAATAACAGCACTTGGAGGATTCTAGGAGAAAGCATAACAAGAATGGGAGGATTTTAGGAAAAATCGTAATAGTGATTGGAGGATTTTCATATGGCTGAATATGGTGGACTGACCATAATTTGCAAGCATAACAGCTTACATGACACAGGTGGCTTGGTTAAAATCGGTGTGTCAGGAAAAAGCATAAAAGAACTTGGAGGATTCTAAGAGAAAGCATAACAGCAATGGGTGGATTGACCATTCTTTTGCAAATATGGCTGAATGGTTAAAGCTCAAATTCGTAGGTTCGATTCCTGCTAGATTACATTTTGGGCTATTGGGCTATTCCCAATATTTGGAGATGTGCTAAGGTCTTTTCTCGGTTGATGGGGGTACTGTTCCAACTGATGGGGGTAGCTTTCCAATAAATGGGGGTAGTTTTGCTCGATCGATGGGGATAGCTTGTACAATAAATGTATACACTAGTTACATTTGTTATCAGTAGCTTTCATTCTTTCCATTTAAAAATATTAATAAATGGTAACATTGATGTGTACCATTGTTACATTAGTTATTTATCTGTCACTTTCATTATTTCCATTTAAAAATATTAATAAAATGGAAATAGTCGTTTTTATTAGTTTGAAATTGTTTTAAGAAGTGCACGAGTCGCGGGTGCATGTGCTTGGTTTTCCGGTGTTGAGAGTGGGCCTTCATGGCAACCAAAGATATTTCCACATACAACGGGCAAGAGAGTGGGTTGTCTTGGTAGCCAAAGATATTTCCACAGACAGCGGGCGAGAGAGTGGGCTGTCGTGTTTTCAGATAGTTTGGACATGTGCAGGGAGTTCAACATATGCAGGCTTGCTGTCTGAAGTACAGTTTGCACAGGACATGATTTACATGACACAAGTGGCTAGGTTAAAATCAGCGGGCAGTTCAACATATGCAAGCTTGTTGTCTGAAATATAGTTTGCACAATACATGATTTACATGACATCGATGGCTAGGTTAAAATCGGTTAAAATAGGTGTGTCTAGGAAAAAGGATAACAAGTTACATGACACAGATGGCTTAGTTAAAATTGGTGTTTCAGGAAAAAGCATAACAGCACTTGGAGGATTCCTGCAGAAAGCATAACTGCAATGGGAGGTTTCCAGGAAAAAGCATAACAGCAATTGGACTCAGAGTTTCTGCCTTCCACTTGGAGTTTTAGAATCTCTTAACTCATCATTAGGTGAATCTTATGATCAAGTGTCTTTTTGGAAGCTTCCTGGACACTGGCACTTTGAGAAAAAGATTCCTCCACATGTCCAAGTACGCCCAACGCAGGTAGCCTTTGTTCTACCTGCTATGCAACGCAGGTAGCCTTTGTTGTACCTGCTATGCAGCGCAGATGCCTAGTGGAGCAGCTGCAATGATCCAAAACTGACCTGTTTTTGAGTGTTTTTCAGTGGAAAACTGAACTGTAGTGCTGTGGTTTGCGGACCTTGTTCCTCTAAGGGTAAGAACAACTTGTTTAGGGACTTCAGACAACAAGCTTGCATATGTTGAACTGCCTGCCGATTTTAACCTAGCCACTGGTGTCATGTAAATCATATCCTATGCAAACTGTACTTCAGACAGCAAGCCTGCATATGTTGAACTCCTTGCAAATGTCCAAACTATCAGAAAACCCGGAAAATAAATGTAATTTTCTCCCGCATGAACTCTATCCCTGAATTGGGAGCGTTGGCTCTGTTTTTGAAACAACTCTTCCTCTAATCACCTGCTCACCTGTTGTCTCTGCCACGACAGCCCAGTCTCTCACTCACTGTTTGTGGAAATATCTTTGGCTGCCAAGACAGCCCACTCTCTCAACCATTGTCTGTGGAAATATCTTTGGTTGCCACGACAACCCACTCTCTCACCCGTTGTCTGTGGAAATATCTTTGGTTGCCACGACAACCCACTCTCCAGCCCACTCTCTCACTAGTTGTATGTGGAAATATCTTTGGCTACCATGACAACCAACTCCCAACATCGATAACCCAAGCACACATGCCCACGACCCGCTTACTTCTTAAAACAATTTCAAATTAATAAAAATGGCTATTACCATTTTATTGATATTTTTAAAGGGAAATAATGAAAGCGACGGATAAATAACTAATGTAACAACAATACACATCAATGTTACCGTTTATTAATATTTTTAAAAGGAAAGAATGAAAGCTACCAATAACAAATGTAATTAGTGTATATGTTTATTGTACACACTACCCCCATCGATCGAGCAAAGCTACCCACACCGATCGGAAAGCTACCCCCATCAATCGATTAAAGACCTCATCGATCAGAAAGCTACCCCAATCGATCGGAACACTACCCCTATCATTCGGAAAGCTACCACCATTGATCGAGCAAAGGCCTCAGCATATCTCCAAATATTGGGAATAGCACAATAGCCCAAAATGTAATCCAGCAGGAATCGAACCAACGAATTTGAGCTTTAACCATTCATCCATATTTGCAAAAGAATGGTCAATCCACCATGTTCAGCCATATGAGATTCCTCCAATTGTTGTTATGCTTTTTCCTGGAATCCTACCATTGCTGTTATTCTTTCTCCTGGAATCCTCCAAGTGTTGTTATGCTTTTTCCTGACACACTGATTTTAAGCAAGCCACCTGTGTCATGTAAGCTGTTATGCTTGCAAATAATGGTCAATCCACCATATTCAGCCATATGAAAATCCTCCAATTGCTGTTATGCTTTTTCCTGGAATCCTCCCATTGGTTTTATGCTTTCTGTTGGAATCCTCCAAGTGCTGTTATGCTTTTTCCTGACACACCGATTTTAGCTAATCCCCCTGTGTCATGTAAGCTGTTATGCTTTTTCCTGGACACACCGATTTTAAACAATTTTAACCTAGCCACGGGTGTCATGTAAATGATGTCCGGTGCAAACTGTACTTTAGACAACAAGCTTGCATATGTTGAACTGTTTGTCGATTTTAACCTAGCCACTTGTGTCATGTAAATCATGTCCTGTGCAAAGTGAACTTCAGACAGCAAGCCTGCATATGTTGAACTCCCTACATTTGTTCAAACTGTCTGAAAACACGGAAAATAAATGTAATTTTCTCCCGCATAAACTCTATCCCTCGCTCGCTTTCTGTGGAAATATCTTTGGCTGCCACGACCACCCACTCTCCAGCCCACTCCCACACCCACCGTATGTGGAAATATCTCTGGCTGCCATGACAGCCCACTCTCAGCACCGATAACCCAAGCACAAACGCCTACGACCCGCACGCATCTTAAAACAATTTCAAATTAATAAAAATGACTATTACCATTTTATTAATTTTTTTAAAGGGAAATAATGAAAGCGATGGATAACTAACTAATGTAACAATAGTACACATCAATGTTACTATTTATTAATATTTTTAAATGGAAAGAATGAAAGTTACCGATAACAAATGTAATTAGTGTAAACATTTATTGTACACACTACCCCCATCGATCGACCAAAGCTACCCTCATCGATCGAGCAAAGACCTCATCGATCAGAAAGCTACCCCCATCGATTGGAACACTACCCCCTTTGATCAGAAAGCTACCCCCATCGATCGACCAAGGACCTCAGCACATCTCCAAATATTGGGAATAGCCCAATAGCCCAAAATGTAATCCACCAGGAATCGAACCTATGAATTTGAGCTTTAACCATTTAGCCATATTTTTAAAAGAATGGTCAATCCACCATATTTAGCCATATGAAAATCCTCCAATTGCTGTTATTCTTTTTCCTGGAATCCTCCCTTTGATGTTATGCTTTCTCTTGGAATCCTCCAAGTGCTGTTATGCTTTTTCCTGACACACCGATTTTAACCAAGACACCTATGTCATGTAAGTTGTTATGCTTGCAAATAATGGTCAATCCACCAAATTCAACCATATGAAAATCCTCTAATTGCTATTATGATTTTTCCTGGAATCCTCCCATTGCTATTATGCTTTCTCCTGGAATCCTCCAAGTGTTGTTATACGTTTTCCTGACACACCAATTTTAACTAAGCCACCTGTGTCATATAAGCTGTTATGCTTTTTCCTGGACACATTGATTTTAACCGATTTTAACCTAGCCACCGGTGTCATGTAAATCATGTCCTGTGCAAACTGTACTTCAGACAACAAGCCTACATATGTTGAACTGCCTACCGACTTTGACCTAGCCACCTGTGTCATGTAAATAATGTCCTGTGCAAAATGTACTTCAGATAGCAAGGCTGCATATGTTGAACTCCCTGCATATGTCCAAACTGTCTGAAAACATGAAAAATAAATGTAATTTTCTCCGGTATAAACTCTATCCCTGAATTGGGAGCGTTGGCTCTGTTTTTTAACCCACTCTTCGTCTAATCACCTGCTCACCCGCTGTCTCTGCAACGACAGCCCACTCTCTCACCCGCTGTCTGTGGAAATATCTATGCCTACCACGACAGCCCACTCTCTCACCTGCTGTCTATGGAAATATCTTTGGTTGCCACAACAGCCCACTCTCTCGCCCGCTATCTGTGGAAATATCTTTGGTTGCCATGACAGCCCACTCTCCATCCTACTCTCTCGCCCGCTGTATGTGGAAATATCTTTAGCTGCCATGCAGCCCACTCTCAACACCGATAACCCAAGCACACGCGCCCACGACGAGCGTGCTTCTTAAAACAATTTCAAATTAATAAAAATGACTATTGCCATTTTATTAATATTTTTAATGGGAAATAATGACAGCGACGGATAACTAAATAATGTAACAACGGTACACATCAATGTTACCGTTTATTAATATTTTTAAATGGAAAGAATGAAAGCTATCGATAAAAAATGTAATTAGTGTATACATTTATTGTACACACTACCCCCATCGATCGAGCAAAGCTACCCCCATCGATCGGAAAGATATTCCCATCGATCAAGCAAAAACCTCAGCACATCTCCAAATATTGGGAATAGCCCAATAGCCCAAAATGTAATCTAGAAGTAATCAAACCTAATAATTTGAGCTTTAACCATTCAGCCATATTTGCAAAAGAATGCTCAATCCACCATATTCAGCCAATGAAAATCCTCCAATTGTTGTTATGTGTTTTCCTGGAATCCTCCCTCCTAACACACCAATTTTAACCAAGCCACTTTTGTCATGTAATCTGTTATGCTTGCAAATAATGGTCAATCCACCATATTCAGCCGTATGAAAATCCTCCAATTGCTGTTATGATTTTTCCTGGAATCCTCCCATTGTTGTTATTCTTTCTCTTAGAATCCTCTAAGTGTTGTTATGTTTTTTCTTGACACACCGATTTTAACTAAGCCACCTGTGTCATGTAAGTTGTTATGCTTTTCCCTGGACACACTGATTTCAATCGATTTTAACCTAGCCGCCGGTGTCATGTAAATCATGTCTTGTGCAATCTGTACTTCAGAAAACAAGCCTGCATATGTTGAAATGCCTGCCGATTTTAACCTAGCCACCTGTGTCATGTAAATCATTTCCTATGCAAACTATACTTCAGACAGCAAGCCTACATATTTTGAACCTCCTGCATATGTCCGAACTGTCTGAAAACACGAAAAATAAATGTAATTTTGTCCCGCATAAACTCTATCCCCGAACTGGGAGCATTGGCTCTATTTTTTAACCCACTCTTCCTCTAATCACCTGCCCACCCGCTGTCTCTGCCACGACAGCCCACTCTTTCGCCCGCTATCTGAGGAAATATCTTTGGCTCCCACGACAGCCAACTCTCTCGTCCACTGTCTGTGAAAATATCTTTGGCTGCCACGACAGCCCACTCTCTCGCCCGCTGTTTGTGGAAATATCTTTGGCTGCGACGATAGCCCACTCTCCAGCCCAATCTCTCACCCGCTGTACGTGGAAATATCTTTGGCTATCACGACAGCCCACTCTCAACACCGATAACCCAAGCACACTTGCCCACGACCCGCACACCTCTTAAAACAATTTCAAATTAATAAAAATGATTATTACCATTTTATTGATATTTTTAAAGGGAAATAATGAAAGTGAAGGATAACTAACTAATGTAACAACGGTACACATCAATGTTACCATTTATTAATATTTTAAAATGGAAAGACTGAAAGCTACGGATAACAAATGTAATTAGTGTATACATTTATTGTACACACTACTCCCATCGATCGAGCAATGCTACCCCAATCGATCGGAAAGCTACCCCCATTGTTCAGAAATCTACCCCCATCGATCGGAACACTACCCAAATCGATCAGAAAGCCACCCCCATCGATCGAGAAAAGACCTCAGCACATCTCCAAATATTGGGAATAGCCCAATAGCCCAAAATGTAATCCAGCAGGAATCTAACCTATGAATTTGAGCTTTAACCATTCAGACATATTTTCAAAAGAATGGTCAATCCACCATATTCAGCGATATGAAAATCCTCCAATTGTTGTTATGCTTTTTCCTGAAATCCTACCATTGCTGTTATGCTTTCTCTTGGAATCCACCAAATGCTGTTATGCTTTTTCCTGACACACCGATTTTAAGCCAGCCACCTGTGTGATGTAAGATATTATGCTTGCAAATAATGGTCAATCCACCATATTCAGCCATATCAAAATCCTCCTAGTGCTGTTATGCTTTTTCCTGACACACCAATTTTATCTAAGCCACCTATGTCATCTAAGCTATTATGCTTTTCCCTGGACACACCAATTTTAACCCATTTTAACCTAGCCACCGGTGTCATGTAAATCATGTCCTGTGCGAATTGTACCACAAACAACAAGCCTGCATATGTTGAAATGCCTGCCAATTTTAACCTAGCCACCTGTGTCATGTAAATCATGTCCTGTGCAAACTTTACATCAGACAGCAAGCCTGCATATGTTGAACTCCATGCGTATGTACGAACTATATGAAAACATGGAAAATAAATGTAATTTTCTCCCGCATAAACTCTATCCCTGAACTGGGAGCGTTGGCTATGTTTTTTAACCCACATTTCCTCTAATCACATGCTCACCCGGTGTCTCTGCTACGACAGCCCACTCTCTTTCCCGTTGTCTGCGAAAATATGTTTGGCTGCCATGATAGCCCACTCTCTCACCCATTGTCTGTGGAAATATCTTTCGCAGTGATGACAACCCACTCTCTCATCCGCCGTCTGTGGAAATATCTTTGGCTGCCATGACAACCCACTCTCTTGCCCGTTGTATGTGGAAATATCTTTGGCTACCACGACAGCCCACTCTCAATGCCGATAACCCAAGCACATGTCCCCACGACCCGCGCTTTTCTTGAAAGAATTTCAAATTAATAAAAATGACTGTTACCATTTTATTAATATTTTTAAAGGTAAATAATGAAAGTGACGGATAACTAACTAATGTAACAACCGTACACATCAATGTTACTATTTATTAATATTTTAAAATAGAAAGAATGAAAGCTACCGATAACAAATGTATTTAGTGTATACATTTATTGTACACACTACCCCCATCGATCGAGCAAAGCTACGCCCATCAATTGGAAAGCTACCCCCATCGATCAGAAAGCTACCCCAATTGATCGAGCAAAGACCTCATCTATCAGAAAGCTACCCCCATCGATTGGAACACTACCCCCTTCGATCAGAAAGCTACCCCCATCAATCATGAAAATACCTTAGCACATCTCCAAATATTGGGAATAGCCCAATAGCCCAAAATGTAATCCAACATGAATCAAACCTACGAATTTGAGCTTTAACCATTCAGCCATATTTGGAAAAGAATTGTCAATCCAACATATTCAACCATATGAAAATCCTCCAATTGTTGTTATGCTTTTTCTTGGAATCCTCCCATTGCTGTTATGCTTTCTCGTGGATTCCTCCAATTGCCGTTATGCTTTTTCCTGAAACACCAATTTTAATTAAGCCACCTGTGTCATGTAAGTTGTTATGCTTTTTCCTGGACACACTGATTTTAACCAATTTTAACCTAGCCACCGGTGTCATGTAAATCATGTCGTGTGCAAAGTGTACTTTAGACAACAAGCCTGCATATGTTGAACGGCCTGCTAATTTTAACCTAGCCACCTGTGTCATGTAAATCATGTCCTGTGCAAACTGTACTTCAGACAACAAGCCTGCATATGTTGAACTCCCTGCATATGTCTGAACTGTCCGAAAACACGAAAAATAAATGTAATTTTCTCATGCATAAACTCTATCCCCGAACCGGGAGCGTTGGCTCTATTTTTTAACCCACTCTTCCTCTAATCACCTGCTCACCTGCTACCTATACCATGATAGCCCACTCTCTCACCCACTGTCTGTGGAAATATCTTTGGCGGCCACGACAGCCCACTCTCTCACTCACTGTCTGTGGAAATATCTTTGGCTGCCATGACAACCCACTCTCCAGCCCACTCTCTCGCCCGATGTATGTGGAAATATCTTTGGCTGCCATGATAGCCCACTCTCAACACCGATAACCCAAGCACATGTGTCCACGACCCGCGCGCTTCTTAAAACAATTTCAAATTAATAAAAATTACTATTACCATTTTATTAATATTTTTAAAGGGAAATAATGAAAGCGACGGATAACTAACTAATGTAACAACAGTACACATCAATGTTACCGTTTATTAATATTTTAAAATAGAAAGAATGAAAGCTACCGATAACAAATGTAATTAGTGTATAAAATTATTGTACACACTACCCCCATTAATCGAGCAAAGCTACCCCCATCGACCGAACAAAGACTTGATCGGAAAGCTACCCCCATCGAACAAAACACTACCCCCATCGATCGGAAAGCTACCACCATGGATCGAGCAAAGACCTTAGGACATCTCCAAATATTGGGAATAACCAATTTGCCCAAAATGTAATCCAGCAGGAATCGAACCTACGAATTTGAGCTTTAACCATTCAGCCATATTTGCAAAAGAATGCTCAATCCACCATATTCAGCCATATTGAAATCCTCCAATTTCTGTTATGACTTTTCCTGGAATCCTCCCATTGCTGTTATGCTTTCTCCTGGAATCCTCCATGTGCTATTATGCTTTTTATTGACACACTGATTTTAACCAAGCCACCTGTGTCATGTAAGTTGTTATGCTTGCAAATAATGGTCAATCCACCATATTCAGCCATATGAAAATCCTCCAATTGCTGTTATGCTTTTTCCTGGAATCCTCCCATTGATGTTATGCTTTCTCTTGGAATCCTCCAAGTGCTGATATGCTTTTTCCTGACACACTGATTTTAACTAAGCCACCTGTGTCATGTAAGCTGTTATGATTTTTCCTGGACACACCAATTTTAACCTAACCACCGGTGTGATGTAAATCATGTCTTGTACAAACTGTACTTCAGACATCAAGACTGCATATGTTGAACTACCAACCGATTTTAACCTAGCCACATGTGTCATGTAAATCAGGTCCTGTGAAAACTGTACTTGAGACAGCAAGCTTGCATATGTTGAACTCCCTGCATATGTCTGAACTGTCTAAAAACACAGAAAATAAATGTAATTTTCTCCCGCATAAACTCTATCCCCGAACTGGGAGCGTTGGCTAGTTTTTTAACCCACCCTTCCTCTAATAACCTGCTCACCCGCTGTCTCTGCCACGATAGCCCACTCTCTCTCCCGCTGTCTGTGGAAATATCTTTGGCTACCACGATAGTTGAATTTCTCACCCGTTTTCTGTTAAAATATCTTTGGTTGCCACGATAGCCCACTCACTTGCCTGCTGTATGTGGAAATATATTTGGCTGCCATGACAGCCTAGTCTCAACATCGATAACCCAAGCACATGCACCCACGACCCCCATCGATTGAGCAAAGCTACCCCCATCGATCGGAAAGCTACCGCCATGGATCGAGCAAAGACCTCAGCACATCTCCAATATTGGGAATAGCCCAACTACCCAAAATGTAATCTAGTAGGAACTGAACCTACGAACTTGAGCTTTAACCATTCAACCATATTTGTGAAAGAATGGTTAATCCACCATATTCAGCCATATGAAAATCCTCTAATTGCTGTTATGCTTTTTCCTGGAATCCTCCCATTGCTGTTATGCTTTCTCTTGGAATCCTCCATGTGTTGTTATGCTTTTTCCTGACACACCGATTTTAACCAAGCCACCTGTGTCATGTAAGTTGTTATGCTTGCAAATAATGGTCAATCCACCATATTCATCCATATGAAAATCCTCTAATTGTTGTTATGCTTTTTCCTGGAATCCTCCCATTGATGTTATGCTTTCTCCTGGAATCCTCCAAATGCTGTTATGATTTTTCCTGACACACCGATTTTAACTAAGCCACCTGTGTCATGTAAGTTATTATGATTTTTAATGGACACACCATGTTTAACCGATTTTAACCTAGCCATCGGTGTCCTGTAAATCATGTCTTGTACAAATTGTACTTCAGACAGCAAGCCTGCATATGTTGAACTGCCTACCGATTTTAATCTAGCCACATGTGTCATGTAAATCATGTCCTGTGCAAACTATACTTGAGACAACAATCTGTATATGTTGAACTCCCTCCATATGTCCGAACTGTCTAAAAACGCGGAAAATAAATGTAATTTTCTCCCTCATAAAATCTATCCCCGAACTGGGAGCGTTGGCTCTGTTTTTTAACCCACTCTTTCTCTAATCACCTACTCAACCGCTGTCTCTGACACGATAGCCCACTCTCTCTCCCGCTGTCTATGGAAATATCTTTGGCTGCCATGATAACCCACTCTGTCACTCGCTGTCTGTGGAAATATGTTTGGCTGCCATGACAGCCCACTCACTTGCCCGCTGTATGTGGAAATATCCTTGGCTGCCATGACATCCCACTCTCAACACCGATAACCCAAGCACATGCGCCCACGACCCACGCGTTTCTTAAAACAATTCCAAATTTATAAAAATGACTATTACCATTTTATTAATATTTTTAAAGGGAAATAATGAAAGCAACGGATAACTAACTAATTTAACAACGGTACACATCAATGTTACCATTTATTAATATTTTAAAATGGAAAGAATGAAAGCTACCGATAACAAATGTAATTAGTGTATAAAATTATTGTATACACTACCCCCATCGATCGAGCAAAGCTACCCGCATCGATCGGAAAGCTACCCCCATCGATCGAGCAAAGACCTCATCGATTGAAAAGTTATCCCCATCGATCGGAACACTAACCCCCATCGATCGAAAAGCTACCCCCATCGATCGAGCAAAGACCTCAACACATCTCCAAATATTAGGAATAGCCCAATAGCCAAAAATGTAATCCAGCAGGAATAGAACCTACGAATTTGGGCCTTAACCATTCAACCATATTTGCAAAAGAATGCTCAATCCATCATATTCAACCATATGAAAATCCTCCAATTGCTGTTATGATTTTTCTTGGAATCCTACCATTGCTGTTTTGCTTTCTCCTGGAATCCTCCAAGTGCTGTTATGCTTTTTCTTGACACACTGATTTTAACCAAGCTATTTGTGTCATGTAAGTTATTATGCTTGCAAATAATGGTCAATCCACCATATTCAGCCATATGAAAATCCTCCAATTGTTGTTATGGTTTTTCCTGGAATCCTCCCATTGTTGTTACGCTTTCTCCTGGAATCCTGCAAGTGCTATTTCACTTTTTCCTATCACACCGGTTTTAACTAGGCCACCTCTGTCATGTAAGCTATTATGCTTTTTCCTGGACACATCGATTTTAACCTAGAAAATGGTGTCATGTAAATAAATGTAATTTCCTACCGCATAAACTCTATCCCCTAACTGGGAGCGTTGGCTCTATTTTCTAACCCACTCATACTTTAATCACCTACTCACCCACTGTCTCTGCCACGACAGCCCACTCTCTCACCCGCTGTCTATGGAAATATCTTTGGCTGCGACAATAGCCCACTCTCTTTCCCGCTGTCTGTGGAAATATCTTTGGCTGCCACGACAGCCCACTCTCCAGCCCTCTCTCTCACCCGTTGTTTGTGTAAATATCTTTGGCTGCCATGACAGCCCACTCTCAACACTGATAACCCAAGAACATGCGCCCACGACCCACGCGCTTCTTAAAACAATTTCAAATTAATAAAAATGACTATTACCATTTTATTAATATTTCTAAAGGGAAATAATGAAAGTGACGGATAACTAACTCATGTAAAAACAATACACATCGATGTTACCATATATTAATATTTTTAAATGGAAAGAATGAAAGCTACCGATAACAAATTTTATTAGTGTATACATTTGTTGTACACACTACCACCATCAATCGAGGAAAGCTACCCCCATCGATCGAGCAAATACCTCATCGATCGGAAAGCTACCCCCATCGATCGGAACACTACCCCCGTCGATCGGAAAGCTACCCCCATCAATCGAGAAAAGACCTCAGCACATCTCCAAATATTGGGAATATCCCAATAGCAAAAAATGTAATCTAGCAGGAATCGAACCTACGAATTTGAGCTTTAACAATTCAGCCATATTTGCAAAAGAATGATCAATCCACCATATTCAGCCATATGAAAATCCTCCAATTGCTGTTATGCTTTTTCCTAGAATCCTCCTATTGCTGTTATGCTATCTCCTAGAATCCTCCAAGTGCTGTTATGCTTTTTCTTGACACACTGATTTTAACCAAGCCACCTGTGTGATGTAAGCTGTTATGCTTGCAAATAATGGTCAATCCAACATATTCAACCATATGAAAATCCTCCAATTGCTGTTATGCTTTTTCCTGGAATCCTCACATTGTTGCTATGATTTCTCCTGGAATCCTCCAAGTACTGTTATGCTTTTTCCTGACACACCGATTTTAACTAAGCCACATGTGTCATGTAAGTTGTTATGCTTTTTCCTGGACACATCGATTTTAGCCTAGCCACCGGTGTCATGTAAATCATGTCGTGTGCAAACTATACTTCAGACAACAAGCCTGCATATGTTGAACTGCCTGTCGATTTTAACCTAGCCACCTCTGTCATGAAAATCATGTCCTGTGCAAGCTATACCTGAGACAACAATCCTGCATATGTTGAACTCCTTGCATATGTCCGAATTGTCTGACAACACAGAAAATAAATGTAATTTTCTCCCGCATAAACTCTATCCCTGAACTGGGAGCGTTAGCTCTGTTTTTTAACCCACTCTTCCTCTAATCACCTGCTCACCTGCTGTCTCTGCCAAGACAGCCCACTCTCTCGCCTGTTTTCTATGGAAATATCTTTGGCTACCAAGACAGCCCACTTTCTCGCCCGCTATCTGTGGAAATATCTTTGGCTGCCACGACAACCCACTCTCTCGCTCGCTGTCTGTGGAAATATCTTTGGCTGCCACGATAGCCCACTCTCCAGCCCACTCTCTCACCTGCTGTATGTGGAAATATCTTTGGCTGCCATGACAGCCCAATCTCAACACTGATAACCCAAGCACACGCGCCCACGACCCGCGTGCTTCTTAAAAAAATTTCAAATTAATAAAAATGACTATTACCATTTTATTAATATTTTTGAAGTGAAATAATGAAAGCGACAGATAACTAACTAATGTAACCATGGTACACATCAATGTTACCATTTATTAATATTTTTAAATGGAAAGATTGAAAGCTACCAATAACATATGTAATTAGTTTATACATTTATTGTACACACTACACCCATCGATCAAGGAAACCTATCCCCATCGATCGGAAAGCTACCCCCATCGGTCGAGAAAAGACCTCATCTATCAGAAAGCTACCCCCATCGATTGGAAAGTTACCCCCATCGATCGAGCAAAGACCTCATCACATCTCCAAATATTGGGAATGGCCCAATAGCCCAAAATGTAATCCAGCAGGAATCGAATCTAAAAATTTGAGCTTGAGCCATTCAGCCATATTTGCAAAAGAATGGTCAATCCACCATATTCAGCCATATGAAAATCCTACAATTACTATTATGCTTTTTCCTGGAATCCTCCCATTGGTGTTATGCTTTCTCCTGGAATCCTCCAAGTGCTATTATGCTTTTTCCTGACAAACTGATTTTAACTAAGCCACCTGTGTCATGTAAGCTATTATGTTTGCAAATAATGGTCAATCCACCATATTCAGCCAAATGAATATCATCCAATTGCTGTTATGCTTTTTTCTGGAAAACTCCCATTACTGTTATGCTTTCTCTTGGAATACTCCAAGTGTTGTTATGATTTTTCCTGCTACACCAATTTTAACTAAGCCACCTGTGTCATGTAAGTTGTTATGCATTTTCCTGGACACACCAATTTTAACCTAGCCACCAGTGTCATGTAGACTGTACTTCAGATAGCAAGCCTGTATATCTTGAACTGCCTCCCGATTTTAACCTAGCCATTAGTGTCATGTAAATCATGTCCTGTGCAAATTGTACTTCAGACAGCAAGCCTGCATATGTTGAACTCCCTGCTTAAGTCCGAACTATCTGAAAATAAGGAAAGTAAATGTAATTTTCTCCCGCATAAACTCTATCCACGAACTGGGATCATTGGCTTCGTTTTTTAACCCACTCTTCCTCTAATCAATTGTTCACCCACTGTCTCTACCACGATAGCCCACTCTCTCACCCACTGTCTGTGGAAATATCTTTGGTTACCACGACAGCATAATCTCTCGCCTGTTGTCTGTCGAAATATCTTTGGTAGCCACAACAGCCCACTTTGCAGCCCACTCTCTTGCCCACTGTATGTGGAAATATCTTTCGTTGCCACGATAGGCCACTCTCAACACCGATAACCCTAGCACACGCGCCCACGACCCGTGCGCTTCTTGAAACAATTTCAAATTAATAAAAATGAATATTACCATTTTATTAATATTTTTAAAGGGAAATAATGAAAGCGATAGATAACTAACTAATGTAACAAAGCAAAGCTATCCCCATAGATTGGAAAGCTACCCCCATTGATCGGAAATCTACCCCCATCGATCGAGCAAAGACCTCATTGATCGAAAAGATACCCCCATCGATCGAGAAAAGCCCTCAGCACATCTCAAAATATTTGGAATAGCCCAATAGCCCAAAATGTAATCCAACAGGAATCAAACCTACGAATTTAAGCTTTAACCATTCAGCCATATTTGCAAAAGAATGGTCAATCCACCATATTCAGCCATATGAAAATCCTCCAATTGCTATCATGCTTCTTCCTAGAATCCTCCCATTGCTGTTATGCTTTCTCCTGGAATCCTCCAAGTGCTGTTATGCGTTTTCCTGACACACCGATTTTAACCAAGCCACCTGTGTCATTTAAGCTATTATGCTTGCAAATAATGGTCAATCCACCATATTCAGCCATATGAAAATCCTCCAATTGCTATTATGCTTTTTCCTGGAATCCTCCCATTGCTGTTATGCTTTCTCCTGGAATCCTCCAAGTGCTGTTATGCTTTTTCCTGACACACCGATTTTAAATAAGCCACCCGTGTCATGTAAGCTGTTATGATTTTTCCTGGACACACCAATTTTAACCAAATTTAAACTAGCCACCGGTGTCGTGTAAATCATGTCTTGTGCAAACTGTACTTCAGACAGCATGCCTACATATCTTGAACTGCCTTCCAATTTTAACCTAGCCACCTGTGTCATGTAAATTATGTCATGTGCAAATTGTACTTTAGACAGCAAGCCCACATATGTTGAACTCCCTGCATATGTCCGAACTATCTGAAAAGACAGAAAATAAATGTAATTTTCTCCTGCATAAACTCTATCCCCGAACTGGGAGCGTTGGCTCTGTTTTTTAACCCACTCTTCCTCTAATGACCTGCTCACCTGCTGTATCTGCCACGACATACCACTCTCTCGCTAGCTGTCTGTGGAAATATCTTTGGCTACCACGATAGCGCACTCTCTCACCCGCTGTCTCGGGAAATATCTTTGGCTGCCACGACAGCCCACTCTCCAGCCCCCTCTCTCACCCAATGTATGTGGAAATATCTTTGGCTGCCATGATAGCCCACTCTCAACACTGATAACCCAAGCACATGCGTCCACAACCCGCCCACTTCTTAAAACAATTTCAAATTAATAAAAATGACTATTACCATTTTATTTATATATTCAAAGGGAAATAATGAAGGCGACGGATAACTAACTAATGTAACAACGGTACACATCAATGTTACCATTTATTAATATTTTTAAATGGAAAGAATGAAAGCTACCGTCAACAAATGTAATTAGTGTATACATTTAATGTACACACTACCCCATCGATCGAGCAGAGCTACCCCCATCGATCGGAAAGTTACCCCTATCGATCGGAAATCTACTGCCATCAATCGAAAAAAGACCTTATCGATCGAAAAGCTACCCCCATCGATCAGAACACTACCCCCATCAATCGGAAAGCTACCCCCATCGGTCGAGAAAAGAACTCAGCACATCTTCAAATATTGGGAATATCCCAATAGCCCAAAATGTAATCCTGCAGGAATCGAACCTACGAATTTGAGCTTTAACCATTCAGCCATATTTGTAAAAGAATGGTCAATCCACCATATTCAGCCATATGAAAATCCTCCCATTGCTGTTTTGCATTTTCCTGGAATCCTCCCATTGCTGTTATGCTTTCTCCTGGATTCCTCCAAGTGCTACTATGCTTTTTCCTGACACACTGATTTTAATTAAGCCACCTGTGTCATGTAAGCTGTTATGATTGCAAATAATGGTCAATCCACCATATTTAGCCATATGAAAATGCTCCTATTTCTGTTATGCTTTTCTCTGGAATCCTCCCATTACTGTTATGCTTTCTCTTGGAATACTCCAAGTGTTGTTATGCTTTTTCCTCCTACACCAATTTTAACTAAGCCACCTGTGTCATGTAAGTTGTTATGCTTTTTCCTGGACACACCAATTTTAACCTAGCCACCGGTGTCATGTAAATCATGTCCTGTGCAAACTTTTCTTCAGACAGCAAGCCTGCATATGTTGAACTGCCTGCCGATTTTGAACTAGCCATCTGTGTCACGTAAATCATGTCCTGTGTAAATTTACTTCAGAAAGCAAGTCTACATATGTTGAACTCCCTGCATATGTCTGAACTATCTGAAAACTTGGAAAATAAATGTAATTTTCTCCCACATAAACTCTATCCTTGAACTGGGAGCGTTGGCTCTGTTTTTTAACCCACTCTTCCTCTAATCACCTACTCACCTGCTGTCTCTACCACGACATCCCATTCTCTCGCTCGCTGTCTCTACCACGACATCCCATTCTCTCACCCGCTATCTGTTGAAATACCTTTGGGCGCCACGACAACCCACTCTCTTGCCCGCTGTCTGTGAAAATATATTTGGCTACCACGATAGCCCACTCTCTCGCCCGCTATCTGTGGAAATATCTTTGGCTGCCATGACAGCTCACTCTCCAGCCCACTCTCCTGCCCGCTGTATGTGGAAATATCTTTGGCTTCCACGACAAACCACTCTAAACACCGATAAACCAAAATGATAACTAATAAAAATGATAACTAACTAATGTAACAATGATACACATCAATGCTATCATTTATTAATATTTTAAATGGAAAGAATGAAAGCTACCGATAACAAATGTAATTAGTGTATACATTTATTGTACACACTACCCCCATCAATCGAGTAAAGCTACCCCCATCGATCAAGCAAAGACCTTAGTACATCTCCAAATATTGGGAATAGCCCAATAGCCCAAAATGTAATCCAGTAGGAATCAAACATATGAATTTTAGCTTTAACCATTCAACCATATTTGCAAAAGAATTCTCAATCAACCATATTCAACCATATGAAAATCCTCCAATTGCTGTTATGCTTTTTCCTGCAATCCTCCCATTGCTGTTATGCTTTCTCCTGGAATCCTCCAAGTGTTTTTATGATTTTTCCTGACACACCGATTTTAACCAAGCCACCTGTGTCATGTAAGCTATTATGCTTGAAAATAATAGTCAATCCACCATATTCAACTAGATGAAAATCCTCCAATTGCTATTATGATTTTTCCTGGAATCCTCCCATTGCTGTTATGCTTTCTCCTGGAATCCTCCAAGTGTTGTTATGCTTTTTCCTGACACACCGATTTTAACTAGGCCACCTGTGTCATATAAGTTGTTATGCTTTTTCCTGGACACATCGATTTTAACCTAGCCATTGGTGTCATGTAAATCATGTCCTGTGAAAACTATACTTTAGACAACAAGATTGCATATCTTGAACTGACTGCCGATTTTAACCTAACCACTTGTGTCATGTAAATCATGTCTTGTGCAAACTGTACGTCAGATAGCAAGCATGCATATGTTGAACTCCCTGCATATGTCTAAACTGTTTGAAAACACGGAAAATAAATGTAGTTTTGTCCCGCATAAACACTATCCCCGAACTGGGAGCATTGGCTCTGTTTTTTAACCCACTCTTCCTCTAATCACCTACTCACCCACTGTCTCTGCCACGACAGCCCACTCTCTCACCCGCTGTCTTTGGAAATATCATTGGCTGCCAAGACAACCCACTCTCTCGCCGACTGTTTGTGGAAATATCTTTGGCTACCACGATAACCGACTCTCTAGCCCACTCTCTCGCCCGCTGTATGTGGAAAAATCTTTGGCTACCACGACAGACCACTCTCAACACCGATAACCCAAGCACACACGCCCATGACCCGCGTGCCTCTTAAAACAATTTCAAATTAATAAAAATGACTATTACCATTTTATTAAAATTTGTAAAGGGAAATAATGAAAGCAACGGACAACTAACTAAAGTAACAATGGTACACATCAATGTTACCGTTTATTAATATTTTTAAATGGAAATAATGAAAGATATTGATATCAAATGTAATTAGTGTATACATTTATTGTACACACTACCCTCATCGATCGAGAAAAGCTACCCCCATTGATCAGAAAGCTACCCGCATCGATCGAGCAAAGATCTGATCAATCGAAAAGCTATACCCATCGATCGGAACACTACCCCCATTAATCAGAAAGCTATCCCCATCGATCGAGCAAAGACCTCAGCACATCTCCAAATATTGGGAATAGCCCAATAGCCCAAAATGTAATCTAGCAGGAATCGAACCAACGAATTTGGGCTTTAACCATTCAGCCATATTTGCAAAAGAATGCTCAATCCACCATATTCAGCCATATGAAAATCCTCCAATTGTTGTTATGCTTATTCCTGGAATCCTCCCATTGTTGTTATGCTTTCTCTTGGAATCCTCCGAGTGTTGTTATGATTTTTCCTAATACACCGATTTTAACCAAGCCACTTGTGTCATGTAAGCTGTTATGCTTTCAAATAATGGTCAATCCACCATATTCAGCAATATGAAAATCCTCTAATTGTTGTTATGCTTTTTCCTGGAATCCTCCCCTTGCTATTATGCTTTCTCCTAGAATCCTCCAAGTGTTGTTATGTTTTTTCTGGACACACCGATTTTAGGTAAGCCACTTGTGTCATGTAAGTTGTTATGCTTTTTCCTTGATACACCGATTTTAACTGATTTTAACCTAGCCACTGGTGTCATGTAAATCATGTCCTGTGCAAACTATACTTCAGACAGTAATTCTGCATATCTTGAACTGCCTGCCAATTTTAACCTAGACACCTGTGTCATGTAAATCATGTCCTGTGCAAACTGTACTTCAGACAGCAAGCCTGCAGATGTTGAACTCCCTGCATATGTCCGCACTGTCTAAAAACACGGAAAATAACTGTAATTTTCTCCTGCATAAAGTCTATCCTCGAACTGGGAGCGTTGGCTCTATTTTTTAACCCACTCTTCCTCTAATCACTGATCAGCCGTGGTCTCTGCCACGACAACCCACTCTATCGCCCACTGTCTGTGGAAATATCTTTGGCTGCCACGAAAACCCACTCTCTTTCCTGCTGTCTGTGGAAATATCTTTGGCTGCCACGACAACCCACTCTCTCACCTGCTGTCTATGGAAATATATTTGGCTCCCACAACAACCCATTCTCCAGCCCACTTTCTCGCCCGCTGTATGTGGAAATATCTTTGGCTGCCACGAAAACCCACTCTTAACACCGATAACCCAAGCACACGCGCACACGACCCACATGCTTCTTAAAATAATTTCAAATTAATAAAAATGACTATTACCATTTTATTAATATTTTTAAAGGGAAATAATGAACTCCCTGCATATGTCTGAACTGTCTCAAAACATGGAAAATAAATGTAATTTTCTCTCGCATAAACTCTGTCCATGAACTGGGAGCGTTGGCTCTATTTTTTAACCAACTCTTCCTCTAATCACCTGCTCACCCGCTGTCTCTGCCATGACAGCCTACTCTCTTGCCCGCTGTCTGTGGAAATATCTTTGGTTGCCATGACAGCCCACTCTCAACACCGATAACCCAAGCACACGCGCCCATGACCCGCACGCTTCTTAAAACAATTTCAAATTAATAATAGTGACTATTACGATTTTATTAATAATTTTAAAGGGAAATAATGAAAGCAATGGATAACTAACTAATGTAACAATGGCACACATCAATGTTACCATTTATTAATATTTTTTAAATGGAAAGAATGAAAGCTACCGATAACAAATGTTAATAATGTATACATTTATTGTACACACTACGTCCATCGATCGAAAAGCTACCCCCATCGATCGGAAAGCTACCCCCATCGATCGAGCAAAGACCTCATCGATCAGAAAGCTATCCCCATCGATCAGAACACTACCCCCATCGATCTGAAAGCTACCCCCATCGATCGAGAAAAGACCTCAGCACATCTCCAAATATTGGGAATAACCCAATAGCCCAAAATGTAATCTAGTAGGAATCGAACCTATGAATTTGAGCTTTAACCATTCAACCATATTTGCAAAAGAATGGTCAATCCACCATATTCAGCCATATGAATATCCTCCAATTGCTATTATGCTTTTTCCTGGAATCCTACCATTGCTGTTTTGCTTTCTCCTGGAATCCTCCAAGCGTTGTTATGCTTTTTCCTGACACACAAATTTTAACAAAGCCACTTGTGTCATGTAAGCTATTATGCTTGCAAATAATGGTCAATCCACCATATTCAGCCATATGAAAATCCTCTAATTGCTGTTATGATTTTTCCTGGAATCCTCCCATTGCTGTTACGCTTTCTCCTAGAATCCTCCAAGTGCTGTTATGCTTTTATCCTGACACACCAATTTTAACTAAGCCACCTGTGTCAGCTGTTATGCTTTTTCCTAACACACTAATTTTAACTAAGCCACCTGTGTCATGTAAGTTTTTATGCTTTTTCCCGGACACACTGATTTTAACCTAGCCACCGGTGTCATGTAAATCATGTCCTGTGCAAATTGTACTTCAGACAGCAAGCCTGCATATGTTGAACTACCTGCTGATTTTAACCTAGCCATCTGTGTCATGTAAATCATGTCCTGTGCAAACTTTACTTAAGACAGCAGGCCTCCATATGTTTAACTCCCTTCATATGTCCGAATTGTCTGACAATACAGAAGATAAATGTAATTTTCTCCCACATAAACTCTATCCCCGAACTGGGAGCGTTGGCCCTGTTTTTAACCCACTCTTCCTCTAATCACTTGCTCACTCGCTGTTTCTGCCACGACAACCCACTCTCTCACCCGCTATCTGTGGAAATATTGTTGGCTTCCATGACAGTCCACTCTCTCCCTCGCTATCTCTGGAAATATCATTGGCTGCCACGATAGCCCATTCTCTCGCTTGCTGTGTGTGGAAATATCTTTGGCTGCCATAATAGCCCACTCTCCAGCCCACTCTCTCACCCGCTCTATGTGGAAATATATTTGGCTGCCACGAAAGCCCACTCTCAACACTGATAACCTAAGTACCCGCGCCCATGACCCGCGCGCTTCTTAAAACAATTTCAAATTAATAAAAATGACTATTACCATTTTATTAATATTTTTAAAGGGAAATAATGAAGGCGACAGATAACTAACTAATGTAACAATGGTACACATCAATGTTACCGTTTATTAATATTTTCAAATGGAAAGATTGAAAGCTACCAATAATAAATTTAATTAGTGTATACATTGATTGTACGCACTACCCCCATCAATCGAGGAAAGCTACCCCCATCGATCGGAAAGCTACCCCCATCGATCGGAACACTACCCCCATCGATTGGAAACCTACCCCCATCGATCGAGCAAAGACCCCGACACGTCTCCAAATATTGGGAGTAGCCCAATAGCCCAAAATGTAATCCAGCAGGAATCGAATCTATGAATTTGAGCTTGAACCATTCAACCATATTTGCAAAAGAATGGTCAAACCACCATATTCAGCCATATGAAAATCTTCCAATTGTTGTTATGCTATTTCCTGGAATCCTCCCATTGCTATTATGCTTTCTCCTGGAATCCTCCAAATGCTGTTATGATTTTTCCTGACACACCGATTTTAACCAAGCCACCTGTGTCATGTAAGCTATTATGCTTGCAAATAATGATCAATCCATCATATTCAGCCATATGAAAATCCTCCAATTGCTATTATGCTTTTACCTGGAATCCTCCCAGTGCTGTTATGCTTTCTCTTGGAATCCTCCAAGTGCTGTTATGCTTTTTCTTGACACACCGATTTTAACCAATTTTAACCTAGCCACCGGTGTCATGTAAATCATGTCCTGTGCAAACTATACTTCAGACAACAAGCCTGCATATCTTGAACTACCTGCCAATTTTAACCTAGCCACCTGTGTCATGAAATCATGTCCTGTGCAAACTGTACTTCAGACAGCAAGCCTGCATATGTTGAACTCCCTGCTTATGTCTGAACTATTTGAAAACAAGGAAAATAGATGTAATTTTCTCCCGCATAAACTCTATCTCCGAATTGGGACCGTTGGCGCCATTTTTTAAGGCACTCTTCCTCTAATCACCCGCTCACCCGTTGTCTCTGCCAAGATATCCCACTCACTCTCCCGCTATCTATGGAAATACCTTTGGCTGCCACGACAGCCCACTCTCTCGCCTGTTGTCTATCGAAATATCTTTGGCTACCACAATAGCCCACTCTCTCACCCGCCGTATGTGGAATATCTTTCGCTGCCACGACAGCCCACTCTCAACATCGATAACCCAAGCACACATGCACATGACCTGCGCGCTTCTTAAAACAATTTCAAATTGATAAAAATGAATATGACCATTTTATTAATATTTTTAAAGGGAAATAATGAAAGCGACGGATAACTAACTAATGTAACAATGGTACACATCAATGTTACCATTTATTAATATTTTAAAATGGAAGGAATGAAAGCTACCGATAACAAATGTAATTAGTGTATACATTTATTGTACACACTACCCCCATCTATCGAGCAAAGCTACCCCCATCAATCAGAAAGCTACCTCCATTGATCAGAAAGCTACCCCATCAATCGAGCAAAGACCACATCGATTCGAAATCTACCCCCATCGATCCGGAAAGCTACCCCCATTGATCGACCAAAGACCTCAGCACATCTCCAAATATTGGGAATAGCCCAATAGCCCAAAATGTAATCCAGCAGGAATCGAACCTACGAATTTGAGCTTTAAGCATTCAGCCATATTTGCAAAAGAATGGTCAATTCACCATATTCAACCATATGAAAATCCTTCAATTGCTATTATGCTTTTTCCTAGAATCCTCCCATTGCTGTTATGCTTTCTCCTAAAATCCTCCAAGTGCTGTTATGCTTTTTCCTGACACATCGATTTTAACCAAGCCACTTGTGTCATGTAAGCTATTATTCTTGCAAATAATGGTCAATCCACCATGTTCAGCCATATGAAAATCCTCCAATTGCTGTTATGCTTTTTCCTAGAATCCTTCCATTGCTGTTATGCTTTTTCCTAGAATCTTCCAAGTGCTGTTATACTTTTTCCTGACACCGATTTTAAATAAGGCACTTGTGTCATGTAAGCTGTTATGATTTTTCCTAGACACACAAATTTTTACCGATTTTAACCCAGCCACCGGTGTCATGTAAATCATGTCCTGTGCAAACTGTACTTCAGACAACAAGCTTGCATATGTTGAACTGCTTATCGATTTTAACCTAGCCACCTGTGTCATGTAAGTCATGTCCTATGCAAACTGTACTTCAGACATCAAGCCGTCATATGTTGAACTCCCTGCATATGTCCGAACTGTCTGAAAAAACAGAAAATAAATGTAATTTTCTCCCGCATAAAATCTATCCCCAAACTATGAGCGTTGGCTCTGTTTTTTAACCCACTCTTCCTCTAATCACCATCTGTTACAGGGAAAAGTGTCTATGCATGACTGCTAATCCCACTAAAGGCTAGTGGCTACCTTAGAAAAAAACAAAGTAAAGACTATTTTCATTTTCCTTTATGAGAGATAGATGAGAGAAGAATAAAGGAGACCAACCTCTGTCTTGCGCTTGTCTCCTTACTCGATTCCTCTCTCTTTTGATAGTCCTTTGCTACTTGCTTCCTTGTATACCCAGCTTCACAGAGTACCTGTAGAATCAAAGCAACACAATACTATATGAGAACATGGATCTATTATCATAAACAATCTAGGATCAGATGTAAATTGACCATACAAATGCATAAAACATAAATCACACAAGAGTATGGAGGAAAACTTGAATAGCTTTATTGATAATCAAGAAAGAGCCAAGAGAGTTACAACCAGTTGTTCTAACCCAGCATCATCCTCTCAGCAAGAAGAAGCCCTTCTTCACCTCATAACAAGCTTAGATCACCCAACACTATGATCTCACACCAATAAACCAACAACAATTCCTTACAAGATGCAAAATTCCAGCCTCTGGATCTCTGAGATGAGGGATCCATATATAGATATCTGTAAGGGAGATGAGTCAGCTTGTAATTTGATTAGTGTCTTCCCTCTGATAGTTCTTGCTTCCACTTGGAGATTGATGATCTCTTACTCATCCCTGGTCGAATTCAGAGAGGCAAGTGTCACAGGAGAAGTTTCTGGAAGATTCCATGCTTTTCCACCTCGCGGATTGACACTGCCATTTGTCTCTTCTCACCCATCGCACCCCATAGAAGGGCTTTTTGAAATGAAACGTACCCATTGAGTGTACTTAGGTGAGGTGCAACGCACTTTGCCTATGGAGAAGGTGAAATGATCCTGTTTTGACCAGTTTTGAGTAGTTTTTCATGGAGAACTTCTGGGAGAAGCTGTAATCAGTTGACCTTGTTCCTTTAGGGGTTGGAACAACACTTTTAGGGACTTAGGAGCCCTTGGTTTATGGAAATTTTATGCTTGGGGTTGTAGTTCCCAAAAATGTCTATAACAGTTGCCCCCTAAAGCATGAGGTCGTTAATATTTTTTGATGTCGGGTGAAATGCTTTATCATGAGGATCCGAAGTTCTTTCAAGGTGGGAGGAGACCTGTAATAAGATACAATACAATACATTATCTTTATAATATTTTCATGATCTAGCTGAGGCGGGCATTCCCATGTTTAGCTTTATAAATTCATTTTCATGTACATAGGACAGAAAATCATCTGAGTGTAGACTGATGATTCTGGTAGAGTCATCATCCCTTTGATTGGATGATTATCTGTGCAGCAATGATATACATTTGATGTCTTTATTTTCCTGAATATATATCGCAGCCCGGATGGATGAAACTAGACTTGGGGTCTTCAATCTCGTTCGATCTTCACTCAAAGTACAAGTCGATCCATGTGAGAGATGTTCTGGAGTCGAACATGGAAAGACATCGCCTGATTACCAGCCGATGATGTAAGTTGTTAACAGGCGTGAGAGGAATCACTGATAATGATAATGACCCTCAAGGTACTGCAGTACAATTCACGTGGTGTGAATAAAGGACTTGGCGTCGAACACCACGCAAAATCTTTCGGTCGGAGGCCATTGATGTAAACCTGTCACCGGAAGTGAGAAACTTGCCATTGAGGCATGCAAACTTCAAAGTATTGAAATGGGTGTTCCTAGATCGACTTCTTGGATAATGAGCTGATGTCGACAAGAAACGATCCGTCATAGGAGGGCCTTAACGAATCCCACATCAATGACATGGAACGGAGCAAATGATTTTAATGGAGGTGAAAACGATCTGGTGATATAAGGTTCAGGGTGGCGGTCATGAAAGAAGATGTATTATAGTGGGTGAGACACAGGTGAATTCTCTGAATGACTTCTCTTGAACATATCGGCGACACTAACATGATGGATTGGTAGCATTAACCCCAAATGTGGATGGTGTGATGTGACCATGGTGATGTGACCGGTGAATGAAACAACCCAACCCGACTTAGATGCGGAGTGAAAGTGTCATGTTCAAGAGCGACTTGCTACCAAAAAAGTTTCTTCAAGTTTTCTTCCCAATTTTTCCCCAGTCATTGCTGACCAGTACCTCTTTATTTTTTTCAAGCTTGAGGAGGATAACATATGCTTTTTCTATAATTTTCCCTTTGGGAAAACCCATCGCTATGTTTTAACGAGCCTAGCGATAGTGAAACTCGTTCTTGTCTGCTATGGACAAGTTTGTCGCTATTAGGTTTTAATGAGTTTAACCACAAAGATAACTCGGTCCTTTTCAATTTTAGAGAGTCTGAAAAAGGGACGTAAAGGAAACTCCAAAAATCCTTTTTCATCATCTAATCCCTTAAGTCTGAAAAAGTATAAAACAATACAGAAGGGATGAATTTTCGATACTTTTAACGAGCCGAACAAAACAAGCGCTCAATCTTTTGTGTAATAATCCCTCAGGTCCAAAAAGATTAAAATCTAAAGGAGGGATAGCACCTCCGGTCCCTTTAACAAGCCGGAGAGGCCAATGGCTCGACAATTTTTTCATATTTTATGAGTCAGTTGCAAAGAGCTTAAAGGAGACTCGTCTTTGAGGAACGAGTGATAAAATCGGATAGCAGCTGATTCCAGGTAAGGTTTGGAATTTTCCAATCACGGCAGTGTCACAAGGATGGCTAATAGGATCACTCTTCCCGGCTGTTCCTCAAAAGGGGTAAACAATCAAATGGAGGTGAACGATTGGCCAATACAGAGTGGAGGTGATGGTGAGAACATGACCAAGGCTTTAAAGGCTAAAGTACTACATTCACGATGGTTATTTACCGGAAATCGGTTCATTTTTTTTGATTGAGCTTAAACACTGGGGGAAACATTTGCTCATGACTTATGTTTATTTTTTAACGAGCTTGAACTATGTGCTAAAACTTCTCGATTAATCCAGTCGTATAATAAGAATGTCTCATTTAAAACGGCAATTTTTCAAATCTTTGCCCCACATCCTTTCTTTATGCAAGTTAGGAAACGACCAATCCAAAAAAAGATAAATGATCGCTCTTTGCTTGCATGCCAAAAGGTTTGCATGCCCCCAGGTATAAAACAGAGTTTCAAGGTCACCTTTTATTCTACCGACAAAACATTTGTTTTATCAGGAAAGGTCTACCTCTTTCAGGTTACCAAAGATTGTTCTATTCACACCGCAAACAAAACACTTCTTCGGCGATGTCTACCGAAATAGACAAAGACGAGCGGTGCAGACGCCTCCAATCACATAACTTTTGACGAGGGAAACTTATTCCAGTCTAACCCCCTTTTCCAATCGCGGTCAGGAGTACCAGACTAGTCATATATCTCTCGCGGAAACCTACCCTATACCCGAAGTTTTCCTGCCGAAGCAGACCAGGGTGCATGCCCCTTGGGTTTCAGTCACGCCCCCAAATCACTCGCGCTCATCGGGCAGACGGACTGGGGATTTATGAGACATTCCTTGCGTGAAAAGACCATTCAGGGTTGGTATATGACTATTTGCTATGTGTGAACCGGGAAATGAAAGCTGCTCTACGAGCTTGACCACTCTTCCTTTGTGCGGAAAACACATTACTCTAAAGAGTGAGGAGACAATAGCTCCCATGCAATAAATATAGTCTCGTCCAAGGAGTAGATTATAATCCAGGGGTCCTTGGACTACCATTATGTTCATTTGAACGGTTTTCCTTCTCAATGTTATGGGCACATTGGGAAGGATCCCTGACGGTCGACTGGTTCCTTTGTCAAAGCCTATTAGATTTCTCATCTCAGGCAAAAGCGATGGCGAACCAAGCGCTTTCCAAGCAGTCGAGGAAAGGATACTCACAGAAGCCCCTTCATCTATGATGGTACCGGCCATAACCATTCTATATATTTGAGCAATGATTCGGAATGGTACACTAGCCGGTAAACGGGGTCTGCCTAGCTGATTCCAGTCGAAGGAAAAAACTAGGTTGCTTGGAGGTGGGACCAAATAGACAGCCGGGTACGACTCTGACGAACTTCCTTCCTGCAGTAAAGGAATGGGTAAATTGCCCCCATGTTCATCGGAGTCTGTGCTTACGAAAAGAATTTGGACGGTGTCATCCTTGTTCTCTTCGGTGACTATATCATCTGAAGATGGAACCTCTGAAGGCAAGACCGGGTCAACTGCCGCCTCGACCTTTTGACTTTCGTCTGGTATGGGTTCATATGGTTTATCTTCAATGATAGACGCTTCGGTTGACCACTTGGGCAAGTTAGCCAGATTTTCAACTAGTGACAGACTCGGCAAGAGTTTCTTATATCCAGGAGGAAGTCGTAATGGTGAAATCGGACGATCGTCCAAAACTCTTTTAGCCTCGTCTAAGAAGGGACAACGGTGGACGGCATGATCTCCTTCGCACAGTTTACAAGGAAATCTATATTTCCCTTTTTGTCCCGGGGCTTCACTTTCACTAGTTGATGGTGTGCTTTCAACATGATCATCAGAGGTTGACGACACCGGATTGTGCAAACGAGGAGACCAGTCCCTTAAGATCCGAGGGATGTAAGGACAATCTCGATGAAAGTGGTCTCCTTTGCAAATGACACATGGCGATTTAGGCCTGGTCGGTGCAGTGTATGGATTTTCGCTAGACAACGCTTGGTTGCCCCTTTTTGCCTTTGGCTCCTTCTTCTTCTTCTCTTTCTTCTTCTTTTCCTTCTTCTTCTCTGGTACTTGATTTTTGGCTTTACCAGCCTCATCAAGCAAAGAGGAAGGAGGAGAGGAAGAATTGGAGGAAGTAGAGGGTTGGGGGGTAACTCTGGAATCGTCCAGTTGCTGACTCGATTGTTCAGGAATTGTGGTTCTTTGAATGACAGAGGTTGAGAAGAGCCATATGGGCAAGCCTATTTTCAGTCTTGGAACCGACAATGTGGCCATATGGGGTGCACCAACATCTCCCCAAGAGGAGAAGGGACTAGGATTTCCTCCAAGGGGAACTCCTTGGTTGGTGGACTCCATTTTCTTCAACCTAAGACCAACGTAGGAAAGGTGATGATTATTCTGTTTAAAATAAATTTTAGATGCTTTCACACAACTTGTTTTTTCAGTTTTAAAGAGTCGAGAAAAAACAAAAGATGACTCTTGTCGCCTTCGATTTTTAATGAGCCTGAAGTGACAAGTGCTCAGATGGACCTTTTCCGTTAAGGAGTCTGAAAAGGAACGAAAGGGACTGCTCTAGAAATCTAGGCAGAGGGATTACCAAACTGATCGCAAAACGACAAAATACTTTTTACGGTACGACAGTTAATCTTCCCGAATGCTGTGTTCAGTGCATTGCGATCGATAGGGCGGCAGACACGGCTTCCTATGGATAAAGGATTAAGCCTATTATGGTCTCCCAAAATATACTCGACGGTACGTGGGAGCACAAGTCCGTACTGTCACTTATCATCTCAAAGTGGAGGAATCACCCAACCAACAGTAAGAACAACACTTACCAGGGTTTACGACGTCGGAATACGTCTCTAGCCTAGACTTCTAGATGTTGTGCGTTAGGTTCCAAAGCGTTGTTATATTCATTAAATTTATTTTAAGTTGATCTTGCTTAAGAAATTTGCCTTTCAGGTTCACTGCGTGATGTAGATGTACAATTCCTAAAATGCAATCTAAGATGATAAACAATCTTTTTATCTTCTTTGTGCAATGAAAATCCTAGCTACTAAGGAAAGAAAGACAGTGTTCTTTCAACAAAGAGCAAAGAGCACACACTATATGCACTGTCCTAAATCAAACCAATCAAACAGTCTAAATGCAAATGCACATGCATGTATTTGTTTTCAGCCTTCTTAATATGTGAATGATAAAAAGAAAGCTAATGCGCAAATCTGAATTACTTTTCAAGCGACAATTACTAACAAGTTTCTTTTCAAAATCAAAATGAAGACAATGACAACACTTTGCGATTTGGAAATGAAGACTTGCTTTCGACACTAGAAAAACTACTAATTCAGATCAAATACAATAGTAACAGGGTAATCGACTATCAAGAGAAATCAGACTCTCTTCTATGACTGAAAACGACACTTGCAAAACTTTCAAATCAAGAAATGACAGTACAATTACGTTACTTTTTGCAAAGGAGAACTGAAAATGACTCAAAAAATACACAAAAACATTTACAGTTCTTTGCACAATGGAGGCAGAATAACAGCAAGGAAAGGGGTTTCAAACAGAGGTGTACTGATTACAGGCAGCAAAATTCTTGAATAGATCTGAAAAGAGTGAACAGAAACCAAAATTCAGGAACAATGCCTAGTCTGATCAGCGCACCTGTAACACAGTGAATTTGAAATGCAGTGCACCTACTACACTCGGGAAGTGCGCTGAATTTCAGATTCACAGAACAGAGAGTGCGCTGGGCCAGGGACGAGACTTTTCTTGGGTTCCGAGTCACAGTTTGCAGTTCAGTTCAGGGATTTTGGCCGAGCAAGTGGTAATCAGTAAATCAATCACAGGGGTAGATCCAAGGAGGTTACTAGAGCCACCACAAGGGCAATTAGAGAGTTTGTAAATTAGTTTTTTAATTCATAAAAAAAACCCGGAGATTGACTGAAGCGACATTTATCTACTTTGCATTTGCAGAGCAAATGCAGTTCGAAAGCTACCTGGCTCAACTTCAGGCTCCGTCTGTAAGTTTATAAAGTAAACAAATGTAGATAAACAAAAAACCTAGTTGGTCCCCAGTGGAGTCACCATTTTGTTACAGGGAAAAGTGTCTATGCAGAACTGCTAATCCAACTAAAGGCTAGTGGCTACCTTAGAAACAAACAAAGTAAAGAATATTTTCGTTTTCCTTTATGAGAGATAGATGAGAGAAGAATAAAGGAGACCAACCTCTATCTTGCGCTTGTCTCCTTACTCAATTCCTCTCTCTTCTAATAGTCCTTTGCTACTTGCTTCCTTGTATACCCAGCTTCACAGCATACCTGTAGAATCAAAGCAGCACAATAATATACGAGAACATGGATCTATTATCATAAACAATCTAGGATCAGATGTAAATTGACCATACAAATGCATAAAACATAAATAACACAAGAGTATGGAGGAAAACTTGAATAGATTTATTGATAATCAAGAAAGAGACAAGAGAGTTACAACCAGTTTTTCTGACCCTGCATCATCCTCTCAGCAAGAATAAGCCCTTCTTCACCTCATAACAAGCTTAGATCACCCAACACTATGATCTCACACCAATAAACCAACAACAATTCCTTACAAGATGCAAAATTCCAGCCTCTGGATCTCTGAGATGAGGGATCCATATATAGATATCTGTAAGGGAGATGTGTCAGCTTGTAATTTTATTAGTGTCTTCCCTCTGATAGTTCTTGCTTCCACTTGGAGATTGATGATCTCTTACTCATCCCTGGTCGAATTCAGAGAGGCAAGTGTCACAGGAGAAGTTTCTGGAAGATTCCATGCTTTTCCACCTCGCGGAAAAGCATGGAATCAAAGCTACCTCCATCGATTGGAACACTACCCCCATCGATTGGAAAGCTACCCCCATCAATCGAAGAAAGACCTCAACACATCTCCAAATATTGGGAATAGCCCAATAGCCCAAAATGTAATCCAACAGGAATCGAACCTACAAATTTGAGCTTTAACCATTCAGCCATATTTGCAAAAAATTGCTCAATCCACCAAATTCAGCCATATGAAAATCCTCCAATTACTGTTAGCTTTTTCCTGGAATCCTCCCATTGTTGTTATGCTTTCTCCTGGAATCCTCCAAGTGCTATTACGCTTTTTCTTGACACACCAATTTTAACTAAACCACCTGTGTCATGTAAGTTGTTATCCTTTTCCTGGACACACCAATTTTAACCGATTTTAAACTAGCCACCGGTGTCTTGTAAATCATGTCCTCTACAAATTGTACTTCAGATAGCAAGCCTGGATATGTTGAACTGCCTGCCGATTTTAACCTGGCCACCTGTGTCATGTAAATCATGTCCTGCGCAAACTGTGCTTGAGACAACATGCCTGCATATGTTGAACTCCCTGCATATGTCCGAACTGTCTGAAAACATGGAAAATAAATGTAATTTTCTCCTGCATAAACTCTATCCTCGAACTAGGAGCGTTGGCTTTGTTTTTTAACCCACTCTTCCTCTAATCACATGCTCACCCACTGTCTCTGCCATGACAGCCCACTCTCTCGCCCGCTGTATGTGGAAATATCTTTGGTGGCCACGACAACCCACTCTCAATACGGATAACCCAAGCACACGCACTCACGACCCACGCGCTTCTTTAAACAATTTCAAATTTGTAAAAATGACTATTACCATTTTATTAATATTTTTAAAGGGAAATAATGAAAGTGACAGATAACTAACTAATGTAACAACGGTACACATCAATGCTATTGTTTATTAATATTTTTAAATGCAAAGAATGAAAGCTACCGATAACAAATGTAAGTAGTGTATACATTTATTCAACACACTACCCCCATCGATCGAGCAAAGCTACCCCCATCAATCGAAAAGCTAACCCCATCGATCGGAAAGCTATCCCCATCGATCGAGCAAAGACCTCATCGATCACAAAGCTACCTCCATCGATTGGAACACTACCCCCATAGATTGGAAAGCTACCCCCATCAATCGAAGAAAGACCTCAACACATCTCCAAATATTGGGAATAGCCCAATAGCCCAAAATGTAATCCAACAGGAATCGAACCTACAAATTTGAGCTTTAACCATTCAACCATATTTGCAAAAAATTGCTCAATCCACCATATTCAGCCATATGAAAATCCTCCAATTGTTGTTATGCTTTTTCCTAGAATCCTCCCATTGATGTTATGCTTTCTCCTGGAATCCTGCAAGTGTTGTTATTCTTTTTCCTGACACACTCATTTTAACCAAGCCACCTTTGTCATGTAAGCTATTATGCTTGCAAATAATGGTCAATCCACCATATTCAGCGATATGAAAATCCTCCAATTGTTGTTATGATTTTTCCTGGAATCCTCCCATTGTTGTTATGCTTTCTCCTGGAATCCTCCAAGTGCTATTATGCTTTTTCCTGACACACCAATTTTAACTAAGCTACCTGTGTCATGTAAGTTGTTATGCTTTTTCCTGGACACACCAATTTTAATCGATTTTAACCTAGCCACGGGTGTCATGTAAATCATGTCCTGTGCAAACTGGACTTCAGACAGCAAGCTTACATATGTTGAACTTCCTGTCGATTTTAACCTAGCCACCTGTGTCATGTAAATCATGTCCTGTGCAAACTGTACTTTAGACGACAAGCCTACATATGTTGAACTCCCTACATATGTCTGCACTATCTGAAACACGAAAAATAAATGTAATTTTCTCCCGCATAAACTCTATCCCTAAACTATGAGCGTTGGCTCTATTTTTTAACCTACTCTTCCTCTAATCACTTGCTCACGCACTGTCTCTACCACGACAGCCCACTCTCTCACCCGCTGTCTGTGGAGATATCTTTGGCTGCCACGACAGCCGACTCTCTCACCCGTTGTCTGTGGAAATATCTTTGGCTACCATGACAGCTTACTCTTTCGCTCGCTGTTTATGGAAATATCTTTGGTTGCCACGACAGCCCACTCTCCAACCCACTCTCTCGCCCGCTGTATGTGGAAATATCTTTGGCTGCCATGAGAGCCCACTCTCAACACCGATAACCCAAGAACACACGCCCACGAACCACGCGCTTCTTAAAACAATTTCAAATTAATAAAAATGACCATTACCATTTTATTAATATTTTAAAAGGGAAATAATGAAAGCGACAGATAACTAACTAATGTAACAATGGTACACATCAATGTTACCATTTATTAATATATTTAAATGGAAACAATGAAAGCTACCGATAGTAAATGTAATTAGTTTATACATTTATTGTACACACTGCCTCCATCGATCGAGCAAAGCTACCCCCATCAATTGGAAAGCTACACCCATCGATCGGCAAGCTATCCCCATCAATTGAGCAAAGACCTCATCGATCGAAAAGCTACCCCCATCGATCGAAGCACTAACCCCATCGATCAGAAAGCTACCCCCATCGATCGTGCAAGGACCTTAGCACATCTCCAAATATTACGAATAGCCCAATAGCCCTAAATGTAATCCAACCAGAATCGAACTTATGAATTTGAGATTTAACCATTCAGCCATATTTGCAAAAGAATGGTCAATCCAACATATCCAGCCATATAAAAATTCTCCAATTGCTGTTATGCTTTTTCTTGGAATCCTCCCATTGCTGTTATGCTTTCTCCTGGAATCCTCCAAGTGTTGTTATGCTTTTTCCTGACACACCGATTTTAACCAAGCCACCTGTGTCATGTAAGTTGTTATGCTTGAAAAAATATTCAATCCACCATATTCAGCCATATGAAAATCCTCCAATTGTTGTTATGGCTTTTCGTGGAATCCTCCCATTGTTGTGACGCTTTCTCCTGGAATCCTCCAATTGCTGTAATGGCTTTTCCTGGAATCCTCCCATTGCTGTTATGCTTTCTCCTGGAGTCCTCCAAGTGCTATTATGCTTTTTCCTGACACACCAATTTTAACTAAGCCACCTGTGTCATGTAAGCTGCTATGCGTTTTCCTGGAAAAACCGATTTTAACCAATTTTAACCTAGCCACCGGTGTCATGCAAATCATGTCCTGTGCAAACTGTACTTCAGACAACAAGCTTGCATATGTTGTGCTTCCTATCGATTTTAACCTAGCCACTTGTGTCATGTAAATCATGTCCTGTGCAAAATGTACTTAAGATAGCAAGCCTGCATATGTTGAACTCCCTGCGTATGTCTGAACTGTCTGAAAACATGAAAAATAAATGTAATTTTTTCCTGCATAAATCTATCCCCGAACTCGGAACGTTGGCTCTGTTTTTTGACGCACTCTTCCCCTAATCACCTGCTCAGCCGCTCTCTCTACAACGACAGCCCACTCTCTTGCCCGCTATATGTGGAAATATCTTTGGCTTCCACGAAAACCCACTCTCAACACCAATAACCCAAGCACACGCGCCCATGACACGACGCTTCTTAAAACAATTTCAAATTAGTAAAAATGACTATTACCATTTTATTAATATTTTTAAAGGGAAATAATGAAAGCGACAGATAACTAACTAATGTAACAATGGTACACATCAATGTTACCATTTATTAATATTTTTAAATGGAAAGAATGAAAGCTACCGATAACAAATGTAATGAGTGTATACATTTATTGTACACAGTACCTCCATCGATTGAGCAAAGCTGCCCCGATCGATCGGAAAGCTATCCCCATTGATCGAGCAAAGACCTCATCGATCAGAAAGCTACCCCCATCGATCAGAACACTACCCCCATTGATCAAAAAGCTACCCCCATCGATCGAGCAAAGACCTCAGCACATCTCCAAATATTGGGAATAGCCCAATAGCCGAAAATGTAATCCGGCAAGAATTGAACCTACGAATTTGACCTTTAACCATTCATCCATATTTGAAAAAGAATGGTCAATCCACCATATTCAACCATATGAAAATCCACCAATTGCTGTTATGTTATTTCTTGGAATCCTCCCATTGTTGTTATGCTTTCTCTTGGAATCCTCCAAGTGCTATTATGCTTTTTCCTTACACATCGATTTTAACCGAGCCACCTATCTCATGTAAGCTGTCATGCTTGCAAATAATGGTCAATCCATCATATTCAGCCACATGAAAATCCTCCAATTGCTGTTATGATTTTTCCTGGAATCCTCCCATTACTGTTATGCTTTCTTTTGGAATCCTCCAAGTGTTGTTATGCTTTTTCCTGACATACCAATTTTAACCAAGCCACTTGTGTCATGTAAGCTATGACGCTTTTTCCTGGACACACCGATTTTAAAGATTTTAACCTAGCCACCGGTGTCATGTAAATCATGTCCTGTGCAAACTATACTTCAGACAGCAAGCCTGCATATGTTGAACGGCCTGCCGATTTTAACCTAGCCACCTATGTCATGTAAAACATGTCTTGTGCAAACTGTACTTCAGATAGCAATCCTGCATATGATGAACTCCTTGCATATGTCCAAACTATCCGAAAACACAGAAAATAAATGAAATTTTCTCTCGCATAAACTCTATCTCCGAACTGGGAGCGTTGGCTCTATTTTTTAACCCACTCTTCCTCTAATCATCGGCTCACGCACTGTCTCCGCCACGACAGCCCACTCGCTCGCCCGCTTTTTGTGGAAATATCTTTTGCTGCCTTGACAACCCACTCTCTCGCCCATTGTCTGTGGAAATTTCTTTGGCTGCCACGACAACCCACTCTCTTGCCCGTTGTTTGTTGAAATATATTTGGCTACCAAGACAACCCACTCTCTTGTCCACTGTATGTGGAAATATCTTTCGCTGCCATGACAACCCACTCTCAACACCGATAACCCAAGCACATGCGCCCGCGACCTGCGCAATTCTTAAAATAATTTCAAACTAATAAAAATGACTATTTTCATTTTATTAATATTTTTAAAGGGAAATAATGAAAGTGACGGATAACTAACTAATGTAACAATGGTACATATCAATGTTACCATTTATTAATATTTTAAATGGAAAGAATGAAAGCTACCGATAACAAATGTAATTAGTGGATACATTTATTGTAAAAGGTATCCCCATCGATCGAGCAAACCTACCCCCATTGATCAGAAAGCTACCCCCATCGATTGGAACACTACCCCCATCAACCGAGCAAAGACCTCAGCACATCTCCCAATATTGGGGATAGCCCAATTGCCCAAAAATTTAATCTAGCAGGAATCGAACCTACGAATTTGAGCTTTAACCATTCAGCCATATTTGCAAAAGAATGGTCAATCCACCATATTCAACCATATGAGAATCCTCCAATTGATGTTATGCTTTTTCCTGGAATCCTCCCATTGCTGTTATGCTTTCTCCTAGAATCCTCCAAGCGCTTTTATGCTTTTTCTTGACACACCGATTTTAACCAAACCACCTATGTCATGTAAGCTGTTATGCTTGCAAATAATGGTCAATCCACCATATTCAGCCATATGAAAATCCTCCAATTGCTATTATGATTTTTCCTGGAATCCTCCCATTCTTGTTATGATTTCTCTAGAATCCTCCCAGTGCTGTTATTCTTTTTCCTGACACACCGATTCTAAGGAAGCCACCTGTGTCATGTAAGTTGTTATGCTTTTTCCTAGACACACCGATTTTAACCGATTTTAACCTAACCACCGGTGTCATGTAAATCATGTCCTGTGCAAACTGTAATTCAGACAGCAAACCTGCATATGTTGAACTGCCTGCCAATTTTAACCTAGCCACTGGTGTCATGTAAATCATATCCTTCGAAACTGTACTTCAGACAACAAGCCTGCATATGTTGAACTCCCTGCAAATTTTCGAACTATCAGAAAACACGGAAAATAAATGTAATTTTCTCCCGCATGAACTCTATCCCCGAACTGGGAGCGTTGGCTCTATTTTTTAAACAACTCTTCCTCTAATCACCTGCTCACCTGTTGTTTCTGCCACGACAGCCGACTCTCTCGCTCACTATCTGTGGAAATATATTTGGCTTCCAAGACAGCCCACTCTCTCGGCCATTGTCTGTGGAAATATCATTGGCTGCCACGACAGCCCACTCTCTCGCCCGTTGTCTGTGGAAACAGCCCACTCTCCAGCCCACTCTCTCACTCGCTGTATGTGGAAATATCTTTGGCTACCATGACAACCAACTCGCAACATCGATAACCCAAGCACATATGCCCACGATCCGCGCACTTCTTAAAACAATTTCAAATTAATAAAAATGACTATTACCATTTTATTAATATGTTTAAAGGGAAATAATGAAAGCGACGGATAAATAACTAATGTAACAACGGTACAAATCAATGTCACCGTTTGTTAATATTTTTAAATGGAAAGAATGAAAGCTACCAATAACAAATGTAATTAGTGTATATTTTTTTATTGTACACACTACCCCCATCAATCGAGCAAAGCTACTCACACTGATCAGAAAGCTACCCCCATCGATCAATTAAAGACCTCATCGATCAGAAAGCTACCCCAATCGATCAGAACACTACCCCCATCGATCGGAAAGCTACCCCCATCGATCGAGCAAAGGCCTCAGCACATCTCCAAATATTGGGAATAGCACAATAGCCCGAAATTTAATCCAGCAGGAATCGAACCAACGAATTTGAGCTTTAACCATTCATCCATATTTGCGAAAGAATGGTCAATCCACCATGTTCAGCCATATGAAAATCCTCCAAGTTTTTTCCTGGAATCCTACCATTGCTGTTATGCTTTCTCCTGGAATCCTCCAAGTGCTGTTATGCATTTTCCTGACACCCCGATTTTAAACAAGTCACCTTTGTCATGTAAGCTGTTATGCTTGCAAATAATGGTCAATCCACCATATTCAACCATATGAAAATCCTCCAATTGCTGTTATGATTTTTCCTGGAATCCTCCCATTGGTTTTATGCTTTCTCCTGGAATCCTCCAAGTGCTGTTATGCTTTTTCCTGACACACCGATTTAGCTAATCCACCTATGTCATGTAAGTTGTTATGCTTTTTCCTGGACACACCAATTTTAACCGATTTTAACCTAGCCACCGGTGTCATGTAAATCATGTCCTGTGCAAACTGTACTTCAGATAGCAAGCCCGCATATGTTGAACTGCCTGCCAATTTTAACCTAGCCATTGGTGTCATGTAAATCATATCCTGTGCAAACTGTACTTCAGACAGCAAGCCTACATATGTTGAACTCCCTGCAAATGTCCGAACTATCAGAAAACACAAAAAACAAATGTAATTTTTTCTCGCATGAACTCTATCCCTCGCTCGCTTTCTGTGGAAATATTTTTGGCTGCCATGACCACCCACTCTCCAGCCCACTCTCACACCCGCTGTATGTGGAAATATCTCTGGCTGCCACGACAGCCCAAGCACGCACGCCCACGACCCACCCGCATCTCAAAACAATTTCAAATTAATAAAAATGACTATTATGAAGTCGTAATATTTAATAAGATCGATATGAATGGTGGTAGTTCAATGAAAACGGATCTGCGCATGAATAATGGTAACGATAGTTCTAATAGCGTGGAAAATAAGGATAAGGATAATATGGTTAGGGTTAATAACGAGAATATTAAGCACGTTGTTGTTATAAACAATTGTGATAATATATATAAAAGTAATAATATTAGTATAATCGATTATGATAAAGAGAATAATAAGCACGTTGTTATGATGAACGATTGTGATAAGATACATAAAGGTAATGATAATATATATAAAAGTAATAATATTAGTATAATCGATTATGATAAAGAGAATAATAAGCACGATGTTATGATGATCGATTGTGATAAGATACATAAAGGTAATGATAATATGATTATAAACGATCGTGATATTAAATGTGTAATACATAAAAGCAATAATATAATTGCGGATGATAAAGTATATAATAATAATAGGAGTCGTTGTAATAATGTGGTAAATAGGAATGTTAACCTTGATTGGAGGGTTATGTCGGTGGGTAATTCGAGTTCCCCCTCTCAGGGCAATAAGGTGGTAAATCTGTCAAGTTTTTCTTTTCCGCCTGCGATTTTTAGTCTCTTAGGGAAAGGTCTTAATTTTACCTTAGCACCCAGAAAAATCTCGATTGAAGACATCATTTGCGATGTGGAATTTGGCATTAAGAACCTTCCTGATAAGATTAAAGACACGATTAGGCAGGATTGTGCCGTTACCCTTAGAAGGGCTAAGCCTCCCTGTAGCAATATCAGCAAGGCCGAGTTTGAAGCTCTTAAGAGCTTGAACGGAAATCGTGACGTCGTGGTCTTAAAAGCTGACAAAGGTGGGGCTGCCGTTATCCTGGATAGGAAGGATTACAGAAATAAGATGCTTGACCATCTTTGTAATAGTGGAAGTTATAAGAAGCTTTCTAAAAATCCCCTCAAAAAAGTTTCTAGAGCGGCCGCTCTCGCGATAAAGTCGTGCAATTCCACGATTCCTCTAGCCCAGAAACTTATTGAGGGAAACCCCATCATTCCTAGGATATATGGTCTTCCTAAAATCCATAAGGATGGGGTCCCCTTGAGACCCATTGTCAATACCATCGGTGGTCTGACTTACCTCCTGGCCAAGTTTCTCGCTGCAAAGTTAAGACCCTTGGTTGGGTAGACTGAGTCCTTTGTTAAAGACTCAACTTCTTTTGTTGAGGATCTTAAGAGAATTAAACTTGAGCCCGAGGACATTCTAGTGAGTTTCGATGTGGTCGCTCTTTATACTTGTATTCCTATCAATGAGGCCATGAACGTTATTAATAAGCTAACCGACCCTGATACGGCTAAGTTAGTTGAGCTATGCCTTACCTCTACCTTTTTCAGCTTCGAGGGAGAATTCTATGAGCAGACTTGCGGAGTTGCCATGGGCTCCCCCTTGTCCCCTGTCATCACCAATCTCTTCATGAAGGATTTTGAGTCTAAGGCTTTGGCCTCCTCCCGTCTCTTACCAAAGCTTTGGAAAAGATTCGTTGATGACACGGGTGTTGTCTGGTCCCATGGTCCCGACGAGCTGGATCGTTTCTTTAGTCACCTCAATAACCAATCCGCCGCCATTAAATTCACGATGGAAAAAGAAGATAATGGTTGTCTTCCGTTCTTGGATGTTCTCATCTCTAAGAAGGTGGATGGTTCCTTTTCTCATCAGGTGTTTAGAAAGAAGACGCATACTGAGCAATATTTTCATGCTTCTTCGCATCATTTCCCCGCTCAGAAGTTAGGGGTTCTTAGCACGCTCGCCACCCGTGCTGTAAGAATTTTGGATGAGGAGAGCCTGGAAACAGAGAAGGCTCATCTCCTAGATGTCTTTGAGAAGAATGGTTACAGTAGGCACCTCGGTCGTAGAGCCTTCCTCAGGGCCAAGAAGGAGCCTTCATCCCGAAAGGTTCCTAAAGATCATATCATGGGTGTGAACCTTCCTTACATCCAGGGGACCACGGACAGGATTGCGAGAATTCTGAGGAAATACGATGTGCCCGCTAGTTTTAGACCTCTCAACACTATCCGTGGCTCCCTCAGGTCTGTGAAAGACCCGATTGACCCTAAGGACATGAAGGGCGTCTATGTCATTCCCTGTTCCTGTGGGACCCCTTATATTGGTGAGACTGGTCGCTCTATCAATCAACGGATTAGTGAGCATTCGGCTGACTTGAGACATGGTAGGACCAAGTCCTCCGCCCTGGCTGAACATGCGGGGAAGACTATGCATCATGTGTGTATTGAAGAGGCTCAAGTCATTGCCAAAGTTGCGCAGTTTCACCATCGCAAATTTAGAGAGGCCCTGGAGATTGAAAAAAGGCCGAATAATCTTAATAGGGATGATGGCTGGAAGATTAGTAGTTGTTGGGTCCCAGCCTTGTCTTCCTAGCCTCCTCATTCCCCTTGTGTTTAACATTAGGGTTTCCGTCTTCCCCCTCCTTAAGTTTCGTTTTTGGCAGATGAGTCCTAGTGAGTTTCAGGGTATTAACCTTGTCCCGGGTATGATTCTATTGGATATATTATTATGAGATTAGATTTTTTGGTTCCATTAATTTGATTAAATATGCCAATGTCTAAAAAACCCTTTTAAACCTTATAGTAATATTATATTTACCTAATGACATAATTAATTTTATATATTGAGTATTTAATATATATAGATCAATTATTTAAATATTAAAGGAGACCTAGTTTACCAAATGACCATTAGGTTTAAAAGTTAATTAGTTAGTAGTATAAATAAATATATATATGATTTAACAATAATATTAGTTATTTTAGTATTAATAAACATGAACATTACTTTATTCTAATAATAATAATATTTTATTAAGAATTCTATTTGTTTGTTTTTAATAGTATTGGAATTATGAATTATTATATAAATATGGATTTATTAGTTATTCTAGTATTAATAAACATGAACATTACTTTATTCTAATAATAATATTATTTTATTTATTAACATTTTTAGAATGGACCATTATATTTAAATAATAAATAATAAAATGGTATATTTTTACCTAAGAGTAATATTTATTTATACTTTAATAATATTAGAATAATAATATTTATACATTATTTAATAAATATATGACCATTATATTTAAATAATAAACATGGATAGTAGATTATTCAATACTCATATTATTAAAGGATTTTAATCTTAAATATAATTAACAAATTTACCCGTTTTAGCTATTTATAGAAATGTTAATAATTAAATTAATGGTTTGACTAGGATCATTAGGTCAAATTAGCCGTTGGCAAGATAACCGTTGGAGTCTCTGCACACTCTATTTAATCAGCTACACAGGATTGGTTCTTCAACTTGTCTTGACGATGAACCACACTGGTTGGTTCGAAACGCGTCGACAAAAGATTGGTTATGTGATTTTGCCGAAGATTATCTAAACAAAAATGACTATTACCATTTTATTAATATTTTTAAAGGGAAATAATGAAAGCGATGGATAACTAACTAATGTAACAATAGTACACATCAATGTTACCATTTATTAAAATTTTAAAATGGAAAGAATGAAAGTTACCGATAACAAATGTAATTAGTGTAAACATTTATTGTACACACTACCCTCATCGATCGAGCAAAGACCTCATCGATCAGAAAGCTACCCCCATCGATTGGAACACTACCCCCATCGATCAGAAAGCTACCCCCATCGATCGACCAAAGACCTCAGCACATCTCCAAATATTGGGAATAGCCCAATAGCCCAAAATGTAATCTAGCAGGAATCGAACCTACGAATTTGAGCTTTAACCATTTAGCCATATTTTCAAAAGAATGGTCAATCCACCATATTCAACCATATGAAAATCCTCCAATTGCTATTATTCTTTTTCCTGGAATCCTCCCTTTGATGTTATGCTTTCTCTTGGAATCCTCCAAGTGCTATTATGCGTTTTCCTGACACACCGATTTTAACCAAGACACCTGTGTCATGTAAGCTGTTATGCTTGGAAATAATGGTCAATCCACCAAATTCAGCCATATGAAAATCGTCTAATTGTTGTTATGATTTTTCCTGGAATCCTCCCATTGCTATTATGCTTTCTCCTGGAATCCTCCAAGTGTTGTTATGCTTTTTCCTGACACACCGATTTTAACTAAGCCACCTGTGTCATATAAGTTGTTATGCTTTTTCGTGGACACACTCATTTTAACTGATTTTAACCTAGCCACCAGTGTCATGTAAATCATGTCCTGTGCGAACTGTACTTCAGACAACAAGCTTGCATATGTTGAACTGCCTACCGATTTTTACCTAGCCACTTGTGTCATGTAAATTATGTCCTGTGCAAACTGTACTTCAGATAGCAAGGCTACATATGTTGAACTCCCTGCATATGTCCAAATTGTCTGAAAACATGGAAAATAAATGTAATTTTCTCCTGCATAAACTCTATCCCTGAACTGGGAGTGTTGGCTCTGTTTTTTAACCCACTCTTCCTCTAATCACCTGCTCACCCGCTGTCTCTGCCACGACAGCCCACTCTCTCACCCGCTATCTGTGGAAATATCTCTGCCTGCCACGACAGCCCACTCTCTCGCCTGTTGTCTGTGGAAATATCTTTGGCTGCCACAACAACCCACTCTCTCGCCTGCTGTCTATGGAAATATCTTTGGCTACCATGACAGCCCATTCTCCAGCCCACTCTCTCACCCGCTATATGTGGAATTATCTTTAGCTGCCACGCAACCCACTCTCAACACTGATAACCCAAGCACACGCACCCACAACCAGCGTGCTTCTTAAAACAATTTCAAATTAATAAAAATGACTATTACCATTTTATTAATATTTTTAAAGGGAAATAATGAAAGCGATGGATAACTAAATAATGTAACAACGGTACACATCAATGTTACCGTTTATTAATATTTTTAAATGGAAAGAATGAAAGCTACCGATAACAAATGTAATTAGTGTATACATTTATTGTACACACTACCCCCAATCGATCGAGCAAAGCTACCCCCATTGATTGGAAAGCTACCCCCATCGATCGAGCAAAGACCTCAGCACATCTCCAAATATTTGGAATAGCCCAATAGCGCAAAATGTAATCTAGCACAAATCAAACCTAATAATTTGAGCTTTAACCATTCAGCAATATTTTGCATATTTGCAAAAGAATGCTCAATCCACCATATTCAGCCATATGAAAATCCTCCAATTGTTGTTATTCTTTTTCCTGGAATCCTCCCATTGCTGTTATGCTTTCTCCTAGAATCCTCCAAGTGTTATGCTTTTTCCTGACACACCAATTTTAACCAAGCCACTTGTGTCATGTAAGATGTTATGCTTGCAAATAATGGTCAATCCACCATATTCAACCATATGAAAATCCTCCAATTGCTATTATGCCTTTTCCTGGAATCCTCCCATTATTGGTATGCTTTCTCCTAGAATCCTCCAAGTGCTGTTATGTTTTTTCTTGACACATCAATTTTAACTAAGCCACCTGTGTCTTGTAAGTTGTTATGCTTTTCCCTGGACACACCGATTTTAACCTAGCCACCGGTGTCATGTAAATCATGTCTTGTGCAAACTATAATTCAAACAGCAAGCCTGCATATGTTGAAATGCCTGCTGATTTTAACCTAGCCACCTGTGTCATATAAATCATTTCCTATGCAAACTATACTTCAGACAGCAAGCCTGCATATGTTGAACCTCCTGCATATGTCTGAACTGTCTGAAAACACAGAAAATAAATGTAATTTTCTCCCGCATAAACTCTATCCCCGAACTGGGAGCGTTGGCTCTATTTTTTAACCCACTCTTCCTCTAATCACCTGCCCACCGCTGTCTCTACCACAACAACCCACTCTTTCGCCTGCTATCTGAGGAAATATCTTTGGTTCCCACGAAAGCCAACTCTCTCCTCCACTGTTTGTGAAAATATCTTTGGCTGCCATGACAACCCACTCTCTCGCCCGCTGTTTGTGGAAATATCTTTGGCTGCCATGATAGCCCACTCTCCAGCCCACTCTCTCGACCACTGTACGTGGAAATATCTTTGGCTATCATGACAACCCACTCTCAACACCGATAACCCAAGCACACTTGCCCACGACCCGCACACTTCTTAAAACAATTTCAAATTAATAAAAATGACTATTACCATTTTATTACTATTTTTAAAGAGAACTAATGAAATTGAAGGATAACTAACTAATGTAACAACGGTACACATCAATGTTACCGTTTATTAATATTTTAAAACGGAAAGAATGAAAGCTACCGATAACAAATGTAATTAGTGTATACATTTATTGTACACACTACCCCCATCGATCGAGCAAATCTACCCCCATCGATCGGAAAGCTACCCCCATCGTTCAGAAATCTACCCCCATCGATCAGAAAACTACCCAAATCGATCAAAAAGCCACCCCCATCAATCAAAAAGCCACCCCCATTGATGTTATGCTTTCTCTTAGAATCCACCAAGTGCTATTATGCTTTTTCCTGACACACCGATTTTAACCAAGCCACCTGTGTCATGTAAGATATTATGCTTGCAAATAATGGTCAATCCACCATATTCAACCATATGAAAATCCTCCTAGTGTTGTTATGCTTTTTCCTGACACACCGATTTTATCTAAGCCACCTATGTCATCTAACCAGTTATGCTTTTCTCTAGACACACCGATTTTAACCCATTTTAACCTAGCCACCGGTGTCATGTAAATCATGTCCTGTGCAAACTGTACCACACACAGCAAGCCTGCATATGTTGAACTGCCTGCCGATTTTAACCTAGCCACCTGTGTCATGTAAATCATGTCTTGTGCAAACTGTACTTTAGATAGCAAGCCTGCATATGTTGAACTCCCTGCGTATGTCCGAACTGTATGAAAACATGGAAAATAAATGTAATTTTCTCCCGCATAAACTCTATCCCCGAACTAGGAGCGTTGGCTCTGTTTTTTAACCCACATTTCCTCTAATCACATGCTCACCCGGTGTCTCTGCTGTGACAACCCACTCTCTCGCCCGCTGTTTGTGGAAATATGTTTGGCTGCCACGACAGCCCATTCTCTTGCCCATTGTCTGTGGAAATATCTTTGGCAGCGATGACAGCCCACTCTCTCGTCCGCTGTCTGTGGAAATATCTTTGGCTGTCATGACAACCCACTCTCCAGCCCACTCTCTTGCCCGTTGTATGTGGAAATATCTTTGGCTACCACGACAGCCCACTCTCAATGCCGATAACCCAAGCACATGTCCCCATGACCCGCACTTTTCTTAAAACAATTTCAAATTAATAAAAATGACTGTTACCATTTTATTAATATTTTTAAATTGAAATAATGAAAGTGACGGATAACTAACTAATGTAACAATAGTACACATCAATGTTACTTTTTATTAATATTTTAAAATAGAAAGAATTAAAGCTACCGATAACAAATGTAATTAGTGCATACATTTATTGTACACACTACCCCCATCGATCGAGCAAAGCTACGCCCATCAATTGGAAAGCTACCCCCATCGATCGAGCAAAGCTACGCCCATCAATTGGAAAGCTACCCCCATCGATCGGAAAGCTACCCCAATTGATCGAGCAAAGACCTCATCGATCAGAAATCTACCCCCATCGATCGGAACACTACCCCCATCGATCAGAAAGCTACCCCCATCAATCGTGCAAATACCTCAGCACATCTCCAAATATTGGGAATAACCCAATAGCCCAAAATGTAATCCAGCAGGAATCAAACCTATGAATTTGAGCTTTAACCATTCAGCCATATTTGGAAAAGAATTGTCAATCCACCATATTCAGCCATATGAAAATCCTCCAATTGTTGTTATGCTTTTTCCTGGAATCCTCCCATTGCTGTTATGCTTTCTCGTGGAATCCTCCAAGTGCTATTATGCTTTTTCCTGAAACACCAATTTTAACTAAGCCACCTGTGTCATGTAAGTTCTTATGCTTTTTCCTGGACACACCAATTTTAACCAATTTTAACCTAGCCACCGGTGTCATGTAAATAATGTCCTGTGCAAAGTGTACTTCAGACAACAAGCCCGCATATGTTGAATGACCTGTTAATTTTAACCTAGCCACGTGTGTCATGTAAATCATGTCCTGTGCAAACTGTACTTCAGACAACAAGCCTACATATGTTGAACCCCCTACATATGTCCAAACTGTCTGAAAACACGAAAAATAAATGTAATTTTCTCATGCATAAACTCTATCCCCGATCTGGGAGCATTGGCTCTGTTTTTTAACCCACTCTTCCTCTAATCACCTGCTCAGCTGTTGTCTCTGCCATGACAGCCCACTCTCTCACCCACTGTCTGTGGAAATATTTTGGCTACCACGACAACCCACTCTCTTACCCACTGTCTATGGAAATATGTTTGGCTGCCACGACAGCCCACTCTCCAGCCCACTCTCTCCCTCGATGTATGTGGAAATATCTTTGGCTACCATGATAGCCCACTCTCAACACTGATAACCCAAGCACACGTGTCCACGACCCGCGTGCTTCTTAAAACAATTTCAAATTAATAAAAATTACTATTATCATTGTTGAGTCTTGAAAATGTCATTCATTTCCATTACACTTTCACTATTATGTCCATTATATCACCTCCATTTCACCTCCATTTCACTACTATGTCACCACATTCATCCCACTTTCATTATCATTGGGCCACCTTTATGTTTTTCCAATATTTATTATTTCTAATCCTTTTAAGTGAATTTGTGGTTAAAAATTAGAAAATAATGTGCATATGCTTATACCTAACAAATGGGTTGATATTGTTGACATGTGTAGGTTGAAAGGAGACTTCTAGAAGACCCTTATGTGGCACTCTAAGGCCAAATTCGAATTTGGTTGGAAAGAATCATGGGATCATGAGGATATGTGTCACATCTCCTAATTGTATTGTAACTCTAAGAAGACATGTGTCTTATCAGTTCCTATTTTGATTAGGACTCTAGAGGTAGAGGGAGAGATTCATGGACTCTCATTAATGAGATGGCTTCTCATATTTTTGTATAAATAGGAGATCTCTCTCCTTCATTTGTTAGTCTATTTTAGCTTAAGCTTGTTAGTCCCTAGTTCTTAAGTTTGTAATTCTTCCTTGATGGCTTTCGAAAGCTTTGGAGAACTTTGTTGTACTTTGTACTTTTGAAGAAATTGAATAAAGCTTTGATGTTCTCAACATGGAAGGAGATGTGAAGTAGATGTCATGGAGCATATTAGAATGTAAGGTAGAGTAGATTTCATTTTGTAAATATTGCTTTGTAGAATGTAAGGTAGAGTAGATTTCATTTTGTAAATATTGCTTTGATTTCATTATGTTATTTAATTGCTTTCAAGTTTGATAGATTAGATTTTTCATTCATGCAATTTTAATTCATGCAAGTGGCATAGGGCCCCTGCACACTAAAGCCTTGTATAGTTTTCATTTAAATTCTGCATTTAATTTTGTTATGCTTCTGTACATTAGTTGTACATAAATTGCTTTCAAGTTTGATAGATTAGATTTTTCATTTATGCAATTTTAATTACTAATGATGCACATAACCTTTTAATGACTAATGACATGATAGAATCATCTTGTCATTTTGCTGAAGCAGCAAGGATACTGGGTCTCATAGTCACTAGCTCATTGTTTGGTTGTTGCATTCTATTTTGATTGTAGATTAGTGATGTACATAGCATTTTAATGACTAATGACATGATAGAATCATCTTGTCCTTCTGCTGAAGCAGCAAGGATAATGGGTCTCATAGTCACTAGCTCATTGTTTGGTTATTGCATTCTATTTTGATTGAACTAGCTGTATATTTACACTTTTGTTTAAATACTAATTCCATCAATAACATGTTTTAAGTTCTTTTGAAGTGCTAAGTTTTGGAAGTTACCATTAGGGACATAGGCCTTCTCTTGAAATCTTTATCCATACTTGTCCTTTAAAAGTATTCTTAAGACCTTAGAATAGGATTTCCATTTGTATTAAACACTTTAGAAAACCAACAAGAACAAAACCCCAAAAACAACATAAACTATAAAACAACGAAGTAAGAGAAAGGTTAACTAAGCACATATGGTGCACCACACTTCATCAGTTTACGATACCCGGATTGATAATTTATGTAGAGCAATTTAAGACGTTAAATTGACTAGACAATAATTTTATTAATATTTTTAAAGGGAAATAATGAAAGCCACGGATAACTAACTAATGTAACAAAAGTACACATCAATGTTACTATTTATTAATATTTTAAAATAGAAAGAATGAAAGCTACTGATAACAAATGTAATTAGTGTATAAAATTATTGTACACACTACCCCCATTGATCAAGCAAAGCTACCCCCATCGATTGGAAAGCTACCCCCATCAATCGAACAAAGACCTCATCGATCGGAAAGCTACCCCCATCGAACAAAACACTACCCCCATCGATCGGAAATCTACCACCATGGATCGAGCAAAGACCTCAAGACATCTCCAAATATTGGGAATAGCCAATTTGCCCAAAATGTAATCCAGCGAGAATCAAACCTACGAATTTGAGATTTAACCATTCAGCCATATTTGCAAAAGAATGGTCAATCCACCATATTCAGCCATATTGAAATCCTCCAATTGCTGTTATGCTTTTTCCTAGAATCCTTCAATTGTTGTTATGCTTTCTCCTGGAATCCTCCATGTGCTGTTATGATTTTTACTAACACACCGATTTTAACCAAGCCACCTGTGTCATGTAAGTTGTTATGCTTGCAAATAATGGTCAATCCACCATATTCAGCCATATGAAAATCCTCCAATTGCTGTTATGATTTTTCTTGGAATCCTCCCATTGATGTTATGCTTTCTACTGGAATCCTCAAAGTGCTGATATGCGTTTTCCTGACACACCGATTTTAACTAAGCCACCTGTGTCATGTAAGTTGTTATGATTTTTCCTGGACACACCAATTTTAACCAATTTTAACCTAACCACCGGTGTGCTGTAAATCATGTCTTATACAAACCGTACTTCAGATAGCAAGCCTACATATGTTGAACTGCCTAGCGATTTTAACCTAGCCACATGTGTCATGTAAATCATGTATTGTGCAAACTGTACCTGAGACAACAAGCCTGCATATGTTGAACTCCCTGCATATGTTTGAACTGTCTAAAAACACAGAAAATAAATGTAATTTTCTCTGGCATAAACTCTATCCCCGAACTGGGAGCATTGGCTCTTTTTTTAACCCACTCTTCCTGTAATCACTTGCTCACCCGCTGTCTCTACCATGATAGCCCACTCTCTCTCCCATTGTCTGTGGAAATATCTTTGGCTACCACTATAGCCGACTCTCTCACCCATTGTCTGTGGAAATATCTTTGGCTGCCACGACAACCCACTCACTTGCCTGCTGTATGTGGAAATATCTTTGGCTACCATGACAGCCCACTCTCAACACTGATAACCCAAGCACATGCACCCATGACCCGTGTGCTTCTTAAAACAATTTCAAATTTATAAAAATGACTATTACCATTTTATTAATATTTTTAACGGGAAATAATGAAAGCAATAGATAACTAACTAATGTAACAACAGTACACATCAATGTTACCGTTTATTAATATTTTTAAATGGAAAGAATGAAAGCTACCGATAAAAAATGTAATTAGTGTATAAAATTATTGTACACACTACCCCCATCAATCAGAAAGCTACCGCCATGGATCGAGCAAAGACCTCAGCACATCTCCAAATATTAGGAATAGCCCAACTGCCCAAAATGTAATCCAGTAGGAACTGAACCTACGAATTTGAGCTTTAACCATTCAGCCATATTTGCGAAAGAATGGTCAATCCACCATATTCAGCCATATGAAAATCCTCTAATTGCTGTTATGCTTTTTCCTGGAATCCTCCCATTGCTGTTATGCTTTCTCTTGGAATCCTCCATGTGTTGTTATGCTTTTTCCTGACACACCGATTTTAACCAAGCCACCTGTGTTATGTAAGCTGTTATGCTTGCAAATAATGGTCAATCCACCATATTCAGCCATATGAAAATCCTCCAATTGCTGTTATGCTTTTTCTTGGAATCCTCCCATTGATGTTATGCTTTCTCCTGGAATCCTCCAAATGCTGTTATGCTTTTTCCTGACACACCAATTTTAACTAAGCCACCTGTGTCATGTAAGTTGTTATGATTTTTCCCGGACACACCAAGTTTAACTGATTTTAACCTAGCCATCGGTGTCCTGTAAATCATGTCTTGTACAAACTGTACTTCAGACAGCAAGCCTGCATATGTTGAACTACCTACGGATTTTAATCTAGCGACATGTGTCACGTAAATCATGTCCTGTGCAAACTATACTTGAGACAGCAAGCCTGCATATGTTGAACTCCCTGCATATGTCCGAACTGTCTAAAAACACGGAAAATAAATGTAATTTTATCCCTCATAAACTCTATCCTCATAAACTGTAATTTTAACCCACTCTTTCTCCAATCACCTGCTCACCCATTGTCTCTGACACGACAACCCACTCTCTCTCCCACTGTCTGTGGAAATATCTTTGGCTGCCATGATAATCCACTCTCTCACTCGATGTCTGTGGAAATATCTTTGGCTGCCACGAAAGCCCACTCACTTGCCCGCTGTATGTGGAAATATCCTTGGCTGCCATTATAGCCCACTCTTAACATCGATAACCCAAGGACATGTGCCCACGACCCGCGCGCTTCTTAAAACAATTTCAAATTTATAAAAATGACTATTACCATTTTATTAATATTTTTAAAGGGAAATAATGAAAGCAACGGATAACTAACTAATGTAACAACGGTACACATCAATGTTACCATTTATTAATATTTTAAAATGGAAAGAATGAAAGCTACTGATAACAAATGTAATTAGTGTGTAAAATTATTGTATACACTACCCCCATCAATCGAGAAAAGCTACCCGCTTCGATTGGAAAGCTACACCCTCGATCGAGCAAAGACCTCATCGATCGAAAAGTTATCCCCATCGATTGGAACACTACCCCCATCGATCAGAAAGCTACCCCCATCGATCGAGCAAAGACCTCAACACATCTCCAAATATTGGGAATAGCCCAATAGCCCAAAATGTAATCCAGCAGGAATCGAACCTACGAATTTGGGCCTTAACCATTCAGCCATATTTGGAAAAGAATGCTCAATCCACTATATTTAGCCATATGAAAATCCTCCAATTGTTGTTATGATTTTTCTTGGAATCCTACCATTGCTGTTTTTCTTTCTCTTGGAATCCTCCAAGTGCTGTTATGCTTTTTCCTGACACACTGATTTTAACCAAGCCACCTGTGTCATGTAAGCTGTTATGCTTGCAAATAATGGTCAATCCACCATATTCAGCCATATGAAAATCCTCCAATTGCTGTTATGATTTTTCCTGGAATCCTCCCATTGCTGTTACGCTTTCTCCTGGAATCCTCCAAGTGCTATTACGCTTTTTCCTAACACATCGGTTTTAAGTAAGCCACCTTTGTCATGTAAGCTATTATGCTTTTTCTTGGACAAACCGATTTTAACTAATTTTAACCTAGCAAACGGTGTCATGTAAATCATGTCCTTTGAAAACTCTACTTCAGACAGCAAGCCTCCATATGTAGAACTGCTTGCCGATTTTAACCTAGCCACCTGTGTCATGTAAATCATGTCCTGTGCAAATTGTACTTCAGACAATAAGCTTGCATATGTTGAAGTCCGAACTGTCTGAAAACACGAAAAATAAGTGTAATTTCCAGCCGCATAAACTCTATCCCCCAACTGGGAGCGTTGGCTCTGTTTTTTAACCCACTCTTCCTCTAATCACCTACTCACCCACTGTCTCTGCCACGACAGCCCACTCTCTCACCCGCTCTCTATAGAAATATCTTTGGCTGCCACAATAGCCCACTCTCTTGCTCGCTGTCTGTGGAAATATCTTTGGCTGCCACGACAACACACTCTCCAGCACTCTCTCTCGCCCGTTGTATGTGGAAATATCTTTGGCTGCCATGACAGCCCACTCTCAACACTTATAACCCAAGCAGACGCGCCCACGACCCACGCGCTTCTTAAAACAATTTCAAATTAATAAAAATGACTATTACCATTTTATTAATATTTTTAAAGGGAAATAATGAAAGCGATGGACAACTAACTCATGTAACAATGGTACACATCAATGTTACCATATATTAGTATTTTTAAATGGAAAGAATGAAAGCTACCGATAACAAATTTTATTAGTGTATACATTTGTTGTACACACTACCACCATCGATCGAGGAAATCTACCCCCATCGATCGAGAAAATACCTCATTGATCGGAAAGCTACCCCCATCGATCAGAAAGCTACCCCCATCGATCGGAACACTAACCCCGTCGATCGGAAAGCTACCCCCATCATTTAACAATGAATTTGAGCTTTAACAATTCAACCATATTTGCAAAAGAATGGTCAATCCACCATATTCAGCCATATGAAAATCCTCCAATCGCTATTATGCTATCCTAGAATCCTCCCATTGCTGTTATGCTATCTCCTAGAATCCTCCAAGTGTTGTTATGCTTTTTCCTGACACATCGATTTTAACCAAGCCACCTGTGTCATGTAAGCTGTTATGCTTGCAAATAATGGTCAATCCACTATATTCAGCCATATGAAAATCTACTTCTAGAAAATAATTTCCGAAATTCACTTTTGCAAAGCCCATTGGTTCTTTTTTTCCCTCAAGTTGTGTCATGGTATGCTTCATGTAAGGCTCTCTTTCAACTTGAATATGATTGTTTCTGCCCTTATATGGAAGCCATAAGTGAGACAAGTATGTCTCAAAGTATCCTTGGAGTTTTCTAGACAAATCTTTGCTAAGGAGTAAGCCAATGGCTTTAGGAATGTCCAAAACTATGATATTTATACATTATGAAATCTGCGTTGGATTGGAAGGTGGTAGGATTATATGTAAACAATTGATTCTTAATTTATTGCTTAGAAATAGGTCCCTTGCTCCTCAAGTTGTAATGGTTAGTTGAATCCTTGGTAGGATCTTCACTCAATGAAGGTTGATCAACATTTTGTTTTCAACATTGTAAATAACGATGAACATATTCACTGAATGTCCAACACCTGAACTTTCTTCGGTCTTGGCAAGTTTGTTTATTTATTCACTCTGCTAAGGTTTTTCTTCCACTAATAGAGTGTCAGCAAGATTAGATATCATTGTTTTCATATTGTGGTTCCACTATGGGCATCTATTTTCTGAATGTTTCTCTTGATGAAGGGTGCATAAGTTATCCATGCCCAAGCTTTCCACATTGAACAATCCATTAGAACTTTGAGCTGATTTGGTTGGTTGAGAGTTTTTGTTATTTTTAAAGAATGGTGGCTTGAAAAACTTGTTGTTGGTGGTGGATTCCTCACTAGAACTTCTCTTCAAGTTTGATACTTCATTTGTAAACAACTTCAGAGACTTGGTCAAGCTTTCCATATCGAAAGAGTATTTCTCTTTAGTTCTGCTGGAAGAGGCTTGGCTTTTCTTACCAACTTCTTTGGAGCCTTAAAGATATTTAGTGTCTTAAATGACTCCAATTTTTGATTTGGGGTAGCATCAGATGTGCTCTAGCCTCGAAACTTGGTGGAGAGGTAAGGCACATGAGATCTCCAATACCCAAAAATGGTTTGGGCAGATTCTAAACAGTTTGAGAGATATTAAAATAATTAATATTTTTAATGGAGTCCCTAAGTCTAAACATAGGGAAAATAAAATATTAATGTGTATTAATATAAAACTGTGTTAGAATGGCCCAAAAGTCATGGATCAATCTAGAATTAATCTTATCCGTTGATTAGGGACTTAATCTCATCTGTTGAATTGTCAACGAGAAAAGTATAAAAGGAGGCTTGAGGGTCACTTGGAGAACACACCGAGTTGATCAAGATTTTGATTTTCTGGGGCAGGGTTTGCAGAGGAAGTCGAAAAAGTGATCAGAGTTGTAGCTGAGGGGCAGTGAATATAGAAGTAGAGAGGTAGAGATAGTACTAAGAGGATTAGTGTAAAAGTAGGGAGAGAGGAACGCAAAACCAGCCAAAGGTTCACACATAGCCAGCCAAGGCTCACGCAGAGGCAATCAGGAGCTGCGCAGTGCCTCAAAGAGCTAGCGTGGGTGACGTAGAGGCTCTAAGGGTTGACGCAATGCCTCAAGGGGCTGATGCAGGGTGAGCTAGGGTGACGTTGGGCCATAAAGGGCTGACACCGGGGTTTTCGTGGTGCAGATTGGAGCTGGGAGATGTCGAAGTGTTTATCTAGGGTTTTAGTTGGAACTTTTGTCTCCGACTAAGAGGTGCTACTACTAAGATTATTCTTTGTTGGGTGAATCGGTTTTGGCACCTAGATTGTATTCTAAAACTGCTTAATAATTAAAACCCTCAGATAGCTGCACCAGTTTTCCTGCATTGGGTTTTTCCAGGGACATTGGTCCAAAAACAACGATGTCACTTGTGTACTTGTTTTGTTTATTTCAGCTGTTGATCTGTAGATGGTTGAGACCGTTTTGTGTTTATTCGATTTTTATATGTTTAAATAAATTGTTTGTAATTAACAAGTAGGAGAAATAAACCAGAAGAATACAGATAAAATTTCTAACGGATAGACTTAGAAATTTCAACATGGTATTGGAGCATTATTGCAGATCACCGTAGAACTGAGGACATGAGCCGAGCAGAGTAGCAACAATAGAAAACAACTTTCCTGAGTGAGAGAAGTTGTTCATAGAAAAGAAGCAGCAAGGATCGGAAATCTACCGTCGTCGATCGAGAAAAGACCTCACCGATCCACCATATTCAGCCATATGAAAATGCTCCAATTGCTGTTATGCTTTTTCCTGGAATCCTCCCATTGCTGTTATGCTTTCTCCTGGAGTCCTCCATGTGCTGTTATGCTTTTTCTTGACACACTGATTTTAACGAAGGCACCTGTGTCATGTAAGCTGTTATGCTTGCAAATAATGGTCAATCCACCAAATTCAGCCATATGAAAATCCTCCAATTGCTGTTATGCTTTTTCCTGGAATCCTCCCAATGCTGTTATGCTTTCTCCTGGAATCCTCCAAGTGCTATTACGCTTTTTCTTGACACGACGATTTTAACTAAACCACCTGTGTCATGTAAGTTGTTATACTTTTTCCTGGACACACCAATTTTAATCGATTTTAAACTGGCCACCGGTGTCCTGTAAATCATGTCCTGTGCAAACTGTACTTCAGATAGCAAACCTGCATATGTTGAACTACCTGCCGATTTTAACCTGGCCACCTGTGTCATGTAAATCATGTCTTGCGCAAACTGTGCTTGAAGCAACATGCCTGCATATGTTGAACTCCCTGCATATGTCCAAACTGTCTGAAAACACGGAAAATAAATGTAATTTTCTCCCGCATAAACTCTATCCCCGAGCTAGGAGTGTTGGCTTTGTTTTTTAACCCACTCTTCCTCTAATCACCTGCTCACCCGCTGTCTCTACGATGAAAGTGCACTCTCTCGCCCACTGTATGTGGAAATATATTTGGCTGCCATGACATCCCACTCTCAATATCGATAACCCAAGCACACACGCCCACGACCCACGCGCTTCTTTAAACAATTTCAAATTTGTAAAAATGACTATTACCATTTTATTAATATTTTTAAAGGGAAATAATGAAAGTGACGGATAACTAACTAATGTAACAACGGTACACATCAATGCTACTGTTTATTAATATTTTTAAATGCAAAGAATGAAAGCTACCGATAGCAAATGTAATTAGTGTATACATTTATTGAACACGCTACCCGCATTGATCGGAACACTACCCCCATCGATTGGAAATCTACCCCCATCGATTGGAAAGCTACCCCCATCGATTGAACAAAGACCTCAACACATCTCCAAATATTGGGAATATCCCAATAGCCCAAAATGTAATCCAGCAGGAATCGAACCTACAAATTTGAGCTTTAACCATTCAACCATATTTACAAAAGAATGCTCAATCCACCATATTCAGCCATATGAAAATCCTCCAATTGTTGTTATGCTTTTTCCTGGAATCCTCCCATTGTTGTTATGCTTTCTCCTGGAATCCTCCAAGTGCGGTTATGCTTTTTCCTGACACACCGATTTTAACTAAGCTACCTGTGTCATGTAAGTTGTTATGCTTTTTCCTGGACACACAAATTTTAATCGATTTTAACCTAGCCAGGGGTGTCATGTAAATCATGTCCTGTGCAAACTGGACTTCAGATAGAAATCTTACATATGTTGAACTGCCTCCTGATTTTAACCTAGCCACCTGTGTCATGTAAATCATTTCCTGTGCAAACTGTACTTCAGACAGCAAGCCTACATATGTTGAACTGCCTACATATGTCTAAACTGTCTGAAAACACGAAAAATAAATGTAATTTTCTCCTGCATAAACTCTATCCTCGAACTATGAGCGTTGGCTCTATTTTTTAACCTACTCTTCTTGTAATCACCTGCTCACGCACTGTCTCTACCATGACAGCCCACTCTCTCACCCGTCGTCTATGGAAATATCTTTGGCTGCCACGACAACCGACTCTCTCGCTCGTTGTCTGTGGAAATATCTTTGGCTACCACGACAGCCCACTCTTTCGCCCACTGTCTATGGAAATATCTTTGGTTGCCACGACAACCCACTCTCCAACCCAATCTCTCCCCCGTTGTATGTGGAAATATCTTTGGCTGCTACGATAGGCCACTCTCAACACCGATAACCAAAGCACACACTCCCACGAACTGCGCGCTTCTTAAAACAATTTCAAATTAATAAAAATGACCATTACCATTTTATTAACATTTTTATAGGGAAATAATGAAAGCCACAGATAACTAACTAATGTAACAATGGTACACATCAATGTTACCATTTATTAATATCTTTAAATGGAAACAATAAAAGCTACCAATAACAAATGTAATTAGTGTATACATTTATTGTACACACTGCCTCCATCGATCGAGACAAGCTACCCCCATTGATTGGAAAGCTATGCCCATCGATCGGAAAGCTACCCCCATCGATCGTGCAAGGACCTTAGCACATCTCCAAATATTACGAATAGCCCAATAGCCCTAAATGTAATCTAGCCAGAATCGAACATACGAATTTGAGCTTTAACCATTCAACCATATTTGCAAAAGAATGGTCAATCCACCATATCCAGCCATATGAAAATCCTCCAACTGTTGTTATGCTTTTTCCTGGAATCCTCCCATTGTTGTTATGCTTTCTCCTGGAATCCTCCAAGTGTTGTTATGCTTTTTCCTGACACACCGATTTTAACCAAGCCACCTTTGTCATGTAAGCTTTTATGCTTGAAAATAATAGTCAATCCACCATATTCAGCCATATGAAAATCCTCCAATTGCTGTTATGGCTTTTCGTGGAATCCTCCCATTGCTGTTACGCTTTCTCCTGGAATCCTCCAATTGCTGTTATGGCTTTTCCTGGAATCCTCCCATTGCTGTTACGCTTTCTCCTGGAGTCCTCCAAGTGCTGTTATGCTTTTTCCTGACAGACCAATTTTAACGAAGCCACCTGTGTCATGTACGCTGTTATGCTTTTTCCTGGACAAACTGATTTTAACGGATTTTAACCTAGCCACCGGTGTCATGCAAATCATGTCCTATTGTTATAGACATTTTTGTGCCTTACATCATGAAGCATGAAATGTCCATAATCTAAGGGATCCAAAGTCCCTAAACATGTTGTTCCTACCCCTAGAGGAACAAGGTCATCAAACCACAGCACTGAAAATCAGTTCTCCACCTGAAAACACTCAAAAACAAGCAAATTCTGGATCATGTCAACTGCTCCACTGAGCATCTGTGCTGAATGTCAAGTGATCCACTCTGTACCTGCGTTGAATGTCAACTCCAACAAAGGCTACCTGCGCTGAGCGAGATTTGACATGTGGAAGTCTCATTCCTCAATGTGTCAGTGCCTAGGAAGCTTCCAAAGTGACACTTGGATCAGGGAATTCACCTAGTGATGAGTAAGAGGTTCTTAAACTCCAAGTGGAAGCAAGGATCTCCAAGTGGACTCAAGAACTGAAGAATAACTGAAGTGGGAGAGGACACTAGTCAGCTCTCAAGCTGACTCATCCTTTCTCCAAAACTCCTATATATAGAGCTCTCTCATGAGGTCTAAGGAGGCTGGAATCTTGTGAATGTAAGGAAGTGCTGTTGGTTTGAGTTTAGAACTATTGGGTGATTGCTTTGAAGGAGGTGAAGAGGAGATTTCTTTCTGTTGGGAGGTGTTGCTGGATTGGGCCTCTTATGGTTGTAACACTTCCTGAACTTTACTTCTTCCATTAATAAAGCATTTGAGGTTCTTCTATATGCATGTGTCTCAATGGTGTATTGTTATACTTGTGTATTTGATTTATTCTAATCCTTGAATCAATTATGAATGTATGCTTCTTGTAGTTTCCCTTTCTTGCCATTTTGCAGGATCTTGGTGTAGCTGGGCCAGTGAAAGAGCAAGGAGCTGGGAGCAAGCAGCAAGGAGAGAAGATTGGATCAACCATTAGCAGAAGACATCGGTTAGTGGACCTCTTTCTCCCCTATTTTACTTTCATAAAGAAGAAACCTTAGATAGCTTTGCTTCGGTTGTTGCTGAGGTACTATCACCCTTAGAGTGGGATAGGGTCATTCCGTATTGGATACTTTTCCCAACAACAAATTGGCGACTCCGCTGGGGATCGTATCTTATTGGTTGCTTGTGTTTTTGCTATTCATTTCATAAACACAGGGAGTACCGAATTGAACTGCATTTGGATCTTTCAAATGCAAAGTAGAGGGCAGTTACTCTAGCTCAGTTTCTGGGCATGTTTATGATCTGAAGAGCTGATCCACAAGGACTCTGAACAGCTCTTAGTAATAGCTTTTCATCCTCCTAATTACCCTTTAGTGTGTACTTGATTGATAGCTTCTGATTTGGCCAAAAACTGTGAATTTTTGAGCAATATGTGACCCAGGAACCAAGAGAAATGCAAGTTTCTCGCTTCATTGCAGGCACTGTGAAGGCAGTCTGCATTTCAGCGCAGTTCCCGAAGGGGCTACCTGCGCTGAATGTCAAACTGACAGTGTACTACCTACGCTGAACCAGTCTTGCCTTGTGCTACTGGGGTTCCCTGCTGTTTCTTGCCCTGTTTTCACCCTTGTTTTTGCAGCCTGTTATCAGTCAATGTACCTATCTGAAACCAACTTTCCTTGCCACTATTCCGCCTCGGTTGTATAAAGAAACTGTGATTGTTCTTTCAGTATTTCTTACATCATTTGCAGTTTCCCATAACGAAAAGTGAACTAGTCTTGCTGTGGCCTCTTAGATCTAGACCTGTGATAAGTGTCGTATTGATCTTAAGAGTTAGCTTGTTTGCTGTTCATAGCTGATTGAGCTTTTGCTTTCGTCATATGGTTTGAATTTATGTATTTCTAGTGTTGAAACAAGTAAATCTTAAGGTGTCTTTTGATTTTGGACGAAACTTGTTTGCTTTCACTTGAAATTGAATTCAAAATTATACAACAGCTTTCTTTTTGTAATACACCAACATTAAGAAAGAGAAAAGAAATACCTGCATTGTGCATGTGCATTTTGACAGCTTGCATGTTGGTTTAGGGAAAAGTGCATTAGTGTGTGCTCTATGATCTGTGTGAAAAGATGATGCCTTTCTTTTCCCTCAGTAGTTAAGATTTTCAAAGTTGAAAGATTGAAAAGCTTGCTTATCATCTTAGACTACATTTAGGAAGTTGTATTATACATCTCGTGGTGATCCATAAAGGCAAACTGCTAAACAAGATCAACTTAAAATGAATTGAATTTACATAACAACACTTTGGAACATAACGCAAACACATAGAGGTCTAAGCTAGAGACGTGTTCCGGCGTCGTTAAACGTGATATCTTAGCATTGAGTGGTTGGGTGATTCCTCCATGGTGAAGCGATAAGTATCAATACGGACTTGTGCTCCCACGTACCGTCGCATATATATTGGGAGACCCCTATAGGAACAAATCCTTTATCCTTAGGAAGCCGTGTTGGCTGCCCTACTGATCGCGATGCAGTGAACACAGCATTCACGAAGATCGACCACCCGTACCGTAAAACGTATTCTGTGGTTTCGCGAAAGGTTTGGCACACCCTCTGCCTAGATCTCCAGAGCAGTTTCTTTTGGCCTTTTCCAAACTCTATAACTGAAAAAGTCCAGCCGAGCATTTGTCACTTCAGGCTCGTTAAAACATCGAAGGAGACTAGAGTCATCTTTAGCTTTTTCTCGACTCTTAAAAAGTGAAGAAGCAAGTTGTGTCTAAAAGCGTCGTTATAAAATTTATTTTAAACGGAACATAATCACCTCCTATTCCTGCGTTGATCTGTAGGTTGAGAACATGGAACGCCCCGACCAAGGAATTCCCCATGATGGAAATCCTAGTCCTTTCTCCTCTTGGGGAGAAGTTGGTGCGCCCCACATGGCCACATTGTCGCTTCCAGGACTGACGATTGGCCTGGCAATTTGGCTATTCTCAACCAATGTAGTTCAGAACACCATGGTTCCTTAACAGTCGAGTCAACAGTTAGATCAGTCTAGAGCTGCCCACCAGCCTTCTACTTCCTATAACTCTTCCTCCAATCCCTCGTCTTCGCAAGGTAGAGTCGGCAAAAGCCAAGCTCCCATGGAGAAGAAGGAGAAGAAGAAGAGAGAGAAGAAGAAGAAGGAACCTAAGGTGACTGGGGGCAAGCAAAAGACATCTGACAAAAATCCACACACAGCACAGACCGGGCCTAAATCGCCATGTGTCATATGTAGAGGAGACCACTTCCATAGAGATTGTCCCTGTATTCCCCGGATACTAAGGGACTGGTCCCCTCGTTTGCACAATTCGGGAGCATCAACCTCTGATAGCCATGTTGAATGCTTACCGTCAACCAGCGAAAGTGAAGGTTCAAGACAAAGAGGGGGAGTAAGATCCCCCTGCAGATTGTGTGAAGGCGATCATGCCATCCACCGTTGTCCCTTCTTAGACGAAGCGAAGAGAGTTTTGGAAGATCGTCCGGTTTCACCGTTGAGACTTCCTCCTGGATACAAAAAACTCGTGCCAAGTCCTTCGTTGGTTGAGAATACAGCTGGCCCGCTCAAGTGGTCGGCTGAAGCGTCAGTCACTGAAAATGAACCTACTGAATCCAGACTAGACGAAAGTCTAAAGGTCGAAACGGCAGTTGACCTGGTTCTCCTTTTAGAAGTTTCATCTTCAAATGACACCGTCACTGAAGATTCATCTTCAAATGACACCCTCACTGAAGAGAATAAGGATGACACCATCCAAATTCTTTTCATCAACACAGACTCTGATGAGCATCAGGGCAATGCGCCCATTCCTTTATCGCAGGAAGGAACATCGTCAGGGTCATATCCGGCCGTGTATTCGGTCCCACCACCAAGCAACCTGGTTGTATCCTTTGATTGGAATCAACTAGGCAGACCCCGGTTGCCAGCCAGTATACCATTCAGAATCATAGTCCAAATATACAGAATGGTAATGGCTGGCACTATCATTGATGAAGGGGCATCTGTGAGTATCCTTTCCTCTATTTCTTGGAAAGCAGTGGGTTCCCCGGTGCTTTTGCCTGAGATAAGAAATCTCTCAGGTTTTGATAAAGGAACCAGTCGACCATTAGGGATCCTCCCCAATGTGCCTGTTACATTGAAAGGGAAGACCATTCAAATGAATGTGATGGTCGTTCAAGGACCCTTGGATTATAACCTACTCCTTGGACGAGACTATATATATTGCATGGGAGCAGTAGTCTCCTCACTCTTTAGAGTAATGTGTTTTCCACACGAAGGAAGAATGGTCAAGCTCGTAGACCAACTTTCATTTCCAGGATCACGCATCGCAAATAGTCAAATACCAACCTTGAATGGTCTATTCAATCAGGAAATGTCTCCACCCCCAGTCCTCCTTCCCGATGAGTGCGAGTGATTCGGAAAGATGGGACTGGAACCCAGGGGGCATGCATCCTGGTCTGCTTCGGGCAGAAAAAACCCTGGGTATAAAGTAGAATTTCCGCGGGAGAATATGACTAGTCCGTACCCCGTCCGAAGAGGAGAGAGGGTTGTTCTAGAATAGGATTCTTTTTTCAAAGTTATGTGAGTGGAATAATCTACTTTTCACTCACCGTTGTCTATTTTGGTAGACAGTGCCGAGGAAATGTTTTCGTTTGAAGAAGTTAACAAAACAATCTTTGGGTAACCAGAAAGAGGCAAGCCTCACCCTTTAAAACAAATGTTTTGACGGATAAGTAGGGGCAGCCTTGAAATTGTACTTTACACCTAGGGGCATGCAACCTTTTGGAGTGCAAGCAAGGGACGACTATTTATTTTTTAAATTTTTAGGTCCTCCCTTTAAACCTGTTGATCTAACCCTTTAAACTCATAGGATTGGCTGTTTCCGAACTTGCATAAAGAAAGGATATGGAGTAGAGCTCAGTGAGATGAAACTCCTTAAAAAATAGAGATCTCACAAGAGACATTTCTTATCTTATGACTGGTATATCGAGCAGTTTTAACACATAGTTCATGCTCGTTAAAAAATAAACGCAAGATCCGAGCAGTTTTAGCACATAGTTCATGCTCGTTAAAAAATAAACATAAGGTTGTGAGCAGGCTTTCCCTTAGAATTCAAGCTCATCCAGAAAAAATGAACCGGTAAATAACCATTGTGATCGTAAATTCATCAACCATAAAAATCCTTGGTCGTGTTTGCACTTGTCACCTCCACCGTCATTTGGCCGATCGTTCACCTCCATATGATTGTTTACCCATTTTGAGGAACAGCTGCGAAGAGCGATTTCACCTAGCCATCCTTGTGACATTGCCGTGATTGGAAAATTCCAACCTGTACCTGGGATCTGCTGCTATCCCTGTTCATCAGTCGTTCCTCAAAAGACGAGTCTTCTTTGAGCTCTTTTCATCTGACTCGTAAAATATGAAAAGTTTGCTGAGTTTTGGCCTTCCAGCTCGTTAAAGTGACCGGAAGAGCTATCCCTCCTCTAGATTTTAATCTTTTTGGACGTGAGGGATTATTGCACAAAAAGATCGAGCGCTTGTTTTGTTCGGCTCGTTAAAAGTACCGAAAACTCATCCCTTCTGTATTGTTTTATACTTTTTCGGACTTAAGGGATTAGATGACGAAAAAGGAATTTTGGAGTTAACTTTCTGTACCTTTTTAGACTCTCTAAAAATGAAAAGGACCGAGTTTTCCTTGTCGTTAGACTCGTTAAAATGATTAACTAGCGACAAACTTGTCTTTAGACGAGAACGAGTTTCCCTTTCACTAGGCTCGTTAAAACATAGCGATGGGCTTGCCCGAAGGGCAGGTTATAGAACAAGCATATGTTATCCTCCTCAAGCTTGACAAAAATAAAGAGGTACTGGTCAGAAATGACTGGGGAAAAATTGGGAGAATCTCAAAGCTTTAATGGTGCAAGTCGCTCTTGAACATGACACTTTTCCTCCGTACCACATCGGGTTGGGTTGTTTCATTCACCGGTCTCATCACCATGGTCTTCGCCAAACCATCCATTTGGGGTAATGCTACCGATCCATCGCATCAATGTCGTTATATGTTCAAGAGATGTTGTTCAGAAAGAGTCAACCGTGTCCCATCCACTACCATACATTATCCTTCATCCATTCATGACCGCCACCCTGAATCATATGTCACAGATTGTTTTCACCTCCACTAAAATCATTAGCTCCGTTCCGTGTCACTGATGTGGGATTCATTAAGGCCCTCCTTTGACGGATCGCTTCTTGTCGACATCAGCTCATTATCCAAGAAGTTGATCTAGGAACAACCCCTTCAGTACTTTGAAGCTTGCATGCCTCAATGGAAAGTTTCTCACTTCCGGCGACAGGTATACATCAATGACCTTTGACCAGAAGACTTTGCGTGGTGTTCGACGCCAAGTCCTATATTCACACCACGTGAATTGTACTGCAGTACCTTGAGGGTCATTATCATTATCGGTGATTCCTCTCGCGCTTGTTAACGGTTTACATCATTGACCGGTAATCAAGCGATGTCTTTCCATGTTCGACTTCAGCGCAATTCTCACATGGATCGACTTGTACTTAGAGTGAAGATCGAACGAGTTTGAAGACCCCGGATCTAGTTTCATCCTTCCGGGCTGCGATATATATTCAGGAAATATAAAGACATTTGACACGTACATCATTGCAGCAGATGATCATCCTACTCAAAGGATGATAATTTCAGCAGAGAATTATCAGTCTACCATCAGACGATCATCTGTTCTATGTACCAAAATGAATTTATAAAGCTGAGCATGGGAATGCCCGCCTTAGCTAGATCATGAAAGCAGAATGAAAAATAATGTATTGTATTGTATTTTATTACAGGTCACCTCTCAGCGATTGAATGAACTTCGGATCCTCTGGATAAAGCATTTCACCCGCTAAACGACCTCATACTTTAGGGGGCAACTATTATAGACATTTTTGTGCCTTACAGCATGAAGCATGAAATGTCCATAATCTAAGGGATCCAAAGTCCCTAAACATGTTGTTCCTACCCCTAGAGGAACAAGGTCAGCAAACCACAGCACTGAAAATCAGTTCTCCACCTGAAAACACTCAAAAACAAGCAAATTCTGGATCATGTCAACTGCTCCACTGAGCATCTGCGCTGAATGTCAAGTGCTCCACTCTGTACCTGCGTTGAATGTCAACTCCAACAAAGGCTACCTACACTGAGCGAGATTTGACATGTGGAAGTCTCATTCCTCAATGTGTCAGTGCCGAGGAAGCTTCCAAAGTGACACTTGCATCAGGGAATTCGCCTAGTGATGAGTAAGAGGTTCTTAAACTCCAAGTGGAAGCAAGGATCTCCAAGTGGACTCAAGAACTGAAGAATAACTGAAGTGGGAGAGGACACTAGTCAGCTCTCAAGCTGACTCATCCTTTCTCCAAAACTCCTATATATAGAGCTCTCTCATGAGGTCTAAGGAGGCTGGAATCTTGTGAATGTAAGGAAGTGCTGTTGGTTTGAGTTTAGAACTATTGGGTGATTGCTTTGAAGGAGATGAAGAGGAGATTTCTTTCTGCTGGGAGGTGTTGTTGGATTGGGCCTCTTATGGTTGTAACACTTCCTGAACTTTACTTCTTCCATTAATAAAGCATTTGAGGTTCTTCTATAAGCATGTGTCTCAATGGTGTATTGTTATACTTGTGTATTTGATTTATTCTAATCCTTGAATCAATTATGAATGTATGCTTCTTGTAGTTTCCCTTTCTTGCCATTTTGTAGGATCTTAGTGTAGCTGGGCCAATGAAAGAGCAAGGAGCTGGGAGCAAGCAGCAAGGAGAGAAGATTGGATCAACCATTAGCGGAAGACATCGGTTAGTGGACCTCTTTCTCCCCTATTTTACTTTCATAAAGAAGAAATCTTAGATAGCTTTGCTTCGGTTGTTGCTGAGGTACTATCACCCTTAGAGTGGGATAGGGTCATTCCGTATTGGATACTTTTCCCAACAACACCTGTGCAAACTGTACTTTAGACAACAAGCTTGCATATGTTGAACTGCCTACCGATTTTAACCTAGCCACCTGTGTCATGTAAATCATGTCGTGTGCAAACTGTACTTAAGATAGCAAGCCTGCATATGTTGAACTCCCTGCATATGTTTGAAGTGTCTGAAAACATGAAAAATAAATGTAATTTTTTCCCGCATAAACTCTATCCCCAAACTGGGAGCATTGGCTCTGTTTTTTAACCCACTCTTCCTCTAATCACCTGCTCACCCACTGTCTCTACAATGACAGCCCACTCTCTTGCCCGCTATATCTGGAAATATCTTTGGCTGCCACGACAACCCACTCTCAACATCGATAACCCAAGCACACATGCCCATGACCCGACGCTTCTTAAAACAATTTCAAATTAGTAAAAATGACTATTACCATTTTATTAATATTTTAAAAGGGAAATAATGAAAGCGACGGATAACTAACTAATGTAACAAAGCTACACATCAATGTTACCATTTATTAATATTTTTAAATGGAAAGAATGAAAGCTACCGATAACAAATGTAATTAGTGTATACATTTATTGTACAAACTACCTCCATCGATTGCGAAAAGCTACCTTGATCAATCGGAAAGCTATTCCCATTGATCGAGCAAAGACCTGATCGATCGGAAAGCTACCCCCATCGATCGGAACACTACCCCCATCGATCGGAAAGCTACCTTTCTCCTGGAATCCTCCAAGTGTTGTTATGCTTTCTCCTGACACACTGATTTTAACCAAGCCACATGTGTCATGTAAGTTGTTATGCTTGCAAATAATGGTCAATCCACCATATTCAGCCATATGTAAATCCTCCAATTGCTGTTACGCATTTTCCTGGAATCCTCCCACTGCTGTTATGCTTTCTCCTGGAATCCTCCAAGTGCTATTATGCTTTTTCCTGACACACCAATTTTAACTAAGCCACTTGTGTCATGTAAGTTGTTATGATTTTTCCTAGACACACCAATTTTAACTGATTTTAACCTAGCCACCGGTGTCATGTAAATGATGTCTTGTGCAAATTTTACTTCAGACAGCAAGCCTACATATGTTGAACTACCTGCCAATTTTAACCTAGCCACCTGTGTCATGTAAATAACGTACTGTGCAAACTATACTTCAGACAACCAGCCTGCATATGTTGAAATCTCTGCATATGTCTGCACTGTCTGAAAGCATGAAAAATAAATGTAATTTTCTCAAGAATAAACTCTATCCCCGAACTGGGAGCATTGGCTCTATTTTTTAACCCACTCTTCCTCTAATTACCTGCTCACCCACTGTCTCTACCATGAGAACGCACTCTCTCACCCACTAGCTATGGAAATATCTTTGGCTGCCACCAAAGCCCACTCTCTCGTCCGCTGTCTGTGGAAATATCTTTGGCCCCCAAGATAGCCCACTCTCTCGCCCGTTTTCTGTTGAAATATCTTTGGCTGCCACGACAGCCCACTCTCTCGCCCGCTGTATGTGGAAATATCTTTGGCTGCCACGACAACCCACTCTCAACACCGATAACCCAAGCACACTCACCCATGACCCGCACGCTTCTTAAAACAATTTCAAATTAATAAAATTAACTAGTACGATTTTATTAATATTTTTAAAGGGAAATAATGAAAGCGATGGATAACTAACTAATGTAACAATGGTACACATCAATGTTACCGTTTATTAATATTTTTAAATGGAAAGAATGAAAGCTACCGATAACAAATGTAATTAGTGTATACATTTATTGTACACACTACCCCCATGGATCGAGCAAAGCTACCCTCATGAACTCGCATGGTTGTATCACCGCCTGAACCTTACTTCCATATATTAATAAAGCATTTGAGGTTCTTCTATTCGCATGTGTTTCAATGATGTATTGTCTTACTTGCGTCTTTGATTTATGCTAATCCTTGAATCATTTATGCATGCATGCTTCTTGCAGTTTCCTTTTCTTGTCTTATTTGCAGGATCTCGTGTAGCTGGGCCCGTGAAAAGACTTGGAGCTGGGAGCAAGCGGCAAACAAAGGAGATAGGATCGACCATTTGCGTAAGACATCGGCAAGTGGATCTCTCCCTTTTATCTCTTGCATGTCATAAAGAAGAAACTTTAGATAGCTTTGCTTTCAGCTGTTGCTAAGGAACTGTCACCCTTAGAGTGGGTTAGGGTCATTTCGAGTTGGATACTTTCCCCCACAATAGACTGGCGACTCCGCTGGGGATCGTGTCTTGTTGGTAGCTTGTGTTTCTTGCTATTCATTTCTTAAACAAAAGAGTACCGAATCGAACTGCATGCGAGTCCTTCGAATGCAAAGTAGAGGGCAGCTACTCTAGCCCAGTGCTGGGCATGTTTATGATTTGAAGAGCTGATCCACAAGGACTCTTTTTTGCTCTTAGTGATAGTGTTCATCTTCCTTTAATCATCCTCTAGAGTATACTTGACTGATAGCAACTGATTTGGCCAAAAACCGTTCATTTTTTAGCAAACTGTGAGCCGGAATCTGAGAGAGATGAGAGTTGTCTCATCAGTGCAGCTGCAACAAAGGCTACCTGCACTGACAACGCAGGTCCCGAAGGGGCTACCTGCGCTGCATCTCAGATTGACAGTGCAGCACCTGCGCTGATCCAGTTTTGCCTTGTGCGGCTGGGATTACCCACTGTCTGTTGCCCAGTTTTCAGTATTGTTTTTGCAGCCTGTTGTCAGCCTATATACCCAGCTGAAACCACTTCTCTTTGCCTTCATTCCCCCTCAGTTGTATGAAGAAACCGTGATTGTTCTTATTGTATTTCTTGCTGTCATTCACTGTTTCCCATAGCGAAAGTGAACTAGTCTTGCTATGACCTCTTGGATCTAGACCTGTGAGAAAGTGTTGTTGTGATTCTAAGAGCTAGTTTATTGCTGTTCATAGCTGCTTGAGCATTTGCTTTCGTTATATGGTTCGAATTTCAGTATTTCTTGTGTTGAAACGAGTGAATCTTAAGGTGTTCTTTTGATTATTGGACAAAACTTGTTTGCTTACGCTTGAAATCGAATTCGAAATTATACAACAACTTTCTTTTTGTATACATCAACATTAAGGAAGAAGAAAAGAAATACTTGCATTGTGCATGTGCATTTTGACAGTTTGCATGTCGATTTAGGAAAAGTGCATCAGTGTGTGCTCTATGATCTGTTTGAAAAGATGATGTCTTTCTTTTCCTTCAGTAGTTAAGGTTTTCATAAGTTGAAAGAATTGAAAAAGCTTGCTTATCATTCTTAGACTGCATTTAGGAGTTGTATCATACATCACGTGGTGATCCTTAAAGGCAAACTGCTAAGCAAGATCAACCTAAAAAGAACTGAATTTATCTAACAACGCTTTGAAACATAACGAAACACAGTAGAGGTCTAGGTAGAGACGTGAACCAGCGTCGTTAAACATAGTGACTGTCGATCTCTACGAAGGTGGGTGATTCCTCCTGAGGGACGATAGCACTAATACGGACTTGTGCCCCCGCGTACCGTCGCATATATTGGGGGACCCCTATAGGAAAAAAGCCTTTATCCATAGGAAGCCGTGTCGGCCGCCCCACTGATCGCGATGCAGTGAACACAACATTCACGAAGATCGACCACTCGTACCGTAAAACGTATTCTGTGGTTTCACGAAAGGTTTGGCACACCCTTGCCTAGAACTCCAGATTAGTTTCTTTTGGCCTTTTTCAAACCCTATAACTGAAAATGTCCATCCGAGCATTTGTCACTTCGGGCTCTGTTAACACCCAGGTTGTTCCCTATGACTCCCAAGGGAATACGGCCGGGGTAACCACTAACCAATCTTTGGGTTACAGTTCCTAGCCTAACTGCAACCAGAGAGGGCTCTCTCTTTGTGATTTGTCTCTGTTATGATGGTGTTTTTGGCTAGCTATGATGCTCAGGTTTTGTTTATGTTTTTGGTTGAAGGATTTCTTTCAGGTCTTATGATGTAGTGTTTAGATAGTGAGATACCATTGGGCAATGGAGTCTGGATGCTGTGAAATGATCTGATACGTTGGGTGGTGCTCTAACTGCAAGGCCTATTGTGTATTTAGACAAACAAAATTAAACTTGAATGGTGATGTATGTCAACCAACAGAAAGCAATTGAGAATTTTCTATTAAGTTGGTGAGGTGAAAGTGGACACACTGCACAGGAGCAAAGCTTGAATTCCTGTGACAAAGGCCACTGTGAAAGGTGTATTCTGAAAGTGCAGCAATTAAGAATTACACTTTATATAGATTACAGCTGAAGAAAACATTTATAAACAACACAGACTGAACTCAGGGTACTTAGTGAGTAAATCCTGAAAGTTATTCTTTTTCTTTGTTGCTTAGTATTGGAAATCAGACGACATATATGGATTATAATACAACAACTAATTGACAGAGAGAGATACAGAGACTTATTGTATGGTGAAATACACAGGAATCCAGCAGTCATCAATAGGCATCAGAACGCATTCAACACTTCAGACATCCGAGAAATTCCATCGCTTTCTTTATTAGACTTTTAGAACAGATTACAGCATAAGAACTTCTTCAGGAGAAATCAACAACAACCCTTGCAATCTCATGCGAAGGGGACTTTATAGGAATGTGTATACAAAATATCTCAGGCATTGAGTCATCTGAGAGAGAAAATATCTTCATTACTACGTTCAGAAAGTAGACAAGAAGTTATTACAACTTTGAATGCAGCGTAAATGCTCTTTATGTCTGTCAGAGGATTGTTTTGACTTTTGAGAGTCACTGAGTCGGTTGCATCACTCTGTTTTAATTCTGGAAATACGCATTTACTTTTGGCTGCGCAGTGCATTCTCGGGTTTGCCAGCTGTGGTCTTCTATCTCTGCTTTGTTGGCCGCTACATCCGCTGAGTTGGCTCAGCTTTGATCTATGCTGCATGCTGACTTTGTTGAACTGTGCTTTTCATAATAATTTGTAAAAAACAGAAATTGGTGAATGCCTCACTGTTTATAAAATTCTCTGTATTGCATCTGTCCACCATTCCTGTGTAGGGAGCTGATGCCTGAGGATGGCCTCCATTGTCTCTTCTGCTTCTGTATATTTGAAAAAATTTGGGGCCACGTCAAACAAGTGATTAATTTCATTCATTATAAAAAATATATTTTCTATTTTACCATAGAAAACCTGCCCTGTAATAGGCCCTGTGTCTTCTGAAGTGCTGGCCTTCTCATTGATCTGTGCTGAGGCAAAAACATTTACTCTTTTAGCATACTGTTCATGGGTGAATAATTTCCCTCTGCTGTTCAGTAAGCTAGGGAGCCCTCTACTCTGCAATACCTGAAATTTCTCCATGAACCTGTTCACCTCTATCTGCATATCCTGGGTTCTTCTGTCCAATGTCTGCACCAGATTTCTAAGAGTAAGAACCCTCTTGATCAGTTGAATAGTCTCAGTTCTATTTGTGATTCCAATGGTGGCTAACTGAGAACTTGTTTTGTGGTTAAGCACATTGATCATTCTTGTAGCAACTTCAGGCATATTTCCTAATAAGGCTCTTGATGTTCGGATTTCCTTCTGTGCCTTTGGGATGAGCTCCAGTTGCTCATGGATTGTCTCAATATATGGCCATTGGTTGGTGATGGATTGGCCAATATTGGACCATACCATTGCTCTGATCTCAGATATGATTTTATCTAGCTTGAGCTCATTCTCAAGCTCCTTGATCCTATCTTTAAGGGCTTTGATTTCCTTGCCCTTTTCTCCCACCTCTCTTTTTGCCTTATCATGCCTTTCATTGACCTTGGCCAGCTTATCTCTGGTTTCATGCAGCTCTGTCATCTGAGCTTCCAAGATTTGTATTTCATTCTTTAATTTCTGCATGTCTAGAGTGTGTGCCTGTTCAGTACTTGTAGGTGCTGCTGAAGTGGATGTAGCTGTTTGTTCAGGTTGTTGAGGTGGAGGCACAGTGGTAGGAGCAACATCCTCAAGATTGATGACTTGAGGAGGAGGCTGAGAAGTCTGACCCTCTTGTCTTTGCTTTAGTGCTGCTTGTAAGGCCGCTTGAGTAGCCTCAGACTCTCCTAATTTCTCTTGTGTCTGCAGGAGCTGCTTATATATAGATATTAGCAGATCTATGGCATCCTTTTCTATCCTTTGTTGGGCTACCTCATCTGTTTGGGGGTGAATGGTAGCTGGGAGCTTGACTTTCTTCCTTAATGCAGCCATGTCAGCATCCCTTAGTTTCAAGATCTCCTGTATCCCTTTGATGTCATTGGGGTTATGCCCAATTTCCACGATGATGTCCTCTAGGGATCTTATCCTGTTGTCTTTGGCCTGAGATGAAGCCCTCTCCAATTCTAGTTGAGAGGCTGTAGCATTGAGGCTGCTTGTTAATTTGTAATTCTCCAACGTTTTGTCTGCCAAGGAGGCATACACCATTTCGCCAGTTTGCTTGTGCAGCTCAATTTTATCCATTGGGTGGATGTCCTTGGCCAGGACCTCTAGATTAGTCCTGAGATAATCTGCAGTAGATTGTGGCTGGAGCGCTGTGGGTATGAAGTGAATCATAGTCAACTTGCCTTCGTCCACATCAAAGGCAGACATTAATCTTTGTTGGTTGGAGGGAGCCATTTTCAACAAATGGTTATATAATTTGACCTTCATGGGCTCACTCCTTCTTTTGATGTCTATAAATTGTTGTTTGATGCCTACCTCTCCTTCCCTCTGCTGGCTGGAGGAAGTGACCTCCCCTGCCATGGTTCTGTCCTATTCTTGGTGGAAGGAACTAACCGAGGCTTCCCTGCTGGGTGGGCCCATACCCATTGCTTGTCTAATTGCCGCATCATCCTCTGAGAAGTCATTTAATCTCTGTCTCTTCTCCCCTTGGTTGATGGATGAAGTCATGGGTGTTTCTCTGTCCCTTTTTCTACTTAGGTCCTCCTTCTGTGGAGTTTGAAGGACTGAGGCATCAGTAATGTTTTCAGGCCTTTAGTGTTCTACATTTTGAGCCTGCTGCTCAGTGGTAGGTGGGGTATCTACCACTTTTTCTTGCTGTAAGGGCTGTTGTGTTTCAGGTTGCCCTCCTCCTTGCTGCTGTTGCTGCTTTTGGTGTTGCTGCTCTGCCTGTTCTTTCTCTCGCTGCTCTGGCTCAATCTCCATCACCTGTTCTTTTCCCTTCCCTGATATATTTCCAGCAACTCTTGTAGCTTGTTGTTGTGCGGTTGAAGAGGATGCTGCTGCTCCAATTTGTATGCTCGGCAGTGAGCTGACCTGTGAATAAAACTCAAGGTCAGCCATTTTCTTTATGTTTCTTAGAGCTCTTTGATTAAGCTCTTCTTCAGTAACAGCTTCTTCTAAAGTCCCTCTCCTCCATTTGCTTTGATTGGCATGTTTTTCTATGTGAGGAAGGCTGCAATGATCATAAGCAGACAATTTGTATTTAAGCCTCCTCATGGTAATGAAGTTGTTAGGGTCGTAAGGTTTCCATAGGAAGTTGTATTTGAGACCAAGGCCCCCAAGTATTCTATCTGCTTCCTTCCACCCTTCCTCCCTTTCGTTATAGAGGAAATGGCCAAGTTGACTTTTGACCTTTAGCTGTGCCTTCTTACCTTTGCCTGAAAAGTGGAACATATCCGCAAAGCCAAACTGCCTGAAGTATTCTAAGGCAAATAGCCTCATAGGCACAAATCTGGGTAGTCTAAATGGGGGCAACTCACACCCATATATTCTGATGACGGTGTGGTGTTGGTAGAAGTACCAATCCCTAATACTGTATGCTTTTGACAAATGCAGGAGTCTTTGCATCTCATCTGTCAATCTGGGAGGAGGTGAGCCCAAAAGTAGAGTCATGGCTGGATGAATGAAGTGATCAATGAACTCACAGTAGGTGTATGGAGAATAGCAAGTGAGGTGGAAAACAGATGTCCAGTACACCACATATCTCAGATTTCCCTATGCATCTTCTCTCTTCATTGGGAAGGAGAACTTCTCATGCTGGAAGTATAGAAGCAAATGATATATGTAGGAAGTGTATTTAAATACCCTATCTCTTGATAGGTTCATCAACTGATCATGCATCTTGTCTGAGATGTATGTGGCATAGTCATAGCAGACTGGTTTTCTACCTGGAGCAAACATGAGCATTGTGTGCATAACCGTTTCATCCACATATTCCACTGAATCATATCCCAGGATGGGACTGATCATGTCAACAAGGTCCAGGCCTAATTGGTTGAGGTAGACAGAGTTGATGGGAGGAGTTTGTACAGTGTCAGCTTTGATGAATAACTGGTTAAGCTTTGTAATCTGGGCCTCTGTTATTCTGGCTCCCTCTATTATCAAATCAGCTAGTGATAGAGGGACCAACTTCTTATCTGTTTTGAACTGCAGCATTTCCCTGATGGCTTCAGGGGTAATGAGAAACAGAATTGCACCTGAAGAATCAAGCACCACCCTCTGGGATGCATCATAATACTCAGCACATAGGTGGATGAGTTCTGGGAATTGGTTGACCTGAGGTAGCTTGAAGATTGGGAGAGAGGAATCCCAAATTCCCAAGATGTCTGTCCCATTCTGATGTTTGATTTTAATTTCATTTAGTATTTGGAGATGAAACCTGCTCCTGCTTAGCATTTCTTCTGATATGTTATAGTCTAAGTCAGCTAACGCTTTCCAGCCCAATGCTCTGTGAGGGGCATTCAGAGGAGCTACATTGAGGGCTATGGGAGCCACAGGGGGATCCATGTTTTCTTTAGGATTCTGTTCTTTCTAGGACTGGTGTTACTATGCAGAGTAACACAAAAGGAGCTTTTCTAAGGAAGATGGGAATTTCTGAGGAGAAAGAATGAAATAGGGAAGGATGCAGCAACTAAAATACTGCCTTAGAACCAATAGATGACTTGCAGAACTAAGCAGAGTTTGTTTATGAGGTAAATTGGCCTTTTGCAGGTAACTGGTTCACGATTGCGCGAACCAGTGGGTAATTTACGTTCAATTTGCCCAATGTGGTTTCCAAAATGTGTAATGGTAGCTCTGGTTCGGTATTACTGCTGGTTCAGCGGAGTTTTAGTGGTGAAATTGGCAATTTAAGGTCTGCTCACAGGTTATACGCGGAATTCACGGAAGAAATGGATTTGCAGAGTGGAAATGAAGAATACCTGTCGAATTCAGCCGGTGAAAACTTGCTAATGCGTGAAGGATGGACGTTCTGGCGGTCTGGAAGTCTTTTCAACGGGCTGGTGCAGTTTCGAACGTAAAATTGCATGCAGAACAGACAACAAAGCTTTTGCCAAAAATAACAAAAAACGCGACTTTTTGGCCTAAATATAGATTTTGGTGACTTTGGCGCGTTTTTGTGCTGACGTCAGCATGACGTCATAGGTGGGGTCAGGGTCGGATGACGTCAGCAGGACGTCATCCGGCCAGGTGGTGGGCTCTGGTTGGTCCACGGGGATGGCGAGGTGGCAGGATAGGTCGGCCAATGGATGAGCGGAGGGATGACGCGACGGCATGACTGGCGGTGACGTGGGGTGACGGGGCGATGACGTGGGGATGACTCAATGCAGGCGGAAAGGGAGAAACCGAAAACCGTCGGCGGTTTCATATCGCACCGCCTACGGTACGGTGGCGGTAAGTGTCAGTGGTACCTCCGATGGGCCGTGGAGGTGATGCGTGGCTGCCGCGTGACGTAGCCAAAATACGGCCGTCGGGAGATATCGTCCGGACAGCGGATAGGCTCCGATGCAGCGATGGCCGTCGGATCTGGAGGGGCATGATCTAACGGCTGTCGGAAGTTTGATGTGATTGGGGGATAGGACAGATGAGGATCGGATGTCGGAAAGGGTCCGATGTGACCAGAGCCGTCGGATCTAGAGTCGTTTGATCGGACGGTCATCGGGAGGACAAAGTGCTAGATAGGTACAGGGAGGGGGTGGGGATTATTTTATTATTTAGCCCGGGATCTGTGCATGGGCGGAAAACCTTGGATTTGTGGGTTTTTGTGAATTTTTGTGGAAATGCGCCTGCCCTCTGGACTTTGGGTAAAGGGAAAAAGTGGGTTTTTCACGATTTTTGGCCCTTTTGGAGCGGGTAAGGGTAGACACAAGGATTTCAGGGGGGTTTTCATGTGCAAATGGGGTTTTAAGGTGAGAAAATGGATTTGTGAAGGGGAGAGGGGTTTTGGGATTAGGTTTATCAAGATGACCAGGTGTCATTTGATCCCTGACACGGGACTATATGGATATAATGCCAAGGGGGAGGGATATTTATACAAAATTTGGGGTTTATACACCATGGTGTTAATACTAGTAGGGGAGAGGCAATATAGGGGATTTACATATTTAGAGTTAGAGTAAAAATGGATGGGGGAAGTGAATGGAGGGTGAAAATACTAAGTTTACTTGAAACTTACTTAGTTTAGGGAGTAGATCAAAATGAAAAGATTTTTAGACAAGAAATGTGGCTTTGGATGAACAAGAATCATTATGAAACCATGATCTTCCTCCCTGAATCTCAGCTCATAGAGGGATGTTAGCAATGAAAAGAAAGGGGGGAGGAGGGAGGTTAGTTATGGTCCTTGCTGTAACTTGATGAATATGCACACCTTGTCACTTGATAGACTTTGCCTTGGTAATCATAGTCAACATATCTGCAATGGTAACGATAGCCTTTTCTGCAACCACCACTACTTACCCAGCTATTTGCCTAGCATTTTTTATTTCTTCTTGGAGGGTGCACTTGGACTTGCAGACCCTTACTTGCCTTTTCTTTTCTTTGGCTTTTTCTTTTATTTTTCTATCTACTTCTAACCTTATTGCTTCCAAGGTCCCAGATTAAGCAGTTGGGAGCCTTATTTTCTCTACCTATGCTATTTGTCTGCCAAGATTAAACAGTTTGGACAGACTTCTTTCTCTAGTCTACAACTGGAAATTGAAAGCAAGGCATGATCCAGATTAGACTGTTGGATCATCCATAAAAAATAGAAACAAGGCCATCAAAGTTGAAACAAGGAGAAACTCTTTACATGCCTTGTGTTTCTAGGAAATATGGGATCTTTGCATAATCAAAGCAGAGCATATTTGGACTTTCCCTTGCCAATCATGAAATATGAAACCTATTGGTATAGGTATCTAACGGTGGCTCCACATGGGGATGGTGTTTCTTTTGGAAGACCAAGAACAACAGGTCAGATTGCCTTGCTCCATTGCTGCCCATATCATCCTTAAAGTTTGCTGCTTTGAAGTACCAAATTTTGTGCTTCCCTTCTTGGTAAACCTCTTATTCTATTTGCCTTTTGCTGGTTAGTCAATAACTTGGAAAATTGCATTTTTACAATCTAAACAGAAAATAATATGTACATCTACATATATACAAGGGAACCTCAGGTTGCACTCATGGGAAATAGTCAAAATAATGCTTCAGCATCCTGCCATTGATAGGACCTTCATCCAAGTCAGCTTCAGTTAGAATTTTGAGGAAATATGTATTATTACCTTGTACTGCTTGGACAGCAAATGGTCCTCTCCATAAGGAATCAAATTTTCCATGTTTTCCTTTCTCTTCTCTTCTTGCATCCCACTTGAGGACTTTATCACCAATATTGAAATTTTGTGCTTTGGTTCTCCTGTCAAAGGCCTTCTTTAATTTTTCTTGTAACCCTTGAACTCTGCTGAAAACCTGATCTCTAGTTTGCTGCAGACATATGATTTGATTTATCCTTCTTTGCATATCATTTGGTTCGGCTTGGTTTTCTTGAAGAAGCTTCATAACAGGCACTCCTATTGATGAGGGAAATTTGGCTTCTAGTCCATAAACCAACTCATATGGGCTGGTCCCAATTGATCTTTTGGTTGTTAGTCTATCTGCCCATAAGGCATTGACTAGTTTCTTGTGCCAATTCTTTTTGTTTTCTTCCAGCACCTTTTTTATGATGTTCACCAGGCTCTTGTTAGATGATTCCGCTAGGCCATTTCCTTGGGGATAGTATGCAGTAGAGTGACCTAAAGTAATATGATATTTGTGGCAGAAGTTCACCATTTTCTTGGATCTGAAAGCAGCAGCATTGTCTGTTATTATTTTGTCAGGACAGCCAAACCTAGCCAGTATGTTGTTCTCCAAAAATTGAATGATTACTGAGTCATTTGCTTGTCTGCATGGGGCAGCTACAATCCATTTGGTGAAGTAGTCTGTGGCTGTCAAAATCCATCTATGTTGGCCTGAAGATGAGGGATGAATTTCCCCAATGAAATCCAAGCCCCATTGTTGAAAAGGTCTCTCTGTTGCAATGGGTCTTAGGGGGAGTGGCAGCAACTGTCTTTTGCCCTCAAACACTTGGCATTTGTGGCATGAGGTTGTGAATTTCTTGACATCAGAGAGCATGGTGGGCCAGTAATAACCAGCCCTCAGTATTTTGTCCACAGTGGACTTCCAGTACAAATGTCCACCACAGTCTCCTGCATGAAAATCTTGTATGATATTGTTAGTTTCATTTTCCATTAAACAGTGCAGCAATATACCTTCATGGTTTTTCCAAAGTAAATTTCCATCCATCACACAAAATCTAGATGTTTTCATTTTTAAGAACCTACACTTAGTTCTGGACAGTCCTGGGGGAGCACACAGGTTTTGTAACACATAACAGATGTCAGAGTACCAAGGGGATTGTTCAAAGGCTACATTGATCTTTGGAGTCGCCAGCTCTGTTTCACTGTCCAGCTGATTGATATCTAGGGCTTGGAAATTTGCTTCTGTCATTAACTTGGCCAGACCTTGCCCTTTTATTAGCTTTGTAGGTTTTATTTCGATGTCAAATTCTAGTATGTTTGCAATCCATTTTCCTCTTCTGCCCTCTAGGTTCTCTTGAGTGAGTATGTCTTTTACAATAGGACTTGGCACATATGCTATGACATGGGAATAAAGGATATAAATCCTAAAATCCTTAATTGCTTTGACCAAAGCATAAGCTTGCTTTTCCATGATTTGGTATTTCAGAGGTGCGTCTCTAAGGGCTTTGCTAAAGAAAGCAATTGGTTTCTCATTTCCTTGGTCATCTTTTTGCAGCAAAACAGCAGCAATAGTATGCTGGGAGGCGAAAGAGAAAATGATAAAGTCTCTGTCAAACTGAGGATTGGTTAACACTAGGGTTTGAGTCAAGGCCAATTTTATACCTTCAAAGGCTTGATTTGCTTCAACAGTCCACTTTACTTTTGAATCCTTTTTTAACATGTTGTTTAATAATCTGATTAGTTCTGCTAAGTTTGGGATAAACCTTCTTAAGAAATTGATTTTTCCTAAGAATCCCTGCAACTCCTTGACATTCCTTGGGTGGGGCATCTGTAGGATAGCTTGTATCCTATCTGGGTCAATTCTTATGCCATCTTTTGAGATAATGTGTCCTAAGAGTTTACCTTCTTCCAAGCCAAATAATGATTTCTTGGGATTCAAGGAAATGCCATATTTCCTGCATGTTAGGAAAATCTGTCTCAAATGTTTCAGATGTTCTTGGTCAGATTTTGAAAAGGGTGTAAGATCATCTAAGTAAATGACTAGGAAGTCACGAATCTCTTTTGCAAAAGCAATATCCATTGCTCTTTGAAATGTTGCCCCTGCATTTTTCAATCCAAAGGGCATTTTTACATATTTGAAAGTTCCCCATGGGGTTGTAAATGCAGTTTTATCTTGGTCATCAGGGTGTACCAAGATTTGATTAAAGCCTGAGAATCCATCAAGTAATGACATCCTTGAAGCCCCCACCACTCTTTGGAGAATGTGATCCATTTTGGGTAAAGGGTAGTTATCTTTGAGTGATACTTGATTTAGATTCCTTAAGTCTACACAAAGTCTAATCTCACCAGTTTTCTTTCTTGTAGGGACTAAATTTGAAATCCACTCAGAGAACCTGATTGGTGCTATGATACCAGCTTTGAACATTTTTTGCAATTCCTTTTCAATGGAAGGAAGGAGTATAGGATTGATCCTTCTCAACTTCTGTTTGAATGGTTTTTGATTAGGCTTGAGGGGAATGGTATGCTGGATGACAGAAGTATCATAGGACTTTAGATCCTCATAACCCCATGCAAAAACATCTTGAAACTCTTTAAAGAGGTCAATGTATTTGGGTTTTTTATCAGGGGGCAAAGAAGCAGACAACTTTATTATTTTAGGCTTGTCAATGGTACCAATATTGCATTCTTCAACGGCTGCATCTAATGGCTGCATTTTTGGCTTCCTAGGGATGTCATTTGAATCAAAGATGTCCTCTAGCGGGGTAAGGCCTGTTGGAAGGAAATTGTCTTTGAGTTCTATGATTTCAGCTTCAGCGCTGGTCGCCTCCTCACAGTCAATTTGGAGAATTTGCTGAATGTTTTCGTTGTTGAAAATGGTTGGATTCAGTAACTGTTTTGCTGTTCTAGGTGATATTGGCTGAGCAGTCTGTTGAAACTGTATTTGTGATGGACTTACTCCATCAAGTATTTGTGATTGACTTGCTGACTCAGTGTCAACATTTAATCCTGCAAACTCTTGTTGTAAGGTTAGAAAATTGTTTATTTGCATATCATCCTCAAATACTTGCCATTCTTTGACATTGTTTGGAAGGGAGGGTCTGTACTTGACCTCGGCTGTGAAGCAGTTGTTGGGTTCCAGTGGAAATTTGAAGGTGCTGGCAAATGTTGCCAAAATGTGTGCATGGAGATTGTGGCTCCTTGAAATTTTTGTGATAAGGAACTCAGAGAAAGTGTCCAATAGTTCAATTACAGCAGACCTGTAAGACCTCAACCTTTTGTCATTGGTGACAAAATTTCCTTTCACTTGTTGAATCACTAGATCAGAATCTCCCATGATCGAGACCCTAGGAGCTTGTAATGACTTTGCTAGTTTGAGACCTAGTAACAGAGCTTCATACTATGCCATGTTATTAGTGCATCTAAAGTTTAATCTATAAGCTCTGCCTTCTGCATGGTTTTTCTCTTTGTTATGTATCCAAACTCCAACTCCTGCCCCTAACTTGTTGACTGAGCCATCAAATTCTAGGACCCACAGGATATCTTGCTGGAAAGGAGATTTAAAGATCTGTTCATGGGATGGCAATGTAAGCAGGAGTTGGGGTTTCTTCTCTAGCTTGTCTTCTAGGACAGTTTCATCACTTGTTTGAAAATCTTTGACAACTAGAGGAGGGGCAGTGTCGAGTGCTTGACTGATTGATGTTTTATGGGTGGTACTTCCTTGATTAATGTTTTGTTCTTGCATGAGTTTTTTAGTCCCAATATCATTGTTTGAGAGGCTTGCGTTGTCATTGAAGAGAATGAACGAGTCTATGTCTGAATGGATAGCATATATAGGAAAATTTTGGGGCTTTTCTTCACTGCTAACCATGTATTTCATGAGTGTTTCTCTGTAGAGCCTTTTTGGTTGCCCAAAGACAGAGATGGTGGCATATGACATATCTAATTGCAGGGAGACTTGGAGTTTAGCTCCCCATGATCTTGACAACAGCATCCCATATTTAGGTGGGATATCAGCGACTACAACATCTATTAGGATGGTTTTGTTAGGGTATTGAACCAGAGACACACATAAATCTTTTATTAGACCTAAACACTTGACTTGGCTGGAGTCAAAGGAAAACAGGTCCTTGTATGGTCTTGTTATATCCAAGTTCAATCTTTCCATGACTGCTTTTGGCATGAGGTTATGAGAGGCACCTGAGTCGAACATTGCATTATGCAGTATTTTGTCATGAATATGCAAGCTGACATAAAAAGGTAATATCCCTGTGACTACTGTTTTTCCATCTACCTCTGGGCCAAACAGTAATTCCGGAGTGTCATCTAACACATTTACGTCATCTTTGCTATTAGTGAGTTGAAGGGATTTCTTGATCTGTTGCTTATAGATGTCATGCTTGGCTAGCTCTGAGAGGGGAATTGCTATCTTTAGCTTGCCAATCTCTGTGCCTAGGTCAAAAGGTTTATCAGCTTGGGTTTTGGAGTTATGGATAGCAACCCTTTCTTTGTTCATTAAATCTTCTTGTTGGTTTTCATCTTGACTTCGAGACCTGCCCCTTTTACTCATGTCTTGAGGGGTAATATTTAAATCAGGGTGAGAGGACGAAGTTGCCATAGGCTGATGTAGTGGTGACAATAGTTCGGTGACCTCTTCAACCACTATTTCCTTTGTAGGCAAGTTTGTTTTGTCATTAGGTTCTGTGACTATGGTTCCTTTAGACTGCTGTTTATCCTTTATCTTTTCAGGCTGATTTACATTCACAGTCCTACTCCTTAGCTTGTACTGTTTATGGACTTCATAGACAGCAGTATCATATCCTTGTTTAAAATCAAAGGATTCTCCTGATTTAGTTTGGAATGTTTTGATTTCATCATCTTCATGATCCTCTTGTGTTAAGAAAACTTGGCTTTTACCATCTAGACCCATTAGATTAATCTCAGGATCTTCATTGAGTTCATTAGATGTGGAAGTTTCTGCATAATTTTCTTGGAAAGGGGGTCTAATATCTTGGTCAGCACTTGTCTTACCCATGTTTGGGTTTTGAGTTCTCCTAAAATTCGGATTTCTAGGAGGGTTGTTTTGTGGTGCTTCCCATGATGATTTTCTTTCAACCGATTCCACTCTTTCACCCAATCTCTTCATGCTATTTAGTATTGCATCCAGCTTTTGATCAAAGCCCGAGGGTTCTTCTTTGAAGGCAGTCCTTTTTTCCAACCTTGCCCTGTTTCTTTTGGCAATTAGGTTGGCTTCCACTGTGACAGCAACCCTTTGAGCTTCTGCAAGGGTTGGAGGATCTCTTTCCTTCAACTGATAGGCCATATCAGGGTCAAAACCATCAGGAAATTTATATAAGGCTAAATCAGGAGGGGGCCTTAAGTTCTGTGGGATAGCATTATATACATTGTTAAACCTAGCACAATATTCCAAAACTGTCTCTTGGGGACCTCTCTTAATAGTGTCATATTCACCAAGTATGTGGAGAGGATCTTTCTTCTTCTCCCATCTGTTAGTAAAAGCTTGGTAAAGCTCATCAGGAGTTGTAATGGAGTTTGCATTCAGGGATCTAAACCAAGTTCTAACATCCCCAGTTAAGCTTTGAACAAAAATTCTCATTCTGACACTGTCATCATCTATTTCATAGGTCTCAAAATGGTCTTGCATCTTCTTAGCATGCTGAACAGCTGTCAGAGGGCCGTTGGAGTCAAAAAATGAGATTTTGGTTTGGTAGTCTTGGGGTAAAGCTGCAGCATTAGCTGGTATCTGCAGAGGTGCATACCTGTTAGCCATATTTAGGGGATTTAGAGGGTTGATAGGAACAAACGGGACAACAGGGATCACTGGTATAACAGGGTTAATGGGATGAGTAGCTAATGGGAAACTGGTTAAAGGAGTATGTGCAGTGGATGAAGGTGTGAGAGGAGGACTTTGAGATGTTGATGGTGAACTAGGAGAACCTGGGACAGACCTAAAGAGGACTTTAAGTGGAGTAGAAAGGTTGGGAAAATCTGCAACTGAGGTCAAAATAGCAGGCTGGTCCTGCTTTTGTTGCTTCCTAATGTTTCTTCGGATGGTATTTGGATTATCAACAACGATGGGTGGATTAGGGTCAGGATTTGCCCTAGTGTGCCTTGGGTTTTTCTTGGGAGCCAGCTTCTAACTATTCTTTGAAACTTGTATAGGAAGTTTTATATATGCAAGGACTAGATGAGGATTTTGGAATTGCTATATATGTTTCAAAGCTAAGATGAAGATTCCCTAACTAGCTCTTCCCTAAAGCTGTCACTGTGGGACAGAAACAGTTCTAAGGCCTCTTGGCTGGTTTCAGGCTTGATGGTAACTTTGGAAGATAGATAGTAATTGAAAAATTCTAAGAAGTCCCCAGTGGAGTCGCCATTTATGTTAACACCCAGGTTGTTCCCTATGACTCCCAAGGGAATACGGCCGGGGTAACCACTAACCAATCTTTGGGTTACAGTTCCTAGCCTAACTGCAACCAGAGAGGGCTCTCTCTTTGTGATTTGTCTCTGTTATGATGGTGTTTTTGGCTAGCTATGATGCTCAGGTTTTGTTTATGTTTTTGGTTGAAGGATTTCTTTCAGGTCTTATGATGTAGTGTTTAGATAGTGAGATACCATTGGGCAATGGAGTCTGGATGCTGTGAAATGATCTGATACGTTGGGTGGTGCTCTAACTGCAAGGCCTATTGTGTATTTAGACAAACAAAATTTAAACTTGAATGGTGATGTATGTCAACCAACAGAAAGCAATTGAGAATTTTCTATTAAATTGGTGAGGTGAAACTGGACACACTGCACAGGAGAAAAGCTTGAATTCCTGTGACAAAGGTCACTGTGAAAGGTGTATTTTGAAAGTGCAGCAATTAAGAATTACACTTTATATAGATTACAGCTGAAGAAAACATTTATAAACAACACAGGCTGAACTCAGGGTACTTAGTGAGTAAATCCTGAAAGTTATTCTTTTTCTTTGTTGCTTAGTATTGGAAATCAGACGACATATATGGATTATAATACAACAACTAATTGACAGAGAGAGATACAGAGACTTATTGTATGGTGAAATACACAGGAATCCAGCAGTCATCAACAGGCATCAGAACGCATTCAACACTTCAGACATCCGAGAAATTCCATCGCTTTCTTTATTAGACTTTTAGAACAGATTACAGCATAAGAACTTCTTCAGGAGAAATCAACAACAACCCTTGCAATCTCATGCAAAGGGGACTTTATAGGAATGTGTATACAAAATATCTCAGGCATTGAGTCATCTGAGAGAGAAAATATCTTCATTACTACGTTCAAAAAGTAGAAAAGAAGTTATTACAACTTTGAATGCAGCGTAAATGCTCTTTATGTCTGTCAGAGGATTGTTTTGACTTTTGAGAGTCACTGAGTCGGTTGCATCACTCTGTTTTAATTCTGGAAATACGCATTTACTTTTGGCTGCGTAGTGCATTCTCGGGTTTGCTAGCTGTGGTCTTCTATCTCTGCTTTGTTGGCCGCTACATCCGCTGAGTTGGCTCAGCTTTGATCTATGCTGCATGCTGACTTTGTTGAACTGTGCTTTTCATAATAATTTGTAAAAAACAGAAATTGGCGAATGCCTCACTGTTTATAAAATTCTCTGTATTGCATCTGTCCACCATTCCTGTGTAGGGAGCTGATGCCTGAGGATGGCCTCCATTGTCTCTTCTGCTTCTGTATATTTGAAAAAATTTGGGGCCATGTCAAACAAGTGATTAATTTCATTCATTATAAAAAATAGATTTTCTATTTTACCATAGAAAACCTGCCCTGTAATAGGCCCTGTGTCTTCTGAAGTGCTGGCCTTCTCATTGATCTGTGCTGAGGCAAAAACATTTACTCTTTTAGCATACTGTTCATGGGTGAATAATTTCCCTCCGCTGTTCAGTAAGCTAGGGAGCCCTCTACTCTGCAATACCTGAAATTTCTCCATGAACCTGTTCACCTCTGTCTGCATATCCTGGGTTCTTCTATCCAATGTCTGCCCCAGATTTCTAAGAGTAAGAACCCTCTTGATCAGTTGAATAGTCTCAGTTCTATTTGTGATTCCAATGGTGGCTAACTAAGAACTTGTTTTGTGGTTAAGCACATTGATCATTCTTGTAGCAACTTCAGGCATATTTCCTAATAAGGCTCTTGATGTTTGGATTTCCTTCTATGCCTTTGGGATGAGCTCCAGTTGCTCATGGATTGTCTCAATATATGGCCATTGGTTGGTGATGGATTGGCCAATATTGCACCATACCATTGCTCTGATCTCAGATATGATTTTATCTAGCTTGAGCTCATTCTCAAGCTCCTTGATCCTATCTTTAAGGGCTTTGATTTCCTTGCCCTTTTCTCCCACCTCTCTTTTTGTCTTATCATGCCTTTCATTGAGCTTGGCCAGCTTATCTCTGGTTTCATGCAGCTCTGTCATCTGAGCTTCCAAGATTTGTATTTCATTCTTTAATTTCTGCATGTCTAGAGTGTGTGCCTGTTCGGTACTTGTAGGTGCTGCTGAAGTGGATGTAGCTGTTTGTTCAGGTTGTTGAGGTGGAGGCACAGTGGTAGGAGCAGCATCCTCAAGATTGATGACTTGAGGAGGAGGCTGAGAAGTCTGACCCTCTTGTCTTTGCTTTAGTGCTGCTTGTAAGGCCGCTTGAGTAGCCTCAGACTCTCCTAATTTCTCTTTTGTCTGCAGGAGCTGCTTATATATAGATATTAGCAGATCTGTGGCATCCTTTTCCATCCTTTGTTGGGCTACCTCATCTGTTTGGGGGTGAATGGTAGCTGGGAGCTTGACTTTCTTCCTTAATGCAGCCATGTCAGCATCCCTTAGTTTCAAGATCTCCTGTATCCCTTTGATGTCATTGGGGTTATGCCCAATTTCCACGATGATGTCCTCTAGGGATCTTATCCTGTTGTCTTTGGCCTGAGATGAAGCCCTCTCCAATTCTAGTTGAGAGGCTGTAGCATTGAGGCTGCTTGTTAATTTGTAATTCTCCAACGTTTTGTATGCCAAGGAGGCATACACCATTTCGCCAGTTTGCTTGTGCAGCTCAATTTTATCCATTGGGTGGATGTCCTTGGCCAGGACCTCTAGATTAGTCCTGAGATAATCTGCAGTAGATTGTGGCTGGAGCACTGTGGGTATGAAGTGACTCATAGTCAACTTGCCTTCGTCCACATCAAAGGCAGACATTAATCTTTGTTGGTTGGAGGGAGCCATTTTCAACAAATGGTTATATAATTTGACCTTCATGGGCTCACTCCTTCTTTTGATGTCTATAAACTGCTGTTTGATGCCTACCTCTCCTTCCCTCTGCTGGCTGGAGGAAGTGACCTCCCCTCCCATGGTTCTATCCTGTTCTTGGTGGAAGGAACTAACCGAGGCTTCCCTGCTGGGTGGGCCCATACCCATTGATTGTCTAATTGCCGCATCATCCTTTGAGAAGTCATTTAATCTCTGTCTCTTCTCCCCTTGGTTGATGGATGAAGTCATGGGTGTTTCTCTGTCCCTTTTTCTACTTAGGTCCTCCTTCTGTGGAGTTTGAAGGACCGAGGCATCAGTAATGTTTTCAGGCCTTGAGTGTTCTACATTTTGAGCCTGCTGCTCAGTGGTAGGTGGGGTATCTACCACTTTTTCTTGCTGTAAGGGCTGTTGTGTTTCAGGTTGCCCTCCTCCTTGCTGCTGTTGCTGCTTTTGGTGTTGCTGCTCTACCTGTTCTTTCTCTCGCTGCTCTGGCTCAATCTCCATCACCTGTTCTTTTCCCTTCCCTGATATATTTCCAGCAACTCTTGTAGCTTGCTGTTGTGCGGTTGAAGAGGATGCTGCTGCTCCAATTTGTATGCTCGGCAGTGAGCTGACCTGTGAATAAAACTCAAGGTCAGCCATTTTCTTTATGTTTCTTAGAGCTCTTTGATTAAGCTCTTCTTCAGTAACAGCTTCTTCTAAAGTCCCTCTCCTCCATTTGCTTTGATTGGCATGTTTTTCTATGTGAGGAAGGCTGCAATGATCATAAGCAGACAATTTGTATTTAAGCCTCCTCATGGTAATGAAGTTGTTAGGGTCGTAAGGTTTCCATAGGAAGTTGTATTTGAGACCAAGGCCCCCAAGTATTCTATCTGCTTCCTTCCACCCTTTCGTTATAGAGGAAATGGCCAAGTTGACTTTTGACCTTTAGCTGTGCCTTCTTACCTTTGCCTGAAAAGTGGAACATATCCACAAAGCCAAACTGCCTGAAGTATTCTAAGGCAAATAGCCTCATAGGCACAAATCTGGGTAGTCTAAATGGGGGCAACTCACACCCATATATTCTGATGACGGTGTGGTGTTGGTAGAAGTACCAATCCCCAATACTGTATGCTTTTGACAAATGCAGGAGTCTTTGCATCTCATCTGTCAATCTGGGAGGAGGTGAGCCCAAAAGTAGAGTCATGGCTGGATGAATGAAGTGATCAATGAACTCACAGTAGGTGTATGGAGAATAGCAAGTGAGGTGGAAAACAGATGTCCAGTACACCACAGATCTCAGATTTCCCTGTGCATCTTCTCTCTTCATTGGGAAGGAGAACTTCTCATGCTGGAAGTATAGAAGCAAATGATATATGTAGGAAGTGTATTTAAATATCCTATCTCTTGATAGGTTCATCAACTGATCATGCATCTTGTCTGAGATGTATGTGGCATAGTCATAGCAGACTGGTTTTCTACCTGGAGCAAACATGAGCATTGTGTGCATAACCGTTTCATCCACATATTCCACTGAATCATATCCCAGGATGGGACTGATCATGTCAACAAGGTCCAGGCCCAATTGGTTGAGGTAGACAGAGTTGATGGGAGGAGTTTGTACAGTGTCAGCTTTGATGAATAACTGGTTAAGCTTTGTAATCTGGGCCTCTGTTATTCTGGCTCCCTCTATTATCAAATCAGCTAGTGATAGAGGGACCAACTTCTTATCTGTTTTGAACTGCAGCATTTCCCTGATGGCTTCAGGGGTAATGAGAAACAGAATTGCACCTGAAGAATCAAGCACCACCCTCTGGGATGCATCATAATACTCAGCACATAGGTGGATGAGTTCTGGGAATTGGTTGACCTGAGGTAGCTTGAAGATTGGGAGAGAGGAATCCCAAATTCCCAAGATGTCTGTCCCATTCTGATGTTTGATTTTAATTTCATTTAGTATTTGGAGATGAAACCTGCTCCTGCTTAGCATTTCTTCTGATATGTTATAGTCTAAGTCAGCTAACGCTTTCCAGCCCAATGCTCTGTGAGGGGCATTCAGAGGAGCTACATTGAGGGCTATGGGAGCCACAGGGGGATCCATGTTTTCTTTAGGATTCTGTTCTTTCTAGGACTGGTGTTACTATGCAGAGTAACACAAAAGGAGCTTTTCTGAGGAAGATGCGAATTTCTAAGGAGAAAGAATGAAATAGGGAAGGATGCAGCAACTGAAATACTGCCTTAGAACCAATAGATGACTTGCAGAACTAAGCAGAGTTTGTTTATGAGGTAAATTGGCCTTTTACAGGTAACTGGTTCACGATTGCGCGAACCAGTGGGTAATTTACGTTCAATTTGCCCAATGTGGTTTCCAAAATGTGTAATGGTAGCTCTGGTTCGGTATTACTGCTGGTTCAGCGGAGTTTTAGTGGTGAAATTGGCAATTTAAGGTCTGCTCACAGGTTATACGTGGAATTCACGGAAGAAATGGATTTGCAGAGTGGAAATGAAGAATACATGTCGAATTCAGCCGGTGAAAACTTGCTAATGCGTGAAGGATGGACGTTCTGGCGGTCTGGAAGTCTTTTCAACGGGCTGGTGCGGTTTTGAACGTAAAATTGCATGCAGAACAGACAACAAAGCTTTTGCCAAAATAACAAAAAAACGCGACTTTTTGGCCTAAATATAGATTTTGGTGACTTTGGCGCGTTTTTGTGCTGACGTCAGCATGACGTCATAGGTGGGGTCAGGGTCGGATGACGTCAGCAGGACGTCATCCGGCCAGGTGGTGGGCTCTGGTTGGTCCACGGGGATGGCGAGGTGGCAGGATAGGTCGGCCAATGGATGAGCGGAGGGATGACGCGACGGCATGACTGGCGGTGACGTGGGGTGACGGGGCGATGACGTGGGGATGACGCAATGCAGGCGGAAAGGGAGAAACCAGAAACCGCCGGCGGTTTCATATCGCACCGCCTACGGTACGGTGGCGGTAAGTGTCAGTGGTACCTCCGATGGGCCGTGGAGGTGACGCGTGGCTGCCGCGTGACGTAGCCAAAATACGGCCGTCGGGAGATATCGTCCGGACAGCGGATAGGCTCCGATGCAGCGATGGCCGTCGGATCTGGAGGGGCATGATCTAACGGCTGTCGGAAGTTTGATGTGATTGGGGGATAGGACAGATAAGGATCGGACGTCGGAAAGGGTCCGATGTGACCAGAGCCGTCGGATCTAGAGTCGTTTGATCGGACGGTCATCGGGAGGACAAAGTGCTAGACAGGTACGGGGAGGGGGCGGGGATTATTTTATTATTTACCCCGGGATCTGTGCATGGGCGGAAAACCTTGGATTTGTGGGTTTTTTGTGAATTTTTGTGGAAATGCGCCCGCCCTCTGGACTTTGGGTAAAGGGAAAAAGTGGGTTTTTCACGATTTTTGGCCCTTTTGGAGCGGGTAAGGGTAGACACAAGGCTTTCAGGGGGGTTTTCATGTGCAAATGGGGTTTTAAGGTGAGAAAATGGATTTGTGAAGGGGAGAGGGGTTTTGGGATTAGGTTTATCAAGATGACCAGGTGTCATTTGATCCCTGACACGGGACTATATGGCTATAATGCTAAGGGGGAGGGATATTTATACAAAATTTGGGGTTTATACACCATGGTGTTAATACTAGTAGGGGAGAGGCAATATAGGGGATTTACATATTTAGAGTTAGAGTAAAAATGGATGGGGGAAGTGAATGGAGGGTGAAAATACTAAGTTTACTTGAAACTTACTTAGTTTAGGGAGTAGATCAAAATGAAAAGATTTTTAGACAAGAAATGTGGCTTTGGATGAACAAGAATCATTATGAAACCATGATCTTCCTCCCTGAATCTCAGCTCATAGAGGGATGTTAGCAATGAAAATAAAGGGGGGAGGAGGGAGGTTAGTTATGGTCCTTACTGTAACTTGATGAATATGCACACCTTTTCACTTGATAGACTTTGCCTTGGTAATCATAGTCAACATATCTGCAATGGTAACGATAGCCTTTTCTGCAACCACCACTACTTACCCAGCTATTTGCCTAGCATTTTTTATTTCTTCTTGGAGGGTGCACTTGGACTAGCAGACCCTTACTTGCCTTTTCTTTTCTTTGGCTTTTTCTTTTATTTTTCTATCTACTTCTAACCTTATTGCTTCCAAGGTCCCAGATTAAGCAGTTGGGAGCCTTATTTTCTCTACCTATGCTATTTGTCTGCCAAGATTAAACAGTTTGGACAGACTTCTTTCTCTAGTCTACAACTGGAAATTGAAAGCAAGGCATGATCCAGATTAGACTGTTGGATCATCCATCAAAAATAGAAACAAGGCCATCAAAATTGAAACAAGGAGAAACTCTTTACATGCCTTGTGTTTCTAGGAAATATGGGATCTTTGCATAATCAAAGCAGAGCATATTTGGACTTTCCCTTGCCAATCATGAAATATGAAACCTATTGGTATAGGTATCTAACAGGCTCGTTAATACATCGAAGGAGACTAGAGTCATCTTTAGCTTTTTCTCGACTCTTAAAAAGTGAAAAAGCAAGTTGTGTCTAAAGCGTCGTCATATAAAATTCATCTTAAACGGAACATAATTACCCCTGATTCCTACGTTGATCTTAAAGTTGAGAACATGGAGCACACCAACAAAGGGATTCCGCATGATGGGACCCCTAGCCCTTTCTCCTCTTGGGGAGAAGTTGGTGCGCCCCACATGGCCACATTGTCACTTCCAGGGCTGATAATTGGCCTGCCAGTTTGGCTATTCTCAACCGCTGTAGTTCAGACCACGACGGTTCCTGAACAGTCGAGTCAACAGTTAGACCCATCTAGAGCTACCCTCCAGCCTTCCACTTCTTATACGCCTTCCTTCGATCCTTCTTCTTCGAAAGGTCAAGCCGCCGAAAGCGCGATGCCCATAGAAAAGAAAAAGGAAAAGAAGAAGAAAGAAAAGAAGCAGAAGGAGCCAAAGGCGCCTGGGGGCAAGCAGAAGGTATCTAACGAAAACCCACACACATCACGGACTGGGCCCAAATCGCCATGTGTCATATGTAGCGGGAACCACTTCCACAGTGATTGTCCCAGTATTCCCCGGATACTAAGGGACTGGTCCCCTCGTTTGCACGATTCGGAAGCATCAACCTTTGACAACCAGGTTGAATGCTTACCGTCAACCAACGAAAGTGAAGGTCACAGACGACGAAGGGGAATGAGATTCCCCTGCGAACTGTGTGAAGGCAATCACACCCTTCGCCGTTGTCCCTTTTTAGACGAGGCAAAGAGAGTTTTGGAAGATCAACCGGTGGCACCGGTGCTACTTCCTCCTGGATATCAAAAACTCACGCCAAGTCCTTCGTTGGTCGAAAATACAGCTGCCCCGCTCATAGGGCCAGCTGAAGTGTCAGTCGCTGAAAGTGAACCTACTGAATCCGGACCGGACGAAAGTCCAAAGGTCGAAACGGCAGTTGACCCGGTTCTCCCTTCAGAAGTTTCATCTTCACATACCACAGTCACTGAGGATTCATCTTTAGTTGACACCCCTACCGAAGAGAGTAAGGATGACACCGTCCAGGTCCTCTTCGTCAACACCGATTCTGATGAACATCAGGGCAATGTGCCCACTCCTTTATCGCAGGAAGGAGCGTCGTCAGGATCATATCCAGCCGTATATTCGGTCCCACCACCAAGCAACCTAGTTGTGTCCTTTGATTGGAACCAACTAGGCAGACCCCGGTTACCAGCCAGTATACCATTTAGAATTATAGTCCAAATATACAAAATGGTGATGGCTGGAACTATCATTGATGAAGGGGCATCTGTGAGTATCCTGTCCTCTATTGCTTGGAAAGCACTGGGTTGCCCGACGCTTTTGCCTGAGACAAGAAATCTCTCGGGTTTTGACAGAGGAACCAGTCGACCATTAGGGATTCTACCTAATGTGCCTATTGCACTGAAAGGGAAGGCTATCAAGATGAATTTGATGGTCGTCCAAGGACCCTTGGATTATAACCTACTCCTTGGACGAGACTACATATATTGCATGGAAGCAATAGTCTCCTCGCTCTTTCGAATAATGTGTTTTCCATACGAAGGAAGGATGGTCAAGCTCGTAGACCAACTTTCACTTCCGGGATCACGCATCGCAAGTAGTCACATACCTATCCTCAATGGTCTATTTGATCAAGAAAGGTCTCTACCTCCGGTTCTTCTTCCTGATGAAGGCGAGTGATTCGGGAAAGGAAGGCCGGAACCCAGGGGGCATGCGTCCTGCTCTGCTCTGGAGGCAGAAGAACCTTGGGTGTAAAGTAGAATTTCCGTGGGAGAATATGACTAGTCCGTACCCCATCCCCTCCTTCATCTTTGTGAATCTTCCTCTGAGCCATCTTCATGGAGAAGAAGGACAAGAAGACAAAGAGAGAGATGGGCTCTCAGAAGGGGTAATTGGGAGTGGGGTTGTTCTAGAATAAGATTCTTTTGTTAAAGTTAAGTGTGTGGCGGAGCATCGTCATTCACCTTTGTCTAAATATGTAGGCTCTACTAAAGAAGGGGATCCGTTTGCGGCAGAAAGTAGTAACCATCTTTGGATAAAAGGCAAGCCTCACCCATTAAAACAAATGTTTTAGAGGATAAGTAGGGGCAGCCTCCAAAGAAAGAGATTCTATTGCTGCAACAAATTGTAACCATCTTTGTGTACCCTAATGATAGACATCGCCGAAGAAAGTCTCTGTTTGAAAGAATTAGCAGGACAATCTTTGGGTAACCTGAAAGAGGTAAGCCTCACCTGTTGAAAACAAAGGTTTTTGACGGAAAAGTAGGGGCAGCCTTGAAATTAGACTTACACCTGGGGGCATGCAAACCTCTTGGAATGCAAGCTCGGGCGGCTTTTTAGTTTTAGGTAGGACTAACCCCGCTAACCCGTAGGATGGGCCGATACCCAACTTGCATAAAGAGAGGATATGGAGCAAAGCGTAGGGAGATGAAGCTCCTTAAAAAATAGGAATCTTCCATGAGACCTTACTACTTTATGACTGGTAAAAACGAGCAGTTTTGGCAAAGTTCATGCTCGTTAAAAAATAAACGCAAGATCCGAGCAGTTTTAATGCGGAAATTCATGCTCGTTAAAAAATAAACATAAGCTTGTGAGCAGGCTTCCCCCAGTGTTCAAGCTCATTCAGAAAAAATGAACCGGTAAATAACCATTTGAGACCGTAAATTCATCAGCCATAAAAGCCTTGGTCGTGTTTGTGCACCGTCACCTCCACTTGATTGTTTACCTATTTTGAGGAACAGCTGCGAAGAGTGATCCCACTTAGCCATCCTTGTAATACTGTCGTGATTGGAAAATTCCAACCTGTACCTGGAATCTGTTGCTATCCCTGTTTATCACTCGTTCCTCAAAAGACGAGTCTTCTTTGAGCTCTTTTCACTGACTCGTAAAAAATGAAAAGTTTGCCGAGTTTTGGCCTTCTAGCTCGTTAAAAGGACCGGAAGAGCTATCCCTCCTCTAGATTTTAATCTTTTTGGACCTGAGGGATTATTGCACAAAAAGATCGAGCGCTTGTCTAGTTCAGCTCGATAAAGACATCGAACATTCATCCCTTCTGTATTGTTTTATACTTTTTCGGACTTAAGGGATTAGATGACGAAAAAGGACCCCTGGGGTCTACTTTAGGTACACTTTTCAGACTCTCTAAAAATGAAAAGAACCGAGTTGTCTTTGTCGCTGGGCTCGTTAAAAATATTAGATAGCGACAAACTTGTCTTTAGACAAGAACGAGTTTCCCTATCGCTAGGCTCGTTAAAACATAGCGATGGGCTTGCCCGAAGGGCAAGTTATAGATCAAGCATATGTTATCCTCCTCAAGCTTGTCAAAAAATAAAGAGGTACTGGTCAGAAATGACTGGGGAAAAATTGGGAAGAACCTCAAAGCTTAATGGTAGCAAGTCGCTCTTGAACATGACACTTTTGCCTCTGTAAATATCGGGTTGGGTTATTATCATTCACCGGTCCCTTCACCATGGTCTCGCCATACCATCCATACATGGGGTAATGCTACCGATCCATCTCATCAGTGTCGTTATATGTTCAAGATATGTCATTCAGAAAGTGTCAACCGGGTCCCATCCACTACCGTACATCATCTTTCATCCTTCCATGACCGCCACCCTGAATCATATTTCACAGATCGTTTTCACCAATCATCACTAGCTCCGTTCCGTGTGCAGCCCCATGACCCCGCCGATAGCGAAATGCCAAAGCCCATAGCCGGATCCGAAATATTACAGACAACATTTCAAAAGGGATTTCGGGTCCGCACAGTTCGGCGATTCTATATGTGCCGCCCCCCCGGTCCGCCCCGATGCGATTTAGCGCCATCCGTTGGATCGGCCTGCGCTGGATCCAACGGCCAGGATTTAAAGGCTGCTACAGTGCCCGCCAAAAGACAAATTTTCATTAAAATTTCATGTTTTTGGCACATTTTTTGTGTTATTCGAAAATGGGCCATTTTCAAAGGTTTTGTGTGCGGCGCCCGTGCCCGCCCAGGTATAAAGAAATCATGGTTTTCTCAGGCCATTCTTGGATCGCTCTAGGCCCAAATTGCCCCAAATAGTAGGTTTTCATCTCTGCAGGCCTTCAATGACCCTTTACTCATCCAGTTCGTGACTTTAAGTGTTGCTAAAGCATTTTGAGTCGGCCAAGGGCCGACAACCACCCAGAAGCAACAAAGCGCCTCGCAGCAGATACTTGGGCCAAATAACGGCCACTAATGATTTGATGTGACAGTTCAGAGCATTTTTAAAGCAAAGAAAGATCAAGGAAGCGGCAAAGAGTATCAGGGAAGCGGCAGAGAGTATCAGTCAAAATCTTCCGAAGCAGATGAAACAGAAGGGCCCCAGCAGATTCGGCAAAGCATCATCAAGCCGTTGTGGCTCCCCAACTTACAGTTATGGCCATGAGGCCAGCACATGACTCAAAGTCCTCTCTCCACTTATTTTCGGGGCTGCTGCCTCATGCGCAGCCCTGGTCTACATGACTTGAGATGCCAGCTGCCCCAGCGCAGCTGTTTCTGATGTTTTATGCATTTATTTCCAGCATAGATTAGGTTCAAAGATAGTGATTGCACAGATCTCTTTTGATCTATTTTCAGAGATATTTTTTGGGATATTTTTCCCCTTGAAACCTGTTCAAGGGAATTCTGTAGCTATTTCTTCTATATATACCACCCTTTGCACTGTTTTAAGGGGGGGTTGGTTGTATGACTCCTTGAGAGACTCGCTCTGTATCTGATATGTTTTCTTTAATAAAAGACTGCTAAAAGCTTGGAGGATGGACTGTTTGATGTGTTGTTAATGGTTGAAGAGTGGATGATGGAATTCATGTGCTGCTATATGGATCAATAAGTGTCTCTCACCTCTGTTATCTCAATTTCATACATGCTCAAGTCACAGAACAAAAGATTGGCTTAGAATTTTCTTAGTTGCACTCTATGCTCAGTTTCTGTGGCTCTTTATGTTTTCTTCTTGATTTAGGCATAAATATGAATTCTTTTATGGCTCATGTTTAATCTATTTCACATATGAATGACTAATGTCTAAGAATTCTTAGCTGCTCCTAGATAGAGTTCATTCATCTTCCCTTTGCTAACCTGTTTGAGATATTCTTTGTTGCCTCTCATTCCTTATCCTCCAACCCATCTCTTTTACCTTGAATATTGTTTCATAAGCAGCTACCTTGCTCCTCATTCCTCTTGTGACCAAGAAAACGCACCAGCAGTCTTGCTCCATGACTCCATGCCCAATGGTTTGAAACTTACCATACTATGCATCGCCTCTCTGTTTGAAAGCATCCTCCTTCCCACCAAATTACAAACCAAACCCCTTGAACCCAATACCTAGCCTAAAATCATCATCAACAAAGCTAAATCAGAAAGAGAGCCCTCTCTGACTGCAGGTGGGCTGGAACCTACAGTTCAAAGTTGGTTAGTTGTTACCTCGGCCGTATCCTTTCCGAAGCTTAAGGACAACCTGAGTGATAACATAATGGCGACTCCACTGGAAAAGCCATTTAACTTAGAGGCAGAGATTGGAAAACTCAAGATATATGTCCCTCTTTCAGAACTGGCCAAACACGATGTATATAGACATCAAATTCAAAGATCACTTCAAATCCCGGGAAACAAAGATGATGTAAATGTTTTGGATGATTCCCCAAAACTGCTATTTGGTCCAGAAGTTAACAAAAAATCAACAAATGGACCTGTTCCACCCTTTTATATCAGTCTGCATATACATGACAAAATTTTGCACAACGCTATGTTTGACTCAGGGGCCTCGCACAATCTTATGCCCAAAGCAGTTATGGAAAAACTCAACCTTGACGTTACAAGACCTTACAAAGATCTGTACTCATTTGAGTCAAGTCAAGTGAAATGTCTAGGTCTCATCAAAGACTTGTGTGTCTCCTTAGTCCAATATCCCAACAAAACCATTCTCATGGATATAGTGGTGGCTGATATCCCACCAAAGTACGGTATGCTCCTATCAAGATCATGGGGAGCAAAGCTCCAAGGATCCCTTCAATTAGACCTTTCCTATGCTACTATTTCTGTCTTTGGGCAACCAAAGAGACTGTACACAGAAACGCTCATGAAATATGTGGTAAGTAGTGAGAGAAAGCCTGAAAATTTTCCCATTTATTCAATCCATTCCGACATGGATTCTTTTATTTTGTTTAATGATGACAGCTGCCCTCTAACTGATAACAAGCCTTTGGATTTAGAGCAACAAGCACATATCAATCAAGAATCGGTTGCACATACTCAACAAATTGTCACAACAGCAAATGCAACCAGCATACAAGAAGAACCTCCCCAAACAGAATTTTCAAATCTGCCCAATCCTAAAATGACTCAAACTCTTGAGACTACCCACAAGCAAGAAATCACATGGTATTTAGAGTTTGACGGATCTGTTAACAAATTAGGGGCAGGGGCAGGTGTATGGATTCATAATTCTCATAACAATCATGCACAAGGTCATGCATATAGACTGAATTTCAGATGCACCAACAACATGGCAGAGTATGAGGCTCTCCTGTTAGGCCTTAAATTGCTAAAAGCTTTGGGAGCTGCAAAAGTGTCTATTCTAGGTGACTCCGACCTAGTAATCCAACAAATGAAAGGTAACTTTGTTACCAATGACAACAGAATGAGAGCCTATAGGACTGCTGCTACCAACATACTCAATGCATTCTCTGACTCCAAGCTTGCCAAGATTTCAAGAAATCATAACATTCATGCTCACAGCCTAGCCACTTTCGCTAGTACATGCAAGCTTCCCTTTGAGCCAAATCACCATTTCATTGCTGAAATAAAACATAGGCATGCTGTCCCAAATAACATTAAAGACTGGCAAGTGTTCGAGGATGATGCCCAAATAAACAATTTTCTTACCTTGCAGCATGAATTTGCAGGCCTAAACATTGATGAGGATACCATGGATTACCCACAACTGCAAGCAATGAACCAAATCCAACAAACTGTAACAGCTCAAACAACTAGAAAAATGCTACAGCCAACCATCTTTGATGAAGAAAACATAGAGGAATTGAAACAAATGCATTTGGAGAAGATAGCCAAAACAGACGCCGAGATCATTGATCTAAGAGATAACTTTCTGCCTGCTGGCTTCACTCCATTAGAAGACATGTTTGATGCCAATGATGTCCCCAAAAAGCCAAAAATGCAGCCCTTAAATGCTGCTATAGAAGAACACAACATTGGGACAACAGAAAAGCCCAAAATGATCAAACTGTCTAAGTCTTTGCCTCCTGATCAAAAACCAAAGTATGTGGATTTGTTCAAATAATTCCAAGATGTCTTTGCTTGGTGTTATGAGGACTTGAAGTCCTATGACACCTCAGTAATCCAACACACCATTCCCTTAAAACCAAATCAGAAGCCTTTCAAACAAAAACTTAGAAGAATCAACCCCATGCTCCTTCCCTTGGTTGAGAAGGAGGTAAAGAGGATGTATGAGGCAGGAATCATTGCACCCATTAGGTTTTCCGAATGGGTGTCAAACTTAGTTCCCACAAGAAAGAAAACAAATGAGATCAGACTTTGTGTAGATCTCAGAAATCTAAATTAAGTCTCTCTAAAGGACCACTATCCTTTGCCCAAAATGGACCACATCTTGCAAAGGGTGGTGGGGTCATCTAGAATCTCTTTACGAGATGGCTTCTCAGGTTTTAACCAAATACTTGTTCAACCGGATGACCAAGACAAGACAGCCTTTACCACACCGTGGGGAACATTTAAGTATGTAAAAATGCCATTCGGACTTAAAAACGCTGGTGCTACATTTCAACGAGCAATGGATATTGCATTTTCTAAAGAAATACATGATTTCCTAGTTGTCTACCTTGATGACTTAACCCCATTTTCCAAATCTGATGAAGAACACCTCAAGCACCTAAGGCAAATATTCATCACATGTAGGAAATATGGCATTTCCTTGAATCCCAAGAAGTCTCTCTTTGGCCTTGAAGAAGGCAAATTACTTGGACATATCATCTCAAAGGATGGTATTAGGATTGATCCGGAAAGGATCCAAGCCATATTGCAAATCCCATATCCTAGAAATATAAAAGAATTACAAGAATTCCTTGGGAAAATCAATTTCCTAAGGAGATTTATCCCAAATTTGGCTGAGCTAATAAGAATGCTAAACAACATGCTCAAGAAAGACGCCAAGGTAAAGTGGTCTCTAGAGGCCAAGCTTTGAGGGCATCAAAATAGCCTTAACTCAAGCCCCAGTCCTCACAAGTCCAAAATTTGATAGGGACTTTATCATATTTTCATTCGCATCTGATAATACTATAGCTGTTGTCCTTTTGCAAAAGGATGATCAAGGAGCTGAAAATCCAATTTCTTTTTTCAACCGAGCCTTAAGAGATGCCCCCCTGAAATACCCAATCATGGAGAAGCAAGCCTATGCCCTTGTTAAAGCAATTAAGGAATTCCGAATTTATATTTTATATTCACATTTGATTGCTTATGTGCCAAATACTATTGTAAAAGACATATTAACCCAAGAGGGGTTAGAAGGCAAAAGAGACAAGTGGATTGCTAACATTCTTGAGTATGACATAGAGATAAAACCAACCAAGCTGATAAAGGGACAAGGTTTAGCCAAACTGATGTCCGAAACAAACTTTCAAGCCTTAGACATCAACCAAATGGACAATGAATAGGAGTTGGCGACTCCACAGATCAGTGACACCTTTTTGCAATCCCCATGGTATGCTGATATTTGCTTTGTATTGTTAAACCTGTGTGCTCCCCCAGGATTGTCCAAGACCCAGAAGAGATTTTTAAGAATGAAGGCTTTGAAATTTTGTGTCTTAGATGGTGCATTATATTGGAAAAATCATGAATGCATATTGCTTAATTGCTTGACCAAGAATGAAACTAGTGATGTCATGAAAGAATTCCATGCAGGGGACTGTGGAGGACATCTATATTGGAAGTCCACTGCTGATAAAATTTTAAGGGCTGGTTTCTATTGGCCCACTTTGTTTGCAGATGTAAAGAAGTTTTCCACCTCATGCCACAATTGCCAAATCTTTGAAGGCAAGAGAAAGCTGCTCCCCTTGCCTCTGAAACCCATCTCAACCGAGAAGCCTTTTCAACAATGGGGTCTTGACTTCATTGGGGAAATCCATCCCTATTCCTTAGGCCAGCATAAGTGGATCTTAACAGCCGCCGATTATTTCACTAAGTGGATTGAGGCCATCCCATGTAGGCAAGCCAATGACACCATTATTATCCAATTCCTTGAGTGCAATATCCTTTCTAGATTTGGCTGCCCTGAGAAGATCATCACTGATAATGCCGCCGCTTTCAAATCCAAAAAGATGATCAATTTTTGCCATAAATTCCATATCACTTTAGGCCATTCCACATCCTATTACCCTCAAGGTAATGGCTTAGCCGAGTCATCTAACAAGAGCCTAATCAGTATTATCAAGAAGACCTTAGAAGAAAACAAGAAGAACTGACATAAAAAGCTCACCAATGCCCTATGGGCAGACAGACTTTCAACAAAGAGATCCATTGGGATGAGCCCTTATGAGCTAGTATATGGCATGGAGGCCAGATTTCCATCTTCTTTAAGCATTCCCTTTATCAAGTTGTTGCAGGAGGTTCAAGCTGAACCAAATGATATTCAACGAAGGATCAATCAAACCATTCATCTTCAGGAAACCAGAGAGCAGGTGTATGACAGAGCTCAAATGTTGCAAGAAAGGTTGAAGAAGGCATTTGACAAGAGGACTAAGGCCGAGGATTTCTTTATTGGCGATAAAGTGTTAAGGTGGGACTCAAGACAAGAATACAAGGGAAAGCATGCCAAGTTTGACTTTCTGTGGAAAGGCCCATTTGTCATCAACGCTATTCAAGGAAATAATACATATTTTCTCAAAACTCTAGATGCCTGCGCAGTTGAAGAGGGCCCTGTGAATGGCCACATGCTGAAGCATTACCTTGATCCAGTGATCTAAGGGATACAGGGTTCTGATGTATATATTTGTATATTAATGCATGTACATATAAGCGCTTTATTTTTATGTTTGTGTAAGCAATCCGATTGCTTGGAACCAAGCAGCAAAGTTATGGAGGCAGAGCAACGTAGGTCCTCCGTTTTAAAAATCTACCATAAGCATTGACCACAGCAGAGCAGCGCAGCAAAGCTTGAAGGCACAGCCCACGCAAATCCCCCATTTCAAAGCTCTGTCTTTGCATTGATTTTGGGAAAAGAGCGCAGTCCCGAAGAAAAGAAGCCAAAGGAGCGCAACATTCGAAGCCTCTGTTCTTTTGAGGTGAATTTCAAAGAGAAGCACATCAATTTTTCCCCCGGTTATGAACTTACTTCAAAGGGTGCACAAGGCAGGTTATGATATATTTTAAAATACACTCAATGGTAAAGGGGCAGCGCTGTTATTTATAACAACGAATTCAATTAAAAATGCTGCATTCAGGTTACCAGCTCTTCAGTCAATGGTATCAAACAGAGGAGCAGTTTTTAGTGTTACATCTACAGCCTGTTCAAAGACAAAATTAAGAGGAGTTGCTCCAGTTGGTTCCCTTTTTGTGCGTACTTCAAAATGTAGTTCTCAAGAAAAAGTGTATGCAATATCAAGCACGCGAAAGAAAGCAGGCGATGCTTTATTTTTCACAATATTTAAGTTGAAGGAGAGTGTTGTTCAGACCTCAAAGTTCCTGTCATTTAGCAGTCAGCACAGAAGAAGTTTTCAGTTAACAACAACTACAGAGGATCAAGGCAGTCTGACCTGCTGTTCTTGGCTTTTCACAAGGAAAAGCCATCCCCAAGTGGAGCCACTGTTAGCCTCCTGCTGTAGCAGGTTAATCATCTTTCATGATCGACATTTTTACATGCCAAATATGTCGTACTATGCATGCTGCAATGCTCCATATTTGCTACAGATGACCAGAGAAGTATCCATGAAGGTGTGCTAGTTTTAATGACACTGCTTTGTTCCAGTTTTGATGAGTAATCCATTTTTGATCAGTTTTCAAGTATGGGAAGGCCAAACAGCTTAATCTTGGCTTCCCTGGGTTTCAATTTCATGTTGTAGAATATAGAGAATGAACATCTGTCCAAACAGCTTAATCTTGGCAGATTCGTAGATAGGTAGAGAAACAAGGGTGCTCAACAGCTTAATCTGAGCCCCTGGCTGAAACAAATGTAGAAGTAGATAGGAGCACAGCAAGAAGAAAGAATGAAAAGCTGGGTATGCTAGTTCAAGTGCACCCAAACCAAAAAGAAGAGAAAATGCTAGGTGAGTAGGTCGGGTAGGTAGCTTTGTGGTTGCAGAATCATGGCTTGTGATCCATTTCATATTGTCAAGTGTTATATCTATCATATCACAAGTTGAAGGCAGTTGTTCATTTGGAGGACTTCAAGCGAGGCATGTCTAACTCCCCTTCTTCCTCTTTCCCCAAATCACTCACTAACTTCCCCCAAAGAGGTCAAGATCTGCTTGATACCTCTTAGATTTATCATTCTCCATATCATCTGCCTTGGTGGAGATCTGCTTCACTCAAGGAATGCTCACACTTCTTCTATCAGTCATCTTCCCCCATTGATAGCCTAAGACATCATTCTTAGCGCTTTTTCTCACCATTATCATATTAACTACTAACTTTATTATGTAACTCCCTATTTGTTTACCCTTCCCCTACTAAAACTATGTATATAACTCCCCTATATACTTATCCCTCCCCCTGGTTGAAAAATAACCATATGCATCCTTGGGAATTGCTAAGTTTATCTGAAACTCAGCAAGAACCATCATTGCCCCCTCAAACCATCTTCTCCTGCATTTTAGACACTTTCCAATGCATAGAACCCTTCATCCCCCCTAACTATCTCCCAAGTGCATAAGGACTCATTCCTTTGCATAATTCCCCTTCACATGTTTAAAAATCACCCCTTTGACCTTGGTTTGCCTTTAGAAGGCATGAAACCCCTCTCAAAACCACATCACTTTCCTCCTAAGTGCCTTTGGACTCCTTCCAAGGCATAAGAATACGCAAGCCATGCAAAAACCATTAAAAACCTTCAAAAAATGATAAAATCCTCCCTTTTTGGCTATCGGACCCCTTCTGATGCCTTAGAATCCATGCCAAACTATAAAGGAACCCTTCCGATTTCCCAAAAGGCTTGGCAGTTCACAAAAACATGGGTCCGATATAATAAAGTTTCATTTGGACCCCCTCTGATGCGATATCGCTATCGGGAGGGGGCAATCATATGTTCAAACATCATATATAACTCCTCTGAATTCATGTTTCCTTTGCATTTTAATAAAATGCATGCTCCGATGAGAAAAGGATCTATTTGATCCCCCTCCGATGCGATATCGCTATCAGGAGGGGGCAGTGGCATATATAAGCGAAAATGGCTAAGTCTCAAGGCATGGGGCATAATGCCGATGGGCCGGACCCGAAAACATATAAAGTGGACTGTAAAAGCATTTCGGGTCCGCCACATTTCGGCCTTTCTATGTGGCAGCGCCATGACCTCGCCGATAGCGAAACGCCGAAGCCCATAGCCGGATCCGAAATATTACAGACAACATTTCAAAAGGGATTTCGGGTCCGCGCAGTTTGGCGATTCTATATGTGCCGGCCCCCCGGTCCTCCCCGATGCGATTTAGCGCCAGCCGTTGGATCGGCCCGCGCTGGATCCAACGGCCAGGATTTAAATTCTACTGCAGTGCCCGCCAAAAGCAAACTTTTCATTAAAATTTCATGTTTTTGGCACATTTTCTGTGTTATTCAGAAATGGGCCGTTTTCAAAGGTTTTGTGTGCGGCGCCCGTGCCCGCCCAGGTATAAAGAAATCATGGTTTTCTCAGGCCATTCTTGGATCGCTCCAGGCCCAAATTGCCCCAAATAGCAGGTTTTCACCTCGGTAGGCCTTCAATGACCCTTTACTCATCCAGTTCGTGACTTTAAGTGTTGCTAAAGCATTTTGAGTCGACCAAGGGCCGACAACCACCCAGAAGCAACAAAGCGCCTCGTAGCAGATACTTGGGCCAAATAACGGCCACTAATGATTTGATGTGATAGTTCAGAGCATTTTTAAGGCAAAGAGTATCAGGGAAGCGGCAGAGAGTATCAGTCAAAATCTTCCGAAGCAGATGAAACAGAAGGGCCCCAGCAGATTCGGCAAAGCATCATCAAGTCGTTGTGGCTCCCCAACTTACAGTTATGGCCATGAGGTCAGCACATGACTCAAAGTCCTCTCTCCACTCATTTTCGGGGCTGCTGCCTCATGCACAGCCCTGGTCTACATGACTTGAGATGCCAGCTGCCCCAGCGCAGCTGTTTTTGATGTTTTATGCATTTATTTCCAGCATAGATTAGGTTCAAAGATAGTGATTGCACAGATCTCTTTTGATCTGTTTTCAGAGATATTTTTTGGGATATTTTTAAGGGGGGGTTGGTTGTATGACTCCTTGAGAGACTCGCTCTGTATCTGATATGTTTTCTTTAATAAAAGACTGCTAAAAGCTTGGAGGATGGACTGTTTGATGTGTTGTTAATGGTTGAAGAGTGGATGATGGAATTCATGTGCTGCTATATGGATCAATAAGTGTCTCTCACCTCTGTTATCTCAATTTCATACATGCTCAAGTCACAGAACAAAAGATTGGCTTAGAATTTGCTTAGCTTCACTCTATGCTCAGTTTCTGTGGCTCTTTTTGTTTTCTTCTTGATTTAGGCATAAATATGAATTCCTTTATGGCTCATGTTTAATCTATTTCACATATGAATGACTGTTGTCTAAGAATTCTTAGCTGCTCCTCGATAGAGTTCATTCATCTTCCCTTTGCTAACCTGTTTGAGAGATTCTTTGTTGCCTCTCATTCCTTAGTCTCCAACCCATCTCTTTTACCTTGAATATTGTTTCATAAGCAGCTACCTTGCTCCTCATTCCTCTTGTGAGCAAGAAAACGCACCAACAGTCTTGCTCCATGACTCCATGCGCAATGGTTTGAAACTTACCACACTATACATCGCCTCTCTGTTTAAAAGCATCCTCCTTCCCACCAAATTACAAACCAAAACCCCTTGAACCCGATACCTAGCCTAAAATCATCATCAAAAAAGCTAAATCAGAAAGAGAGAGCCCTCTCTGACTGCAGGTGGGCTAGAACCTGCAGTCCAAAGTTGGTTAGTGGTTACCTCGGTCGTATCCTTTCCGAAGCTTAAGGACAACCTGAGTGATAACACTACCGATAACAAATGTAATTATTGTATACATTTAATGTACACACTACCCCCATCGATCGAGCAAAGCTACCCCCATCGATCGGAAAGCTACCCCCATCGATCGGAAATCTACCGCCATCAATCGAGCAAAGACCTCATCGATCGGAAAGCTACCACTAGCGATCGGAACACTACCCCCATCGATCAGAAAACTACCCCCATCGATCAAGCAAAGAACTCAACACATCTTCAAATATTTGGAATATGCCAATAGCCCAAAATGTAATCTTGCAGGAATCGAACCTACGAATTTGAGCTTTAACCATTCAGCCATATTTGCGAAAGAATGGTCAATCCACCATATTCAGCCATATGAAAATCCTCCAATTGCTGTTATGATTTTTACTGGAATCCTCCCATTTCTGTTATGCTTTCTCTTGGATTCCTCCAAGTGTTGCTATGCTTTTTCCTGACACACCGATTTTAACCAAGCCACCTGTGTCATGTAAGCTGTTATGCTTGCAAATAATGGTCAATCCACCATATTTAGCCAGATGAAAATCCTCCTAGTGTTGTTATGCTTTTCTCTGGAATCCTCCCATTGTTGTTATGCTTTCTCCTGGAATCCTCCAAGTGCTGTTATGATTTTTCTTGACACACCGATTTTAACTAAGCCACCTGTGTCATGTAAGCTATTATGCTTTTGCTTGGACACACCAATTTTAACCAATTTTAACCTAGACACCGGTGTAATGTAAATCATGTCCTGTGAAAACTGTACTTCATACAACAAGCCTGCATATGTTGAATTGCCTTCCGATTTTGAGCTAGCCATCTGTGTCACGTAAATCATGTCCTGTGTAAATTATACTTCAGACAACAAGCCTACATATGTTGAAATACCTGCATATGTCTGAACTGTCTAAAAACACAGAAAATAAATGTAATTTTCTCCTACATAAACTCTATCCTCGAACTAGGAGCGTTGTCTCTATTTTTTAACCCACTCTTCCTCTAATCACCTGCTCACCCGCTGTCTCTACCATGACATCCCATTCTCTCGCTCGCTACCTGTGGAAATATCTTTGGATGCCAGGACAGCCCACTCTCTTTCCCACTGTCTGTGGAAATATCTTTGGCTGCCATGACAACCCACTCTCTGGCCCACTGTCTGTGGAAATATCTTTGGTTGCCAAGACAACCCACTCTCCAGCCCACTCTCTTGCCCGTTGTATGTGGAAATATCTTTGGCTAACATGACAGCCCACTCTAAACACCGATAACCCAAAATGATAACTAATAAAAATGATAACTAACTAATGTAAAAATGATACACATCAATGCTATCATTTATTAATATTTTTAAATGTAAAGAATGAAAGACACCGATAAAAAATGTAATTAGTGTATACATTTATTGTACACACTACCCCCATCAATCGAGCAAAGCTACCCCCATCGATCAAGCAAAGACCTCAGTACATCTCCAAATATTGGGAATAGCTCAATAGCCCAAAATGTAATGCAGTAGGAATCAAACCTACGAATTTGAGCTTTAACCATTCAACCATATTTGCAAAAGAATTCTGAATCGACCATATTCAGCCATGTGAAAATCCTCCAATTGTTGTTATGCTTTTTCCTGCAATCCTCCCATTCCTGTTATGCTTTCTCCTGGAATCCTCCAAGTGTTGTTATGCTTTTTCCTAACGCACCGATTTTAACCAAGCCACCTGTGTCATGTAAGCTGTTATGCTTGCAAATAATAGTCAATCCACCATATTCAGCCATATGAAAATCCTCCAATTGTTGTTATGCTTTTTCCTGGAATCCTCCCATTGCTGTTATGCTTTATCCTGGAATCCTCCAAGTGCTGTTATGATTTTTCCTGACACACCAATTTTAACTAAGCCACCTGTGTCATGTAAGTTGTTATGCTTTTTCCTGGACACACTGATTTTAACTTAGCCACCGGTGTCATGTAAATCATGTCATGTGCAAATTGTACTTCAGACAACGAGACTACATATCTTGAACTGCCTGCCGATTTTATCCTAGCCACCTGTGTCATGTAAATCATGTCATGTGAAAACTGTACTTCAAATAGCAAGCATGCATATGTTGAACTCCCTGCATATGTCCGAACTGTCTGAAAACACGGAAAATAAATGTAATTTTCTCCCGCATAAACACTATCCCCGAACTGGGAGCATTGGCTCTGTTTTTTAACGCACTCTTCCTCTAATGACTTGCTCACCCGCTGTCTCTACCACGACAGCCCACTCTCTCACCCGTTGTCTGTGGAAATATCATTGGCTACCACGACAGCCCACTCTCTCGTCGGCTGTTTGTGGAAATTTCTTTGGCTACCACGACAACCGACTCTCCAACCCACTCTCTCACCCGCTGTATGTGGAAATATCTTTGGCTGCCACGACAGCCCACTCTCAACACCGATAAACCAAGCACACACGCGCACGACCCGCATGCCTCCTAAAACAATTTTAAATTAATAAAAATGACTATTACCATTTTATTAATATTTGTAAAGGGAATAATGAAAGCAACGAACAACTAACTAATGTAACAACTATACACATCAATGTTACTGTTTATTAATATTTTTAAATGGAAAGAATGAAAGATATTGATAACAAATGTAATTAGTGTATACATTTATTGTACAAACTACCCTCATTGATCGAGCAAAGCTACCCCCATTGATCGGAAAGCTACCCCCATCGATCGAGCAAAGACCTGATCGATCGAAAAGATATACCCATCGATTGGAACACCACCCCCATCGATCAAAAAGCTACCCCCATCGATCCAAGTGTTGTTATGCTTTTTCCTGACACACTGATTGTTTAACCAAGCCACTTGTGTCATGTAAGCTGTTATTCTTGCAAATAATGGTCAATCCACCATATTCAGCCATATGAAAATCCTCTAATTGCTGTTATGCTTTTTCCTGGAATCCTCCCCTTGCTGTTATGCTTTCTCCTAGAATCCTCCAAGTTTTGTTATGATTTTTCCTGACACACCAATTTTAAGTAAGCCACTTGTGTCGTGTAAGTTGTTATGCTTTTTCCTTGACACATCGATTTTAACTGATTTTAAACTAGCCACCGGTGTCATGTAAATCATGTCTTGTGCAAACTATACTTCAGACAACAAGTCTGCATATCTTGAACTGCCTGCCGATTTTAACCTAGCTACCCGTTTCATGTAAATCATGTCCTATGCAAACTGTACTTCAGACAACAACCCTGCAGATGTTGAACTCCCTGCATATGTCTGAACTGTCTGAAAACACGAAAATAACTGTAATTTTCTCCCGCATAAAGTCTATCCTCGAACTAGGAGCATTGGCTCTGTTTTTTAACCCACTCTTCCTCTAATCACTGATCACCCGCGGTCTCTGCCACGACAACCCACTCTATTGCCCGTTGTCTATGGAAATATCTTTGGCTGCCATGACAGCCCACTCTCTTGCCCGCTGTCTGTGGAAATATCTTTGGCTGCCACGATAGCCCAATCTCTCGCCCACTGTTTATGGAAATATATTTGGCTTCCACAAAAACCCACTCTCTAGCCCACTTTCTCGCCCGCTGTATGTGGAAATATCTTTGGCTGCCACGACAGCCCACTCTTAACACCGATAACCCAAGCACACGTACCTACGACCCACGCGCTTCTTAAAATAATTTCAAATTAATAAAAATGACTATTACCATTTTATTAATATTTTAAAAGGGAAATAATGAAAGCGACGGATAAGTAACTAATTTAACAATGGTACACATCAATGTTACCATTTATTAATATTTTTAAATGGAAAGAATGGAAGCGATCGATAAAAAATGTAATTAGTGTATACATTTATTGTACACACTACCCCCATCAATTGAGCAAAGCTACCCCCATAGATCGAGCAAAGACCTCATCGATCGGAAAGCTACCCCCATCGATCGAGCAAAGACCTCAGCACATCTCCAAATATTGGGAATAACCCAATAGCCCAAAATGTAATCGAACAGGAATCGAACCTACAAATTTGAGCTTTAACCATTCAGCCATATTTGCAAAAGAATGCTCGATCCATCATATTCAGCCATATGAAAATCCTCCAATTGCTGTTATGCTTTTTCCTGGAATCCTCCCATTGTTGTTATGCTTTCTCCTGGGATCCTCCAAGTGTTGTTATGCTTTTTCCTGAGACACCGATTTTAACCAAGAAACTTGTGTCATGTAAGCTATTATGCTTGAAAATAATGGTCAATACACCATATTCAGCCATATGAAAATCCTCCAATTGCTGTTATGCTTTTTCCTGGAAACCTCCCATTGCTGTTATGCTTTCTGCTGGAATCTTGAAAGTGCTGTTATGATTTTTTTAGAAACACCGATTTTAACTAAGCCATCTGTGTCATGTAAGTTGTTATTCTTTTTCCTAGACACATCGATTTTAACCGATTTTAACCTAGCCATCGGTGTCATGTAAATCATGTACTGTGCAAACCGTACTTCAAACAACAAGCCTGCATATGTTGAACTCCCTGCTGATTTTAACCTAGCCACCTGTGTCATGTAAATCATGTCCTGTGAAAACTGCACTTCAGACAGCAAGCCTACATATGTTGAACTCCTTGCATATGTCTGGATTGTCTGAAAACACGAAAAATAAATGTAATTTTCTCCCGCATAAACTCTATCCCTGAACTGGGAGCGCTGGCTATGTTTTTTAAACCACTCTTCCTCTAATCACCTGCTCACCTGCTGTCTCTACCATGACAGCCCACTCTTTCGCCTGCTGTCTATGGAAATATCTTTGGTTTCCACGACAACCCACTCTCTCACCCGCTGTCTGTGGAAATATCTTTGGTTTCCACAATAGCCCACTCTCCAGCCCACTCTCTAGCCCTCTATATGTGGAAATATCTTTGGCTGCCACAACAACCCACTCTCAACACTAATAACCCAAGCACACGCGCCCATGACCCACGCGCTTCCTAAAACAATTTCAAATTAATAAAAATGACTATTACCATTTTATTAATATTTTTAAAGGGAAATAATGAAAGCGACGGATAACTAACTAATTTAACAATGGTACACATCACTGTTACCATTTATTAATATTTTAAAATGGAAAGAATGAAAGCTACCAATAAGAAATGTAATTAGTGTATATATTTATTGTACACACTACCCCCATCGATTGAGCAAAGCTACCCCCATCGATCGGAAAGCTACCCCCATCGATCGAGCAAAAACCTCATCGATCATAAAGCTATCCCCATCGATCGAAACACTACCCCCATCGATCGGAAAGCTACCCCATCGATCGAGCAAAGACCTAAGCACATCTCGAAATATTGGGAATAGCCCAATAGCAAAAAATGTAATCCAGCAGTAATCGAACCTACGAATTTGTGCTTTAATCATTCAACCATATTTGCAAAAGAATTCTTAATCCACCATATTCAACCATATGAAAATCCTCCAATTGTTGTTATGCTTTTTCCTGCAATCCTCCCATTACTGTTATGCTTTCTCCTGGAATCCTCCATGTGTTGTTATGCTTTTTCCTGACACACCAATTTTAACCAAGCCACCTGTTTCATGTAAGCTGTTATGCTTTTTCCTGAACACACCGATTTTAACCGATTTTAACCTAGCCACCGGTGTCCTATAAGTCATGTCTTGTGCAAATTGCACTTCAAGCAGCAAGCCTGCATATGTTGAACTACCTGCCAATTTTAACCTAGCCACATGCGTCATGTAAATCATGTCCTGTGCAAACTGTACTCGAGACAACAAGCTTGCATATGTTGAACTCCCTGCATATGTCCGAACTGTCTGAAAACACAAAAAATAAATGTAATTTTCTCCTGCATAAAATCTATCCCCGAACTGGGAGCGTTGTCTCTTTTTTTTAACCCACTCTTCCTCTAATCACCTGCTCACCTGTTGTCTCTGCCACGACAGCCCACTCTCTCGCCCGCTGTCTGTGGAAATATCTTTGGCTGCCACGACAGCCCACTCTCTCGCCCGCCATCTCTAGAAATATCTCAGGCTTCCATGACAGCCCACTCTCCAGCCTACTCACTCGCCCGCTGTATGTGGAAATATCTTTGGCTTCCATGACAGCCCACTCTCAACACCGATAACCCAAGCACACATGTCCACGACCCTCGCGCTTCTTAAAACAATTTCAAATTTATAAAAATGACTATTACCATTTTATTAATATTTTTAAATGGAAATAATGAAAGCGACAGATAACTAACTAATGTAACAACAATACACATCAATGTTACTATTTATTAATATTTTAAAATGGAAAGAATGAAAGCTACCGATAACAAATGTAATTAGTGTATAAAATTATTGTACACACTACCCCCATCGATCGGAAAGCTACCCCCATCGATCGAGCAAAGACCTCAGCACATCTCCAAATATTGGGAATAGCCTAATAGCCCAAAATGTAATGCAGTAAGAATCAAACTTGTGAATTTGAGCTTTAACCATTCAGCCATATTTGCAAAAGAATGGTCAATCCACCATATTCAGCCATATGAAAATCCTCCAATTGCTGTTATTCTTTTTCCTGGAATCCTCCCATTGCTGTTATGCTTTCTCCTCGAATCCTCCACTTGCTGTTATGCTTTTTCCTGACGCACCAATTTTAACCAAGCCACCTATGTCATGTAAGTTGTTATGCTTGCAAATAATGGTCAATCCACCATATTCAACCATATGAAAATTCTCCAATTGCTGTTATGCTTTTTCCTGGAATCCTCCCATTGTTGTTATGCTTTCTCCTGGAATCATGCAAGTGCTGTTATGATTTTTCCTTACACACCGATTTTAACTAAGCCACCTGTGTCATGTAAGTTTTTATGATTTTTGTGGACACACCAATTTTAACCGATTTTAACCTAGCCACCGGTGTCATTTAAATCATGTCCTATGCAAACTATACTTCAAACAACAAGCCTGCATATGTTGAACTACCTGCCGACCTTAACCTAGCCACCTGTGTCATGTAAATCATGTCCTATGAAAATTGTACTTTATACAACAAACCTGCATTTGTTGAACTCCCTGCATATGTTTGGACTGTCTGAAAACACGAAAAATAAATGTAATTTTCTCCTGCACAAACACTATCCCCGAACTGGGAGCGTTGGCTCTGTTTTTTAACCCACTCTTCCTCTAATCACCTGCTCACCCGCTGTCTCTGCCATGACAGCCCACTCTCTTGCCCGCTGTCTATGGAAATATCTGTGGCTGCCACGACAGCCCACTCTCTTGCCCGCTGTTTGTGGAAATATCTTTGGATGCCATGATAGCCCACTCTCTAGCGCATTCTATCGCCCCCTGTATGTGGAAATATCTTTGGTTGCCACGACAGCCCACTCTCTCGCCCACTGTTTGTGGAAATATATTTACTTGCCACGACAATCCACTCTCCAACGCACTCTCTCACCTGCTGTATGTGAAAATATCTTTGGCTACCACGACAGCCCACTCTCTCGCCCGCTGTTTGTGGAAATATCTTTGGCTGCCACGACAGCCCACTCTCCAGTGCACTCTCTCGCCCGTTGTATGTGGAAATATCTTTGGTTGCCACGACAGCCCACTCTCTCGCCCGCTTTTTGTGGAAATATCTTTGGCTTCCACGACAGCCCACTCTCCAGCGCACTCTCTTGCCAGTTGTATGTGGAAATATCTTTCGCTGCCACGACGACCCACTTGCTCGCCCGCTGTCTATGGAAATATCTTTGGCTGCCACGAAAGCCCACTCTCCAGCCCATTCTCTCGCCCGCTGTATGTGGAAATATCTTTGGCTGCCACGACAGGCCACTCTCAACACCGATAACCTAAGCACACACGCCCACGACCTGCGCGCTTCTTAAAACAATTTAAAATTAATAAAAATGAGTATTACCATTTTATTAATATTTTTAAAGGGCAATAATGAAAGCGAGGGATAACTAACTAATGTAACAACGGTACACATCAATGTTACAGTTTATTAAAATTTTAAAATGGAAAGAATGAAAGCTACCGATAAAAAATGTAATTAGTGTATACATTTATTGTACACACTACCCCCATCGATCGAACAAAGCTACACCCATCGATCAAGAAAGTACCTCATCGATCAAAAAGCTACCCCCATTGATCGGAACACTACCCCCAATCGATCGGAATGCTACCCCCATCGATCGAGCAAAGACATCAGCACATCTCCAAATATTGGGAATAGCCCAATTGCCCAAAATGTAATCCAACAGGAATCGAACCTATGAATTTGAGCTTTAACCATTCAGCGATATTTGCAAAAGAATGCTCAATCCACCATATTCAGCCATATGAAAATACTCCAATTGCTATTATGCTTTTTCATGGAATCCTCCCATTGCTGTTATGCTTTCTCCTGTAATCCTCCAATTGTTGTTATGCTTTTTCCTGACAAACCGATTTTAACCAAGCCACCTGTGTCATGTAAGCTGTTATACTTGCAAATAATGGTCAATCCACCATATTCAGCCATATGAAAATCCTCCAATTGCTATTATGATTTTTCCTGGAATCCTCCCACTACTGTTATGCTTTCTCCTGGAATCCTCTAAGTGTTGTTATTCTTTTTCTTGACACAATGATTTTAACTAAGCCACTTGTGTCATGTAAGCTATTATGCTTTTTCCTGGACACACCGATTTTAACCGATTTTAACCTAGCCACCGTTGTCATGTAAATCATGTCCTGTTTAAATTGTACTTCAGACAACAAACCTGCATATGAGAATTTCCTGCTGATTTTAACCTAGCCACCTTTGTCATGTAAATCATGTCCTATGCAAACTGTACTTCAGATAGCAAGCCTGCATATGATGAACTCCCCGCATATGTCTAAACTGTCTGAAAACACGGAAAATAAATATAATTTTCTTTGGCATAAACTCTATCCCCAAACTGGGAGCATTGGCTCTGTTTTTTAACCCACTCTTCCTCTAATCACTTGCTCACTCACTGTCTCTACCACGATAGCCCACTCTCTCGCTCACTCTCTGTGGAAATATCTTTGGCTGCCACGACAGCCCACTCTCTCGCCCGCTGTCTGTGGAAATATCTTTGGCTGCCACGACAACCCACTCTCTCGCCCATTGTCTGTGGAAATATCTTTGGCTACCACGACAACCCACTCTCTCACCTGCTGTCTGTGGAAATATCTTTAGCTGCCATGACAACCCACTCTCAACACCGATAACCCAAGCACACGCACCCACGACACGTGGGCTTTCTTAAAACAATTTCAAATTAATAAAAATGACTATTACCATTTTATTAATATTTTTAAAGGGAAATAATGAAAGCGATGAATAACTAACTAATGTAACAATGGTACATATCAATGTTACCATTTATTAATATTTTAAAATGGAAAGAATGAAAGCTACTGATAATAAATGTAATTAGTGTATACATTTATTGTACACACTACCCCCATCGATTGAAAAGCTACCCCCATCGATCAGAAATCTAACACCATAGATCGAGCAAATACCTCATTGATCAGAAAGCTACCCCCATCGATCGAGTAAAGACCTCAACACATCTCCATATATTGAGCATAGCTGATGAGCCCCAAATTTGGTAACATTTTGGGCTCATTTGGCCTAACTACCTTTGCTCAATCCTTCATTTTTCATAACTTATGCATCATTTTTTAGTATGTTTATGTCATTTGTATGAATAAGGGCAATCACTATTCCTAGGTGGCTAACACGTTCTCATTTCAGGTTTTTTGACACATGGTTGGAACAAAACTAAGCAGATAAGGACTAGGAGACAGCCAAGATGGGGTTGAGGATTCGTAGGAGGATTTTCCACAGCATTAAATGGCCTTCCTCGGGATCTTCACCCCCAACTCCGAGATCCAGTAGCCACCACAACCGGATTAAAAGACAGCCAAACGGATTTTGAGGAAGTAGCAGTTCACTCCTAGTTTGGTCAACCGAGTCCCACTAATTTAGGAGGCCAGCTTGGGGCCTCGTGATGTATAAATGATAAGGCTTTAGCCTTCGGAAAGGACTTTTGAAACATTGTTGCACATCCTGCACTACGAGCTGCTAGCTTAGTTTTGCTCTTTTGTAGCCATTATTGGCATGCTATTTGACTTATGATTATTATTTTTTAATGGAAAGCAGTCGGATTTGATCTCAGTTCTGAGCTTTTAAAGGAGCCATAGCTCTCGGGGTTGGGCCCAACCTGAGAGCCTAAGGCCTCCTTCTTCTGTATTGTTATCTTTTCTTTCAAGCATTATGGTTTTTCTTTACATGCATTTGAAACGCAGTTTGTTGAGTTAGATTTCTTGGTGTGGTTAAGTAGGTCATTGTTATTAGACAAAGTTGCTTCAGCTGTTTAGAATAGAGTGAAGAGATTAGAGTTGATAAAAGTTCTAGAAAGGGGTTGCCTGCAAACTCATTTTCACCTCTGTCTAGGGGCTGGAATTGCATATAGTGCTACCCACCAAAAACACTAGTTTACGAATACATGCAATCTGTGGTGCAATATTTTTTTTTGTAGAAGTTGTCCATGTGTTCAGACCTCTTGGAATGTTTCCTTGCTTCAGTACCATACATGATTTTCCTTAAGAATAACGTTGTTGTTCATTGGTTCCATTAAAAAGTTAGGAATGTTTTGATTATATGCAGGACGTGGAAGATTTGATTCAGTTTACACTGTGCATTGCTACTCCCTCACCTTCTCACCCTTCTAAGCCTTGCCCAGGCCAACTACTCCTCTCCCAATTAGACCCCTTGTCTCTCACCTACTCTACTACCCACGTTATCCCACCTTTTCGGCCTTCCATTCCCTCTACCCTCCTTTAGACAAACTAGCTTAGCACACCCCCTCATCATCTCATCTCTCTGTCACTAAGTCATTACAAACCCCTCTCCTACCTCCCTATCCACCCATGCAGCCTCTTCCACTCACCCATCACCCAAAAATCCGATTATAGAACATCCTGTAGGAATTACTGAACATCCTGTAGAAGTTCTGAAACATCCTGTAGAACCCCTGCAGACATCCTGTAGAAGCTCATAAATGCGGTCTCTTGGTGGCCAAGCTTCGTGAAACTCTCTGGAAGGGTGTTAGGGACCCCTTAGACCCTCTCTAAACTTTCCCAACCTTTTACAAGCCTTCCTCCTCCTTGATCCATCTTTGCACAGTAAAAAGCTAGTTAAAAGCACATGCATGATAATTCTAATAATTGAAACAAAAATACAAAAGATGTTTTATTCAGATAGAGAGATAGTCTAGACACATGCATTTCACCTTCATAGAAGTAATGGCATCTCTTTCAGTAGTTTGCATCCCCATCTCTGCATCAGTACGAATAGCTGGTAGAATTAGGTTTGCTAGGGTTTGTGTTTCTTGTTGGCTTACAGTTCCTTTCTGCAAATAGATTAGCTTCTTTTGAGATTAGCTTTCATCCATCAGTTAAAAAGCTTCTTCTAGGAGCTCATAGAAGTTGGCTTGAGCCCCTAGCGGACTTGTGCTAGCTGACCAAGTGACAGCTGCGGCAAGAGCTAGTACTTCTGCATACAGCACCGTCGCTTCCAAGTTTGCTACGAACTACCGGGTTGATAAAACTAAAGAAGGAAGCTCCAGGAGTTGTAGCATTATTGCTACAATACTGGAGCCCACCATCTTTTTGGTGCCATTGCGGGGGAAGCATCAGAGTATTGGTGATTGTTGCTTTTCTTCTACTTTCCTACTCTCGCTTTCTGCTAAGTAGTATTTCATTTCCATTCTGCAATTTCCTTTTTGCAAAAGTAGCATATACATTTCCTGCTTTCATAGATTAACATTTCAATTACGCAATTTCATTTCTGCAAGCGTAGATTAGCATTTCAATTCTGCAAAGCATAGCTTAGCATTTCATTCCTGCAATTTCATTTGAGAAAAATAGATTAGTTCTTTCATGCTTTCATTTCAATTCCGCATTTCCATTTCAGCAAGATAGTTAGTTGCAGTTCAATCTGTTTTAGTTTTGCAGGTACCAGAAAAAAAAACAAAGCAATCAGAAGTCTTTTCATTTCATGCCTCGTAGAAATCGAGTTAAAACAGGCAAATTCTTACCCAACACCCCCACCACATCACTAAGTCACCCTTCTCTCTTCTTTGGTGACAGTGATCTAGAAGAACCTATAGGTGAACCTCCTGAGATATACGAAGATCCTATAGCAGAAGAAGAGTTAGAGAACACTCCATCTGAAGCTATGGCTGACAATAGGGGAGAAAATGAGAGAATTGAGGGTGCCTTCCCCATCCGAGAGACCAATGGAGACATGAAAATGAAGAACATCAGCCCCTCCGCTTTACCTCACTTCCATGGACTGACTACTAAAGACCCTGATACCTTCCTATTTGAGTTTGTCGTCCTGTGCTGAACCTATGACTATACCGAAGATGAGCAAAAACTGAAACTCTTCCCCTCTACCCTTAAGGATGCAGCATTACGCTGGTTCATGGGCTTACCTGGGAACAATATCACCACTTGGGCCCAGATGCAGCAAGCTTTCAATACCAAATACCAAGACTACTGTAGGTCCAAGGAAACCAAGGGAGAAATCTTTCGGATGACCATGGGGAATGATGAGTCTTTAGAAGATTACGAGGAAAGGTTCTAACTTAGCTATAAACAGGCCAGGTGCACACTTGACCCTGAATCTCTTAAGTTGGTCCTGCTCCGAGGAGTCTCGGAAGACCTCTTAGATACCCTTCACATGCTAGCTAGAGGAGATATTTACCAACTGCCTTATGAGGACATCAAGACTGTGTTTAGAAACCACTCTAGGGCAGCCCGGAAAAGAGGTAGAGGAAACCCTGTTATAGACAATTTTGTGCCTGGCAGCATCGGGCATGAATTGTCAATAATCCAAGGGATCCAAAGTCCCTAAACATGATGTTCCTACCCCTAGAGGAATAAGGTCAGCAAACCAACAGCTCTCAGATCAGTTCTCCACCTGAAAACACTCAAAAACAAGCAATCCTGAAATCAAAGCAGGTGCTCCACTAGGCTTCTGCGCTGAAACTCAACTCCTCCATGGTGTACCTGCGTTGCAAAGCAGGTAGAACAAAGGCCACCTGCGCTGAGCGAGATAGGACAAGTGGCACACTGAGTCATTGCTCTGGAATCTTCCAAAAATGACACATGGATCAGGGATTTCGCCTTGTGATGAGTCAGAGGCTCTGTTTCTCCAAGTGGAAGCAAGGTTCTCCAAGTGGACTCAAGAACTGAAGATCAACTGAAGAGAGAGAGGACACAAGGCAGCTACACATCAGTTGCAAGCTGACTCATCCTTTCTCAATTCATCTATATATTGAGCTCTCTCCTATGAGCTCAGGAGGCTGGAATTTTGTGCAAAGTAATGATATGCTGTTGGTTTCACTATAGAACTATTGGGTGATTGCTTGAAGGAGGTGAAGAGGAGAAATTCTTTCTGCTGGGAGGTTTTGCTAGATTGGGGCCTTCAATGGTTGTAACACTCTCAGAACTTTACTTCTTCCATTAATAAAAGCTATTGAGGTTCTTCTATATGCACTTGTTTCAATGATGTATTGTGATAATTGTATATTTGATTTATGCTAATCCTTGAATCAGTTATGATTGCATGCTTCTTGTAGTTTCCTTCTTTGTTATTTTGCAGGATCTCATTGTAGCTGGGCCAGCAAAAGAGCAAGGAGCTGGGAGCAAGCAACAAAGAGAAGAGTTTGGATTCGACATTAAGCGCAAGGCAACAGTTGGTGCATTTCTTCATTCTCTCTTGCTTTCGTAAAGAAGTAAACCTTAAGTAGTTTTCTTTACAGTTGTTGCTGAGGTACTATCACCCTTAGAGTGGGATAGGGTCATCCGAGTCGGATACTTTTCCCTACAACAAACTAGCGACCATACTGGGGACCGTATCTGTTTGATTGTTTGTAGTATTTTGCTATTCATTTCCTGAACAAAAGAGTACCAAATCGAAAAGCTTTTGACTATATCAAAAGCAAAGTAGAGGGCAGCTACTCTAGCTCATTTCTGAGCATGTTCATGATTTGAAGAGCTGATCTACAAGGATCCTTGTAAGCTCTTAGTGATAGCTTTTCATCTTCCTTGTCATCCCTTAGTGTGTGCTTGAATGATAGCTTCTGATTTGAGCAAAAACTGTGAATTTTTGAGAAAATTGTGACCCGGAAACTGAGAAAACGTAACTTTCGTTTTCCAAAGCAGGTAGTACACAGGCTACCTGCTTTGCAACGCAGGTCCCGAAGGGGCTACCTGCGCTGAGAGCCAGACTGGCTATGCAACACCTGCGTTGGCCCAATTTTGCCTTGTGCATTTGGGGTTTCCTCCCTTTTTCTTGCCTGTTTTCACTATAGATTTTGCAGCCAGTTACCAGTCTTGTACCTGTTCTGAAACCAACCTTACTTGCCATCATTCCGCCTCTGTTATATAACGAAATTGTACTTGTTCTTTTGTATTTCTTACATCATTTACAATTTCCCATAACGAAAGTGAACTAGTCTTGCTTTGGCCTCTTAGACCTGAACCTGTGTTAGGCATTTTGCCGGTCTAAAGAGTTAGCTTGTTTGTTGTCCATAGCTGATTAGTCTTTTTACTTTCGTCATTATGGTTTGATTTCATGTATTTCCAGTGATTAAACAAGTATATCTTAAGGTGTCTTTTGATTTTGGACAAACTTGTTTGTTTTCGCTTTAAATCGAAATCAAAGTTAAATAACAACTTTCTTTTTGTAATACATCAACATTAAGAAAGGGAAAAGAAAATACATGCATTGTGCATTTTGCATTTGAAAAAGTTTGCATGATGATTTAGGAGAAAAGTGCATTAGTTTGTGCTGTATGAACTGTGTGAAAAGATATGCCTTTCTTCTCCCTCAGTAGTTAATATTTTCATCAGTCAAAAAGATTTGAAAAAGCTTGCTTCTCATCTTAGGCTGCATTTAGGAATTTTTCATATACATCTCGTGGTGAACCTTGAAAGGCAAACTTTAAAAAGATCAACTTAAAATATACTGAATGAACCTAACAACGCATTGAAACATAACGAAAACACATAGAGGTCTAAGCTAGAGACGTGTTCCAGCGTCGTTAAACATAGTGACTGTCGATCTCGACGAAGGTGGGTGATTCCTCCTGAGAGTCGGTGGCACTAATACAGACTTGTGCTCCCACGTACCGTCGCGTATATATTGGGAGACCCCTATAGGCATATATCTTTTATCCATAGGAAGCCGTGTCGGCCGCCCTACTGATCGCAATGCAGTGAACACAGCATTCACGAAGATCGACCACCCGTACCGTAAAACGTATTCTGTGGTTTTGCGAAAGGTTTGGCGCACCCTCTGCCTAGATCTCCAGAGCAGTTTCTTTTGGCCTTTTTCAAACTCTATAACTGAAAAAGTCCATCCGAGCATTTGTCACTTCGGGCTCGTTAAAACATCGAAGGAGACTAGAGTCATCTTTAGCTTTTTCTCGACTCTTTAAAACTGAAAAAGCAAGTTGTGTCTAAAGCGTCGTTATAAAATTTATTTTAAGTGGAATAATCATCACCCTTCCCTCGTTGATCTTCGAAGTTAGTCCACCACAAGTGGAAGTTCCTGTAGAATCGCTAAGAAATCTTTTGGATAGACTAGATATGTCTGAACAACCGTCAACATCTAGGATGAATTTTCAACCGTCAACCGTCAACAATACAGAAGGGGTGAATTTTCGATTGCTTTAACGAGCCGAACAAAAGAAGCGCTCGATCTTTTTGTGCAATAATCGCTCAGGTCCAAAAAGATTAAAATCTAGAGGAGGGATAGCTCTTCCGGTCGTTTAACGAGCTGGAAGGCCAAAACTCGGCAAAATTTTCATATTTTACGAGTCAGGAGAAAAGAGCTCAAAGAAGACTCGTCTTTTGAGGAACGAGTGATAAACAGGGATAGCAGCAGATTCCAGGTACAGGTTGGAATTTTCCAATCACGGCAGTGTCACAAGGATGGCTAAGTGAAATCACTCTTCGCAGCTGTTCCTCAAAATGGGTAAACAAACATATGGAGATGAACGATTGGCCAAATGAACGGATGGAGGTGAGACTGCAAGAACACGACCAAGGGCTTTAATATGGCTGTCAAAGGTTACATTTACCAAGGTTATTTACCGGTTCATTTTTTCTGGGTGAGCTTGAACTCTAGGGGAAGATTGCTCACAACTTATGTTTATTTTTTAACGAGCATGAACTATGTGCTAAAACTGCTCGGATCTTGCGTTTATTTTTTAACGAGCATGAACTGTGTGCTAAAACTGCTCGATAGATAAGTTTGCATGCCCCCAGTATAATAATGCAAATCGAGGTGCATGCCCCCCAAGCTTCATTGCATCCAACTCGGTGGTTGGAATGAAGGTTTACCTCGGGGATTTGTTTCATTTTTTAATGAGGTTGACACAAGATAGGAACTATCCTCGACTCCTTGTTTCATTTTTTAACGAGGTTGACACAAGATAAGAACCGTCCTCGGCGCCCACTGTATTTACAGTATTTCTATTAGGGCGATGATCCATGCCGACAAAATATTTAGGAATCTTCTGAATCCAACCAGAAGATTGGATTAGATTTCATTTTGTAGGTTTCCACCGTGGCCACTCCCGCCAGATTATTTGGAGGCGGTAGGGTGAAAGTACCCATTAAGGCAGGGTCTTTTAGGAGGCCTACTCCGATATTTTGGAGCGAATGATTCCTTGCATGGATCATTGGAATGCTTCCCGTAACTTGTGGACTGCTGGGGAGAAAATTTTGTTGGTCGACGATTGTAATTCCTCCTTGGAAGGGAAATGCAATCTTCCTGAAGTAGGTCGACACAACTGCGGTGTTGTGGGGAAAAGTATCCGACTCGGAATGACACTATCCCTACTCTAAGGGTGATAGTTCCTTAGCAACAACTGAAAGTAAAGCTTTGATATTTTCCTTTATGAAAGTACAGAGAAGGAAGAAAAGGTTGACCGACCGGTGTCTTTCGCTTTTGTCGATCCTGTCTTCTCTCTTTGTCTCTTGTTCCCAGCTCCTTGCTCCCTTTGCCGGCCCAGCTACACAAAGATCCTGCAAAAACAAGAGAGGGAAACTACAAGAAACATGTACTCATAACTGAAGCATGGATTAGAGTGAATCAGATATACAAGTAAATACAATACATCAATGCAATACAAGTATATAGGAGAACATTCAAAGCTTTATTGATAGAAGTAAAAGGTTCTGAGAAGGTTACAACCATCAATGGCTCCAATCCAGCAGCACCTCCCCAGCAGCAAGAAAATCCCCTCTTCTCCTCTATAAAAGCAATCACCCAATAGCTCTAACTGTAAACCAACAGCACTTCCTTGCTTCGCACAAAATTCCAGCCCCCTTAGACCTCATAGAAGAGCTCTATATATAGGAGATTTGGAGAAAGGATGAGTCAGCTTGAGGTTGGCATAAAGCTAACTAGTGTCCTCTCCCACTTTATTTAAACTTCAGTTCTTGAGTCCACTTGGAGATCCTTGCTTACACATGGAGATCAAGTACCTCTTACTCATCACAGGGCGAATCCCTTGAACCAAGTGTCAGTTTGGAAGCTTCCTGGGCAATTGACACCTTGCAGAATGACTGTGCCACTTGGCCAATCTCACCCAGCGCAGGTAGCCTTCATTGGAGTTTACTTTCAGCGCAGGTACAAGGAGGAGCAGTTGACATTCAGCGCAGTTTCTCAGTGGGGCAGCTGACATGATCCAAAAATAGCCTGTTTTTTAGTGTTTTCAGGTGGAGAACTGATGGGAAGTGCTGTGGTTTGCTGACCTTGTTCTTCTAGGGGTAAGAACAACATGTTTAGGGACTGAGGATCCCTGTAATTATTGACATTTCATGCTCCATGCTGCGAGGCACAAAAATGTCTATAACAGTTGCCCCCTAAAGTATGAGGTCGTTTATCGGGTGAAATGCTTTATCTAGAGGATCTGAAGTTCATTCAAGTGCTGAGGAGGCGCCCTCTAATACAATACAATACAATACATTATTTTTCATTCTGTTTTCATGATCTAGCTGAGGCGGGCATTCCCATGCTCAGCTTTATAAATACATTTTGGTACATAGAACAGACGATCGTCTGATGGTAGACTGATAATTCTCTGCTGAAATTATCATCCTTTGAATAGGATGATCATCTGCTACAATGATGTACATGACAAATGCTTTTATATTTCCTGAATATATATCGCAGCCCGGATGGATGAAACTAGATCCGGGGTCTTCAAACTCGTTCGATCTTCACTCTAAGTACAAGTCGATCCATGTGAGAATTGCGCTGAAGTCGAACATGGAAAGACATCGCTTGATTACCGGTCAATGATGAAAACCGTTAACAAGCGCGAGAGGAATCACCGATAATGATAATGACCCTCAAGGTACTGCAGTACAATTCATGTGGCATGAATAAAGGACTTGGCGTCAAACGCCACGCAAAATCTTCTGGTCGAAGGTCATTGATGTATACCTGTCGCCGGAAGTGAGAAACTTGCCATTGAGGCATGCAAGCTTCAAAGTACTGATGGGGTTGTTCCTAGATCAACTTCTTGGATAATGAGCTGAAGTCGACAAGAAGCGATCCATCAAAGGAGGGCCTTAACGAATCCCACATCAATGACACGGAACGGAGCTAATGATTTTAGTGGAGGTGAAAACAAACTGTGACATATGATTCAGGGTGGCGATCATGAATGGATGAAGGATAATGTATGGCAGTGGATGGGACACGGTTGACACTTTCAGAATGACCTCTCTTGAACATATAACGACACTGATGCGATGGATCGGTAGCATTACCCCAAAATGTGGATGGTTTGGCGAAGGCCATGGTGATGACCGGTGAATGAAACAACCCAACCCGATGTGGTACAGAAGAAAAGTTTCATGTTCAAGAGCGACTTGCTACCATTAAGCTTTGATGTTCTCCCAATTTTTCCCCAGTCATTTCTGACCAGTACCTCTTTATTTTTGTCAAGCTTGAGGAGGATAACATATGCTTGTTCTATAACCTGCCCTTCGGGCAAGCCCATCGCTATGTTTAAACGAGCCTAGCGATAGGGAAACTCGTTCTCGTCTAAAGACAAGTTTGTCGCTATTTAACGAATTTAACGAGTCTAACGACAAGGATAACTCGGTCCTTTTCATTTTTAGAGAGTCTGAAAAGGTACATAAAGTCAACTCCAGAATTCCTTTTTCGTCATCTAATCCCTTAAGTCTGAAAAAGTATAAAACAATACAGAAGGGATGAATTTTCGATTGCTTTAACGAGCCGAACAAAACAAGCGCTCGATCGTTTTTTGCAATAATCCCTCAGGTCCAAAAAGATTAAAATCTAGAGGAGGGATAGCTCTTCCGGTCGTTTAACGAGCTGGAAGGCCAAAACTCGGCAAACTTTTCATATTTTACGAGTCAGGAGAAAAGAGCTCAAAGAAGACTCGTCTTTTGAGGAACGAGTGATAAACAGGGAAAGCAGCAGATTCCAGGTATAGGTTGGAATTTTCCAATCACGGCAGTGTCACAAGGATGGCTAAGTGAAATCACTCTTCGCAGCTGTTCCTCAAAATGGGTAAACAAACATATGGAGATGAACGATTGGCCAAATGAACGGATGGAGGTGAGACCGCAAGAACACGACCAAGGGCTTTAATATGGATGTCAAAGGTTACATTTACCAAGGTTATTTACCGGGATGGGTTCATTTTTTAATGAGCTTGAATGCGCCAAAAAACTGCTCAAACTTATGTTTATTTTTTAACGAGCATGAACTATGTGCTAAAACTGCTCGGATCTTGCGTTTATTTTTTAACGAGCATGAACTATGTGCTAAAACTGCTCGATTCTATGTTTGCATGCCCCCAGCATAATAACGCAAATCGAGGTGCATGCCCCCCAAGCTTCATTGCATTCAACTTTGTTGGTTGGAATGAAGGTTTACCATTGAGATCTGGAAAGGGGGTCGTTTCATTTTTTAATGAGGTTGACATAGTAAAAGAACTATCCTCATGATTCCTCGTTTCATTTTTTAACGAGGTTGACACGAGGTAAGAACCGTCCTCGGGGCCTACTGTATTTACAGTATTTCCATTAGGGCGACGATCCATGCTGAAAAAATATTTAGGAATCTTCTGAATCCGTTGGATATAGAAGATTTCATATTGTAGGTTTCCATTGTGGCTACTTCCGCCAGATTACTTGCCGGCGGTAGGGCAAAAGTACCCATTAAGGCAGGGTCTTTTAGGAGACCTACTCCGATATTTTGGAGTGATTAATTACTTTCATGGATCATTGTGTTGCTTCCCGTAACTTGAGAGCTGTTGGGGAGAAATGTTTGTTGGTCAACGATTGTAACTTTTCCTTGAAAAGGAAATACAATCCTCCTGAAGTAGGACGACACAACTGCAGCCATGGCATATACCCAAGGTCTTCCCAGTAGGATGTTGTAATCGAGATTTCCGTCGATTACTTCAACATTAACTTCTACTGTTTTGCCCCCCAGTTCAACTTGCAAGTTAGTTAAAATCCCGTAAGGAGTGTATGATCGTCCATCAAATGCTTTTAACGTCGTTGACGATTTCGACAAGGGTGGTGAGCCTAAATTTTTCCAGCAACTCATCGACATAAGACATGTAGATGCCCCCTCATCAATAATTGTTCGATGAACAGTTTTGTTGAGGGCTTTCACTTTAACAAGGAAAGCTTGTTGAGCTGGTAACTTAGGGTCATATCCTTTATGATCAAAGGCCACAAAATTGGAATCCATTGGGCCAATCTCACCTATAGCTGATAATAAAGCTTGCTCTTGGGAGGTGCAATTTTGCATTACCTCAGGTGTCGACATAGCGGACGATGATTGAGCCAGGTCCTCTATTATATTATAATCCTGTGTTACTTTTGCACGAGGATTAAATGTCGATTTGTGTACTACTCCCTTTGGCGAGTTTATTATTGGCTTAGGAATGATGGGTGGCACAACTTTGGTCAAAGCTGTCGTCGAACTACTAGGTTGTTCATTATCCTTGTTATTCGACAACCATGGATTCCCGTAATCTTTATTCCTTGTCAAAGCATTATTCTGCTGCTTTGAGGTAGACAACATAAGCACTTGGGATCGGGAAGCATTTTGATTAGCAACCAGATTTTGACCTGCATTAGGAAACGGATCAGTCAACACAGCTGAGGTTTTCAAACTCTTAAAGAATCTTTTAAGCTCAACTTTGTATGGACAATCTGCTGTCCAATGATCCTCATCGCATATATGACACCCCGAAGGGGGTTTCCCTTTTCTCCCTTTCTTTTTCTTCTTGCCCCCTGGTTGCTTCAGTTGTTTGCCCTTATCATCCAACACGGCACTTACTTCCGAGGCAAGAAGTTCTTCATTTGCATTTTGATTTGAAGTCTTACGGGCTTTCTCAGACGAATCCCGTGTTGACTTTGCGTTCGCAGTGCCAATCACACCATCACCGGCATGAGAGTCACTATTTGATCCGGGAGGAGGAGGGATTGAAAATTCCGGTCTGGGGGCGTCAGGTATCTTATCATAGAGCGTGCCCAACTGAGTATATACTAAGTCCAAATATTGAGCACGAGCAATAACCTTCTCCTCTGTTACGACGCCTCCCTTGGCCACATCTTCTGTTATAGCAGGAAGAAGTGATTTTATAAACCACTCAGCTAATAGCTGATTTGGAACATAGGTCTTTACCATTCTGCGATGACGACGCCACTCATGTATATGATCTGATATATGTGTGGCCGTTGTCTGCTTGAAATTGGTCAAGATCTCTGTTCCAGTTTCGTACCTTATAGGTAACTGAAAGTGTGTTAAGAAAGTCGTGGCTAGGGAACTAAAATTGTCGAAAGAGGCTCTAGGTAATTCAATATACCATTTAGCTGCCGGACCAGTCAATGTCCTCTGGAAAAGGCGAAGCCTTATCGAATCATCATTCAAGGTATTCGACGAACACCACAGATGGAATGTCATCACATGATTCGACGGGTCTTCGCCAGGATTTCCATTGAATTTAGGAATGTCCGAAGGAAGTTTGTGAGGAATCGCTGGCCACCAATGGGCATAGGCGATTGGATCGTTCGTCAATCGATGTAAATCTGGTAATTCTAGAGTTGCCACGAATGGCAACTGCTGATTCAGGTTTGGCGAGGCGTACCCAGGATACGATGGAATCGCCTGAGCAGTAGGCCTTTGCATACCAGCATAATGCAACTGATGTTGATATGACTGATATGGCTGGTGGGCTTGGCCACTGTAAAGTGGTTGATTTAACCCGTTCTGAATATAGGGTTGCCCACTATTCGCAAAGATCTGTTGTTCAAAGCCCTGGTACACCTGTTGAAACTGAGGTTGTTGGTATTGCACCATCCATGGTTGTGAAGCCATGTTTTGCTGTGCTATACTAACCGACGGACCAAGATGCGGGGGTATTGTTCCCGTTTGTATCTGTGTCGTCCCGGCAGTTGGCGATTGTGGTTGTGTTGCAGGGTCAAGGGGCTGTTGCATTACAACTTGGGGTTGACATACAACAGGCGTCGATTGAACTTGCGACACGGTTACAATTGCTGGCGCCGTCGGGATGCTAGACATAGGTACACATTGTTGCATGGAATATACAACTCTCGGTTGTTGGGGTAACATAGGCACCCAACCAGTCGTCGTAACTTCAGTCAAACCTGAATGTGGTTGAAAACTGCCGTATGGGTATCCTCCCGGAGGGGGAAGTGAAAGGGCATATTGCCCCCCATACGGTAACAATCCGGAGCTCAAGGGTATAGATTGCCTTTGAGGACTGGATGGCCCAAATTGATTTCCAAAGGGATCAATTTGTCTAGTTTCAACATAAGAATTACCGGGTATTATACCGGAAGAACAAACTGGAACAGACCAAGTTGTCATAATAGTCCCTGGGTGGACTCCTTCTAGCTGTTGAGAGCTAGTCGGGACAGCTGGTATGCCGGCAAACATCATCGGAGTGACAGCAGGAGCTTCTGCTGTCGCTGTGTCATTTGGCACAGTCCTAGATGTCGACGGTTGCTCAGACATTTTAAGTCTATCCAATAAACTGCCTAACGATTCTACAGGAACTTCCACTGGTGATGGACAAACTTCTGATGCAGAAGGAAAAAGAGTGGTACCTACTCCAAAGTGAGTTGGAGTATTTGCTTGCTGGTCCTCTACGATTTCCTCTATTGCAATCAGACCAGGAGGAAGAGGAAGACCGTCAGGTCCGTAAAAAATTTCTGGTGCCGAAGAAGGGGTTGCTTCGACAACGACAGTTGTTTGAGCAACAAGACTCTGTGGACCGGTTTCAGATGGAACTGGTTCAGTTATGCAAGTACTTGTCCTCAGACTAGGATTAGTACAATTGTCTCTCTGTTGCTGTTGAACCTCTTCAATAGATGCAGGGATTTCAGAAATATTAGGAGTGACTAGAATCTCAGATGTTGTTGGAACTGTTGTTCTAACTTTAATGGGAGATTTTGACCTGGTCAAGCGAGTTCGCTTCGTCCGTACTACTCTCGATTCCGGAGACAAAGACGGTTGACTCGCGAGTCTCCTCGAACGACGAAGTTTTAATTGACTTTCCTCCACGGTTGCGGATTACTTGATCAACTAAAATACAAAAAGGGGAATTATGTTTCCGTATTGAATGAATTTTATTAGACGCTTTTAGACACAACTTTGCTTTTTCATGTTTTAAGAGTCGAGGAAAAGCTAAAGATGACTCTAGTCGCCTTCGATGTATTAACGAGCCCGAAGTGACAAATGCTCGGCTAGACTTTTTCAGTTATAGAGTTTGAAAAAGGCCAAAAGAAACTGCTCTGGAGATCTAGGCAGAGGGTGTGCCAAACCTTTCGCGAAACCACAGAATACGTTTTACGGTACGGGTGGTCGATCTTCGTGAATTCTGTGTTCACTGCATCGCGATCAGTAGGGCGGCCGACACGGCTTCCTAAGGATAAAGGATAAATGCCTATAGGGGTCTCCCAATATACGCGACGGTACGTGGGAGCACAAGTCCGTATTAGTGTTATCGTCCCTCAGGAGGAATCACCCACCTTCGTAGAGATCGATAGTCACTACGTTTAACGACGCCGGAACACGTCTCTACCTAGACCTCTGTTGTGAGCGTTATGTTACAAAGCGTTTTTAGATTCATTCAATATATTTTAAGTTGATCTTGTTTAGCAGTTTGTCTTTCAGGATCACCACGAGATGTATTGGTACAAATTCCTAAATGCAACTAAAATGATAAGCAAGCTTTACAATCTTTTTAGCTTTGAAAATTCTAACTACTGAGGGGAGAGAAAAACATTATCTTTCCACACAGAGCACAAAGCACAAACTAATGCACTTTCCCCTAGATCAATCACGCAAACTTATCAAAAAATGCAAATGCAAGATGCATGTATTTCTTTTCTTTTCCCTTAATGTTGATGTAAGACAAAAAGGAAACTGTCGTATAATTTTCGAATTCAATTTGAAGCGTAAACAAACAAGTTTTGTCTAAAATCAAAAGACGCCTTACAGGTACTTGTTTTGACACTAAAAATGTATGAATTCAAACCATAAGATGAAAAACAAACAAACTCAAACAGCTATGCACAGTAATAAAACTAGCTCTTAAGATCACAAAGACACTTTTACAGTTCAGGATCTAAGAGGCCACAGCCATACTGGTTTGCTTTTCACAATGGGAAACTGTAACTGAAACAAGAAATACTGAAAGAACAATCACAGTTTCATCACACAACTGAGGCGGAATAATGTCAAGGAAAGTTGGTTTACAGCAAGTACAAATGACAAGCAATCAGCAGCAAAATAACAGTGAAAACAGGGCCAAGACTCAGTGGGAAACCTCAGCAAGACATAGCCTAACTGGTTCAGCGCAGGCTCTGGTCTGTCAAACTGACTTTCAGCGCAGTTCCCGAAGGGAGTACCTGCGCTGAAATGCAGACTGCCTTTGGACAGCCTGCACTGAGACACGAGAGTTGCGTTTACAAGGATTTCCGGGTCATAAAAAGCTCAAAAATTCACTGTTTTTGCTGAAATAAAAAGCTATAGGTCAAGTACAAGCTAAGGGATGATCAAGAGGATGAAAAGCTATCACAAAGAGCACAAGAGTCTTTTGTAGATCAGCTCTTCAAATCATGAATCTGCTCAGACAATGAGCAAGAGTAGCAGCCCCTCTACTTCGCTTTTGATATAGTCAAAAGCTTTTCGATTCGGTACTCTTTGGTTCAGGAAATGAATAGCAAAGATACTACAAACACAAATCAAACGGATACGCTCCCCAGTGGAGTCGCCAGTTTGTTGTGGGGAAAAGTATCCGACTCGGAATGACCCTATCCCTACTCTAAGGGTGATAGTTCCTTAGCAACAACTGAAAGTAAAGCTTTGATATTTTCCTTTATGAAAGTACAGAGAAGGAAGAAAAGGTTGACCGACCGGTGTCTTTCGCTTTTGTTGATCCTGTCTTCTCTCTTTGTCTCTTGTTCCCAGCTCCTTGCTCCCTTTGCCGGCCCAGCTACACAAAGATCCTGCAAAAACAAGAGAGGGAAACTACAAGAAACATGTACTCATAACTGACACATGGATTAGAGTGAATCAGATATACAAGTAAATACAATACATCAATGCAATACAAGTATATAGGAGAACATTAAAAGCTTTATTGATAGAAGTAAAAGGTTCTGAGAAGGTTACAACCATCAATGGCTCCAATCCAGCAGCACCTCCCCAGCAGCAAGAAAATCCCCTCTTCTCCTCTATAAAAGCAATCACCCAATAGCTCTAACTGTAAACCAACAGCACTTCCTTGCTTCGCACAAAATTCCAGCCCCCTTAGACCTCATAGAAGAGCTCTATATATAGGAGATTTGGAGAAAGGATGAGTCAGCTTGAGGCTGGCATAAAGCTGACTAGTGTCCTCTCCCACTTTAGTTAAACTTCAGTTCTTGAGTCCACTTGGAGATCCTTGCTTACACATGGAGATCAAGTACCTCTTACTCATCACAGGGCGAATCCCTTGAACCAAGTGTCAGTTTGGAAGCTTCCTGGGCAATTGACACCTTGCAGAATGACTGTGCCACTTGGCCAATCTCGCCCAGCGCAGGCAGCCTTCATTGGAGTTGACTTTCAGCGCAGGTACAAGGAGGAGCAGTTGACATTCAGCGCAGTTGCTCAGTGGGGCAGCTGACATGATCCAAAAATAGCCTGTTTTTGAGTGTTTTCAGGTGGAGAACTGATGGGAAGTGCTGTGGTTTGCTGACCTTGTTCTTCTAGGGGTAAGAACAACATGTTTAGGGACTGAGGATCCCTGTAATTATTGACATTTCATGCTCCATGCTGCGAGGCTCAAAAATGTCTATAACATGCGGCCATGGCATAGATCCATGGTCTTCCAAGTAGGATGTTGTAATCGAGGTTTCCATCAATTACTTCAACATCAATTCCTACTGTTTTGCCCCCCAGTTCAAGTTGCAAGTTACTTAAAATCCCGTATGGAGTGTATGATCGTCCATCAAATGCTTTTAACGTCGTTGACGATTTCGACAAGGGTGGTGAGCCTAAATCTTTCCAGCAACTCATCGACATAAGACATGTAGATGCCCCCTCATCAATAATTGTTCGATGAACAGTTTTGTTGAGGGCTTTCACTTGAATAAGGAAAGCTAGTTGAGCTGGTAACTGAGGGTCATATCCTTTATGATCAAAGGCCACAAGATTGGAATCCATTGGGCCAATCCTACCTATTGCTGATAGTAAAGCTTGCTCTTGGGAGGGGCAATTTTGTGGTACCTCAAGTGTCGACATAGTGGATGGCGATTGGGCCAGGTCCTTTACTATATTATAATTCTGTGCTCCTTTGGCACGAGGATTAAATGTCGATTTGTGTACTACTCCCTTTGGCGACTTTATCATCGGCTCAGGAACGATGGGTGGCACAACTTCGGTCAAAGTTGTTGTTGAACTACTAGGTCCTTCATTAACCTTGTTGTTCGACAACTTTGGATTCCCGTAATCTTTATTCCTTGTCAAAGCATTATTCTGTTGCTTTGAGGTAGACAACATAAGCACTTGGGATCCAGAAGCATTTTGATTAGCAACCAGATTTTGACCTGGATTAAGAAACAGATCAGTCAATACTGCTGGGGTTTTTGAACTCTTGAAGAGTTTCTTAACTTCAGCTATATGTGAACAATATTTCGTCCAATGATCCTCATCGCATATATGACACCCTGCCGGGGGTTTCCTTTTTCTCCCTGTCCTTTTCTTCTTGCCCCCTGGTTGCTTCAGTTTTTTGCCCTTGTCGGTCGACATGGCATTTACTTCTGAGGCAAGAAGTTCTTCATTTGCATTTTGACTAGAAATTTTGTGCTTTCCAATCACGCCATCACCGGCGCGAGTGTAATTGTTTGATTTAGGAGGAGGAGGAATTGAGAATTCTAGTCTAGGGGCGTAAGGTATTTTGTCGTAGAGCGTGCCAGACTGAGTATAGACCAAGTCTAGATATTGCGCACGAGCGATAACTTGCTCTTTCGTTACGACTTCTCCCTTTGCCACATCTTCCGTTATGGCCGGAAGTAATGACTTTATAAACCATTCAGCTAATAGCTGATCGGGAACATATGTTTTTACCATCCTACGACGAGGTCGCCATTCATGTATATGATCAGATATATGAGTGGCCGTTGTCTGTTTGAAGTTGGTAAGGAGTTCTGTTCCCGTTTCATACCTTATCGGTAATTGAAAATGGGTTAAAAAGGTTGTAGCTAAGGCATTGAAGTTGTCGAACAAAGCTCTAGGCAATTCAATGTACCATTTTGCCGCTGGACCCGTTAACGTCCTCTGAAAAAGGCGAAGTCTTACCGAATCATCATTCAGGGTGTTTGATGAACACCATAGATGGAATGTCATCACATGATTCAAGGGGTCTTCACCCGGATTTCCATTAAATTTAGGAATGTCTGATGGAAGTTTATGTGGAATCGCTGGCCACCAAGGGGCATAAGCAATTGGATCATTTGTCAGCCGGTTTAGATCTGGTAATTCTAGAGTTGCTACAAAGGGCAACTGTTGATTCAGGTTAGGCGAAGCATATCCAGGATAAGATGGTATCGCCTGAGCAATGGGTCTTTGCAGACCAGCATAATGCTGGCAACTTTGACAAGGTTGATGGGCATAACCATTATAGTATGGTTGCCCATTACTTACAAAGACTTGTTGCTCAGGTCCTTGATATGATTGCTGGAATGGAGGTTGTTGAGTTCGAACCAGCTCTAGTTGTTGGACCATTTGCTGATGCCCAATACTAGATGATTGACCAAGATGAGGAGTCACAGTACTTGTTTGATCCTGAGTCGCTCCGGATAAGGAGGCACTGACCTGAGGTTGCGATTGAGATGTCGAGACAAGAGGTTGTTGTATGGCAACCTGAGAAACTTGGGGTTGACATACAGTAGGCAGCGCTTGTACTTGCGACGCAATCACCATACCAGGTATAGTGGCAACATTCGACACAGGGTGGACTGGTTGCATTGAATATGCAACTCTTGGTTGCTGAGGCAGTATTGGTACCCAACCGCTGGATGTAATTCCAGTTTGACCTGAATTTTGTTGTAAACTCCCATATGGTTGTTCTCCAGGGGGGAACAATGAAAAGGCATACTATCCTCCATATGGTGGCAATCCAGTACTTAAAGGGTAGATTGGCCTTTGAAGACACGTTGGATTGATTTGTTGAGTTTCAACATAAGAAATACCAGATGATAATCCGGACGAAGAAATAGGAACTAGCCATGTCATCGTCCCTGATGGGACTCCGGCTTGTTGTTGACAATTTGCCGGGACAGATGGTATACTAGCGAACATCGTTGGAGTAGCAGCAGGAGGCTCTGCTGCTGCTGTGTCGGACGACACAGTCCTAGATGTTGACGGTTGTTCAGACATATCTAGTCTATCCAAAAGATTTCTTAGCGATTCTACAGGAACTTCCACTTGTGGTGGACTAACTTCGAAGATCAACGAGGGAAGGGTGATGATTATTCCGCTTAAAATAAATTTTATAACGACGCTTTAGACACAACTTGCTTTTTCAGTTTTAAAGAGTCGAGAAAAAGCTAAAGATGACTCTAGTCTCCTTTGATGTTTTAACGAGCCCGAACAAAACAAGCGCTCGATCTTTTTGTGCAATAATCCCTCAGGTCCAAAAAGATTAAAATCTAGAGGAGGGATAGCTCTTCTGGTCGTTTAACGAGCTGGAAGGCCAAAACTCGGCAAACTTTTCATATTTTACGAGTCAGGAGAAAAGAGCTCAAAGAAGACTTGTCTTTTGAGGAACGAGTGATAAACAGGGATAACAGCAGATTCCAGGTACAGGTTGGAATTTTCCAATCACGGCAGTGTCACAAGGATGGCTAAGTGAAATCACTCTTCGCAGCTGTTCCTCAAAATGGGTAAACAAACATATGGAGATGAACGATTGGCCAAATGAACGGATGGAGGTGAGACTGGAACAGCTGCGAAGAGTGATTTCACTTAGCCATCCTTGTGACACTGCCGTGATTGGAAAATTCCAACCTGTACCTGGAATCTGCTGCTATCCCTGTTTATCACTCGTTCCTCAAAAGACGAGTCTTCTTTGAGCTCTTTTCTCCTGACTCGTAAAATATGAAAAGTTTGCCGAGTTTTGGCCTTCCAGCTCGTTAAACGACCAGAAGAGCTATCCCTCCTCTAGATTTTAATCTTTTTGGACCTGAGGGATTATTGCACAAAAAGATCGAGCGCTTGTTTTGTTCGGCTCGTTAAAGCAATCGAAAATTCATCCCTTCTGTATTGTTTTATACTTTTTCGGACTTAAGGGATTAGATGACGAAAAAGGAATTCTGGAGTTGACTTTATGTACCTTTTCAAACTCTCTAAAAATGAAAAGGACCGAGTTATCCTTGTCGTTAGACTCGTTAAATTCATTAAATAGCGACAAACTTGTCTTTAGACGAGAACGAGTTTCCCTATTGCTAGGCTCGTTAAAACATAGCGATGGGCTTGCCCGAAGGGCAGGTTATAGAACAAGCATATGTTATCCTCCTCAAGCTTGATAAAAATAAAGAGGTACTGGTCAGCAATGACTGGGGAAAAATTGGGAGAACCTCACAGCTTTAATGGTAGCAAGTCGCTCTTGAACATGACACTTTGTCCTCCGTATCACATCGGGTTGGGTTGTTTCATTCACCGGTCTCATCACCATGGTCCTCGCCACACCATCCACATTTGGGGTAATGCTACCAATCCATCACATCAGTGTCGTTATATGTTCAAGAGATGTTGTTCTGCAAAGAGTCAACCGTGTCCCATCCACTGCCATACATTGTCCTTCATCCATTTCATGACCGCCACCCTGAATCATACATCACAGTTTGTTTTCACCTCATCACAATCACTAGCTCCGTTCCATGTCACTGATGTGGGATTCATTAAGGCCCTCCTTTGACGGATCGCTCCTTGTCGACATCAGCTCATTATCCAAGGAGTTGATCTAGGAACAACCCCTTCAGTTCTTTGAAGCTTGCATGCCTCAATGGCAAGTTTCTCACTTCCGGCGATAGGTATACATCAATGACCTTCGACCAGAAGATTTTGCATGGTGGTCGACGCCAAGTCCTTTATTCCCACCATGTGAATTGTACTGCCGTACCTTGAGGGTCATCATCCTTATCGGTGATTCCTCCCGTGCTTGTTAACGGTTTACATCATTGACCGGTAATCAAGCGATGTATTTCCATGTTCGACTTCAAGAAATTCTCACATGGATCGACTTGTACATCGAGTGAAGATCGGAAGAGATTGAAGACCCTGGATCTAGTTTCATCCATCCGGGCTGCGATATATATTCAGGATATAAAGACATTTGATATGTACATCATTGCAGCAGATGATCATCCTTCTCAAAGGATGATAATTTCAGCAGAGAATTATCAGTCTATCATCAGACGATCGTCTGTGCTATGTACCAAAATGAATTTATAAAGCTGAGCATGGGAATGCCCGCCTCAGCTAGATCATGAAAAAGAATGAAAAATAATGTATTGTATTGTATCTTATTACAGGACACTTCTCAGCAGATTGAATGAACTTCAGATCCTCCTAATAAAGCATTTCACCCGATAAACGACCTCATACTTTAGGGGGAATCTGTTATAAACAATTTTGTGCCTGGCAGCATCGGGCATGAATTGTCAATAATCCAAGGGATCCAAAGTCCCTAAACATGATGTTCCTACCGCTAGAGGAACAAGGTCAGCAAACCAACAGCTCTCAGATCAGTTCTCCACCTGAAAACACTCAAAAACAAGCAATCCTGAAATCAAAGCAGGTGCTCCACTAGGCTTCTGCGCTGAAACTCAACTCCTCCATGGTGTACCTGCGTTGCAAAGCAGGTAGAACAAAGGCCACCTGCGCTGAGCGAGATAGGACAAGTGGCACACTGAGTCATTGCTCTGGAATCTTCCAAAAATGACACTTGGATCAGGGATTTCGCCTTGTGATGAGTCAGAGGCTGTGTTTCTCCAAGTGGAAGCAAGGTTCTCCAAGTGGACTCAAGAACTGAAGATCAACTGAAGAGATAGAGGACACAAGGCAGCTACACATTAGTTGCAAGCTGACTCATCCTTTCTCAATTCATCTATATATTGAGCTCTCTCCTATGAGCTCAGGAGGCTGGAATTTTGTGCAAAGTAATGATATGTTGTTGGTTTCACTATAGAACTATTGGGTGATTGCTTGAAGGAGGTGAAGAGGAGAAATTCTTTCTGCTGGGAGGTGTTGCTGGATTGGGGCCTTCAATGGTTGTAACACTCTCAGAACTTTACTTCTTCCATTAATAAAAGCTATTGAGGTTCTTCTATATGCACTTGTTTCAATGATGTATTGTGATAATTGTATATTTGATTTATGCTAATCCTTGAATCAGTTATGATTGCATGCTTCTTGTAGTTTCCTTCTTTGTTATTTTGCAGGATCTCATTGTAGCTGGTCCAGCAAAAGAGCAAGGAGCTGGGAGCAAGCAGCAAAGAGAAGAGTTTGGATTCGACATTAAGCGCAAGGCAACAGTTAGTGCATTTCTTCATTCTCTCTTGCTTTCATAAAGAAGTAAACCTTAAGTAGTTTTCTTTACAGTTGTTGTTGAGGTACTATCACCCTTAGAGTGGGATAGGGTCATCCGAGTCGGATACTTTTCCCTACAGGTTTCAGAACAGGTACAAGACTGGTAACTGGCTGCAAAATCTATAGTGTAAACAGGCAAGAAAAAGGGAGGAAACCCCAAATGCACAAGGCAAAATTGGGCCAACGCAGGTGCTGCACAGCCAGTCTGGCTCTCAGCGCAGGTAGCCCCTTTGGGACCTGCGTTGCAAAGCAGGTAGCCTGTGTACTACCTGCTTTGGAAAACGAAAGTTACGTTTTCTCAGTTTCCGGGTCACAATTTTCTCAAAAATTCACAGTTTTTGCTCAAATCAGAAGCTATCAGTCAAGCACACACTAAGGGATGACAAGGAAGATGAAAAGCTATCACTAAGAGCTTACAAGGATCCTTGTAGATCAGCTCTTCAAATCATGAACATGCTCAGAAATGAGCTAGAGTAGCTGCCCTCTACTTCGCTTTTGATATAGTCAAAAGCTTTTCGATTTGGTACTCTTTTGTTCAGGAAATGAATAGCAAAATACTACAAACAATCAAACAGATACGGTCCCCAGCGGAGTCGCCAATTTGTTGTAGGGAAAAGTATCCGACTCGAATGACCCTATCCCACTCTAAGGGTGATAGTACCTCAGCAACAATTGTAAAGAAAACTACTTAAGGTTTACTTCTTTACGAAAGCAAGAGAGAATGAAGAAATGCACTAACCGTTGCCTTGCGCTTAATGTTGAATCCAAACTCTTCTCTTTGCTGCTTGCTCCCAGCTCCTTGCTCTTTTGCTGGCCCAGCTACAATGAGATCCTGCAAAATAACAAAGAAGGAAACTACAAGAAGCATGCAATCATAACTGATTCAAGGATCAGCATAAATCAAATATACAATTATCACAATACATCATTGAAACAAGTGCATATAGAAGAACCTCAATAGCTTTTATTAATGGAAGAAGTAAAGTTCTGAGAGTGTTACAACCATTGAAGGCCCCAATCCAGCAACACCTCCCAGCAGAAAGAATTTCTCCTCTTCACCTCCTTCAAGAAATCACCCAATAGTTCTATAGTGAAACCAACAGCATATCATTACTTTGCACAAAATTCCAGCCTCCTGAGCTCATAGGAGAGAGCTCAATATATAGATGAATTGAGAAAGGATGAGTCAGCTTGCAACTGATGTGTAGCTGCCTTGTGTCATCTCTCTCTTCAGTTGATCTTCAGTTCTTGAGTCCACTTGGACAACCTTGCTTCCACTTGGAGAAACAGAGCCTCTGACTCATCACAAGGTGAAATCCCTGATCCAAGTGTCATTTTTGGAAGATTCCAGAGCAATGACTCAGTGTGCCACTTGTCCTATCTCGCTCAGCGCAGGTGGCCTTTGTTCTACCTGCTTTGCAACGCAGGTACACCATGGAGGAGTTGAGTTTCTGCGCAGAAGCCTAGTGGAGCACCTGCTTTGATTTCAGGATTGCTTGTTTTTGAGTGTTTTCAGGTGGAGAACTGATCTGAGAGCTGTTGGTTTGCTGACCTTGTTCCTCTAGGGGTAGGAACATCATGTTTAGGGACTTTGGATCCCTTGGATTACTGACAATTCATGCCCGATGCTGCCAGGCACAAAATTGTCTATAACAAACCCCCTCTCAGCTGGTATTCCTTTCTCCAAACATGAGTTTTCAAATCAATTAGAGGATCTCAAGAGTGAGGTGAGAGAGACCATCGCCATGCAACTTGATACATTCCGAATCCAGCAAAAGAAATAGGAAGCTGAGAGGGCTTTGGCTATCTTCTGCCCTAGGTGTACAAGAAAACACCCTAAGAACGAGTGCCCATTACATTCGGTTGAGGTATGCTTTGTCTGTGAGGAGGAACACCCCACAAACCAATGTCCAACCTTACCTGGGCTTAAAGCCATGTATCAAGGGACAAAAGCGTCCACTGAACCTCTTTATTTCCTCAACCAAAGGAGGCCACATGGACCTAAACCTTACCAACAGGGGATGCAAGGGACACCCCAAGATTATTACAGCCCCAACCAATCCGCTCCTATGCCTTCCTGGGGACCCCCTGTTCATCCTTCCTGGTGTATACCTCCTCCATGGTCTTACCCACCTCAGTACCATACTCAGCCCACTACTCCTTCGTTTCACTCACATGCCCAGCCACAGCCTCAGTGGAATGCACCTCAACCGGGGTGGAGGCCCCAGTACAATACTCCTCCTGCCATTTTGCTTCCACCACCAGCTCAACCACAACCATTACCTCCTGCTCCTCCAAGGCAACCCCAAATGCCTGCTCAACCGAACTCGAACCCCAACAACAGACAGGCCCAGAAGGTATATACTGGGGAAACATCATGCCCTACCTATGCTGTGCAGATCCAGGAGATCAATCTGCGATCTGGAAAGACTCTTCTGGATCGCCAACCTCCTCCCCCAGAGGACGAGGAAGATAAATAGGAAAGTGAACCAAAGGCCATTCCACCCTTTCCTGAGAGACTAACGGCCACCACACAACCCAACCCAGAGGAGGATGAGCTTCTGGGAGAACTCAAACAGTTGTGTGTGAGAATACCACTTCTCCAAGCCATCAAAGATGTACCAATATACAACAAACTTGTTAAGGAAAAGTGTTTCAGACACCCAGGCAGGCGAAAAAGAGATGCTTCAACCATCAATGTCATAGGAAAACTGTCTGACCTTATGTTGGGGCAGGCCATCTGCCCAAAGTATCTGGATCCTGGGAGTCCTGTAGTGGATGTCCACATCAATGGCACCATCATACCTCACACATTGATTGATCTGGGGACTGCCATTAATGTGATGACCAGAGATACCATGCTCAAACTCAACCTTCAGGGTTCCCTGAGAAAGACCTCAACTGTCCTACAACTAGCAGATCGCTCCACTGTGACTCCCGAAGGGATTGTAGAGGATGTCTTGGTCTCTGTTGACTCTTGGGAGTACCCTGCAGACTTTTTGGTTCTGCAACCAAAGGAAAAGCTTACCGGATACCCTCTTACTTTGGGAAGGCCTTGGTTAGCCACTATAGATGCTTACATAAGCTGACGTGCAGGAAACATGACCATAAAAAATGGTCCTATGTCCAAGCAGCTAGTCTTGTACCCTCCTGCCCAACCCTTATTAGAGCATGACTTGCCACTTTGGTTGGAGGAAGGAGAAGAGGATGAGGTGTACTCAGCACCTTTGTGCACCCTAAACACCACTAGGGGAGGCCTCCCAACCGAGGATTATTTGATTGAGACCTTGATATCGAATCCACCTCCCAGTGCATTGTCCTTAGAGGAATTGGTGGAGGATGCCCAAGCCAGCACCTTAGTGGACCTTTGTGTGACCGACCCTGTCATTCCCAGAGTCAAAAATGTGGAGTTCAGTCCTGAGAGAACATTAAAGATCAGCTCCTCCCTATCTCCTTCCCAGGAAAAGGAGCTGTGTAGTCTGTTGGCCAGTCATCTAGATGCTTTTTCTTGGAGCTATAAGGAGATGAAAGGAGTCCATCCTTCGGTTTGTACCCATCACATCTACATCAAAGAAGACTGTAAACCGGTTAGGCAACCCCAAAGGAGAATGAATCCAACCCTTAAGGACATCTTCAAGGAGGAATTACAAAAACTGTTGGATGCCGGATTCATTTACCCCTTCTCGGATAGCGAATGGGTGTCCCCTTTGGCGTTGGTTCCCAAGAAAAACGGGAAGTGGAGAATCTGTGTGGACTACCGAGAACTGAACAAGGCCACCAAGAAAGACCATTTTCCTCTACCTTTCATAGATCAAGTGTTGGATGGACTGGCGGGAAAGAAGTTTTTCTCTTTCCTAGATGGGTTTAGCGGGTATAACCAGATCCAAATCAGCCCAGAAGACCAAGGTAAGACCACCTTCACTTGTCCTTGGGGTACCTTTTCTTACCGAGTTCTTCCCTTTGGACTATGCAATGCTCTTGCCACCTTCCAGAGAGCGGTCTTGAGCATCTTTTCTGAGCTGGTCCATGATTCGGTGGAAATCTATATGGATGACTTCACTCCTTATGGGTCTAACTTCCAGGAAGCATTGTCCAATCTGGGAAAAGTCCTAACCAAGTGCATTGAGATGAACCTGTCCCTTATTCCTGAAAAGTGTGAATTCTTGATGACTGAAGGGACCGTGCTAGGCCATACCATTTCTTGCCAAGGGTTACAGGTGGATCCTAACAAAATTGCTCTCATCAAGAAGGTTCCACCTCCTCAGAAGGTAAGAGATGTTCGAAGTTTCTTAGGATTAGCAGGGTATTATAGGAGATTCATTAAAGACTTCAACAAGCTAGCCTCGCCATTGTTTAGCCTCTTGGCAAAAGATGTTGAGTTTAAATGGACTGACGATTGTCAGAAGGCTCTGAATGAATTAAAGGACAAGTTTGTGTCTGCCCCAATCTTGAGAGGTCCAAACTGGGCCCTACCTTTCCACATCCACACTGATGCCTCGAACAAAGCCATAGGGGCAGCCTTAGGACAAGTTGAACAAAAACTTCCATATGCCATCTACTTTGTTAGCAAAAACTTATCCAAGGCAGAACTGAATTACACTGTAACTGAGAAAGAATTCTTGGCCGTGGTCCATGCACTGAACAAATTTCGACATTATATCACTGGATATCAAACATTTGTACATACTGATCATGATGCAATTAGATATTTAATGAATAAACCAGATGTGAATGCTCGTATTATTAGATGGTTACTTTTGTTGCAGCAGTTTGATTTGACTGTCATTGACAAACCAAGTAAAGAAAATGTTGTTGCTGACTTTTTGTCTAGATTGGATTTACCTGTAGGAGAGGATGGAACAGTGGATGACCAGATGCCAGATGAACATCTTTTTCCTATCTCAATACTCTCTCCATGGTTTGCTGATATAGAAAACTACCTTGTCTCAGCACAGTTTCCTCCGCACCTATCCTCAAGAGAGAAGAGCAGGATCATACGGAAGAGTGCCTCATTCACTTGGATCGGGGGCAACCTGTTCAAGCTTGGCCCTGATCAGATCTTAAGGTATTGTGTAAGGGAGGAGGAAGTCTTTGATATCCTCCTAACCTGTCATGACGGGCCTTGTGGAGGACATTTTGCAGCCAAAAGGACTACCTTCGAAATCCTGCAGGCAGGCTACTATTGGCCCACGCTTCATCAAGATGTCAGAAGGTATATCAGCCAATGTGACCGATGCCAAAGGATGGGGAAACCGACTCCAAGGGACGAAATGCCTCTCCAACCTCAAGTGACTGTTGAGCCATTTGAGAAGTGGGGTATGGATTTTGTGGGTCTGATCAATCCTCCTTCGAGGCAAAGGTCTTACATCATTGTGTTCACAGACTACCTGACAAAGTGGGCAGAAACCAAGGCAATCAAAGCAGCAACAGAAGAAAAGGTGGCCGAGTTCTTAAGAGAAAACATCTTCTACAAATTTGGCTACCCAAGAGAGTTAGTCACCGATCAAGGAAGCCAGTTCAGCTCCAACTTAATTGAAGACCTACTTGCTCATCACAAAATCAAGCATAGGACTTCCACCCCCTATCATCCTCAAGCAAATGGGAAAGCGGAAGTCACCAATAGAGCATTGGAAGGGATCTTGACTAAGGTGGTGAGCAGCAGCAGGAAAGATTGGGAAGATCACCTGGTTGAGGCCACATGGGCTTACAACACCACCTGGAAGACCACAACCGGCTTCACACCTTATGAGCTGGTGATGAGCCCCAAAAATGGATAATTATTTGGGCTCATTCAACCTCCTAATTTGACTTAATCCACCATTCTCATTAGTTTATTGCATGTTTTTTATTATATTTATGCTAATAGAGTGAATTTGGTTAGTCATTATGCCAACAAGTCTAATGGGTGCTTTGTGTAGCCTTTTTGGTCAACTTGGAGACAAAATTGAAGGTCTTAATGAGCACTTGGCAGCCAAATTCGTGGGAGAACAAGGAAGAGGATTTGTAGGAAGGTGTCCCTGTTATGAAACCAGCTCACAAAAAGATAGAAAAGAGAGATCCACGCCTTAGAATTCAGCCTCTTCGAGGGGGCAACCTCCTTTACATTACATAAATGAACAATTCTTGGATGATACAAATGAAAATACCTCCTTTCTATATATAGGAGTCTAAGTGGTCCCAATACAATCAAAGCCTACATAACAATAATATTGTAGGGCACAACAGTAACAATGGTGGGCTTCTATGTGGCATAATAGTAACAATATGGGCACTACATGGGTACATAAATATAATAAGTGGGTTATACTAATAACAATAAGGGGTTACACTAGTAGTATAGGGGCCTAACATGCCCCTCTCCTTCAAAAAGCGTTGTCCTCAACGCTTGAGTAGTTCTTGATGCTTCTATATAAAATTCTTGTCCTCCCATGTGGAATATTCAGCGGGTAAGTTCTTCCACTTGATGAGATACTCTGAAATTGATCGATTTCGTAGCTGTCGGGTTCTTGTTTCTGTGACTGCTCCAGGTTCCAATATGATTTTTCCTTCCTCTTCAATTTCTGGCAATATTGCTTGAATTGGGATCTTTTGCAACTTTTGAATAAGTGGCCATACTGCTTCGTTCTTCTTCCATTCATCCGTTGCTTCGTTTATCCAATTTGGTTGGATAATATAAATAGCACAAAACAATGCTTCCACATCCTCATCCTTGAAGCGTCTTCCCATTCGGTAAGGTCGCCATATTTTAAGTGCATGTAGTATTGCCAACATTTCCTTCTCATAAATAGCTTGTTTGAGATGTAGCAGTAAAAATGCCCAATCACTCACATCAAAACATTTTTCACTACGATGTTGATCTACCTGTTGTTTCATTTGATTTTGCACCGAAGTGGCGTTATCCTTTAAAAGTTGGAGAACTTGTTGTTGATGCTCGATATGATCTTTCTCTACTTGAACCTTTTTCTTCTTGATATGTCCTTCTATCTTTTGAGGAGTGGTAATTTCTTCCAGTCCTTTACAAGATATGGTCGGATTCATTTCTTGATGCTCGATGTGATCTTTCACTTCTTGAACATTTTTCTTCTTGATGTGTCCTTCTATCTTGATAGTTTGAGGAGTGGTAATTTCATCCATTGAATTACAAGATATGGTTGGATTCATTTCTTCTTTCGCGATGTGATCTTTCACTTCTTGCACCTTTTTCTTCTTGATATGTCCTTCTATCTTGAGAGTTTGAGTGGTAATTCTTGCCAATGCTTTACAAGATATGGTCTGATTCATTTCTTCTTTCTCTGGGGTGGTGTGCTGACATATATCCTCTTCTTTTGATGTTTCTTGATCCTTTTCTTCCTCCTCTTCATATTCTATGTAAAATAATTTCTTCTCAGCACACCTATGACCTTTAGTGCATTTGCTATCACAATTGTAACAAAGCCCTTTTTCTCTTTTTTCTTCCAATTGTTGTGGAGTAACCCTTGTAGGTTGTGGAGGGTTGGGAGAAACAACACTTCCATCTTTATAGTTGTGAGGGGTATGCTTCCTGGTTTCCATAATTTTGCTTTCCATTATGTCACAAATCCCTTTTACTCTTTCCAATTGTTGTGGTGTTGCTCTAAAGAAGGTGTTGCTCTTTATATCCTCATAATGTGCTATCATTTCCTCCGTGAAAATTGACCACGTAACAAGTTTTTTACGAGAACAAAGCCCTTTGTACCATAAAAATTGATCTGGTTCTAAATATGAAGATGCAATACATACCTTTTGTAACAGTTGTACACCATGTATATCAAAATATTGCTCCATCTGAAGTATCCAATTTACTGGATCCTTGCCATCAAACTTCCTCATCTTTCTTTTTCTTGATTTTAGGAGCTCTACCTTGAAACAACTGTAACTCTGTACTTTCGGATCTTTAAGTTCTAGCTTGTGACCTGTAGTAGCCCTCTGTGTCCTCTTTCCAATGCCACAAGTCTGATCCAAATTAGATTCTCCAAGAAAAAGTTATCCACAATCTCCCTCAGTGACCTGATTATAGACTAGTTCAGTAGCGAACATGTATGAAGTGCTACGTGTCACTGTTTCAACCTTTGACTCTAAAAAATATATAAACAGAAAATACAGTCCGTCCTCTTTCTTTACCTTCTTACGAAATTTCAATCCGATGCTCAGAAAGAAAGTTATGACGATTTTCCCCAGGTCACCTGTTTTGAGTGTAATTCAGGAGTCTGCAAAAAGACCAACTTCCGCAGATCATATCGCCGAAAATGTCACGCGAAAAGATCTGAAGTTTGGACCCAAGGTTCAGCGCCAATGCTTCTCAAATGGGTTTTTTTTGCGACTTCTGAAACGTCACAGAAAAAAAATTATAGCGCAAATGCCACGATGACCTGTTTGGAGCAAAGAAACCCTAGAATCCAAAGCTCTGATACCAAATGTTATGAAACCAGCTCACAAGAAGATAGAAAAGAGAGATCCACGCCTTAGAATTCAGCCTCTTCGAGGGGGCAACCTCCTTTACATTACATAAATGAACAATTCTTGGATGATACAAATGAAAATACCTCCTTTCTATATATAGGAGTCTAAGTGGTCCCAATACAATCAAAGCCTACATAACAATAATATTGTAGGGCACAACAGTAACAATGGTGGGCTTCTATGTGGCATAATAGTAACAATATGGGCACTACATGGGTACATCAATATAATAAGTGGGTTATACTAATAACAATAAGGGGTTACACTAGTAGTATAGGGGCCTAACAGTCCCCTTCATTTATGGGCCCTTACCTCGAATTCTCCACCATCAGCTCGGAGTTCAAGGGACACCAAATCAATCAGCACAAGGGTAGCCAAGCAAGTCAAGTAGGACTGTTGTTAACTACAAGTTTTGGGCAGCTGAGTCCCTAAAGTTTAGGAGGACTGTTGGGTCCTCAATTTGTATATATATGAGGGCTGAGGGCCTCATTTCAGTTAGTCAATTTGGTTAGTTGGTGGTTAGTCATTTTGTAGCTGGTAGTTAGTCATTTCATTGTCTTGTTGTAGTCATTTTGTAGTTCGATTTTTAGGCAATAGATTAGCTTTGCTTTCAGCTCATTCTCAAGCTCTCCTTGTGGACAGTTTTGATGTAACTCTTCATTTCTTGATCAATAAAGATGAATCCAGCTTTGCACCAGCTCTAAATCTCTCTTAGGAGGCTGTAGCTCTTGGGGTTGGGTCCATCTCAAGCGCCCAGTACCTCCTTTGATTAACTTTATGTGTTTTTGCTGCATTCTTAGAATAAAATATGCTATTTAGATCTAAATCTTGCTTTGTTATTTAGTTTGTTTTTTGATGAGTAAAATAGCTTTTCATGCTCAGATTTAGTTGATAGGTTGTTAACAGAAAAATCTTCAAGAAAAGGGCCAACAAACATCTGTGGTTTCACCTCTCCCTCAGTGGGATCAGGAGCTGTGACTAGGATGACCTTGCTGCCCACAAAAACACTAACTTTGCTTTGCCATGCAATCATTAGTGTTTGGTTTTCATTTGCAAAAGTTGGTTACATGTTTAGATCTTTGAATGCTTCATTGCATAGTTAATATACATGGTTTCCTTGCAAATAAAGTTGTTGTCCATTCTTCTTACTGTTAGCTAGATCATATTAGGGTATCATAACTAGGCCTTTGTTTTCTTGCATGTCTTTGTTTGTTCAGTTTGAAAAACCACTTGCAGAGTACTTATTACCCTTCCTTACCTGCACATACTCCATCCAACCTACCTGTTTCATCCTTCACTCAGAGCCCTTACCTTACATTTACCTCATTCGCTTACTTTGCCATGATTCTCATCTTCTTGTGCAACATTGTTTCATCCCTCCTTGAACAAATCTCACCATCTGCGCCACTCCTCGACTCCATCCTCCAAGTCTTGAACTCCCCTACATCCCTATTTCACCTCCATACCCATTCGTCCACCTTTTCCCCTCCATCCATTCTCCAAAATCCTCTTTTCAGAACATCTTGTAGAAATCTCTAAAGATCCTGTAGAACCCCTGCAGACTTCCTGTAGAAGCTCATAAACACGGTTTCTTGGCAGCCAAAGTTTGTGAGACTGTCTGGAAGGGTGTTAGGGACCCTTTAGACCCTCTCTAAACCTTCCCAACCTTTCCCAAGCGCTTCTCCTCCTTGATCCACCTCTGCACAGTGAAGAGCTAGTTAAAAGCACATGCATGATAATTCTAATAACTTAATCAAAAATACAAAAAGATGTTTTCTTCAGGTAGTGATAACTTAGACACATGCATTTTACCTTCCTAGAAGTAATGGCATCTCTTTCAGTAGTTTGCATGCTCTCCTTTGCGTCAGTAGGACTAGCTGGTAGAATTAGGGTTTGCTAGGGTTTGCGTTTCTTTTTGGCTTTCAGTTTCTTTTTGCAATTAGATTAACTTCCTTCGAGTTAGCTTTCATCCATCAATTAAAAAGCTTCTTCTAAGAGCTCATATAAGTTGGCTTAAGCTCCTAGCAGACTTGTGCCAGCTGCGGCAAGAGCTAGTACTTGTGCATACAGCACTGTCGCTTCCAAGTTTGTTACGAACTACCGGGTTGATAAAATTAAAGAAGGGAGTTCCAGGAGTTGTAGCATTATTGCTACAATACTGGAGCCCACCATCTTTTTGGTGCCGTTGCCGGGGAAGCATCAGAGTATTGGTGATTGCTGCTATTCTTCTATTTTATACTACAACCTTCTGCTAAGTAGTTTATTTCATTTCCATTACGCAATTTCGTTTATGCAAAAGTAGATTAGCATTTCCCGCTTTCATAGATTAGCATTTCAATTCCGCAATTTCATTTCTGCAAGCGTAGATTAGCATTTCAATTCCGCAAGCGTAGACTAGAATTTCATTCTTGCAATTTCATTTGAGCAAAATAGATTAGTCCTTTCCTACTTTCATTTCAATTCCGCATTTTCATTCTCGCAAGATAGTTAGTTGCAGTTCAATCTATTTCAGTTTTGCAGGTAGAAGTAGAAAAAAGCAAAAAATCAACCAAAAAGATTTCCTTTCATGCCTGGTAGGAGTAGAGATAAGTTAGAAAAACATTTTCACAACACCCCCCTTTGCTTCACATAGCCAACCTTCTCTCTTCTTCGATGGTTGTGACTAAGAAGAACCCCTGGGTGGACATCAAGACATATCTGAACAACCTCTAGGGGAGAAGAAGAAGAAAACATCCCTCTGGAGCAAATGGCTACAAGCAGAAATGTTGGGAGCAGTACCTTATCCAAAAATGAATTTGCAAATCAGATCGAAGATTTCAAGAGTGATATGAGGCAGTTTCTTGCCATGCAACTGGATACCTTGCGGATCCAAAAGAAGCAAGAAGAAGCCAAGAGGGCTTTGGCCATTTTTTGTCCTAGGTGCACTAGAAAGCATCCTAGGAACGAATGTCCAATGCACTCTCTAGAAGTGTGTTTCGTCTGTGAAGAATACCATCCTACGAATCGGTTCCCTTCCTTGCCTGGACTCAAAGCTGCATACCAGAGAGCCAAAGGAGCCACTGAATCACTCTGTTATATGAACCAAAGGAAGCTGCCTGGACCTAAATCTTACCAGCAGGAACTGCAAGGGACACCTGAGACCTATTATGACCCCTACCAAGCCACTTTCATGCCTTCTTGGGGTCCCCCTACTCATCCTTCCTGGTTCACACCTCCTCCTTGTTCCTTCACAGATCCATATTATGCCCAACCAGTTTCTCATTCATTTCACTCTTATGCTCAGCCACAACCTCAGTGGAATGCACCTTATCAGGAGTGGAGGCCCCAGTACAACTCTCATCCCGCTCATTTTCCTCCACCACCTGCTCATCCACAACCATCGCCTCCTCCTCCACCAAGGCAACCCCAAATGCCTACCCAACCACAATGCCATCCATCTCCATCTCAATTTCACACCTCCACTCAACTACCCGTACCATTTCCAAAGCCATACAATGGAGTAGCTCAACCCAATTGCAAAGCTGAGGCACAACATGTGCAAATGACTCCTTTTGAGCTCAATGATGTTCATCAAAGCTCAGGAAGAGTGTTGCAAAACAGAGATTATATTGAAAACATTGAAGGACCAAAGGAAAAAGAAGATTCCAAAGAGGAGATCAAAGAACCATGGGATGCACTTGATGAAGAGAAGAGATCAGAATCAAAGATCGAAAGAGCTCCCGCATGGTTACCATCAAACCTTCCATGTATTCAAGAGAAAGATCAGCAAAAAGAGGAAGATGAGAAAGTCATGGTAGAAGGTGACATGAAACATGACCCAAATCAACAAAAGGACCAAGGATATCAAAGCTATATTGAGACATGGTTCCAGACAGTCACTAAGTTGCAGCAGTATTCTCTCCCTCAGCGATGTTTGATCCCTTCAAAGCCAGATCATTTGGTCTCTGAGATCTGGATACCTGTCAAAGCATGCATTTTGAGCCTTCACATCATTTTTTCTCTAATCTCGATGTGCACATGGCTCCATTGGAAGTATTCTTATACTTGAAAATGATTTTGTTTTTCAAGTAGGGTAGGGTAGAAAAAAAAAGGGAAAAAAAAGACAAAAAATGAAAATAAGAAGAAAATAAAAATCTAAGGTGAAAACCTCCTCGGAGGTGCCTTAGATTGGCTCATTGATTGAAAACCTCCATGAGGCGGTCAATGCGTTGGAAAGAAGAGAAAATAAAAAGGCAATAAGATCTTTGGTGAAAACCTCCCTTGGAGGCGCCCAAGGCAGGAAATTAGGGTGAAAACCTCCATGAGGTGCCCTAGTTGTTTTTCAAAAAAAAAAACAAAAGAGAAAAAGAAAAAGAAAAATAAAACTAATTCCATTGGCTAATTGCAGGTTGCAAGAAGGACGTTTCATGACAGGAGGAGCACTCAAATCAAGGTTAAGGGAATTTTTCTTGTGCCTTCTACAAGAAGCTCTGTATTTCTACAGGAAACATCCTGTAGAACCTTTGGACGAACCAAATTCAAGTCTAAAATGGAATCTGATGGTGGGAATCTGTTGATTAGGCCTACAAGCACTTGTCTGTCCATCCCTTGCCTTTCTCCATCATTTTTTCCACCTCATTGTGCTTCTCATTGTGCCTCTACAGGAACTTCCTGTAGAAATTGTGGGAAACTAGACATGGACTTGAAAAAGTGGTTTGGTGAACATGGTAGCTTCCTCAAGGGTTCAGAAGTCCTCTTGCAATCTTCCAACTCCTCCTCCATCATCTCCATACCTGCATCACAACCAAAATTCATTTTTTCATACCATGCAACAAAAATGCAAAGTTCCTTGAAGCAAAAACACATAGAACAAAATTTGTTTTTGCCATAACTTGAAAACCATGCATCCATTTGACAAACCATTTTATGGGGAATTGTACAAGGGTGATGGCAACACGCTTGAGCAGTTTCAGCCAATTCCGGTGCACGGTTTCCGAGAAATCAACCTCCATCACCATCAGCCATTTTTGGATTTTCTCCATATCCGTGCATCCGTTTCAAAACCTGTTTCATGGGGATATGCATATGAGTGATGGTAACCTACCCAAGCAGTTTTAGCCAATTCCGATGCACGATTTCTGAGAAATTGATCTCTGAAATCTTCAGCCATTTTCCATTTTTCTCGAAATCCGTGCATCCATTGATCACAATTTTTCTATGGGAGGTGCATAATGATGATAGGAACATGCTCATCAAGTTTCAGATCGATCCGGTTTACCGTTTGGGAGCAATGGAGAAAACAAGTTCTGGTTCTGTGACAATGCAACAGCAGCAGCTTGAACGTGCAGATTTGAATGTGGAAACAATTGCCTGGAGCTTAGATCTGTCCAGAGGACACCTGCACAAGAAAAAGACAGCCATAAATCATCAATCAAGCCACCATGCATGCAGCAAAAGAAGATCAACACATGCATGCAGCAAAGCAACCACGCACGACTTGCAGGTACGTGACTAAACTTGTTCCTCTGTTTGCATGAATCTAATCTAAGCATTGCATGAACGAATGAGATGGTCGGGATTAAAAAAATCGGTGGCCAGCTAACTGGCCACCCTCGTCCAGTTCAAACAGCGCTCGGTGGGTGCAATCGACACGCGTGCTCAGCCATCTCAGGAAGGAAATTGAAAACGGGTAGTGATGGACAGTTAAACTTCAGCGTGCTTGATGGTAAGTGATTACAGGCAGAGGACTACAGTTCATAATTACACTACAGTGGGGACCAACAGTCTGCATGGGGCCAACGTGCAGTTGGCCAGCTCACCCTCCATCAACGGAAATCTTCATAATGGCCAATCGAACTCTCACCGATGTTGTTTCCAGTTTATCACATTCCTTGTAGCTGCAACAAGCTCCATACCAGCCCCATAGCAGCAAACCAAGCTTTCTCGGCCATTTTTTCTTAAACCCACCTATGCAAGGGCGTTCTACAGAAAACGGGTGGGTCTTCTACAGGAAGTATGAAACAACGTTTTGGAACAAAGAAACCTAAGCTTTCCCTCATCAGATTTGGAGTTCTGAGAAGGGTAGGCTCGAAAGCACTCTTCCACGCATGATATATATTTTGAAAGGTGGTGAATTGAACTATCTGGAGCAGGAGAATTAGAGAGCAGTTTGCCTGTAAGTCAAAAATAGCAGTGTGATTGTGTGTTTCATGGAATTTCTCAGTTTTTCTGCATCTCTCCACGTTTCTGGTCTAAAATTCTCTTATAAAGAAGGCATATGCAGCTGTGAGAGCCAGCCTGTGGATGTAACTTTTAAAATTTTCATATCTAAATTTGTCCTGAGAAGAAAACTTGGTCTCTGTCCTCTATCTGTAGAAGCAAACTCTTCCTCTCATAACCAGATAGCTGAAGAATTCTTAATGTCCTTCATATCTCTTTCTACCAAAAAAAGAAGAGAACAGAAGATAAAAACATGGTTAGGGTCTTTTGCATGCATGAACATAATTGTTAAAACAGAGTAAGGTATCATATCAGAATTTTATGCAGGTGATCTAGGATTGTAAAGGGATTATGTCACAAATCCAAGCTAGTTTGGAGCTGTCTAAATCGAGAACAGGGGAACACTACTTTGAGAGTGCTTATAAAAGCAATCAGGCTGGGAATGAAAAATTTATTTACTGTGACAGATCAGGTTTGGCAGCTGACAACCAGTTACAGCAAGAAGGATTAATTGAAGGTGGCCAAAATTGCACAAATGAAGAGTTAACAAACATTGGTGCGACTTAAAGTTGACCATAAGACTAATGAGATGAAATAAGTGTAAGGTGGAAATCAATCATAGGTTGGACCATTCAAGGCATGTAATTAACCAACCAAGAACAACAAGTTTGTGTCTTGTCATAGCACAGTCATACAATGAATAGGTGGGATGTTTTACATGATCAAGAGAAATACAAGGAGCCAAATAAAAGCGAGAGGGGGAGGACAAGGCTGGATACTCAAAGAACTAATGTTGATGATTTAGTGGAAGTGCTGGAGAAAAATAAAGGATGGCAAGGAAGAAAAACACATTGAAAAATATGAGAAAACCAATGATGAAGAAATGCAAGACATTCAGGCAAGGCAAGAACAGAGAAAAAGAGCAAAGGCCAAATTATTGAGGCCAAAACTATGGGAGGAATGAAGGCAAAAACACCAAGGGAGAAATGACTTCAAACACAGGCAGAGAGGACTAAAAATGTCAAAACAAGTAGGGACACACCCAAGGCAACCACAACACAGTCAAGGAGAAGGCATCCTCAGCCAAGCAGGCCAAAACAGTGAAGACTGTTTCTACAGGAAGACAGAAAACAGCCACTACAGGACTTTCTACAGGAAGTTTGGAAAAAGGGCAGCAAAAGGAGAAATCGGCCGAGCTTTTAGCTAAGGAGGCCACCAGGGCCAGCAAAGATGAGGAGAGAGATTGGTTGCTCAGAGGATGAGCAACACTTTCAGTAGGGGGTGATGATGAGCCCCAAAAATGGATAATTATTTGGGCTCATTCAACCTCCTAATTTGACTTAATCCACCATTCTCATTAGTTTATTGCATGTTTTTTATTATATTTATGCTAATAGAGTGAATTTGGTTAGTCATTATGCCAACAAGTCTAATGGGTGCTTTGTGTAGCCTTTTTGGTCAACTTGGAGACAAAATTGAAGGTCTTAATGAGCCCTTGGCAGCCAAATTCGTGGGAGAACAAGGAAGAGGATTTGTAGGAAGGTGTCCCCTTCATTTATGGGCCCTTACCTCGAATTCTCCACCATTAGCTCGGAGTTCAAGGGCCACCAAATCAATCAGCACAAGGGCAACCAAGCAAGTCAAGTAGGACTGCTGTTAACTACAAGTTTTGGGCAGCCGAGTCCCTAAAGTTTAGGAGGACTGTTGGGTCCTCAATTTGTATAAATAAGAGGGTTGAGGGCCTCATTTCAGTTAGTCAATTTGGTTAGCTGGTGGTTAGTCATTTTGTAGCTAGTAGTTAGTCATTTCATAGTCTTGTTGTAGTCATTTTGTAGTTCGATTTTTAGGCAATAGATTAGCTTTTCTTTCAGCTCTAAATCTCTCTTAGGAGGCTGTAGCTCTTGGGGTTGGGCCCATCTCAAGCGCCCAGTACCTCCTTTGATTATCTTTATGTGTTTTTGCTGCATTCTTAGAATAAAATATGTTATTTAGATCTAAATCTTGCTTTGTTATTTAGTTTGTCTTTGATGAGTAAAATAGCTTTTCATGCTCAAATTTAGTTGATAGGTTGTTAACAGAAAAAGCTTCAAGAAAAGGGCCAACAAACATCTGTGGTTTCACCTCTCCCTCAGTGGGATCAAGAGCTGTGACTAGGATGACCTTGCTGCCCACAAAAACACTAACTTTGCTTTGCCATGCAATCATTAGTGTTTGGTTTTCATTTGCAAAAGTTGGTTACATGTTCAGATCTTTGAATGCTTCATTGCATAGTTAATATACATGGTTTCCTTGCAAATAAAGCTGTTGTCCATTCTTGTTACTGTTAGCTAGATCATATTAGGGTAGCATAACTAGGTCTTTGTTTTCTTGCATGTCTTTGTTTTTTCAATTTGAAAAACCACTTGCAAAGTACTTATTACCCTTCCTTACCTGCACATACTCCATCCAACCTACCTGTTTCATCCTTCACTCAGAACCCTTACCTTACATTTACCTCATTCGCTTACTTTGCCATGATTCTCATCTTCTTGTGCAACATTGTTTCATCCCTCTTTGAACAAATCTCACCATCTGTGCCACTCCTCGACTCCATCCTCCAAGTCTTGAACTCCCCTACATCCCTATTTCACCTCCATACCCATTCGTCCACCTTTTTCCCTCCATCCATTCTCCAAAATCCTCTTTTCAGAACATCCTGTAGAAATCTCTGAACATCCTGTAGAACCCCTGCAGACTTCCTGTAGAAGCTCATAAACACGGTTTCTTGGCAGCCAAACTTTGTGAGACTCTCTGGAAGGGTGTTAGGGACCCTTTAGACCCTCTCTGAACCTTACCAACCTTTCCCAAGCGCTTCTCCTCCTTGATCCACCTCTGCACAGTGAAGAGCTAGTTAAAAGCACATGCATGATAATTCTAATAACTTAATCAAAAATACAAAAAGATGTTTTCTTCAGGTAGTGATAACTTAGGCACATGCATTTTACCTTCCTAGAAGTAATGGCATCTCTTTCAGTAGTTTGCATGCTCTCCTTTGCGTCAGTAGGACTAGCTGGTAGAATTAGGGTTTGCTAGGGTTTGCGTTCCTTTTTGGCTTTCAGTTTCTTTTTGAAATTATATTAACTTCCTTCGTGTTAGCTTTCATCCATCAATTAAAAAGCTTCTTCTAAGAGCTCATAGAAGCTGGCTTAAGCTCCTAGCGGACTTGTGCCAGTTGACCAAGTGATAGCTGCGGCAAGAGCTAGTACTTGTGCATACAGCACCGTCGCTTCCAAGTTTGTTACGAACTGCCGGGTTGATAAAATTAAAGAAGGGAGTTCCACGAGTTGTAGCATTATTGCTACAATACTGGAGCCCACCAGCTGGTTTATGGGAAGAAAGCTTTGCTGTCAATTGAGTTTGAATACAACACCTTGAGGATAGCAGCTCAGCTGGACCTGGATCTCAGCCATGCCCAACAAGAAAGGTTATTGCAGCTGAATGGATTGGACGAGCACCGAATGCAAGCCCTTCTCCACTCAGAAGTGGTTCAAATTTAGAGGAAGGTGTGGCATGACCAACACCTCAATGACAAGAAATTTCAGCCCGGAGATTGGGCGCTGTTGTACGATTCCAGGCATAAGGATTTCAAGGGGAAGCTGAGAACCAGATGGCTAGAGCTAGTACTTGTGCATACAGCACCGTCGCTTCCAAGTTTGTTACGAACTACCGGGTTGATAAAATTAAAGAAGGAAGTTCCACGAGTTGTAGCATTATTGCTACAATACTGGAGCCCACCAGCTGGTTTATGGGAAGAAAGCTTTGCTGTCAATTGAGTTTGAATACAACATCTTGAGGATGGCAGCTCAGCTAGACCTGGATCTCAGCCATGCCCAACGAGAAAGGTTATTGCAGCTGAATGGATTGGACGAGCACCGAATGCAGGCCCTTCTCCACTTAGAAGTGGTTCAACTTTAGAGGAAGGTGTGGCATGACCAACACCTCAATGACAAGCAATTTCAGCCGGGAGATTGGGCGCTGTTGTACGATTCCAGGCATAAGGATTTCAAGGGGAAGCTGAGAACCAGATGGTTGGGACCATATGCAGTGGAAAAATATAATGACAATGGATCTGTTCTTATTCGGACCATTGATGAGGAGGCCATCCCTATGCTTGTCAATGGGCGTCACCTAAAGATCTACAGAAAACCTCTCTCAAGACAAGAATTCATCAAAACTGTGGAAAAGTCAGTGCTGGTCATAGATCAGGGTTCTGCCTCTGTTTTGGGCATACCCTGAAGATCTTAAAAAAAAAAAAATCAAAAAAAAAAAAAGATCCTTGGGTGAAAACCTTTATGAGGCTCCCAAGGCAGATGGTAGGGGTGAAAACCTCATTGAGGCGTCCCTACTGTCTTTCTGAAAATGTTTGAAAAAGATCCTTGAGTGAAAACCTCTTTGAGGCGCTCAAGGCAGATGGTAAGGGTGAAAACCTCATGGAGGCGCCCCTGCTGTCTTTCAAAAAAAAAAAAAAAAAAAGAAGAAGAAGAAAAAAGAAAAACAAACAAAAAAACAGGGAAAGCAAGTTCACAATGTGGCAATGCATGCAGGTTGCAGGTATTCCATGCAGGAAAATAGGCCCCTCATCTCCAAGACAAGGGTCCCTACTATGCTACCAGGTGACCTCACCAGCACTCCCTCCGGAAACACTCATCTTCTCCAAGGTCTGGGCATGATTTGATCACAGTTTAGCCTTCTACGGGAAGCTACAGGACTTTCTATAGGAAGTTCTGTATTTCTACAGGAAACTTCTTGTAGAAGTTTTGGACGGCCCAGAACTAATTGTGTGGGGAGATCTAACGCCCGAGGTCCAACACAGAGGCATGCAAGCTCATGTTTTCTTCATCACGCACTGCTGTCGCCTCCTTCTACCACCCCAGTTGCCATGCAATGGAAATACCTGCACAGTCAAAACAGAACATTGCATTATCAGAGGAAGTGATTCTCAAATGGAAAAAAGATGCAGAAACACCATGCGCTACTTATCAAAGCCATTTGAGGGCCCTGCGATCGTGACTGTGATGCCACCGTCTCCACTGCCTCAGCATGCACCCGAGGAGGAAAAACTGCTACAGGACATCCTACAGGAATCCCGTAGCAGTTCATCCAGCTAGAGTGTACACCATCAAGGCGCCTGCAACACATAGAGCGGGCACATGCACCACCCGCAGCCGAGTCACAAGCTTCGTCATCAGCAGCAGTCTGCAAGGAGGGACCTCCGTGCCTGTGTATGAAGCAGCAACCAGCAAATCCAATCACCCTCGTCCCGAAACCTGAAAATAATGTCGCGGCCGCACAGGTAAGTGCCTCGCCCTTTTTTTCGTCAAATTACATGAATAATACTCTAGAATGTTTGCAAGTGTGGAAATGAACGGGTTGAGCAGTCGGGTAGCCATTCAACTGGCCACCACGACCAGTCAGATGGTCTAGTCAGATTTGAAAAGTGGTGGTCGTGGCAAGCAAAACGGGTAATGGACACGTGAGAAGCGTCCAGTCGGGGAGAAGCGGCGGTTTAACGGAAATGGCGGCGACAGATCTGCAGGGAATGATGCGGCAGTCAGGGAGATTTGTAGTGAAATGAGTAGGTGACGTCGTCCAACGATCCGGCAGGGACAGCTCACCCCCACGCAACGAGTTCGGCTGGGATTCAAATCCACCGGCTAGATCGTCACTCCACTCATTTATCACCAACCATTTTGCAGTTGAGTAGCGTCCGAATTTCTCTGAAGCTCGTTACTCCAAATCCTCGGCTCGTTGAGACGTCTGGTGGTGGCACAGAAGGAGCAGAACCACTGACGTGCTCTCCGGAACCTGTGCGCGACTTCTATAGGAAGCTGCGCTACAGGAAGCTCGCCGCTACGAAGGAAAGTTGATCTATTCACGTCAAAGGTGGCGAATTGGAAAAGGTAAGCCTGAACCTGTTCCTCCCATGCAATTGGTTTGAAGGGTGGCGAAGTCGACGTCCTCAAAAATGTAAAACTACAGTCTTCCTTTTGCATGAAAGTTGTCGTCGAAGTATATGCGGGGTTTTCTACAGGATGTGGTTTGTAATCGAGCCCCTGTCAAGGCTCATCTGTAGATAGCCCAGAATTCACGAATTGTGTGCGTGACAGAGGCGTAGTTCTACGCTCTGTCCCAAAGAAATCCGGAAGGCCATCTTTTGATACGCACCCGCCACCTCCGGCTAACATAGCAGGCTTTCACCATGCCGGGTGGATTCATCAGAAAAGAACCGACAGACTCAAAGAAACTACGGGAGAACCTGGAGGTGGTAGAATTGTTCACTCGGGCGCGATGGATGTCGTTCTGCGACAAACTTCAAGGCTATGATGATGAGGTGGCAGAGGAGTTCCTGCGAGCTTTGAAGCCAAAATCAAAAACGCTGGCCATTGTTAATTTCAGGGGTTTGAATCTCAGACTCACCCCACAGTTCATCAGCAGAGTCACTGACCTCCCAATGGGGGTACCGTGGGACAAGGAGGAGAGGAAATTAGGCCAAAAGGCTAAAAAGGAGTTCTTCCCACCAGAGGAGCAATTCTCAGAGGATAAGAATGGGGTTCGCAGAGCTAGCTTACAGCCACTTTGGAGTGAGGTCAGCCTCCAAATTATGAAATACATCACGTGCGAAGGACGATTCAACATTGTATATGGGTACCATTTCCGGCTACTCACAGAATTGAGGCACCAAATGGACCTACCTTCAGAAAACAAGCTAAGTATTCCTTACTTCCTCCTGCAGTCTATGACTGAATGTGCCACCAAGTTAAAAGAGGGCACGCCAGACCAGGTAGCCCATCATGGGCTCATTAAGCTCCTCATGGAGGATGCACTCCACACCTACACAGTCCCGCTCTTGTGGGAAGCCTTCCGAAATCTGACTAAGGATGGCGATATCAAGATGTTGACTGAGGAGCTCACCACCTCCAGTAGCGAGGAGAAGCAGCCAGTACACACAGAGAAGAAAGGGAAAGGCCAAGAACCCGCGGCCAAGGCACCGAAGAAAGAACAAAAGGGGAGGCAAGAGAAACCCCAGGTTGCCGAAAAAGAGGGTGACAAATCCACATTGACACCCAGAGAGAAAAGGCTACAGAGTAGGATGGAAAGAACTGAACCCATCCACGTCAGTAAAGGCACCTCAAAAGCAGCCTCAACCAAGTCAAAAGGCAAAGCACCCTCAGTCAAACAAGCTAAAACGGTGCCACCTGTTTCTACAGGAAAACCAAAAACGACTTCTACAGGAAGCCAAAAATCAGCTGATACAGGGCCTTCTACAGGAAGCGCTGAGAAAGGAAAACCAAAGGAAAAGAGAGCTGAAATTCTTGCAAGGGAGGCAGCAGCCGTGCTGGCCGCCCTTAGTACACCTCCTAAGCCGAAGGAAAAACGGAAGAGGGAGATCCCTCTGTATTTCAAAGCCAGGAGAAGTGTGAGAATCAAAACAGGCAGGCCACAACCTCCATCCAACAGCCCAATTACGATAGAAGATACCCCTACCTCGCCAAGGGAGAGGTCCCCCTCAAAAATATCAGTCACTTATGAGCGGGGGAGCCCGAAGACAACTACTTGGAAGGAAAGAATGGACAGGTTGGCTTCAAAAGACCGGCTACAGGATTCTGAGGCCGCTCTACAGGAAACCTTGACCCGGTTTAAGGAGATAGAGAGGATGGAGGGAGAGGCACCCTCATCACCACTTCGGGAAGACGAAGTAGAGCCACCGAGGGAAGAAGAGAAAGAGCATATTCCAGAACCTAGTCCCTATCCAAGCTTGAGCTCGTACTATAACTTTTTGGAGGCTGGGAAAATTATCCCACAAAAATTCACAGTGCCGCTTTTCTTTGCATTGGAGGAAGAAAGGGTGAGAACCCACACGTGGATAAAAATAGCTAAATCAAAAGGTGTGGCAGATATAGGCCCCTTGGAGGAACAACTCAAGGAGGCAAGAAAGGAATTAGCTATGGCTAAACACGTGGCAAACTGCCAGCGGGTATTCCTACAAGAAGAGAACGAGAAACTTAAACTGTAGCTACAGGAACTGAAGAAGGAAAAGGGCACATCCTCAGAGGACATTACAGCAGAACATCAAGGCAGAGAAGGACTACAAGTTGGTCTTGGGGAGCCAACCATGCATCTACAGGAAAGGGAACTGCAAGCACAAATTGAGATACAAGCTCTCAAACAGCAGTTGCAGTAAAAAGAGGCACAACTGGCTTGCATGGCCAGTTGGGCCATGGATGCTCTACAATGCAGACAGCCGGCCAAATCCTATGGATTGTACCTACGAGACCAGTGGCTGCAATATCAGATTAATGCATTGGCATAGAGGGGTATCTCCCAACTCCAAGACCCCCAACAGTTCATAGCGTTATGCAATAGCAGTTCATCAGAGGATAAGGCCAAACTCTCGGAGTTCTATCTCCATAATTTGGCCCTTCCTAACGTGACTACATGGGATCCCAACATAGTTGTAGGGGATATGCAGTTGATGGCATTTGCCTCATGGTTGAACCATGAAGAAAAGAGGGCTTCGGAAGTCAAAGAGGTCATGGACCGAGAATTACATGAGCCACTGTTGATCAGAGCAGAGCCAGGGGATCCCACTGCATTGATATCGGCCCACCAACACTTAGCCACCAGCCCTCAAACTTTATTGAAATACATGGATCAGCAGGCACAGGCCATAGCACATTTCGAGGATATGGAGCGACTATTAGGGGACAACTGTGTTCATGCTTGCACCCACCGATGGAACACATTGTCCCACAGCCTTAAAATCAGAGAATATCATACTCCAACTCGAATGAGGGAAGCTCTAGCACGGGTGCCCCTCTACAAGAAGGCCATAAAGAACCTCCAAGCCAACTAGATTGGCCTCAAGCTAAGCCCACCTCTGCTGTTAGGATTGATGGAAGGCAACACAGAAAAAGAAGAGCATAAGCAGTGGGAAGAGGTGGAAAGGAAGGCTGGGTTCCATGCTAGTGAGGAGGAGACCACTTCAGAAGCTTGGGATGTGAGGGTGGCGGTGAAGGCAATGAAGGACGAGGAGCTGGATTAGTTGCTCAGGGATGAGCAATCATTTTAGCTGGGGGGTGATGATGAACCCCAAATTTGGTAACATTTTGGGCTCATTTGGCCTAACTAGCTTTGCTCAATCCTTCATTTTTCATAACTTATGCATCATTTTTTAGTATGTTTATGTCATTTGTACGAATAAGGGCAGTCACTATTCCTAGGTGGCTAACACGTGCTCATTTCAGGTTTTTTGACACATGATTGGAACAAAACTGAGCAAATAAGGACCAGAAGATAGCCAAGATGGGGTTGAAGATTCGTAGGAGGATTTTCCACAGCATTAAATGACCTTCCTCGGGATCTTCACCCCCAACTCCAAGCTCCAGCAGCCACCACAACCGGATTAAAAGACAGCCAAACGGATTTTGAGGAAGCAGCAGTTCACTCCTAGTTTGGTCAGCTGAGTCCCACTGATTTAGGAGGCCAGCTTGGGGCCTTGTGATGTATAAATGATAAGGCTTTAGCCTTCGGAAAGGACTTTTGAAACATTGTTGCACATCTTGCACTACGAGCTGGTAGCTTAGTTTTGCTCTTTTGTAGCCATTATTGGCATGCTATTTGACTTATGATTATTATTTTTTAATGGAAAGCAGTCGGATTTGATCTCAGTTCTGAGCTTTTAAAGGAGCCATAGCTCTCAGGGTTGGGCCCAACCTGAGAGCCTAAGGCCTCCTTCTTCTGTATTGTTATCTTTTCTTTCAACCATTATGGTTTTTCTTTACATGCATTTGAAACGCAGTTTGTTGAGTTAGATTTCTTGGTGTGGTTAAGTAGGTCATTGTTATCAGACAAAGTTGCTTCAGCTGTTTAGAATAGAGTGAAGAGATTGGAGTTGATAAAAGTTCTAGAAAAGGGTTGCCTACACACTCATTTTCACCTCTGTCTAGGGGCTGGAATTGCAGACAGTGCTACCCACCAAAAACATTGGTTTACGAATACATGCAATCTATGGTGCAATATTTTTGTTTGTAGAAGTTTTCCATGCGTTCAGACCTATTGGAATGTTTCCTTGCTTCAATACCTTACATGATTTTCCTTAAGAATAACGTTGTTGTTCATTGGTTCCATTAAACAGTTAGGAATGTTTTGATTATATGCAGGACGTGGAAGATTTGATTCAGTTTACACTGTGCAGTGCTACTCCCTCACCTTCTCACCCTTCTAAGCCTTGCCCAGGCCAACTACTCATCTCCCAATTAGACCCCTTGTCTCTCACCTACTCTACTACCCACGTTATCCCACCTTTTCGGCCTTCCATTCCCTCTACCCTCCTTTAGACAAACTAGCTTAGCACAACCCCTCATCATCTCATCTCTCTATCACTAAGTCATTACAAACCCCTCTCCTACCTCCCTATCCACCCATGCAGCCTCATCCACTCACCCATCACCCAAAAATCCGATTATAGAACATCCTGTAGGAATTACTGAACATCCTATAGAAGTTCTGAAACATCCTATAGAACCCCTACAGAGTTCCTGTAGAAGCTCATAAACGCGGTCTCTTGGTGGCCAAGCTTCGTGAAACTCTCTGGAAGGGTGTTAGGGACCCCTTAGACCCTCTCTGAACTTTCCCAACCTTTTTTAAGCCTTCCTCCTCCTTGATCCATATCTGCATAGTAAAAAGCTAGTTAAAAGCACATGCATGATAATTCTAATAATTGAAACAAAAATACAAAAGATGTTTTCTTCAGATAGAGAGATAGTCTAGACACATGCATTTCACCTTCATAGAAGTAATGGCATCTCTTTCAGTAGTTTGCATGATCCAGGTGGATATTGGTGGCCACCTGCCAAGTACACCTGGACCCCCACTATTGTCTTTCTCAGCATTTTCAGTTTCCTTAATTGTAGCACAACTTACTATTTTTAGCAGTTTTTCGGGTCCTGAACTTCCGGAGCCGTTTTGAGGCCCTAAACGACATTTTTTGGGGAATCCAGGGGCAACATGGGTCCATGGAAATGTTTCCCATTCCAACAATGATAGTGATCGGATAGATATTTCTAACGAGCTATTGTACGCGTCAAACGGAGATCATATGCCAAAGTTTCGACCCCGGGAAGTTGATGTACCAATTTACCCCAAACGGGGCCCACAGTTTGGCGTTTCATCTCCTAGAGTTAGGTTTTGGAATGTTAAGGGTTTTTCCATTGTTTCTCAACAATAAATAGGCCTTCGAGCCTCATTGTAACACAGTTCAGAGGCATGTAGCCATCACATCTCTTCTTAGAGATAAGCTACCATCGCCCTAGCGGGTTTATTTCCATTTCTGGTTGTAAGCATATTTCAGTATTTTCCATTAATGAAATGAAGTATTATTTCCGCTGCATCTTTGTGTATATGGTTATCTCTATAATTTTTTGCGTTCCTGTTTAAATCCGGATCAGTGGTATCAGAGCGGTCTGCTTTTTCTCTGTTTTTCTTTGCATGTTCCCAACAAGGTCGGGATATAAGGAGTTAGGGCTTGAACTGGTCGAACCTTTGCAAGACCAGCCTCGCAAATCCCGACGGCCTCCCATGGCGGACGAGAAGAAAGACGAGGGGGCAGGAGATCCCATCAAAATCTTGCTTGAAGAAGCGCTCGAGCGACAACGGAACGCGATGATGGACAACTTTTCCCAGATCCTTCAGCGGCTACCCAGAAGTGGCGCATCAACTTCCAGAAGCTCCTCTGGAAACGCCACACCCTTTAAGGTACAAGTTAATTTTGAAATCCCCATATTCTAGGGTCAAATAGATGTCGATGCTGTAGATAAATGGTTAAATCTGCTAGAGGGTTATTTTTCTGTTCATGAATTTTCGAGTTGGGAAAAGATTGTTTTTGCTCTTCTCAAAGCAGCCCCCCACGTCAAGGACTGGTGGGAAACCTACTGCGAGCAGAAGGATGAAAGTAATGGCTCACTATTTTCAGCCGCATCCACCTGGGATTTGTTCCGGGATGCCATCAAGGAGCAGTACTACCCTGTCGGAAGCTATGAGGATGAATACATAAAGTGGACCATGCTGCGGCAGGGAAGGGACCAAGACCTGCCGGAGTTCACCAATCTTTTCCATACCCTTCGCACAAAGTTGGGTATCAAGGATTCGGAGCAACATTTGATACTCAAATGCCGTGGCTGCCTAAACAAATACATCCAGGAAGAAATACAATTCCTAAACATCCCCTCGCTCGGCGCAGCATACCGATATGCCGTCAAGGTCGAGCAGAAGTTTAAACAAAAGAAGCGAGACTTTGGATCTGCGAATCCAAAGCAGGGGAAAGGTGCCCATAAACCATAGAAAAAAGGACAGAGCCAAGGCGGGACAGCCCAAGACAACCAGCCGAAGCTGCAAGCAAAGAACAACGCCACGAAGCCGAGAAAGGACACTGGAAAATGGTGCGAGTTCCATAAGAGCTCCACTCACAACACAAGTGAGTGTCGGGCCAAGCAGTCACTGGTGGCTGAGCTAAAGGTTTCAGAATCAGATGCATGTTCCGACTCTGAGTCAGAACCTGATAAGGGGTATGAAAAAGGGAAGCAAATCATTGATGTGGATCCGAGCACCACTGTTGCTACCGCAAACATCCAGAAAAATGAACCCGAAGATCCAGAGGAGGAGGAGCATCTCTTCCACTCCCAGATGTGGGTAAAGGGCTCCCCGATACAGTTCATTGTTGATAGCGGGATTCAAAAGAACCTCATTTCGGCAGAGGTCGTGAAGTGGTTGGGCTTACCAACCACAACACATCCACAACCATACACCATTGGGTGGCTTCACCAAGGGCGAGATCTTCACGTGAGCCAGCAGTGTCGCCTTCCATACAACATCAAGCCCTTCACAGATGAGGTATTGTGTGACATTTCTCCCCTTGAAGTTTGTGATGTATTACTAGGACAACCATACTTGTGGAAGCGACATGCTGTGTATGAATCAAGGCCCCGTGCTGTTATTATTACATTGGGAAATAAGTTGTTCAGGATACCAGAGGTAGCACCACCTACCGCCATCTCTTTGATTACTGCAAAACAATGTAGTAAGATCATTTCCAAAACCAAGAAATTTGTTTTCCTGATGATACGCCCTCAAGGGAAGAAGAAGATAGTGGTCGCGGCCTCCAAACGGGGTCCCTCTGAACGGTAGCTACAGATGGACAAGATTTTGGAGGAGTACGAAGACATCTTCACCTCCCCGGCAGGGGTTCCTCTGCACTGTCAAGTCAAGCACTCCATCGATATGACCCCAGGTGCGCTGCTACCCAATGGAACAATTTATCGGCGCTCCGTTCTGGAGAACAATGAAATCAACAGGTAGATTCAGGAGCTCCTGCAGAAAGTTCACATCCGTCTGAGTTCATCGCCCTGTGGGAGCCCGATCGTGTTGGTACAAAAGAAGGATGGGACGTGGAGACTCTGTATTGACTATCGGGCGCTGAACAAGATCACTGTCCGTAATAGGTACCCGATCCCGCAGATTGATGACCTCCTAGACCAACTAAGGGGGGTGAAATATTTCAGCAAGATTGATCTGAAGTCAGGATATCACCAGGTACCAATCGAACCCTCAGATGTGTGGAAGACTGCCTTCAAATCCAAGGAGGGCCTCTTCGAATGGTTGGTCATGCCTTTCGGATTGACGAATGCTCCTGCAACCTTTATGAGGCTAATGGATGACATCTTGTGGCCATTCACCAACTCCTTTGTAGTAGTATACTTGGATGACATTCTGATCTTCAGCCAGAGTTGGGAAGAGCCCGTCCACCACATCCGACAGGTTCTCCAAACACTGCGGAAACACAAGCTATGTGCCAATTTGGAGAAATGCACTTTTGGCATGACCGAGGTTCAGTATCTGGGATACATCATTGATGAACAGGGGGTGCATGTCGATCCAGCCAAGGTCCAAGTCATTCGGGATTGGCCCTCTCCAACCACTCTAACAGAGCTCCGCAGCTTTCTAGGTCTTGCCAACTTCTACCGCAGGTTTGTGCTGGGGTTTTCTCATATTTCTTGGCCCTTGAGTCAAGTCACCAAGGGAGGGGCGAAAGCAAAATTATTTTGGTCTGAATCTCAACAGAATGCATTCAGGGAGTTGAAGGATCGCCTCTGCACGACACCAGTGCTCGCGTTACCAAATTTACAACAACCATTTGAGGTCGAGACAGATGCCTCTGACTATGTTATTAGGGCAGTCCTTACTCAACATGGACATCCAGTGGCATATCACAGTGAAACACTTTCAGACACAGTCCGGAAGTACCCCACTTATGATAAAGATATGCATTCCATTGTACAGGCCTGCCGACAATGGAAGCATTACATTTTGGGGAAGGAAACAGTCATCCACACAGACCACAGACCCCTGCAGTTCATACAGACCCAAGGGAAATTGCAGAATGATCGCCATCAGAAGTGGTCTACATATCTGCAACAGTTTCGCTTGAATATCAAGTATAAAAAGGGTAGCACCAATAATGTTGCAGATTGCCTCAGTCGACCACCGATCATGGCACTGACCACCATGCTCAACTCTTGTGGGCACGAGACTTCTGATTGGCCACTTCTCTACAAAAGCGACCCAGAATTCGGCCACACATACCAGAGACTCTTGGAGGGTCGGCATGTTGCAGATTTTCACCTCTAGGATGCCCTATTATGCCACCTCGGTCACCTTTGTGTTCCTTCAAGCGAGCGTGCCAAGATGATTTGGGAAGCACACTACAGTCGGGCTGTTGGGCATTTCGGGGTCGAGAAAACAGTGGCAGTACTGCAAAATTATTTCTATTGGCCGAATCTTCGACAGGATGTTGGGAAGTACATCTGATCATGTACTGCCTGTGCCATTGCCAAACCGACCATTAAGAAGCAAGGCCTCTATACCCCGTTGCCTACCCCTAGTCGACCTTGGGAATCCATCTCCATGGATTACATGTCAGGCCTTCCTTCCACTAAGCATGGAAATGACTGTGTTTTTGTGGTCGTCGACAGGTTCTCAAAGATGGCCATTATGGTGGCCTGCAAGAAGACTATCACAACAGAAGCCACTGCTAAACTCTTCTTTGAACAAGTGTGGGTGCACTTTGGGATCCCACAGTCTATCATCTCAGATCGGGACAGTCGGTTTCTCAGCACATTTTGGTCCAGTCTCTAGTCAATGCTGGACACCAAACTCACGAAGTCCACAGCCTTCCATCCCCAAACTGATGGCCAGACAGAGGTTGTCAATAGGATGATTGTGCACATTATGCGCATGTATAACTCAAAGCATCCACACACATGGGACGAGAGCCTCCCATATGCTCAGCACAGCTACAACCGAGCTCTTCACAGCTCCACTGGCCATAGCCCTTTTCAGGTGGGTTTGGGATTCCAGCCACTATGCCCCATTGATGTGGCCATGCCACTTGCATCTACTCACATGAATTCAGCTCATGTCCAGTCCGAAACAGATAAGGCCACCAGCTTCATTGAGCGCATCCAACATATTCGCCAGCAGTTCCATGACATTCTTGAGAAATCAAATGCCAAGTACAAGCAGCGACATGATCAACATCAGGTGCCACACAAGTTTCAGGTGGGCGACAAAGTCTGGTTGCATTTGCAAAAGGAACGCCTTAATGGAGCCTATTGGAAATTGAGACCACTCTGATATGGTCCTTACACCATTACTAAGGCTATGGGAGACAATTCATTTGAGCTCAGCATTCCCCCATTCCTTGGCCTGCACCCAGTGTTCAATGTGGACTGCCTTCGGCCATACTTTCCACCATTGCTAGACACATCCGACATTGCAGAACAACTCAAACCCACATAATTAAATCCAGATTGCATGGAACAAGCTGCAACTGATCGAATCATGGACACACAGATAAATAACACTCGCCAACAGAATATCCAACTGTATCGAGTTATCAAAGCAGGCCAACTCCTTCAGCAGGGCAAGTGGCTCACCAGGGAACAAGTTCAGCAGAAGTTTCCTCATCTCATGGAGGAGCTCAACGCAATGGGGACCATTGCTTCCTAAGGGGGGAGGAACGATCCAGGTGGATATTGGTGGCCACCTGCCAAGTACACCTGGACCCCCACCATTGTCTTTCTCAGCATTTTCAGTTTCCTTAATTGTAGCACAACTTACTATTTTTAGCAGTTTTTCAGGTCCTGAACTTCCGGAGCCGTTTTGAGGCCCTAAACGACGTTTTTTGGGGAATCCGGGGGCAGCATGGGTCCATGGAAATGTTGCCCGTTCCAACAATGATAGTGCTCGGATAGATCTTTCTAATGAGCTATTTTACACGTCAAACAGAGATCATATGCCAAAGTTACGACCTCGGGAAGTTGATGTACCAATTTACCCCAAACGGGGCCCACAGTTTGGCGTTTCATCTCCTAGGGTTAGGTTTTGGAATGTCAAGGGTTTTTCCATTGTTTCTCAACAATAAATAAGCCTTCGAGCCTCATTGTAACACAGTTCAGAGGCATGTAGCCATCACATCTCTTCTCAGAGATAAGCTACCATCGCCCTAGCGGGTTTATTTCCATTTCTGGTTGTAAGCATATTTCAGTATTTTCCATAATGAAATGAAGTATTATTTCCGCTGCATCTTTGTGTATATTTTTATGTCTGTAATTTGTTGCGTTCCTGTTTAAATCCGGATCATTGCATCCCCATCTCTGCATCAGTAGGACTAGCTGGTAGAATTAGGGTTTGCTAGGGTTTGCGTTTCTTGTTGGCTTACAGTTCCTTTCTGCAAATAGATTAGCTTCTTTTGAGATTAGCTTTTGTCCATCAGTTAAGAAGCTTCTTCTAAGAGCTCATAGAAGTTGGCTTGAGCCCCTAGCGGACTTGTGCCAGCTGACCAAGTGACAACTGCAGCAAGAGCTAGTACTTGTGCATACAACACCGTCGCTTCCAAGTTTGTTACGAACTACCGGGTTGATAAAACTAAAGAAGGAAGCTCCAGGAGTTGTAGCATTATTGCTACAACACTGGAGCCCACCAATAGCCCAATAGCCCAAAATGTAATCCAGCAGACATCGAACCTACGAATTTGAGCTTTAACCATTCAGCCATATTTGCAAAAGAATGGTTAATCCACCATATTTAGCCATATGAAAATCCTCCAATTGTTGTTATGCTTTTTCTTGGAATCCTCCTATTGTTGTTATTCTTTCTCATGGAATCCTCCAAGTGCTATTATGTTTTTCCCTGACACACCGATTCTAACCAAGCCACTTATGTCATGTAAGCAGTTATGCTTGCAAATAATAGTCAATCCACCATATTCAGCCATATGAAAATCCTCTAATTGCTGTTATGCTTTTTCCTGGAATCCTCCCATTGCTGTTATGCTTTCTCTTCGAATCTTCCAAGTGTTGTTATGCTTTTTCCTTACAAACTGATTTTAACAAAGCCACCTGTGTCATGTAAGTTGCTATGATTTTTCTTGGACACACCGATTTCAAATGATTTTAACTTAGCCACGGGTGTCATGTAAATCATGTCCTGTGCAAACTGTACTTCAGACAACAAGCCTGCATATGTTGAACTTCCTGTCGATTTTAACCTACCCACCTGTGTCATGTAAATCATGTCCTGTTAAACTGTACTTCATACAGCAAGCCTGCATATGTTTAACTCCCTGCATATGTTCGAACTGTCTAAAAACACAGAAAATAAATGTAATTTTCTCCCACATAAACTCTATCCCCGAACTGGGAGCGTTGGCTCTATTTTTTAACCCACTCTTCCTCTAATCACCTGCTCACCCGTTGTCTCTGCAACGACAACCCACTCTCTCGCCCACTATTTATGGAAATATCTTTGGTTGCCACGACAGCCCACTCTCCAGCCCACTGTCTCGCTCGCTGTATCTAGAAATATCTCTGGCTGCCACGACAACCCACTCTCAACATTGACAACACAAACGCACGCGCCCAGGACCTGTGCGCTTCTTAAAACAATTTCAAATTAATAAAAGTGACTATTACCATTTTATTAATATTTTTAAAGGGAAATAATGAAAGCGATAGATAACTAATTGATGTAACAACGGTACACATCAATGTTACCGTTTATTAATATTTTTAAATGGAAAGAATGAAAGCTGCCGATAACAAATGTAATTAGTGTATACATTTATTGTACTCACTACCCCCATCGATCAGAACACTATGCCCATCGATAGGAAAACTACCCCCATTAATTGAGAAAATACCTCAGCACATCTCCAAATATTGGGAATAGCCCAATAGCCCAAAATGTAATCCAGCAGAAATCGAACCTACGAATTTGAGCTTTAACCATTCAGCCATTTTTGTAAAAGAATGGCCGATCCACCATATTCAGCTATATGAAAATCCTCCAATTTCTATTCTGCGTTTTCCTGGAATCCTCCCATTACTGATATGCTTTCTCTTGGAATCCTCCAAGTGCTATTACGCCTTTTCCCGACACACTGATTTTAACCAAGCTAGTTGTGTCATGTAAGCTGTTATGTTTGCAAATAATGGTCAATCCACCATATTCAACCATATGAAAATCCTCCAATTGCTGTTATGCTTTTTCCTGGAATCCCCCCATTGCTATTATGCTTTCTCATGGAATCCTCCAAGTGTTGATGCTTTTTCCTGACACACCGATTTTAACTAAGCCACCTGTGTCATGTAAGATGTTATGTTTTTTCCTGGACACACTGATTTTAACCAATTTTAACCTAGCCACCGATGTCATGTAAATCATGTCCTCTGCAAATTGTACTTCAGACAACAAGCCTGCATATGTTGAACTGCCTGCCGATTTTAACCTAGCCACCTGTGTCACGTAAATAATGTCATGTACAAACTGTACTTCAGATAGCAAGCCTGCATATGTTGAACTCCTTGCATATGTCTGAACTATCTGAAAACACGAGAAATAAATGTAATTTTCTCCCGCATAAACTCTATCCCCCAACTGGGAGAATTGGCTCTGTTTTTTAACCCACTCTTCCTCTAATCACCTGCTCACCCATAGTCTCTGCCATGACAACCCACTCTCTCGCCCACTGTCTATGGCAATATCTTTGGTTGCCACGACAACCCACTCTCTCGCTCGCTATTTGTGGAAATATCTTTGGCTGCCACGATAGCCCACTCTCTCACGCACTGTCTATGGAAATATCTTTGGCTGCCACGACAGCCCACTCTCTCGACCACTGTATGTGGAAATATCTTTGGCTGCCACGACAGCCCACTCTCAACACCGATAACCCAAGCACATGCACCCACGACCCGCGCACTTCTTAAAACAATTTCAAATTAATAAAAATGGCTATTACCATTTTATTAATATTTTTAAAAGGAAATAATGAAAGCGATGGATAACTAACTAATGTAACAATGGTACACATCAATGTTACCGTTTATTAATATTTTAAAATGGAAAGAATGAAAGCTATCGATAACAAATGTAATTACTGTATACATTTATTGTACACACTACCCCCATCAATCGAGCAAAGCTACCCCAATCGATCGGAACACTACCCCCATCGATCGGAAAGCTACCCCCTTTGATCAAGCAAAGACCTCAGCACATCTCCAAATATTGGGAACAACCAATAGCCCAAAATTTAATCCAACAGGAATCGAACCTATGAATTTGAGCTTTAACCATTCAGCTATATTTGCAAAAGAATAGTCAATCCACCATATTTAGCCATATGAAAATCCTCCAATTGCTAATATGATTTTTCCTCGAATCCTCCCATTGCTGTTATGCTTTCTCCTGGAATCCTCCAAGTGCTGTTATGCTTTTTCCTGACACACCGATTTTAACCAAGCCACTTGTGTCATGTAAGATGTTATGCTTGCAAATAATGGTGAATCCACCATATTTAGCCATATGAAAATCCTCCAATTGCTGTTATGCGTTTTCCTAGAATCCTCGCATTGTTGTCATGCTTTCTCCTGGAATCCTCCAAGTGCTGATATGCTTTTTCCTGACACACCGATTTTAACTAAGCCACCTGTGTCATGTAAGCTGTTAAGATTTTTCTTGGACACACCAATTTTAACCTAGCCACCGATGTCAGATAAATCATGTCCTGTGCAAACTGTACTTCAGACAGCAAGCCTGGATATCTTGAACTGCCTACCAATTTTAACCTAGCCACCTGTGTATGCTAAATTTTAACCCAGCAAGACTGCATATGCTGAACTCCCTGCATATGTCCGAACTATCTGAAAACACGGAAAATAAATGTAATTTTCTCCCACACAAACACTATCCCCGAACTGGGAGCGTTGGCTCTGTTTTTTAACCCACTCTTCCTTTAATCACCTGCTCACTTGCTATCTCTGCCACGATAGCCCACTCTCTCGCCCGCTCTCTATGGAAATATATTTGGCTGCCACGACAGCCCACTCTCTCGCCCGCTGTCTGTGGAAATATCTTTGGCTACCATGACAGCCCACTCTCTCGCCCGCTTTCTCTAGAAATACCTTTGGCTACCACGATAGCCCACTCTCCAACCCACTCTCTCGCCCGCTGTATGTGGAAATATCTTTGGCTACAATGACAGCCCACTCTCAACACCAATAACCCAAGCACACGTACCCACGACCCGCGTGCTTCTTAAAACAATTTCAAATTAATAAAAATGACTATTACCATTTTATTAATATTTTTAAAGGGAAATAATGAAAGCGACGGATAACTAACTAATGTAACAATGGTACACATCAATGTTACCGTCTATTAATTTTTTTAAATGGAAAGAATGAAAGGTACCGATAACAAATGTAATTAATGTATACATTTATTGTACACACTACCTCCATCGATCGAGCAAAGCTACCCCCATCGATCGGAAAGCTACCCCCATTGATCTGAAAGGTACCCCCATCGATCGAGCAAAGACCTCATCGATCAGAAAGCTACCCTCATTGATCGAGAAAAGGCCTAAGAACATCTCCAAATATTGGGAATAGCCCAATAGCCCAAAATGTAATCCAACAGGAATCGAACCTACAATTTTGAGCTTTAACCATTCAGCCATATTTGCAAAAGAATGCTCAATCCACCATATTTAGCCATATGAAAATCCTCCAATTGCTATTATGCTTTTTCCTGGAATCCTCCCATTGCTGTTATCCTTTCTCCTGGAATCGTCCAAGTGATGTTATGATTTTTCCTGACACACCGATTTTAACCAAGCCACATGTGTCATGTAAGCTGTTATGCTTGCAAATAATGGTCAATCCACCATATTCATCCATATGAAAATCCTCCATTTGTTGTTATGCATTTTCCTAGAATCCTCCCACTGTTGTTATGCTTTCTCCTGGAATCCTCCAAGTGCTGTTATGCTTTTTCCTGACACACCGATTTTAACTAAGCCACATGTGTCATGTAAGCTGTTATGCTTTTTCATGGACACATCGATTTTAACCTAGGCATCGGTGTCATGTAAATCATGTCTTATGCAAACTTCACTTCAGACAGCAAGCCTGCATATGTTGAACTGCTTGCTGATTTTAACCTAGCCACCTATGTCATGTAAATAATGTCCTGAGCAAACTATACTTCAGACAACAAGCCTGCATATGTCCGAACTGTCTGAAAGCACGAAAAATAAATGTAATTTTCTCCCTCGTAAACTCTATCCACGAACTGGGAGTGTTGGCTCTGTTTTTTAACCCACTCTTCAAATAGTCACCTACTCACCCGCTGTCTCCACCACGATAGCCCACTCTCTCGCCCGCTGTCTGTGGAAATATCTTTGGTTGCCATGATAGCCCACTCTCTTGCCCGGTGTTTATGGAAATATCTTTGGGTTCCATGACAGCCCACTCTCTCGCTCGCTGTCTGTGGAAATATCTTTGGTTGCCACGACAGCCCACTCTCCAGCCCACTCTCTCGCCCGCTGTAATTGGAAATATCTTTGGCTGCCACGACAGCCACTCTCAACACCGATAACCCAAGCACATGCGCCCATGACCCCCGTGCTTGTTAAAACAATTTCAAATTAATAATAATGTCTATTAGCATTTTATTAGTACTTTTAAAGGGAAATAATGAAAGCGACTGATAATTAACTAATGTAACAATGGTACACATCAATGTTACCATTTATTAATATTTTTAAATGGAAATAATGAAAGCAACCGATAACAAATGTAATTAGTGTATACATTTATTGTACACACTACCCCCATAGATCGAGAGAAACTACCCCCATCGATCGGAAAGCTAGCCCCATTGATTGGAAAGCTACCTGCATCGATCGAGCAAAGACCTCATCGATCGGAAAGCTACCCCCATCGATTGGAACACTACCCCCATCAATTGGAAAGTTGCCCCCATTGATTGAGCAAAGACCTCAGCACATCTCCAAATTTGGGAATAGCCCAATAGCCCAAAATGTAATCCAACAGGAATCGAACCTACGAATTTGAGCTTTAACCATTCATCCATTTTTGTAAAAGAATGGCCGATCCACCACATTTAGCTATATGAAAATCCTCCAATTTCTGTTCTACGTTTTCCTGGAATTCTCCCATTACTGTTATGCTTTCTCCTGGAATCCTCCAAGTGCTGTTACACCTTTTCCTGACACACTAATTTTAACCAAGCCAACTGTGTCGTGTAAGTTATTATGCTTGCAAATAATGGTCAATCCACCATATTCAGCCATATGAAAATCCTCCAATTATTGTTATGCTTTTTCCTGGAATCCTCCCATTGTTGTTATGCTTTCTCCTGGAATCCTCCAAGTCCTGTTATGTTATTTCCTGACACACCGATTTTAACTAAGCCACCTGTGTCCTGTACAAAGTTATGCTTTTTCCTAGACACACCGATTTTAACCTAGCCACCGATGTCATGTAAATCATGTCCTGTGCAAACTGTACTTCAAACAACAAGCCTACATATGTTGAACTTCTTACCGATTTTAACCTAGCCACCTGTGTCATGTAAATCATGTCCTGTGCAAACTGTACTTCAGACAACAAGCCTGCATATGTTGAACACCCTGGATATGTCCGAACTGTCTGAAAACATGAAAAATAGATGTAAGTTTCTTTGACATAAACTCTATCCCCGAAGTGGGAGCGTTGGCTTTGTTTTTTAACCCACTCTTCCTCTAATCACCTGCTCACCCATTGTCTCTGTCACGACAATCCACTCTCTCACCCGCTGTCTGTGGAAATATCTTTGGCTGCCACTACATCCCATTCTCTCTCCCGCTGTTTGTGGAAATATCTTTGGCTGCCATGACAACCCACTCTCAACACAGATAACCCAAGCACAGGAACCCATGACCCACGCGCTTCTTAAAACAATTTCAAATTAATAAAAATGACTATTACCATTTTATTAATATTTTTAAAGGGAAATAATGAAAGCGACGGATAACTAACTAATGTAACAACGGTACACATCAGTGTTACCGTTTATTAATATATTAAAATGGAAAGAATGAAAGCTACAGATAACAAATGTAATTAGTGTATACATTTATTGTACACACTACCCCCATTGATCGAGCAAAGCTACCCCCATCGATCGAGCAAAGACCTCATCAATCGGAAAGCTACCCCCATCGATTGAGCAAAGACCTCAGCACATCTCCAAATATTGGGAATAGCCGAATAGCTCAAAATGTAATCCAGCAGGAATCGAACCTATGAATTTGAGCTTTAACCATTCAGCCATATTTGCAAAAGAATGGTCAATCCACCATATTCAACCATATGAAAATCCTCCAATTGTTGTTATGCTTTTTCCTGGAATCCTCCCATTGTTGTTATGCTTTCTCTTGGAATCCTCCAAGTGTTGTTATGCTTTTTCTTGACACACTGATTTTAACTAAGCCACCTGTGTCATGTAAGTTGTTATACTTTTTCCTGGACACGCCGATTTTCACTGATTTTAAACTAGCCACTGATGTCCTTTAAATCATGTCCTGTGCAAACTGTACTTCAGATAGCAAGTTTGCATATGTTGAACTACTTGTCAATTTTAACCTAGCCACCTGTGTCATGTAAATCATGTCCTGGGCAAACTGTACTTGAGACAGTAATCCTACATATGTTGAACTACGTGCATATGTCTGAACTGTCTGAAAACACAGAAAATAAATGTAAATTTTTCCCACATAAACTCTATCCCTGAACTGGGAGCGTTGGCTCTATTTTTTAACCTCCTCTTCCACTAATCACCTGCTCACCTGTTGTCTCTTCCACAACAACACACTCTCTCGCCTGCTGTCTGTGGAAATACCTTTGGCTGCCACGACAGCCCGCTCCCTCGCCCTCTGTCTGTGGAAATATCTTTGGCTACCACGACAGTCCACTCTCCAGCACACTCTCTCACCCGCTGTATATGGAAATATCTTTGGTTGCCATGACAGCCCACTCTTAACACCGATAACCCAAGCAAACACGCCCATGACCCACGCACTTCTTTAAATAATTTCAAATTTATAAAAATGATTATTACCATTTTATTAATATTTTTAAAGGGAAATAATGAAAGCGACGGATAACTAACTAATGTAACAACGTTACACATACATGCTACCGTTTATTAATATTTTTAAATGGAAAGAAAGAAAGCTACCAATGACAAATGTAATTAGTGTATACATTTATTGTACACACTACCCCCATCGATCAGAAAGCTACCCCCATTGATCGAGAAAAGACCTCAGCACATCTCCAAATATTGTGAATAGACCAATAGCCCAAAATGTAATCCAGCAGGAATCGAACCTACAAATTTGAGCTTTAACCATTCAGCCATATTTGCAAAAGAATATTCAATCCACCATATTCAGCCATATGAAAATCCTCCAATTGTTGTTATGCTTTTTCCTTGAATCCTCCCATTGTTGTTATGCTTTCTCCTAGAATCCTCCAAGTGTTGTTACACTTTTTCCTGACACACCGATTTTAACCAAGCCACTTGTGTCATGTAAGATGTTATGCTTGCAAATAATGGTCAGTCCACCATATTCAGCCATATGAAAATCCTCCAATTGTTGTTTTGCTTTTTCCTGGAATCCTCCCATTGTTGTTATGCTTTCTCCTAGAATCCTCCAAGTGTTGTTATGCTTTTTCCCGACACACCAATTTTAACTAAGTCACCTGTGTCATGTAATTTGTTATGCTTTTTCTAGGACACACTAATTTTAACCTAGCCATCGGTGTCATTTATATAATGTCCTCTACAAACTAGACTTCAGAAACCAAGCCTGCATATGTTGAACTACCTGCCAATTTTAACCTAGCCACTTGTGTCATGTAAATCATGTCCTATGCAAACTATACTTCAGATAGGAAGCCTGTATATGTTGAACTCCCTGATTATGTCTGAACTGTCTGAAAAAATGAAAAATAAATGTAATTTTCTCCTGCATAAACTCTATCCCCGAACTGCAAGCGTTGGCTTTGTTTTTTAACCCACTCTTCCTCTAATCACCTGCTCACCTGTTGTCTCTACCACGACAACCCACTCTCTCCCCCGCTGTCTATGGAAATATCTTTCACTGCCACGACAGCCCATTCTCTCGCCCACTGTCTGTGGAAATATATTTGGCTGCCACGACAACCCACTCTCTCGCCCGTTGTCTATGGAAATATCTTTGGCTGCCACGAGAGCCCACTCTCCAGCCCACTCTCTCGTCTGCTTTATGTGGAAATATCTTTGGCTGCCACGACAACCCACTCTCAACACCGATAACCCAAGCACACACACCCATGACCCCCACGCTTCTTAAAACAATTTCAAATTAATAAAAATGACTATTACCATTTTATTAATATTTTTAAAGGGAAATAATGAAAGCAATAGATAACTCACTAATGTAACAACGGTACACATCAATGTTACTGTTTATTAATATTTCTAAAAGGAAGGAATGAAATCTACCGATAACAAATGTAATTAGTGTATACATTTATTGTACACACTGCCTCCATTGATCGAGCAAAGCTACACCCATCGATTGAGCAAAGACCTCATCGATCAAAAAGCTAACCCCATTGATCGAAACAATACCCCCAACGATTGGAAAGCTACCCCCATCGATCGAGAAAAGACCTCAGCACATCTCCAAAAATTGCAAATAGCCCTATAGCCCAAAATGTAATCTAGCCAAAATCAAACCTACGAATTTGAGCTTTAACCATTCAGCCATATTTGGAAAAGAATGGTCAATCCACCATATTAAGCCATATGAAAATCCTCCAAATGCTGTTATGCTTTTTCCTGGAATCCTCCCATTGTTGTTATGCTTTCTCCTGGAATCCTCCAAGTGTTGTTATGCTTTTTCCTTACATGCCGATTTTAACCAAGCCACCTGTGTCATGTAAGCTGTTATGCTTGAAAATAATAGTCAATCCACCATATTCAGCCATATGAAAATCCTCCAATTGCTGTTATGGCTTTTCCTGGAGTCCTCCCATTGCAGTTACACTTTTTCCTAGAATCCTCCAATTGCTGTTATGGCTTTTCTTCGAATCCTCCCATTGCTGTTACGCTTTCTCCTGGAATCCTCCAGGTGATGTTATGCTTTTTCCTGACACACCGAATTTAACTAAGCCACCTGTGTCATGGAAGTTGTTATGCTTTTTCGTGGACACACCGATTTTAACTGATTTTAACCTAGCCACCAGTGTCATGTAAATCATGTCCTATGAAAACTGTACTTCAAACAGCAATCCTGCATATGTTGAACTACCTGTTGACTTTAACCTAGCCACGTGTGTCATGTAAATCATGTCCTGTGCAAACTGTACTTCAAATAGCAAGCCTGCACATGTTGAACTCCTTGCATATGTCTGAACTGTCTGAAAACATGAAAAATAAATGTTATTTTCTCCGGCATAAACTCTATCCCCGAACTGGCAGTGTTGGCTCTGTTTTTTAACCCACTCTTCCTCTAATCACCTGCTCACCCACTGTCTCTGCCACGACAGCACACTCTCTCGCTTGCTCTCTGTGGAAATATCTTTGGCTGCCACGACAACCCACTCTCTCACCCTCTGTCTGTGGAAATATCTTTAGCTGCCACGACAGCCCACTCTCTCGCCCGCTATATGTGGAAATATCTTTAGCTGCCACGAAAACCCACTCTCAACACCAATAAACCAAGTACACGCACCCATGACCCACGCGCTTCTTAAAACAATCTCAAATTAATAGAAATGACTATTACCATTTTATTAATATTTTTAAAGTGAAATAATGAAAGCGATGGATAACTAACTAATGTAACAACAGTACACATCAATGTTACCATTTATTAATATTTTAAAATGGAAAGAATGAAAGCTACCGATAACAAATGTAATTTGTGTATACATTTATTGTACACACTACCTCCATCGATCGAGCAAAGCTACCCCCATCGATCGGAAAGCTACTCCCATTGATCAGAACACTACCCCCATCGATCGGAAAGCTACCCCCATCGATCAGAACACTACCCGCATCGATCGGAAAGGTACCCCCATCGATCAAGCAAAGACCTCAGCACATATCCAAATATTGGGAATAGCGCAATAGCCCAAAATGTAATCCAGCAAGAATCGAACCTACAAATTTGAGCTTTAACCATTTAGCCATATTTGCAAAAGAATGGTCAATCCACTATATTTAGCCATATGAAAATCCACCAATTGCTGTTATGCTTTTTCCTGGAATCTTCCCATTGCTGTTATGCTTACTCCTGGATTCCTCCAAGTGCTATTATGCTTTTCCCGGACACACCGATTTTAACCAAGCCACCTATGTCATGTAATCTATTATGCTTGCAAATAATGGTCAATCCACCATATTTAGCTATATGAAAATCCTTCAATTGCTGTTATGCTTTTTCCTGGAATCCTCCCATTGCTGTTATGTTTTCTCCTGGAATCCTCCAAGTGCTGTTATGTTTTTTCCTAACACACCGATTTTAACTAAGCCACCTATGTCATGTAAGCTATTATGCTTTTTCCCGGACACACTGATTTTAACCGATTTAAAACTAGCCACCAGTGTCATGTAAATCATTTCCTGTGCAAACTATACTTTAGACAGCAAGCCTACATATGTTGAACTGCCTGTTGATTTTAACCTAGCCACCTGTGTCATGTAAATCATGTTCTGTGCAAACTGTACTTTAGACAACAAGCCTGCATATGATGAACTTCTTTCATATGTCCGAAATATCTGAAAACACGGAAAATAAATGTAATTTTCTCCCACATAAACTCTATCCCCAAACTGGGAGCATTGGCTCTGTTTTTTAAGCCATTCTTCCTCTAATCACTGGCTCACCCGCTATCTCTGCCACGACAGCACACTCTCTCGCCCGCTGTACGTGGAAATATCTTCGGCTGCCATGAAAACCCACTCTCAACACCAATAACCCAAGCACAAACACCCACAACCCGCGCACTTCTTAAAACAATTTCAAATTAATAAAAATGACAATTACCATTTTATTACTATTTTTAAAGGGAAATAATGAAAGCAAAGGATAACTAACTAATGTAACAACGATACACATCAATGTTACCATTTATTAATATTTTTAAATGGAAAGAATGAAAGCTATTGATAACAAATGTAATTAGTGTATACATTTATTGTACACACTACGCCCATCGATCGAGCAAAGACCTTAGCACATCTCCAAATATTGGGAATAACCCAATAGCCCAAAATGTAATCCAGCAGGAATCAAACCTACGAATTTGTGCTTTAACCATTCAGCCATATTTTCGAAAGAATGGTCAGTCCACCATATTCAGCCAAATGAAAATCCTCTAATTGTTGTTATCCTTTTTCCTGGAATCCTCCTATTGTTGTTATGCTTTCTCCTAGAATCCTCAAAGTGCTGTTATGCCTGCAAATAATGGTCAATCCACCATATTCATCCATATGAAAATCCTCCAATCACTGTTATGCTTTTTCCTGGAATCCTCCCATTGTTGTTATGCTTTCTCCTAGAATCCTCCAAGTGTTGTTATGCTTTTTCGTGACACACCTATTTTAACTAAGCCACCTGTGTCATGTATGTTGTTATTCGTTTTCTTGGACACACCGATTTTAACCTAGCCACCGGTGTCATGTAAATAATGTCCTGTGCAATCTGTACTTCAGACAACAAGCTTGCATATGTTGAACTGCCTACCAATTTTAAACTAGCCACCTGTGTAATGTAAATCATGTCCTGTGCAAACTGTACTTCAGACAGCAAGCCTGCATATGTTGAACTCCCTGCATATGTCCGAACTGTCTGAAAACACGGAAAATAAATGTAATTTTCTCCCACATAAACTCTATCCCCGAATTGGGAGCGTTGGCTATGTTTTTTAACCCACTCTTCCCCTAATCACCTGCTCACCCATTGTCTCTGCCACGACAGCCCACTCTCTAGCCCATTCTCTTGCCCAAGCACACGCGCCCACGACCCGCGCGCTTCTTAAAACAATTTCAAACTAATAAAGATGACTATTACCATTTTATAATATTTTTAAAGGGAAATAATGAAAGCGATGGATAACTAACTAATGTAACAATGGTAAACATCAGTGTTACCATTTATTAATATTTTTAAATTGAAAGAATGAAAGATACCAGTAAAAAATGTAATTAGTGTATACATTTATTGTACACACTACCCCCATCGGTCGAGCAAAGCTAACCCCATCAATCGGAAATCTACCCCCATCGATCGGAAAGCTACCACCATCGATCAAGCAAAGACCTCATCAATCGGAAAGCTAACCCCATCGAACGGAACACTACCCCCATCGATCGTAAACCTACCCCCATCAATCGAGAAAAGACCTCAGGACATCTCCAAATATTGGGAATAGCCCAATAGCCCAAAATGTAATCTAGCAGGAATCGAACCTACGAATTTGAGCTTTAACCATTCAGCCATATTTGCAAACGAATGGTCAATCCACTATATTCAACCGTATGAAAATCCCCCAATTGTTGTTATGCTTTTTCCTGGAATCCTCCCATTGTTGTTATGATTTCTCCTAGAATCCTCCAAGTTTTGTTATGTTTTTCCCTGACACATCGATGTTAACCAAGCCACCTGTGTCATGTAAGTTGTTATGCTTGCAAATAATGGTCAATCCACCATATTCAGCCATATGAAAATCCTCCAATTGTTGTTATGCATTTTCCTGGAATCCTCCCATTGCTATTATGGTTTCTCCTGGAATCCTCCAAGTGTTGTTATGCTTTTTCCTGACACACCGATTTTAACTAAGCCACCTATGTCATGTAAGCTGTTATGGTTTTTCCTTGACACACCGATTTTAACCAAGCCACTGGTGTCATGTAAATCATGTCATGTACGAATTGTACTTCAGACAGCAAGCCTGCATATCTTAAACTGCCTGTCGATTTTAACCTAGCCACCTGTGTCATGTAAATCATGTCCTGTGCAAACTATACTTCAGATAGCAAGCCTGCATATGTTGAACTCCCTACGTATGTCCGGACTGTCTGAAAACATTGAAAATAAATGTAATTTTCTCCAGCATAAACTCTATCCCCAAATTGGGAGCATTCGCTTTGTTTTTTAACCTACTCTTCCTCTAATCACCTGCTCACCCACTGTCTCTACCACGACAGCCCACTCTCTTGCCGATTATCTGTGGAAATATCTTTGGCTGCCACGACAACCCACTCTCAACACTGATAACCCAAGCACACGCGCCCATGACCCACGCGCTTCTTAAAACAATTTTAAATTAATAAAAATGACTATTACCATTTTATTAATATTTTTAAAGGGAAATAATGAAAGCGACGGATACCTAACTAATGTAACAATGGTACACATCAATGTTACCGTTTATTAATATTTTTAAGTGGAAAGAATGAAAGCTACCGATAACAAATGTAATTAGTGTATACATTTATTGTACACACTACCCCCATCAATCGAGCAAAGCTACCCCAATCAATCGGAAAGCTACCCCCATCAATCTAAAAGCTAACCCCATTGATCAGAAATCTACCCCCATATATCGAGAAAAGACCTCATTGATCAGAAAGCTACCCCCATCAATCGGAACACTACCACCATCGATTGGAAAGTTACCCCCATCGATCAAGCAAAGACCTCAGCACATCTCCAAATATTGGGAATAGCCCAATAGCCCAAAATGTAATCCAAAAGGAATCGAATCTACGAATTTGAGCTTGAACCATTCAACCATATTTGCAAAAGAATGGTCAATCCACCATATTTAGCCATATGAAAATCCTTTAATTGCTGTTATGCTTTTTCCTTGAATCCTCTCATTGTTGTTGTGCTTTCTCCTAGAATCCTCCAAGTGATGTTATGCTTTTTCCTGAAACACCGATTTTAACCAAGCCACCTGTGTCATGTAAGCTATTATGCTTGCAAATAATGGTCAATCCAGCATATTCAACCAGATCAAAATGCTCCAATTGCTATTATGATTTTTCCTGGAATCCTCCCATTGTTGTTATGATTTCTCTTGGAATCCTCCAAGTGTTATTATACTTTTTCTTGACACACCGATTCTAACTAAGCCATCTGTGTCATGTAAGTTGTTATGATTTTTCCTGAACACATTGATTTTAACCGATTTTAACCTAGCCACCGGTGTCATGTAAATCATGTCCTATGCAAACTGTACTTCAGATAGCAAGCTTGCATATGTTGAACTGCGTGCAGATATTAACCTGGCCACCTATGTCATGTAAATCATGTTCTATGCAAAATGTACTTCAGACAGCAAGCCTGCATATCTTGAACTCCTTGCATATGTCCGAACTATTTGAAAACACGGAAAATAAATGTAATTTTCTCCTGCATAAACTCTATCCCCGAATTAGGAGCGTTGGCTCCATTTTTTAACCCACTCTTCCTCTAATCACCTGCTCACCCGATGTCTCTCCCATGACAACCCACTCTCTCGCCCACTGTCTATGGAAATATCTTTGGCTGCTACGACAACCCACTATCTCACCCGCTGTCTGTGGAAATATCTTTGGCTGCCATGACATCCCACTCTCCAGCCCACTCTCTCGCCCGCTGTATGTGGAAATATCTTTGGCTGCCACGACAACCCACTCTCAACACCGATAACCCAAGCACACGCGCCCATGACCCGTGCACTTCTTAAAACAATTTCAAATTAATAAAAATGACTATTACCATTTTATTAATATTTTTAAAGGGAAATAATGAAAGTGACAGATAACTAACTAATGTAACAATGGTACACATCAATGTTACCATTTATTAATATTTTAAAATGGAAAGAATGAAAGCTACCGATAACAAATGTAATTAGTGTTTACATTTATTGTACACACTACCCCCATCGATCGAGCAAAGACCTCATCGATCGGAAAGCTACCCCCATCGATCGGAACACTACCCCCATCGATCATAAAGCTATCCCCATCAATTAAGCAAAGATCTCAGAACAGCTCCAAATATTGGGAATAGCCCAATAGCCCAAAATGTAATCTAGCAGGAATCGAGCCTACGAATTTGAGCTTTAACCATTCAGCCATATTTGCAAAAGAATTGTCAATCCACCATATTCAGCCATATGAAAATCCTCCAATTGTTGTTATGCTTTTTCCTAGAATCCTCCCATTGCTGTTATGCTTTCTCCTGAAATCCTCTTAGTGTTGTTATGCTTTTTCCTGATACACCAATTTTAACCAAGCCACTTGTGTCATGTAAGTTGTTATGCTTGCAAATAATGGTCAATCCACCTTATTTAGCCATAATAAAATCCTCCAATTGTTGTTATGATTTTTCCTGGAATCCTCCCATTGCTGTTATGCTTTCTCGTGGAATCCTCCAAGTGTTGTTATGATTTTTCCTGACACACCAATTTTAATTAAGCCACCTGTGTCATGTAAGTTTTTATGCTTTTTCCTGGACACATCAATTTTAACCGATTTTAACCTAGCCACCGGTGTCATGTAAATCATGTCCTGTGAAAACTGTACTTCAGACAGCAAGCCTACATATGTTGAACTGCCTGCCGATTTTAACCTAACGACCTGTGTCATGTAAATCATGTCTTGTGCAAACTGTACTTCAGACAACAAGCCTGCATATGTTGAACTCCCTGCATATGTCCGAACTGTCTGAATAGATGGAAAATAAATGTAATTTTCTCCCGCATAAAATCTATCCCCGAACTGGGAGCGTTGGCTCTGTTTTTTAACCCACTCTTCCTCTAATCACCTGTTCACCCACTGTCTCTGCCACGACAGCCCACTCTCTCGTCCGTTTTCTGTGGAAATATCTTTGGCTGCCACAACAGCCCACTCTCTCGCCTGCTGTCTGTGGAAATATCTTTGGCTGCCACGACAGCCCACTCTCTCGCCCGTTGTTTGTGGAAATATCTTTTGCTGCCATGACAGCCCACTCTCTCACCTGTTGTATGTGGAAATATCTTTGGCTGCCATGACAGCTCACTTTCAACACCGATAACCCAAGCACACTCGCCCACAACCCACATGCTTCTTAAAACAATTTCAAATTAATAAAAATGAATATTACCATTTTATTAATATTTTTAAAGGGAAATAATTAAAGTGACGGATAACTAACTAATGTAACAACGGTACACATCAATGTTACCGTTTATTAATATTTTTAAATTGAAAGAATGAAAGCTACCGATAACAAATGTAATTAGTGTATAAATTTATTGTACACACTACTCCCATCGATCGGAAAGCTACCCCCATCAATTGAGCAAAGACCTCATCGATCAGAAAGCTACCCCCATCGATCAAAACACTACCCCCATCGACCGGAAAGCTACCCCCATCGATCGAGCAATGACCTCAGCACATCTCCAAATATTGGGAATAGCCCAATAGCCCAAAATGTAATCCAGCAGGAATCGAACCTACAAATTTGATCTTTAACCATTCAGCCATATTTGGAAAAAAATGGTCAATCCACCATATTTAGCCATATGAAAATCCTCCAATTGTTGTTATGCTTTTTCCTAGAATCATCCCATTGTTGTTATGCTTTCTCCTGGAATCCTCCAAGTGCTATTATGCTTTTTCCTGACACACCGATTTTAACCAAACCACCTGTGTCATGTAAGCTTTTATGCTTGCAAATAATGGTCAATCCACCATATTCAGCCATATGAAAATCCTCCAATTGTTGTTATGCTTTTTCCTGGAATCCTCCCATTTTTGTTATGCTTTCTCCTGGAATCCTCCAAGTGTTGTTATGCTTTTTCCTGCTTTTTCCTGACACACCGATTTTAACTAAGCCACCTGTGTCATGTAAGCTGTTATGATTTTTCCTGGACACACCGATTTTAACCGATTTTAACCTAGCCACTGCTGTCATGTAAATCATGTCCTATGCAAACTGTACTTCAAATAGAAAGCCTGCATATGTTGAACTGCCTGCCGATTTTAACCTATCCACCTGTTGTTGGAAATAATACTGAGAGGGGGGGTGAATCAGTATTATCAGATCAATCAAACTTTTTCAATTTCATACTCAGAAACATATACGCTACTTCAATTAAGTGAACCCGCGTGTACACGCTACTGTGTCTAATGAAACTCGCGTATATCCAGAGATCTTATAATTCAGTTAGCTTAATCTTCAGTAAATGCATCAGATCATTATTAAGCATATTAACAGTAAACAGGTGCAGAGTAACAGAACAAAACATCACACAAGAGCCACACACATGAACACAAAGATATAAGGTGGAAACCCAATGTGGGTGAAAACCACCTGCTGCAAGTCATCTCAATCTTCTTCTTAATAAGAAAATCCTTTTACAATATTTGTACTGGTGCAGTCTTATACCAGTACGGGAGCTACAACCCCCCTTGCTCTTGTACTAGCCGATCCATTTACTAGTACGCAGGCTGCTACCTGCTACAATGCTCCAAAGATCTCCTTTAGCTTTTGTACTAGCTTAGATACTAGTACGTAGGTGCTTGCCTACAATCTTCTCACCTCCAGGTACCACGTTTCATCAATTTTTAGACTGGATACACTGAAGCACAACACATAATCTGTAAGGCCACTTTTCATCCAATTTTCATACTGGACCCATAACTATCATTGAAGCTCAAAACAATCATCAAACTCTGAATCACTGAAACCCTGTTAACAACAGTCACCAGAACACAGAGCAGACACAGAACTCTGTAATAACCATCAGATCCATCTGCAACTTCAAATATTAAGATTTACAATGTATACGCTACTTAGATGAATCAAACCCGCGTGTATACGCGCTTTTATCAAAGCCAACCCGCGTACAGATCTAAAAATAATTTCTCATAACTTGCAGCTGTACCAGACATCAGTCATACTCATAACACTTATAGAACAATACATGCGTCAGTATGTAGATCTAGAATAAGCATCATAAAGATAGTTCATTTCAAACCATTTGATCCCGATCTCTCCTTAGATCTACTTCTCCATCAACCGGTGAGATCTCTCCTTAGCTCAGATCAAGCAATGCATCATCAACCCATAACCCTGCATACTGGATCTAATGCTTCATCAGATATTCAAGACATTTCAGATACACTTGCCTAATGATTTCCTTCCCTTTATATAGCCTTAGGCCTTGTTCAATACCAAGAGCCAAAACCATAGAAATCCAATACCATCAACTTCAAAACTAGGGATCGACACGCCCGTCGAGACACAATGGTCCGAAACCATAGGCACAACTTCCAAGGACTAACCGCCATGGACCAAAGGTACTTTTCCACATACACGCGCTTTTGATGAAGCCAACCTGCGTGTACACGCGACTTGGGCTTAACGAACCTGCGTGTATGAACTTTCTCTTCTTCTTATAGTCTGATCATCAATTCCTTGCTGCTGACCTTCTGTACTATGATTTGTCATCAGTGAGGTTTGCCATCAAGGACAACACTTATCTCATAATGCCAACAATCTCCCCCTTTGGACTTGATGGCAAAGCTAACTTGTCATACTTAGAACTATCATCTGATTCCTTTGAGCTGTCCTCCATCAGTCACATCTGATATCTCTTCTGAAGATTCATCATCTGATTCCTTTGAGCTGTCCTTCATCAGTCACATCTGATATCTCTTCTGAAGATTCACCCAGTTATACATAAGTGAGATATTCTTCTATGAGAGGGTTGCCATCAAGTACAACACATGCATCATAATGCCAACAATCTCCCCCTTTGGACTTGATGGCAACAACACCAAATCACTCTCCCCCTTTGACATCAAGGGCAAAGGGTGGACCAAGATATTCTCTTCCTTTGCTGAATCATTCCACTGTCCATACTCCCCCTGAGTACCTGCTGAAATCTCTGAATAATCTCCCCCTTTGTATATGCCAAGGTGTACCAATCTGTCCATGCTCCCCCTGAGTACATGCTGAATCTCTGTACCACTGAAGTGTGCTGATCATGCTCTCCCTGACTGTAAGCAAGGTCTACAAAAGATGTTCTTCAAGAAGAACATGACTCTATACATCATAAAGGACCTTCCTATCACTTAGGACTCATACATACATCCATCTCTCAACTAAGTGAGGATATACAAAAATTGACTCATCCACCCAACCAAGTGGGAATACATCAAAATTTTACATATGACAACCAAACACATTGCATCAATCATCCCAGGCATAGTGGGGAAACCAAAATAGGCCGTTACATGACCTTGACACCATGAAAGAGATACCACAAAAGAGATATATGACATAGAGACGAAATAACTAGACCAAGACTTATGAAAGTCACTTCTCCTTTCGCCTTTGTTCCTCCTGAAATCAACACCAAATGTGAACTAGAACCAAAAGCTTTAAGATAATGCCAACAATGCATCATTGGAAGATTATCTGCTCCCCTTGAACCTGTGCCAGATGATCTCTGTCAGACCTATATCAGACTTTCTGCAACCAACATCTGTCCCTGCTGATTTCCTTCAAATCTCCATATACGCGACTGTATACACATAAACACGCGTATATACGCAGATATCCCTTACGCAACACGCGTACACCATATACGCGACTATCCCCTTGTAAAACGGCGTATGCACGCGGATATCCTTTAAACAACATGCGTACACAAATTTCCATATCAGCAACCTGTAAATGTCCTGTAGAGAATAGGTCATCAACCTATAACAAGGTATGTCTGCATCAATTCATCCCTTTGAACAGAATTCAGAGTCATTCACATTGTATCATGTGTGAAACCACCATAGCCATTTCATCAAGCTCTACATGATCCAAGTATCATTACTTGGGAACATCTGCATCAATTAACATATGTAAGTATAAACCTATCATCATATAGATAAGAACTCATCACCATGTCTCCAATAAAGCAACTTTGAGTAGTCATCCATGTATCAGCATTATGTATCTTGAGCTCAAGCTCATTTGACAAAACTTCTTGATATCATCAACAGCAACAATCCTTATCCACAAGAGTGCCTGCATCATAACTGTATGATCTTTATGCATATGACAATAGCAGTATATAAGTGACTCATCATCAAGTGAGGAAGATGTGTATTCAAGCTTTGTACGTCTCCTTGTCCTTATGAAGATCACCATGTAAGCACCATATATGCATCATCAAAGAATCAACCATAAATCTGATCTGAACATCTTATATGTAACTTCAAGAATCATATGAGAGTTTATCATAGACAACTCACAACCACATCATAGCAAGATATATCATTTAGCCATATAAGAATCATCACCAAGGATTATTAACCATAATGCCAACAACGAATTACTAAAGGCATATGCTCCCCCTCAACCAGTGCCATCTGTTAGATCTGATCATGCATATATCAGTAATAAGCATCAAAACATCATCATCCTCAAGTTAGGAAAAAACACTTCTAGACATCATACAAGTAACAAAACATTTCCACACATCCTCAGCAGACTGTAACCAATAGAGCAAATAACAGACTGAATCATATCAGATCCTTTTTCTGATCCTGTTCCCACTGCTTTTCCTCAGACTGACATATACGCGAATTTGCAGTGTCTAACTCGCGTATATACGCGACTTCCCTTTAAGGAACTTGCGTATGAGATTCAGAACGCTGAAGTTTTACACTTTCAGCTCCCCCTGAGTCTGATATGTCTGTGTTGTGCTGTGTCTCAGTACATTGTGCTGACTGTACTTCCTTCTTCCTCCATATCTTCAAGTGTGATGAGGTTTTCTCCTTTTGGTGTGATGTCCATCCTTTGTTCCTGCATTCCTTTGCTATATGTCCAAGCTTGTTACATGCATAACATCTTACATGTTTCATATTCCTCCTGTAGCAATCAGCAGCTTTGTGACCAAACATATTGCAAGCAAAGCAATATCCATTAAAGTACCTTGAGTGTGATGATCTTTCTGCATGATGGTCTTGAACCCTTCTTCTTCTACATCTAGCTGCAACATGTCCAAGATTATGACATACATAACATTCAACATTATTCATAGGAGGAGTAAAAGATTTTCTTTGAGGAGTCTCTTTCCTTGATTGTTGACCTTTCATCTCCTTGTCGATCATTTTAGTTTTCTCTTTAGAGTTCCTTGCCTCACCTTGTGAGCTAGATTCACCTTCAACAGATTCATGAAAACCAAGACCAGTCTTGATTGCAGGAGACCTTTGACTACTAAGAATATCATCCAAGGCTTTAGTACTATCTTGAAATCTCAAAAGTTTATCCTTTTCTTCTAATTTAACTTTCAAGATATTTACCTCAACTTGAAGTTGTTCCTCCTTTTCTAGACATTGCTTCTTCATCTCTTCTCCATATTTTCTTCCTTCTTCCATTTGTTGCCTTAGATTGAGTATCTCCTTTTCTTGCTTTTCATACAGATCCTGCTGAATTTGACGAACTCTGAAGGCACATTCCAACTGTGATTTTAAGCTGATGACTTCGTTGTCTTGTTTTTCAATTGCTTGGTGTAGATCTTCATTCTGCTTCTTGGATTCTTCAAGATCTTCCTTTAGTGAGAGGATCGTAGCTTCAAGATTTTCATAGTAGCTGGATCTATCTTTGAGTTTCTTGATGGTTGTGCTTCTTTCGTTGACTTCTTTTCTTAATGATGTCACTTCATGCTGCAATTTTTGACATTGGTCTTCCTTGTCCTTGAGTAGCTTTCTTACCTTGTTTCCTTCTTCTAGTTGGGCCTTTAGTTTGGTAACTTCTTCTTTGAAAGCACATTCCCTTTTGTTCAATAGATCTTGTTGATCTTTAACTTTGTCTGTAAGCCTTCTAAATACTGCCTCTATTTGATACTTTTCTTGCTCACCCATAAAAGCATGTTCAGTAATTTCACTATCACTTCCATCACTTTCACAAGGAAATATAGCAGGAACATCAGAGGATAACACATTCATACCTGATAATGATTCTGAATCTGATTCTGAATCTGAAGAGCCTCTTATACCTAATCCCCAATCGATTCTCCCACTGTCATAGTCCTTCTGAGATGTCTTCTTCTTCTTATGAGCTTTCTTCTTAAGCTTCTTTCCCATTGTTCCACGGATCTCCTTCAAGCGATCAAGCTTCTATCAAAGGACTTGCTCCGATACCAATTGTTGGAAATAATACTGAGAGGGGGGGTGAATCAGTATTATCAGATCAATCAAACTTTTTCAATTTCATACTCAGAAACATATACGCTACTTCAATTAAGTGAACCCGCGTGTACACGCTACTGTGTCTAATGAAACTCGCGTATATCCAGAGATCTTATAATTCAGTTAGCTTAATCTTCAGTAAATGCATCAGATCATTATTAAGCATATTAACAGTAAACAGGTGCAGAGTAACAGAACAAAACATCACACAAGAGCCACACACATGAACACAAAGATATAAGGTGGAAACCCAATGTGGGTGAAAACCACCTGCTGCAAGTCATCTCAATCTTCTTCTTAATAAGAAAATCCTTTTACAATATTTGTACTGGTGCAGTCTTATACCAGTACGGGAGCTACAACCCCCCTTGCTCTTGTACTAGCCGATCCATTTACTAGTACGCAGGCTGCTACCTGCTACAATGCTCCAAAGATCTCCTTTAGCTTTTGTACTAGCTTAGATACTAGTACGTAGGTGCTTGCCTACAATCTTCTCACCTCCAGGTACCACGTTTCATCAATTTTCAGACTGGATACACTGAAGCACAACACATAATCTGTAAGGCCACTTTTCATCCAATTTTCATACTGGACCCATAACTATCATTGAAGCTCAAAACAATCATCAAACTCTGAATCACTGAAACCCTGTTAACAACAGTCACCAGAACACAGAGCAGACACAGAACTCTGTAATAACCATCAGATCCATCTGCAACTTCAAATATTAAGATTTACAATGTATACGCTACTTAGATGAATCAAACCCGCGTGTATACGCGCTTTTATCAAAGCCAACCCGCGTACAGATCTAAAAATAATTTCTCATAACTTGCAGCTGTACCAGACATCAGTCATACTCATAACACTTATAGAACAATACATGCGTCAGTATGTAGATCTAGAATAAGCATCATAAAGATAGTTCATTTCAAATCATTTGATCCCGATCTCTCCTTAGATCTACTTCTCCATCAACCGGTGAGATCTCTCCTTAGCTCAGATCAAGCAATGCATCATCAACCCATAACCCTGCATACTGGATCTAATGCTTCATCAGATATTCAAGACATTTCAGATACACTTGCCTAATGATTTCCTTCCCTTTATATAGCCTTAGGCCTTGTTCAATACCAAGAGCCAAAACCATAGAAATCCAATACCATCAACTTCAAAACTAGGGATCGACACGCCCGTCGAGACACAATGGTCCGAAACCATAGGCACAACTTCCAAGGACTAACCGCCATGGACCAAAGGTACTTTTCCACATACACGCGCTTTTGATGAAGCCAACCTGCGTGTACACGCGACTTGGGCTTAACGAACCTGCGTGTATGAACTTTCTCTTCTTCTTATAGTCTGATCATCAATTCCTTGCTGCTGACCTTCTGTACTATGATTTGTCATCAGTGAGGTTTGCCATCAAGGAAAACACTTATCTCATAATGCCAACACCTGTGTCATGTCAATCATGTCCTGTGCAAACTGTACTTTAGACAACAAGCCTACATATGTTGAACTCCCTGCATATTTCTGAACTGTCTGAAAACACAGAAAATAAATGTAATTTTCTCCCGCATAAACTCTATCCTCGAACTGGGAGCGTTGGCTCTGTTTTTTAACCCACTCTTCCCCTAATCACCTACTCACCCACTATCTCTGCCATGACAGCCCACTCTCTCGCCCACTGTCTGTGGAAATATCTTTGGCTGCCACGACAGCCCACTCTCTCTCCTGCTATCTATGGAAATATCTTTGGCTGCCACGACAACCCACTCTCTCGCCCGTTGTCTGTGGAAATATATTTGGCTGCCACGACAGCCCACTCTCTTGCCCGCTTTATGTGCAAATATCTTTGGCTACCATGACAGCCCACTCTCAACACCGATAACCCAAGCACGTGCGCCCACAACCCACACACTTCTTAAAACAATTTCAAATTAATAAAAATGACTATTACCATTTTATTCATATTTTTAAAGGGAAATAATGAAAGCGATGGATAACTAACTAATGTAACAACTGTACACATCAATGTTACCCTTTATTAATATTTTTAAATGGAAAGATTGAAAGCTACCGATAACAAATGTAATTAGTGTATACATTTATTGTACACACTACCCCCATCGATCGAGCAAAGACCTCATCGATCGGAAAGGTACCCCCATCAATCAAAACACTACCCCCATTGATCGGAAAGCTACCTCCAGCTATCTTTTCATCATGGGGATGTTAATATGGAAGAAATTGAATACCTGTACCATCTCTTTAATATTCAAGCTAAATATATCAAAGAGGGCATGAAATATTTGGGCTATCATCTGAAACCAATAGGTTATTCTATATCATATTGGACATGGATCCTTAACAGATTCTACAAAAGAATTGTTGGCTGGGAGTATAAATGTCTCTCTTTGGCAGGAAGGATGATTCTTACGCAATCTGTACTGGCCCAGCTCATGGTTTATTGAGCCCACTTATTTTATATTCCGGCCAGTATCATTCATAAACTGAATAAATTAACAACATTTTTCATATGGGGGGGCTGTAAGGAAAAAAGGAAATTTCACCTGTCCAAGCTTTCAAACCTTACCCTCCCAAAAAAGATGGGGGGTTGGGGTATCATGGACCTTCGTAAATTTGGTCTGGCCTTGCTGTGTAAATCATTATGGAAAGCTGTATTGGGGAACAGTATATGGAGTAATGCCATCAAAATAAAAAACATGGGGAACAGAGATATCTATTTTTGGTTCAGGTATAGATCATTGGGCCTACTCGAAGACATGCTATATGGAGGAGTTTTCACAAAATTCAACAGTTCTTTTTCAAAAATCTTGTGTGGAATTTCCAGTCTGGGAATATCATTTTAATTGGTCTTGATCCTATTATGGGAGGAGAAGAAGTTTCTCCTATTCTTCCTCAGATTTTACATATTCTCCATCAAAAAGGTATTTTCTACTGGGCACAGGCTATTGACGAGTGGCAGGGTGCTATTCCCAGCTGGAAATCTGCTAATGCTTTGGGCCTTAATGGTTTATTAGCATCACAATGGAATAAGATCATCTGGAAAATGAAGAGCAGAGGTATATTCAGATCTGAAGAAGAGGACGACATTGTCTGGAGGGGTAGGGGTGGTAAGATAAATGTTCTTGTAAAAGATATATATCTCTCCATAATAGAGGATCAATATACACTTGCCGATAACATTTTTCCATATTCATTCTGGAAGTCTGGATGCCCATACAAGATTATCTTATTCTCATGGCTTGTGTATCACAACAAAAATCTCACCTGGGACAACCTGCAAAAGAGGAATTGGCACAGTCCTGCTATCTGCTCTATATGCCTATCTGAGGCACAATAAAATCTGCACATATTTTTAAATTGTTATCACTTCTAGGTTCTTTGGAAGGAACTGGCCTCATATATTGGTTTCAAATACACCATTCACTCTTCCATTAAAGATGCATTTTCATGGTGGAGTATACAGAAAGTGATATGGAGGCCAATCCCTCTTATTGTGTTTTGGTCTATTTGGAAATGGAGAAATAAGGTTATTTTTCAAGACTGTAAGGAGAGTTTCAAAAACATTTTTGATCATATCATCTCTTTATATCACACTCTCCTATCCTCCATTCCTCAGCAAGTAAATGTAAAATCAAAAGATAAGATACCTTCTCAGTTGTTATATCCAAGGGCACATTTTGATGGGGTAGCGAAAGATGGAATATGTGCATGTGGAGTTTACATTAATATTCTGGAGGACCAGCACTATGCAATATATTGGAATGGGGGTGCACGGACAAACAATAAAGCTGAAGCCATGGCTCTATATGGACTTCTTTTATTTTGTTCTTTCCTGAATATTGAAGCCCTTTGGATCTATGGAGACTCTAAAATCATAATAGATCATGTTATCGGTAAACACTCCATAAACAATATCAATCTAGCCGGATGGATGTATAGAATCTCCTCTATCTGGAAATCTGCAAAGGATTTCTCCATCGCCCATGTCAACCGATCCCAGAATATGATCGCAGATGAATTATCAAAGAAAGGATTGCTCTCTCAGTGCGGAATATGGAATCTGAACATCACAGTGGGGACCGTCACACATCAAATTCAACAATTCTCAATGCCGGGTATATAGGAAATATCAATATGTCCTGGTATGTATCATGAACCTGACTATCAATCATCTGTATTATGCTCAGGTATCTCTATTTTTATATATCGTCAATTGTGGGTATATGTCACCTTCTGGTATCTGTAAATAGTTCCCGTGTTTTGTGGTCTTGCATATATTGTTATATTGCAGGAAACATTTATAGGTTTTCTCTATTACATATATTTCTGTATCAGGAACTTTTATATATAATACTATTTAGCTTTTTTTCATACTGAAAAAAAAAAAAAAAAAAAAAAAAAAAAATGATGTAATTAGTGTATACATTTATTGTACACATCAGAGCCTCGAAATTGTTGCTTGCAAAATATTCCTTATGCTTTGAATTAAAATCATGTAATTATGTGTGGCAATAGGGTGGTGAGTGGTAACCCATAATTTTTTATATTTTGGTTGTCTCAATTCCTTGAGGGGAACAAAATTGTATGTTACCATTCTATTAATATTTTTAAATTGAAGAATGAAAGCGACGGATAATGAATGTAACAACTCTTAGAATTGATGTTCTTCAATGTTTAAGTCTTATAGAATATTCTCAATTCTTTTGACTAAAATTATGTAATCATGTGTGGCAATAGTTAAAGACATGAGGGTGGTGAGTGGTAACGCATAATTTTTTATATCTTGGCTCTCTCAACCCGCTTAGAGGAACAAAAGTGTATGAGCACATGGTTAGAAATATCATTATAAAGAATGAGAACAACATGCTCCCATGACCAAATAATCCCTATCTCCTTATCCTACAAGTACTTAGTTGGTCTCCCATATTGATCATTATTGGGTCATCCATTTTTACTATCAGAGCTAAACACCAATCAAATATCATAGGCCTTAGTCACTCTATGTCAAGTTGCATCAACACTATCTATAAAATGATGAACATAATGGTTTTAGTATTAGATCACATATAGCTCAAATTGATGGCTGATTAGTACCTTCCATGTCCCTAGTGCATGGTAGGTGTGGATGCAATTTGTCACACTTGTAATAGCCCCACCTCTACCACCTCCTTTCAAGGCTACTAGTATTCCTTGTTGGGATTTCCCTATAAGGAAATAGATGTACTCAACATCCAAATGAAGTGCCTCCTCACCAATCCAAAATGCCTACTCATTAGGATCCCAATACCTAGCAAGTCTCTCCAACAACATTGCTTGTCTCTACAAGTTAGGTCTCTTGAAGAACTTGAAATGTCGTAATCACGAAGTGTGCCTGGTGTGGTCCAATCACCTAAAGAATCATTCTCTATTATTCGTGTGCTCACTCTCTCCACTCGATCATTACATAAGGCTTTGCATGATCCATAAAAAAAATGGAAATCAATTCCATTTTTGGGTGTTTGTTTCTGTCAAAAATATGTGTGTGCGTGCAACACCATGTATGGATAGTTGTGGTCACCCATTAGTTTACTCTAACAACCCACAAGTATTTCTAGTTGTGCATGACTATTCATTGCAAGGACCATGAGCACACATACGCACACCAAAAAATATTTTGCGCCCAGTAAAAATACAAAGTTCTTAAAATTGAAGTGAATCAAAACGAAGAGCAGGGGATGAGGGCTTCCTTAGTCCACAAAGCTCAAAATTTTGACAAAGGAATCTCTTAGAATCCTCAATTGAAGCTTTTGGTGTAAATTGGTTTTTCCGATGATGATGAATTTGACAAGTAAAATGGTAAAAATTAATTGATTTTCATTTATTTAAAACATTTTAGCTGTATTTTGCAAAACAAAAGCCAATTATTCCCCAATTCCTTACTATTTTTGGATTTCGTGCAATTTACCTTTATTTCTAACACTTAGACAAGGTATGTTGATAATTTAAAGGACTATAGGTACCATTCTTTGGCTTTTTTCAATGTGAATTTTTGTGACCTTTGAGTTAAATGTTGTGGAACTTGCATATAATGATAGGTTCTTACCTTCCATTTTCCACTATTAACCCTTGTTTTATAGAGATTATGCCTTAGGGTCAAACCCATCAAGTTGTGGCCTTAACCTATCTACATCAAATATGAAGAAATCATTTGTTCGGTAGTTCCTACCTATCATGGGCCATTCCAATAAGCACCTATGTTTCCATCAATTGGTATCCATGATGAGTTTTTCACATAGGTCTAGGAGCCCCATTAGCCCCACCATGATTTCATGTTTGATTTGTATTAGTATTTCTTATCATTGCTTGCACACTTGTGACAAATTCTTCATTGGAGTTTGCTTCCTTATGCTTCCAATGTATTCACATTAGTTACTCACCATTTACATTGATTAATTAGCCTTTTAAAACCTATCCCTAGAGGAGATGAGCTTATGAGTGTACACAACTTGTTGAGCACCTTTTTTATTTCTTTTCCATAGGTATGTTCCATGTGTTTGAATGTAATAGGCATGCCTTGTGACATTCATCTCCTCTGCTATATTATGACATCATAGTTATTCTATTTCAACCTTCATAACATGGAAATGACAAAAACAAATAAAAAAAATAAAAAAATAAAAAAGAGGGGAGAATAAATTAGATCTTTATGGTTCGTCCATTTAAATGGAAATGGTTAGTTTATGTCACCCTTGGACAAAACCTTTTCTCGAATAGTTCTTTTCAATTGGGTTTGTAGTGTTATCTTAGGATTTGTACCATGATTTTCAATTTTAATCCTCTTATTGGTTACTCTTCCAATATTTATGGAGAATGTGTTAACACCTTCTACATTAATGATGTATAACTTTGGTCCTTTTTGGTGTAAATTTCTAATCAAGTCACCATGATGTCATGTTGAATTTATGGGATCTCTTCAACCTATCTCATCCAAATCCTCATATGTCTTGATTATCCATATCAACCTTCCCACTGTTAAATTGTACTCAATTGTATGATTTCTTAAGTTGTTGTCCCAATAATCAAAATTGTTGTTATCTTATGTTAATGGATGAGGAACACCTTAATTCTCTCCTTTCAATGGGTTTCTTCCTATCAAATCCAATTCATTTTTCCTAGAAGTGGATTTAGAGACCCTTGTAGTAATTTGGGGCTTCTAGTCATCAATGGTAGGTTCCTTCACATTCAATAGTGGGTATGCATCAATGAATCCTAATCAATTGATTTTGTAAATGTTCAACATCAACACATATATTCACACTATTAGAATTTCCTAAATACCTTGGTGCTCATTATCATCATTGGTGGGTGGACTTGCATCTATTAATTATATACATGAATGGCTAGTGATTACGTGGCTTCTCCCATGTTTCACTTCAGATCATTTAATCACATGTTGTGGATCCACACTTATGGTGGGTTTGGATTAAAAACCTTGGGTTATTATGCCATCCTTCTTTGGTGATACAACCCAAGTTTATTATATAGTACCACTACATCATGGGTACCTTGCAAGACCAGTTTGTACTTTACACAATTATGGTTGTTCTCCTAATATACATTAAGATGTGGATCCACTTGAATTCCATGGTCATGATCTTGTTTTGACCCAAATTCACCATGTATTATTTCATGGCCACAATTTTGCATATTACACAATTCATGGATCCACAATGTACTAGACTAGGTGGCCATGCTCAGTTTCCACCTAAGTATCTGTATGCCTACCTTGGGAATATTTTCAATTGATTCTTTGGTCTTCGCTTGTAGGTACTTCCCAATATATTTATTTTGATGTACTCCCTGGCTCACTTATGTGAGAACTCTCCACTTTATAATGTATTTTGACCATCAGTTGTCCTCTCCTAACCTCACACATTAGAAGGTATATGTTATACTTTTATTTGGTCACCTATGGTCAAACTAGATGAGTCAATCTATGGTCAATCCACTTACACACCTTATGCCAAATCTGATAGAACATCTCCATGGTTAATTTATGTCATTTACCATGTGTTCATGGGTTTCCCAAGTAAAAGTCACAACTAGGTCACTAATATTCAATGATAAACATGTAGCACCCTCAAATGCCATTAAAAAGTACAATTTATGCATATTTCATAGGCCTAGAGTGGATATCATGCATGCTTGACATTTGTATGGCATGCACTTCACTCCTCAATTGTATTGACTCTCTACTCATATAAATAGGGGCTCTTAGGTCAAGGGAAGGACATGGCAAGAGAATACACCATTACATCAGATAAAAAGTAGGCCTTTGGTTAATTACCATATGCTTGTATTTTTATCTCTATTTGAGTAGGCTATCCCTTGGTTCTTCAATATGTGATTGAGTTTTCTATAGAGTTAGTTTAGTCTCTCCTTGGCTACTTTGCCAAAGTGAAACACAACCTTATTGTTGGAAAGTTGATTGCACGTGGAAAAAGGATGAGAGGACTCAAAATCTATTGAAGGAGGTGTTACAACAAGGTTCAGGTATACTTGTTGTCATCTTTTTGATATTGATATAATATATCTATCTTCTTCCCCCCACCCATTATTGTGTATTTATTAAATCTTTCCATGCATGGATAATAATATTGGTAGGAACTTGATTTTCATTAGTATCAACCATGGTTTTATGATTTTGTAATTTTTGTTGTCTATTTGGAATGTTTAAATGGAAAAGAGAAAGGTTTTGTTAATTTGAATTGTATAGGTTTTTCGAGGAATCTAGCTTTGGAATTGGACTAACCAAGTTATTCATGAGATGAGGGAAAAACAATGATCACTATATATTTAGATCTATCTTCCTATTTGCATTTCCCTTATGAATATGAACCCTAGGAAAATGTAGATAATATCATATCTCTATATTTATTAGGGAACCTAACTCACTCACAAGGGATGTGCTTTTGGAGTTGGTAGAAATCCCATCAATAGTGCACTATGGGGGCCATTTCATTATGCTTTGTAGATTGAAGAATGTTGGAGCCATTTTCTAATGGTGCATTTCATATTGTTTTTCATGACTTGGTTGATATCATCCTTGTTTTTCTCAACAATATCACTATTCATTTGAAGAAATGGTCACAACGCTTCTTTGTAGAGGAAACTCTCCTATGGATAGGTTATCCCTCTTGCTAATCTAATTATGATTACAAATAGATAGGGGATAAAACACAATGGCATTTCACTCTACACATTGTTTATTCATTCAATTGATGTGATGAGGATAGGAGAATGGACCATACCTAGTTATAGTGGTCGTGCTTGCATGTTCATAGTTGATCCAACTCCAAGAATCTAATCTTATCTCATAATTCAATAACCTGCACACAAAAAACAAAACACACCTATCTCAAACTCATTTGGCCTTAAAGAATATTAGAAACAACTATATCTAATCTACTTTGCTCAAGTAAAAGTTGATCTAAAAATGCATTAGATAAAAAAACTCAATATAAAACACACTGGAGGGGAAATGGCATATATCTTTATTGATTATCAAAGAAAGTACAACAACAAATATAAACCTTGATAATTGTTGCAATACCTTTAATCTCCAAGCTCCTTGACACCTGTATTTTCCCTCTCTTGGTTTCAATAGTACAATGGCTCAAACTTTAGATATTCCCTATCCCCCTATTTGGCCCCTTCTTATTAGAATATAGAAGGACTTGGAGACACACACTTGATGACATGTGAATTAGGCAGATACGAGCCATAGATAGGCTTGATGACATATGAACCAAGCAATTGCAATCCATAAATAGGCTTGATGGCATGTGAACTAAGCAAGTACAAGTGATGTACAAGTTCCATGCATAATTATGAGATTTTTCAAACCCATTATGAAATTTTTCTCTTTTATGAACTTTTTTCTCAAGTTCCATGCTCGATTATGAGCTTTTTCCAACTCATTATGCACTTTCTTCTCAATTACAAGTTTTTCTCAGTTATGAAATAATTATTATTTCGTAATTTTGAAAATTGTGACAAAATAATCATTTCCATGTGAAATAATTATGAAATTTTTACTCAATTATGTAATTTTGCCCTCATAACATCTAATGACATCCTTGCAAGGAATATGGTGGCAAATACAAGTATAACATTGTTATAAGATTTTCACATTGTTTCATTCAATGTCAAAAAATATAATTTGCTTGAATACAATTAAGTGTGTTTTTTTGTGTTACAATAGATAATCTTGTAGAATTCGTTCTTTGCAAAAGGTTATTACTCTAAACCCATTGAAGGTTCAAGCAATTTTTGAGTTTTCTCTCCCAATAAGTCTGCACTAATTGCAAAGTGTTCAAGGCAAGGCCAATTTTCTTTATCGATTAATTCTTAATTGCGCTATGTGTGCTCATGGGTTTTTTCATTTGTTACATTATAGCATACCCTTTGTATGGAATTACCAAACTCAAAAAACAATTGATGCATTGAAGAATGCACTTACATTGTCTCTTTTAACTATCCTTCTTGATCTTAACAAGGATTACAACATTTATGTCTCTATGTCAGCATATGTTGTGGTTGGTGGGTTAAATCATGAAGGGGAGGATGGTTGTGAGCACATCATATACCACATTAGAAATAACCTTTTAGGGCTACCATTTACCTTTTACCTATAATCATGATGAAAATTTAGGCTTATTGTTAGTCTTTTTGGTTCACAAACTTTATCAATATACATTACTCTAAAAAACTAAGATTGTTGCTAATTCAAATCCCATGTAATGCATTTCGAGGCATCACATTATTAATGGTAAGTTCATTCAGTGGAATGTAATCCTCTAGGAATATGATTTTGATTTTTCCACTCCCAAGTGTAATGAATCATTGGCCCTTGTTGATTCCATCACCAATCTACCTTATGGGTGAAGTAGACCCTTCTTCTAATGACATGCTCCACAATGAGCATATTTTTATCATTCCATTTGAAGATCCTTGGAAAAATGACATCACGGTGTATATGCACACCCAAAAGCTTGGTCCCCATTTCTTTTTTATCATTGATGACATGCATGTCATTAATTTTCTAGATATATCCACATTAATGATGTCCTTTACCAACTAACCATTGATACTATATTATATCATTGCCTCTCTCGTGATGAGGTTGAGTGACTTTTAAATGACTATAAAACCTGTTACCCACCATTTTTTGGGTGATATGCCTCGATTTGTTTTTCCAGAAGATGGTCCTCAGTCAGCAGCCAACAACCCCTTGCAGCCACCAATTAGCTCGTTGTGTCACTTCTCCATCACCTAAGCTGGCAATGTGGTCCCTCATCCATTTGTCATGGTTGTATATTTGAAGGTGGGCCTCCCAAACCTAAAGGTATGCCTTGTCATTTGGTAATTGAGTATTGTAGTTTACTTATCATGGAAACTTTTGGGCATGGATTAATGAGGGGGTTCGGCAGAAAGTGTGGTCTAGGTCTATGCTCTTCTCCCCTAGACCTATTTTGGATGTTAACCTTGAGCTCTAGTCCCATGGAATCTCTTTTACTAACCTTTGGGCTTTAGGGAAACCCTGATTTTGGTTGCGAGGTCCCACTCCTGCATCCACATACATAACTCCCCTTCCACTCATTATAACCCAATTCATCATTCCTCCCACCTTGGTCTGCATTCCTCCACTGGGTCCACATAGGGTTAGTCATCCCCTTCCCCTAGCCCACACCTTGGGTTGATCTTGGAACGATGCCTTGCAGGTTGATGCAACTGAAAAGAAAAGTAGGTCACATTCAATAGGAAAATATACCACAAAATCTAAAATATGGTTGGGACAAAAACATTTAGCATGTGGGAAAAATCCAATACATGAGCTCTACCCCATTATCATGGCCATCACCCTAGTTGATATAGGCCCTAGATGAGCCTCCTTTATCATTGAGGAACCCATGATTTCCCAATCCCTAGGGGTATCCACTACTATACCTTACACATCATGCTCTTATCACTTAAGCCCTAAGCAGTTAATTAAAGAAAAATCATAAAAGGAAAAAGGCATTTAAAGAAGGGTGGAAAAATCAAGGTCGAGGCACCTCATGTACCATGATTGCTCCCTCCTATACATTGTATACCCAAGCATGGGCTTACCTTTTGCTAGCTACCCTAATACCCCAACATGTGGCCCAGGGTTGCCCCTTTTCATTCCCTACTCCATTCATTTCTTTCTCACATGCCACCACCCTTTTAAGGATGTACCTTTGACATACTATCCCCTTTAAAGGTAGAAACCACCTAATAGGATACTTGGTTAAGCTTGGAGACATTAGCACATGCCAAAGCCCACTATGGAAGGGCGTGCCATTACGAAGGGCCCACCTGTTGTCCATGGCTTGTAATCTCTTTAACATTATTTCCTTTTATGACTTGTTGTACTAGAAGGCTAGGGGATGCATTAAATCTTATGCAAGATTGCAGATGGTCTCCATTTTGGGTTTGGTCTCCCTATACGAGGTCCTAACCCTCTAGAGGGATACATTGGCACATGTAGGGTGTGTGTTGATATCCGTGGACCTCCACAATAGTAGAAAACACCCCATGGATCCCAAAAGATGGCTCAAGATTCACCTACTGGACGAGGAATATGCACCTGGTTCACCATGCCCAGTCGGCCCCACAGTTGTACCGTACACTTGGAAGATGACCCGAGACTTGTATGTTGATGTGGCATCACTTACACCATCATATTAGCCCTTATAGATGGTTTATATGCATCTTTGACCTACTTGGCAACCCATGAGGTTACTTGTGTGCCCTCACACCCATTGGGAGCACTATAGGTTTATTATTTGGAGAACAAGGAGCCAACCCCTTGTCCACTATTTTTGGGAGTATGTTGATGGTGTTGGACCCGCCAACATTCAGGGGATCTCCCCAGTATGAAGTCCCAACTAGACCTCACACCATTTGGTGTAGGAGTCCCATCCGATATGATGGCTCAATTTCCATTATATTAAAGGTTTGCCTTAGCTCTTGCTTGTCAGCACATGAGAGTGGTCTGCTTTGTCTTTGAACAATGAGGTTCACGTGCCTGGTGAGTGCTTAGTGTTACTTGTGTCAAGGTCCTTTCACCACAGAGGGAGAGGGTGGAAGTGAGCCTCAAGTTGAAAGGGAATAGTCCCAACACTATGTCAGAGACACACAACACAAAAGGACATGTGCAACTTCGGTGGAGTAGTCCACACAGATGCGGTAGTCACAAACACACAGTGAATGGCTAGCACGTACAACACCCAGCGGAGTAGTCCACACGAGTCAAATGGTCGTTATAACAAGTTTATGGGAATGGTTATGTCAAGTGCCCGACATGATAGCCCACACAGGCGAGACAACATTAACAACTTATACAACACATTTTTGTAAGCATATGTATTAGAACAAACGAAATAGTTCAATTGTTTTAACACAGGTTAAAGCAACATGCATCACAAGTGTCCAAATAATAGTCTTACAAACAAATACAATACATGTGTGAAAACGTGTTGGCCTATTATTAGGATTCTGAATTAAGCGAAAGTTCCAAGACACATCGGTACACCATACATCACTAACCCCGATAGCAGGCCATTGGAGCCACTACTCGCTCCTCAAATAAAGGACTATAGACTCTCAAGGCTATGTAGGAGGAGCCAAGGTGAAAAATTCCTTTGCATGTACAAATGAGGGGTATATATAGCCAAGGGTAAAAATGGCCCTTGTGACTGTTCAACTTACCTCATGACTATTTGACTTACATGACTCTTCAACTTTACATGACTCCTCATATTTACATGTGGGTCTCTTGGACTTCCATGTTACATTACATTGATTACAACAGTATGGCCCACAGTAGTGATGTGGCCAAGACGACTCATGACATGACTCGACACAACAAAGCTAGTATGTTCATGTTGTTGGTGGTGTGCATGTCAAGTTGTAGTGTTGCTGAGTGATGGATGCACTCTTGGTGTATCATAGCTTCACCTCCGCATGGCAAGGTGTGCAGAGTCCTTGATGGTCTTGGTGTTCGCTTGATGTTTCACGTGCATGTATCTCCTTCACTTGTACTTTGGCATGCTCCATGTGTTCGTTTGTTCACAAACAAGTCTCCTTGCATGCGCTCCTTGTTCATCCCGTTCGTCGTTGTGCCATGTCTCATCCATGTACCTGTATCTGCAATCACTCATGACGAGATGACATCAAATCCAAAAATCTCCTAGTCTACCATGATGCATTGTCTTTCATTTTCAGATGCAGGTGACTGGGAGAGAGGACAAGGCTCTGAAATTGCACAAAGAATATTTTAAGTTGGGATGCGGGCTCTGGGCACTGTCCATGAAAGCTGCACAGAGGTCACTCGGAGGCTGAGATGGGAAATCCGGATCAGTAGTGAGTGTTTGCGGGATCTGGCTTGGCTGGAGGGTAGATATGCAAAAAAAAATCAGGGAGATAGTGCAGGCAGTAGAGAAAGGTTGGCAGTGAAAACCGCGCAATTTCTCCGGCGAGCTAGTAGCGAGGTACTAGAAAAAACTGCACAGATTTGGGAGGCTGGTCTAGTGGACATACCTGCGTAGTTTTTGATTTGAGAGGGATGTTGGGCAGCTAGGGGACTACTCATGAAAATTGCACAGTTTTCAGGATGAGCAACAAGCCGGCTGACAGGGTGACTGGCTGGAAAAACTGTGCAATTTTTTAGGGCAGTGCAATGACAGGAAACGGGTGTTTGTCTAGCATGTTTGCATAGTTTTCTTCAGTCAGTAGAAGCGGGCATGCTTGGCAGCATCTGTGCAATTTTTTGGAGGAGTGAGGCCTAGGGTGACTGCCCTATCAAACTCTTTGATTGACTAGCTGGAGGCTTGGTTGATTTGCTTGCGGGAAGTGCAAATTGAGATGGCTTGCGGAGAAACTTCTGCATTGTTCTAGGTGACAGTCGATTGGGTCAATTCTAGGAATTTGCAGTGAAAACTTCCTGGGAGGCGGCCTCAAGCTCTGCGTAATTTTTGGCAGCAGTACATGTTCACTGAGGGCTGAAACTGCGTAGTGCAGCTTAGCGGAGGTCTGTTGTTGAGGTTGGTCCAGTTGACATCGATTCAACAAAATGACTAAGTGTGTGAACGAGTGACTTCGTACATGCATGACCTTGTGAATACACACTCAACATGACTTGACAACAAGACACGTCAAACCATCAAGACAACATATGCTCAGTGTGACGAACCGACGGTGCGAGCGACAAGCGCGACACTTGTGATAGATCGTTGAACGACCATGACGACACTTGCCCGACAGTGAATACAACTTCGTTTGTGAGTGTGATGGATGTTTACACATTGAATACAACTTTTACACATGAAGGTGGACTTTGTGCATGGCCAAAACATGATTTCAAGCATCACATTGTGACCAACATGCAAAAAGATGTCCGTTGAATGGTCAAGTGAGGAGGGTGCAAAGTCTCAACATGGGCTCATGGGATGAGCCCAAGTGCTTTCAAACTTCAAGGAAAAATCCAAGGAAGGATCTGAAATTAGATGTAGGCCAAAATTTTGGAGGGTGTTGCAGCCACTACAACACTTGGTGACACACTGGTTGAACTCCACCTTCTCTGTTTTGGTCCATTGACAACACAGGGCCTTGGTCTTTTGGAGAGTATTGAATTGTTGTGTAGGTTAATTCGGCTTCCCCACTTACCCCATGGACAGACATGGTTCACCTTTCGCTAACTCAGTCAAACAAAACAACAAGTTTCCGCTTGATCACAATGTTTCGAAATCGGAAAGGGTAGTTTAGCTCGCGAGTTAAAATTTTTAAGAGTATAAGTTTTCATCTCTGGTGTTGCTCTACTTCTAGTAGGCCTAGACAATACCCTGACAGTGTCACGTAGGAACACATGCATTACTCCACTGCCAGCGAGCCTGGTCAGTACCCAAGTGGAGTTGCATGCTTCACCTCTCTACATAGGAAGCCTTTCTCTTCTTTCGCCTTTGTATTTTAAAAGAGGACTGTGCATAGGCACTTCTTTATTTTTGGGGAGGAAGAGGGATCTCGACTTATTGAGAGCAGAAGAGGTTGTTCCTTCAGAGAAGCATGTAAGAGCTCTAACATAGGTTTTCTCGTTTAGATTTTTCCCTTCTTCGTTTCTACTAGTTGGATGAGCTCGAACACACAGAGCAGAAGGTTGAGTATAGGCGTGGGGTTTCCTAGTGTGAACACAGGTTCATGGTTGGACCTAAGCTTCCCTTGCAGACGGCTCATATTTTCCGTCAAGACTTCATCGTCTGAAGGTTATAACCAAGTACAGAGAAGACGGACACAGGATTGTCCAAGTGTTGTAGTGTCACAAGACTCTTTAGAACTCAACCACATACTCATTCAAAATCCAGAACTCAGTAGAGGGCAACACTTGTTTACAAAACCCAAAATAGCATGATACTAAGCAAACAAAACAAAACGAAACAAAAATACTAAGCAAAGCGAAAAAAACAATAAGCAGTAAACAAACTATGTACATGGTGAGGGTCCAGCCCTGACTTACTGAAAGTAATGTTTGAGATCTTGGTTGTTGACAGGAAGGTTATCAATCTTCTCGTCAAGTGATTACAGATGGTATGTGCATGGGCCAAGTTTCTCATGGAAAGTGTACGGACCAATCCACAGGGACTAGAAATTGTAGAAATTCTCACTGTAGATTAACCTGATAATGCAATATACTAAAGCAAAATACTTAATCTCCTTCTGCAATCAAACTTGCGGAAGCTTAATTGATTTGAGCAAGATCAAACAGAAAACATATAATAGAGAAGAAGAATCAATACACATGAAACACAGAAGAATACTCGGGGGAAAGCCTTAGCTAAAAACCCTGCTAACTGTATTATCATACAAGTGGAAATATCTCATGATTACACAAAGCTTTAACTCTCACAACTATCCAGCTCTCAGTACAATCCCTCACTGCTGCTCATAGACAAAATAGGCAACTCATATGCCTTTCCTCTGCCCTCCAAGCCTCCTATTTCCTTGCGCAGTTTTCCCTGCGTGTTCCTGCTATAACCTTGCATGACACTGTTCTCACACACTAATCCACACATTGTAAAACTGCGCAAATCTCAAGGAATGAATTCCTTTTGCATGCAAGAGATTTTCTTATAGGAAAATTCTTGCAACTGATAGTACACTGTCCCTGCCTTTAATCTCAACTGGGTCTTTGTCTGAACTGACATGCATGAGTTATTTATGATAGAATATTCAGTTATCTGGAGTACACTAGTTTCATGCATGCATGCATTAACTGACTAAACTCACAATTAGTTCCTCCAACAGTTTGGAACTAATTTAACTGGACTTAACTCAGTTAAGTGAGCTAACTAATTAGAACTCAAATACAACTCATCCATATCTCCTTAATTAAGGGATAATCTCCTTAACTTAAGGAATAACTGTTGCATGACTTCACAAAGACTTCTAGCTTGATTTTCTCCAACTAATTAACTCAAGATGAATTAATTAATTATTTTCCAAGCAGCTGGTGAGACTAAATTCGAATTTTAATTCTCAATTTTAATTCAAGAACAAATTAAAATTGGAATATTCTCCATTTCAAGACTAAGTCACCAACATCAAAGATATCATTCCCTGCAGACTTCTTGTCGAACCATCTCTTAATACAGTTCTGGTGGAGTATAAATTTTTCTTTTGCTTTCATCCTTTCTTGTTGCAGCCTGTGAAGTGCATCCATCCTATGCTGAACTAGTAGACAAGGCTTGCCTTGGGATTCTTTAGACAACTGAAGCGTAGGAAAGTAGATGTTTGGGGGTAGGATGGCTTCTTTACCATAAAACAGGAAGTATGGTGAAGTATTCAGAGAGGGTTTGGGTGTTATGCGGTCAACCCATAGAGCATTCGTCAAGGTAGAGTGTGGGTTACATTGCTCAAAGTAAATGGTCTTCTTGATTATGCAGATAAGGTTTTTGTTCTTGGATTCTGCGAGACCATTTCCCTACAGGTAGTAGTTAGATGAGTGTTTGAGCACAATACCATATTGTAATTCAAAATCATAAATCTTCAAACATGAAAAGTAAGTTGAATTGTCAAACTGTTACACTAAAAAATGTCACCATGGCTATTTACAGTCAGTATGGCTCAATCAACAGTCATACTACCCTTTTGAGCAAGTCTTATGCCTCTACTATTCATGTCAAACTCCAAGAAAGAGAGAAAGTCCTTATAAAATATGTTTATCTCTGGGTACGCAGGTTCTCTCAAGCCTTGCCTGCGGGTACGCACCTTTTGTTCATAAGGTCTGCGTCCAAGGACGCTCTGTATCTAAAGGGGCAGGTGCGTCCCTCTGAAAAGGTTAAAATGCGCAAGTTTTATCTTCAAAAACTTACTTGTGGTCATTTCTAGAGCATTCTAGAAGATTCTTGGATGTGTATTGAGCGCCTCCAGATGGTTCATGCACTCCTATCAAAGAGGAACTTATCCCATCAATAAGGGAGTGATCCCATCCAAAGAGGGGACTATCCCATTGATGGTGGACCTGATTAACTTCCTCTTGAGCACTATAAAAAGAGGCATTGAGCCAGAAGGAAAAAGGTTGAAAGCTATAGATTTCTAAGGGTAAATGCTGCAGGAATTAGGACTCCCATTTAGAAGCTTGTGAGGAGAGATTGTCATCTTTACTTGTTCTATTTGGAAGTGGGTGAGCTTTGTCAAAGTAGAGGAAGACTCTTGTGGACCCTGGAAGGAGCTTGCACAACACCAAGGCTCAGGTTGTAATGGTTCCTTTTGATTACCTTTAATGCAAATTGGTCCATTCTTCTCAATAGCTTGTTGTTAATGGGTTATTTCATGTACTCCTTGGTCTATATGTTGAATATGCTTTGTTTTATGTTATAATCAGGTGTTATTTAATTGTTTGACTGTTGGTGATTGCAGGTTTTGGAGAACGGGAGGAGCTCATCCAGATCAACAAAGCTTGGACTTCTACAACAGCGTTTGGACAGAGGTAAGAACGAAACACTTGATTTCTCATATCATAATGTATGTTTAGAGAAGGATAGCTCTAGTTTGTTTTGTTTGTCATTAGAATGTCTTAGACTTCTAGGAAGGTCAGCTGTGTCCGCACCCTTGACTGATTCCGTGTGACAAATTGGCGACTCCGCTGGGGATAGATTCCATTGATGAGAAAAGTCTTTTCCTTTATGTGAACTTTGCTTTGAGAAAATTGGTTTATTTTTCTGGTTTTGGCTCTGTGATTCTATCTCTGGGTGGGTTAGCTTAGGATTAGTTTTATTTTGGGTTTTCTTGAGTTTTTCAGAAGGACGCACCCTCTGAGTGCTGCACAGTGCGTCCCTGGACGCACTTTTGCTGTGTGCACAGAGCGGGTACGCACCTGTTCTAACGGGTTGCCTGCGTCCCCTGCTAAAATTTGAGAAAATTCCATTTTTTACACTTTTTCCTCTTAGATTTTGCTTTTTCTTAGTTTTTACTGCCCAGATCCATTAGTATCCTGTCAAAGATCCTTCACCTGAACTTGTTTCATTGGCATTCTTACTCTAAGCTTTCATCAATTGGGTGTTTTGAGTCTCTTTTTTGAGAAATTCTTGATTTGTTTTCCTTTGGTCATTACTTGGAGGTTTCTCTCAGTCCTTTCACAATTTTGCATCTTTTTGCTTTTGTTTTTGTATGAGTGTTAATCGCCTTTGAGTGTTTTTATTTTATGATCTTTGGAACTCTCACCCAATTTTCTTGACTTGCACTTGATTGGTTCTTAGGTTACATTAGAATCATCTTGTGTTTGAGAATTCTCTTGCATAGATCACATTTGCATAATTAGAATTCTCATTTTCAGAATATTAATGAAAAATGTGCATAGATTACATTTGCATACTTTTCAAGTGAATTGTGCATAGATTACAATTTCATAGTTTACATTCTGAAAAAATCAATTGTAGATTTAGATCAGCTTTCTTTGATTTGAATTTACACAAAAATAAAAATAAAATAAAAATGGTTTGGAATTGATTTGCATTAGTTCTTCTTGATGAAATTAGTGCATTAGAGAATTTGTTATATTTTCTCTTAGTGATCAATTTTTTGCATTGTTGGAAGTGAATGGAAACTCTCTCCTTACTTTAGTTAGGATTCATCGAATTGAAAAGATTACATTATCATATTCGATTGCATTCAGTTGAGTCGGGTCATCACACCATTGGTTTCGTATCCATTTACCCATTTGAGTAATAACAGCCTCAATAACACAACGCTTAATTAAAATTCATCTAGTAATTTTTACATTTCTAGGGCTCTGAAACACCAACATAGCTTAGGCTAGTGTCTTGGAGTAGGTGAGTACTTAACTCTCCAAGGCAGTAAAACAAACAAGTAGTCGATCTTGTGATAGAATCAAATCCAATTGTTACATTTACACTATGGGAAAGCTCCTCTTAAAGGAGAAGCACGAGCTCGTGTCCGAACCAGTGAGGGGATCCATCCTCCCTCGTTGGGAACGACGCTAGACAGTACGTATTACAAACGATAAACCTCGGATTAACCATTTTCGAGGAGCCAGGGGTCACTTATCGGTAAACCTTGGATTACTGTCAAGGAGTCGGTAAGGGGATTGAGCTTGCTACTCTGCCCTTGCGTGCTGTCGGAGTTTAGACTGTTCCCCCAGGTGTACTTGTTGCCGTTGGTAACCTTAGTGACCATAATCTTTAGGATTCTACCCAAGGTGACGGTGGAGGGAAGATCCCACTGTACCTGGAGCAGACGTCGGCTATACTCACTTGGATTTTCTGGGGGGTTCACTTCACTCGAGACGGTTAAAGTGGAGGAACTTGATCCAGTCTATTCATTAAGCAGGTTGTCGGGGTAACTGTTCCACCCACTATTTCTGTACTGGATTCTGCGAGGTTGGGCTTAATCACCAACTAGTGTTTTCGGTCCGGAGAGCTTACTGTTTGTGTGTGGTTTGACTCCTAGATTTGATAGCGCGTGTTAATTTGTTTGTTTTTACTTTTCGAGACCATAGGTGTGAATTGTGAATTTTAATTGTTAGGTGTAGATTTTAGGATATGTAGGTAGATTGTAGCAAATAGGATTTTGAGGATAGTTCCTGTTACTGAGTCAACCTCGTGAAAAAATGAATCAGGTATGAGGATATTTCTTTTCTTGTGTCAACCTCCTTAAAAATGAAACAACTCCCTTTTCAAGTTAAATATTGAAAGTAAACCTTCATTTCATCCACCTCATTGAATGCAATGAATCTTGGGGGGCATGTACCTCGCTTTGCATCATTATGCTGGGGGAATGCGAACTTTTCGAGCATAGTTCCTTGTCTTGTGTCAAGCTCGTTAAAAAATGAATCAAGGTTTTAGAGTAAAGTTTTTGTTAAGTAGATTGTAGAGAGTAGTTATGAGCATAGTTCCTTGTCTTGTGTCAAGCTCACTAACAAATGAAACAACTCCCACAAGTCTTTCCAAGATCTTGAAAGCAAAGCTTCATTCCATCCACCTCATTGAATGCAATGAAGCTTGGGGGGCATGTACCTTGATTTGCATCATTATGCTGGGGGCATGTGAACTTATAACAAGCATAGTTCTTCGTTTCAAGCTTGCGTAAACATGAAACCGAATCCGAGCATAGCTCTTTTCCCGTGTCAAGCTCGTTAAAAAATGAAACAAATCCTCCTCTACTTGAGTCGAGAGATTGACTAGATTTCATAAATGTTAAGTTTTATTTTTAGGTTAGTTAGTTTTGCATAATTTTCTTATAGTTTAGGTCGGGTCTTTCAAACGATCTCGTTCATGAACCTTCATTTCATCCAACTGGTTGAATGAAATGAAGCAGGGAGGCATGCACTCTAGCAGTTACGCTTAGGGGGCATCAAGCATAGTTTTATCTCTGTTTCAAGCTTGTGTAAAAATGAAACTACTTTGAAGCATAGTTTTTCTCTGTTTCAAGCTTTTGTAAAAATGAAACCTATCTCGAGTCAATTTTAGTTATTTTCAAGACTCGTTAAACTCATGAAAATACCGAGATTATTTTGCTATCTTTCATTCTCGTAAAACAAATGAAAATGCCGAGTTCTTTCCGTCTTTTCCTGCTCGTAAATTAAAATTGAAAGTCGGCCATATGAGTACATTTTTATCCCTTTCTCGAACTCATTAAAACTTACGAAAAAGTGAAAACTATTAGTACACTTTTATCATTTTTTCGAACTCGTTAAAACTTACGAAAAAAATGAAACCTCAGAGTCATCTTTTAAGCCCTTTTCTGACTCCTAAAACATGAAAAGATTGCCGAGCGTTTCTTTTACACTCGTTAAAACGGAATTAAAAGACGGTCCCCTTATAGCTCTTTTCTGACCGTAAAATCAGGAAAAGATTGCCATGTTTTTGTCATTTCAAACTCGATACGGAAATAAAACGACGTGTCCTTGATCGCTTTTTACTTTTCAGGTCAGTGACACTAATCATGAAAGTACTCCTTGGTCGCAAGATCAAGCGGTTCCCCCAGGTATTATTTTATACTTTTTCGGGCTTGAGGGACACAAATTTACGAAAAAGTTCAACTTGGAGTTTCCTTAAGTTTTTCAGACTCTCTAAAATTGAAAAACACCGAGTTTCTCCTATACTGGGCTCGTTAAACATTTCACAGTAAAGGACCTGTTCAATTACAAACAGGAACGAACCACTCCTTCCTAGGGTTCGAATCAAAACTGGGTTGGACTCGTCCGAAGGATGAGCTTATAATCAAGCATATGTTATCCTCCTCAAGCTTGTTAAAAATAAAGAGGTACTTGCCAGAAATGGTGGGGGAAAAGAGAGAAGAATGAGCCTATTTGTTACCTTTTGTCTCAAAAAGAAACTTTATTACCACTCTTGGACACGACACTTTTCATTCACCTGGGTTGGGAAATCTTTTACCTCACAGTCAATCAAACCACTTTTGAAAGTCTTCAACCGGGTTCCGGGGATTAACTTTGAGTTATTTAGCACCAAACCATCTGTCGTGTCGTTATGTGTTCAAGAGGTCTGCAAACAAAACTTTCATCTGCAAAATACTTGTCATCCATTTGACCATCCCTGAGTCAGTCCTTACAGCAATATTTCTTCAACTTGAACAATGATTTCGTGATGTGGGCTTGCCTGCAATGAGTCTCTTTCTATCGACATCAGCACATTATCTAGAGAGATGACTTAGAAATCGTCAGTACCTTGAAGTCTGCATGCATCAATGGCAGGTTTCTCGCCTTTGACGTCAGTTTACATCATTGACTTTCGATCGAAGGATTCCGTGAAATGTTCGACATCAACTCATTCATTCACATCTCATGGATTGTACTGGGTACTTTGAGAACCATTGACATTACTGGTGGTCTCTCTCACGCTTGTTAACAGTTCACATCATCGACTAGTAATCAAGTGGTTTCTACCATGTTCGACATCGACTCATTTATTCGCATGGCTAGAATCGTACCAATTCGAGAAGTAAGAATGAAGACCCTGTATCAAATCTTTATCGTCCAGGCTGCGAGGAGTTTTGTATTCATTATCTAAGTAGACTAATCATAAACAGATGGCTGCGCCCATACTGTGTCTACAAAAGTCTATGATTATGATGTACTACAAGATCATTTCTGTATCAGAGTAGTTAGTCTGTTAGTTAAAGTTTTTATCTGAGTATGGGAATGCCTACCTCAGTGATGATATAATCTTATCCATGTATTTTGTGTTGAAAATTACAGGTTCCAACCAGGTTCTCCATGAGATAATCCTCGAAATGATAAAGCGCTTCACCCTTCCTAGATAATACAAAACCCTAATCTATTCCAGGCTTCGCACTTTAGGGGGCAATCTGTTACACTAAAAAATGTCACCATGGCTATTTACAGTCAGTATGGCTCAATCAACAGTCATACTACCCTTTTGAGCAAGTCTTATGCCTCTACTATTCATGTCAAACTCCAAGAAAGAGAGAAAGTCCTTATAAAATATGTTTATCTCTGGGTACGCAGGTTCTCTCAAGCCTTGCCTGTGGGTACGCACCTTTTGTTCATAAGGTCTGCGTCCAAGGACGCTCTGTATCTAAAGGGGCAGGTGTGTCCCTCTGAAAAGGTTAAAATGCGCAAGTTTTATCTTCAAAAGCTTACTTGTGGTCATTTCTAGAGCATTCTAGAAGATTCTTGGATGTGTATTGAGCGCCTCCAGATGGTTCATGCACTCCTATCAAAGAGGAACTTATCCCATCAATAAGGGAGTGATCCCATCCAAAGAGGGGACTATCCCATTGATGGTGGACCTGATTAACTTCCTCTTGAGCACTATAAAAAGAGGCTGTTATCACTTAGAACTATAGTTCATGTATATAAGGTTGTCCATAAGTTTTATATAAAGGTTTTAATTCTTGTGAATAGGTTTATTGGTGTATGTCAATTTGAAATTTGAATTTCAAAAGGTATTGATGTGAATTCGTGTAAAGGAAAAATCATTAGACACCCTCCATCATTGTTAGTTAAAGCATGTCATGTCATTGGTACTTTGCGCAGTTTCGCAGCGCGGGTTTGATGTCATTGGTACTTTGCGCAGTTTCGCAGCGCAGGTTTGATTGGTCAGTTTAGCTGCGAAATGATGTTTTCGTGTTTTCGCAGCGTTCTGTTTGTCAGCGATTTCGTAGCGCATCTTGTTAAATTTGAACTGCCCGCGCTACGAAATCGGGGTTTCAGGGTTTTTTGTAGCGTTTTTCCTTTGAATGTCAAATCCGAGGGAAGTGAGTCATAGGTCCGTTCATGATTGTCAGTTCACATCCTCTCCATGTCATGATAAACCATTATTCCGCCATAAGGTCCAAAGTCATGTATTTGAGTGTTAGTTTAAGGGATGTTACAAGAGATGGTTATATCATAATGGGTTCTTCATATTATGTAAACATGTTTGCTGTATGAGAAGCCCAAGTTCTTATTTAAAAGGACCACTGCAAGCGAGCCTGCACTCCAAAGTCGAAGTTTGTTTTCGTGCTACAAGCTACCATTAGTTTTCTGTGTGAGAATATTCAAAGCAAAATGGAAAGGAGGGAACACCGATCTGGTAAATGTGTGAGGACAGAGCCGGAAGGGTTAGATGTTACTCTCAGGGATGAAGGGGTAGCAAGGGCCTTTCGAAGTGCTGGCTGCTGGCGGTTTTGCGAAAAATTGAAGGGAGGACATGCAGAAGTGACAAAGGCTTTCGCATTAAATTTCACTGGACTGAATTCGAAGGTGGCAATGTTGGAATTTCCGGTGTCTCCTGAAGTTATTTCCACTGTCACTGAAATTCCGAGGGGTGGCCAAGAATGGTTCAAAAACTTCAAGTTCGACATGAGTCCCTGCAAAGAGTTTTTGAAGGAACCTTATGTAGATGAAGACCTCACCAAAGCAGTGCCAAGGAGCTATATAAAAGAGAATTATGCTATGCTCCTCACATGTATCCAGAAGTACCTGACATGTGAGGGTAGGTACAATAAAGTTTACTCCTACCACTTCAAACTTCTGTTACATTTCACAGGTAAGGTTTCAATAGACATACCTTTCTATTTGTTCAGGAGCATTAGCAAAATGTGTGATAAAATTCAGTTAAAGAAAGATGGTTGTGAAACATCCCTTTTTCATCATGGTCTAGTAAAGTTGCTGGTGTTGGATAGTTTACAAAAAATTGGCAAAGATTGGGATTCATTTGTGTTTATGGCCGGTTTCCCAAGCAAAACAGGCCTCACTCCATTACCTGTGAGAGAAAGAGAATAAAGGAGTGAAGAACCCACTTTGGCTGAACTTAGAAGAGAAGTGACAGACCATAAGAAGCCTAAAACTAAATCAAGGAAATCAGAGAAGTCTGTGGCAGCTAAAGAGACACCTGAAGCATCAATGAAGAAAACTCCTAAGCCATTAGCTAAAGAGACACTTGAAGCATCAGTGGAGAAAACTCCTAAGTCATCTAGAGTATCTGAAAAGGAAACCCCTAAGTCATCACCTAAGGAAACACCTCAGTCATCAAAGCAGAAGACTCAGAAAAGGAAAGATGAAATTAAATCCAGTGAGGTTGAAAAGATTTCAAGGGTGAGAACTAGAGGCCAACTAAACAAGGAGAAAGGAAAGTCAGTCCCTGTGGAAGAAAGTCCTATTTCAAAAGGTAGTTTAAATGACTTACTTGAAGCCATTGAACTAGAGCAAGATCATCCAATACAAATTGAACCACTAGAATTTGAGCAAGATCACTCGGTGCAACCAATGCATATTGATCTAACTCAGTCCTCACCTGAAAGTTCTAAGAAATCAAGGGCTTCTAAAAGGTTGAAATTTGAAGAGCCAAGTAAAGAATATGCCTTTAAGCCACGCAGACCAGTTACAAGAAGGCAAATCAAAGAAGTGGAGAAAGCTCAGAAAGAGAAGGCACCTTTAGAAATGCCTAGGACAGAGGTACTTGAAGTTTTCACTGAAATAGTTCAAGCAGCCAAAAGCAAGAACAAGGATAATAAGGTTATCATCAGTCAAAGTGGAAATGTTATTGCTATTAAGAAACAAGCTGGAGCAACAAAGGAAGAAATACCTCAGATTAAAAATGTTTCTAAGGAAAGGGCAGTAAGATATACAAATTATAAAAAGGCTGTAATGAAAGGCAGAACAAGTTTGATTAGCCAAGCTGACTCAGTATCTGATGCATATGTGTGGACAGTGCCAGCTCTGAAGCAGGCAAAAATCATGAAACAAATGAATACAAGCTTAAGAGCAGAAAACAAGGTGTTAAAGGAAGAAGTTAGCAGCTTGAAAAGGAAGCTAGGCAAACTAGCTAATTGATCCAAGGGGAAATTTGCCTTCCAAATTTTGGTAAATTTTGGCTGTCATCATTTTAAAACTTTTTGAAACTTTTTGAAGTCCTTACACCTGTGTAGAATGGCTGAAGAAATCACAGAGTTAAGTTATTGTTGCTTTAAGGTTCATATGCTTAGTTTTGATTACCTACAGCAGTTTCGTAGCGCGCTACGAAACTGCTGTAGATGACTGTTTATGTGAAAAATTTGAGTTTGAATGCTGAGGTCAGCAAATCTTAAAAGGGATGACTCGAGGCTAGCATGGAGATTATAGAAAGTCATTCAGATGTTTAAAAAGGTGCCAGGTGTAAGTATTCAAGGAAAAGGTGAAATTTTGTCTTTTGTTAAAGTTTTCACTTTATGTCCGAATTTTTAGGGTTCTGGTAGGGTTGCCGAGGTGTGGAGTGGTACACCTGTTCAGTTATGGGATGGCCAGATCATAAGTTTTCTTCCATCATACGGGACTATTAGAGGATTAAATGGCTTGAAACATGATCTTAAATGCATGAACACTAATGGGAGGCAGAGACCGTGAACATAGGGTACAGATTCTTATTTGTTGATGAATCATCTACACATCAGGCATCCGAAGCTGCTCATCCAGTGAATGTGTTTTCAGTTTGGTTTGGCTATTATTGAAGTGCTACAGGTGTCAAGTTTCAAGAACACATCAATGTACACGAGGAGATAGACTTGAAGTTTCAATGGAATGGAATCCTCTGTTTTCGTAGCACAATACCTTTTGTAATTAATTAGTTTGTTTAAGATATAGATAAGGTAATTAATGATAGAATTCCGAGCTCCCTTCATGCTTGTTGAGGAGTCTCAGGTAGTAGTATTTTGGTTTGCTATATATAGAAATGACTCTTATGTAAAAAAGGTTGGACATTTTATACAAAAACAGAGTTGTTTTGGGCCATTGTAAGACTTATGACAGTAATAGTAAAACAGTGTTGATTTCTTCTCAAGATTCTCGATGGATTATTGTGTTCAAATGTAATGGTGGTGTTTTATATCATATGTTCTTTTACAGCCTTGTTATAGTACAATCACTCAGAATTCATATCCTATGCTCTGACTTCCTGTGTATTTAGCAAGCTGTGGTTTTTATGGAATATGTTTGGACATGTAATGCAAAGAGCCTTGACTTCCATGAAATGACTTTGTTTTTCTTGTTCACTTAGTGTATGAGACTCCATAGCCCAATGAGAACCAGTTTGATATGTTTCCAACCAGCTTTTGCTTTCATGAATGAATAAAGAGTTAGCCATCTGTTGTAGTGAAGGATTTTTATCAAGAGTTTGTGAGAGAGCCCTCTCTGATCAAAGAGGCTAATCTTTGATCTAAAGTTAGGTTGAAAGAGTTACATGAAATCTTGCTTGGTTGCAGCCCTCAGTAGTGATTTTGTGATAACAGAGGCATTGAGCCAGAAGGAAGAAGGTTGAAAGCTATAGATTTCTAAGGGTAAATGCTGCAGGAATTAGGACTCCCATTTAGAAGCTTGTGAGGAGAGATTGTCATCTTTACTTGTTCTATCTGGAAGTGGGTGAGCTTTGTCAAAGTAGAGGAAGACTCTTGTGGACCCTGGAAGGAGCTTGCACAACACCAAGGCTCAGGTTGTAATGGTTCCTTTTGATTACCTTTAATGCAAATTGGTCCATTCTTCTCAATAGCTTGTTGTTAATGGGTTATTTCATGTACTCCTTGGTCTATATGTTGAATATGCTTTGTTTTATGTTATAATCAGGTGCTATTTAATTGTTTGACTGTTGGTGATTGCAGGTTTTGGAGAACGGGAGGAGCTCATCCGGATCAACAAAGCTTGGACTTCTACAACAACGTTTGGACAGAGGTAAGAACAAAACACTTGATTTCTCATATCATAATGTATGTTTAGAGAAGGATAGCTCCAGTTTGTTTTGTTTGTCATTAGAATGTCTTAGACTTCTAGGAAGGTCAGCTGTGTCCGCACCCTTGACTGATTCCGTGTGACACAAACATAAGTGATACCAGAATGCCAAAGCGTGAGATGATGTTCTATTGGAGGAATCTGATGAATTCCTAGTCATTCACTTACTTGAGCGGAACTGCTTATGTCCATCGCATGAAGTAATCAATTGTTGTCAAAATGTAGCAGTGTCGTTTTGACGAATGTGGGAAAATTTCCCCAATGATGTCTGGGTCCCATTGTTGGAACGGTTCAGTCACTGCAACAGGGTGCAGTGGGGCTGCTGACCTTCGTGTTCTGTCGGTGCATCGCTGACAGACTGGGCACTTATGGGCGTAGGCATGTGCATCCTTCAACAGTGTGGGCTAGTAGAAACCGGCTCGCATAACTTGGTGCACAGTGTTATTTCTTGCGAAGTGGCCCCCGACTAGTCTGTCATGCAGATCATGCAAAACCTTCTTTGAATCATGTGCCTCTAGGCACCTGAGAAAAATTATGTTACTATGCTTTCTGTAAAGCACTCTGTGCACCAACTGATAGGATAAAGCTTTGAGGTGTAGTGCCCTCTTATATATCATGGAGAAGTGAGAGGGTATGGTGCCATGCTGAAGGTACTGGCGCACATCTTCGTACCAAGAGTTTTTGCATGCAGTGGGTGGTGCTCGCTCTACATCATACATCTCGATTTCTTTCTCCCAACCAATGAGCTCTTCTTCTTCCTCCTATGCATGTACTACCTCAGTTGTGAGTCTGCAAAGACCATGACCCTTGACATTGTGAACTGGCTTGATGTCAAGATCATACTCTTGCAAGCTTGTCATCTAGTTTTCACATCGTTCACCCAGCTCTTGTTGTATGAGCAATGAGCGGACTGTTGGCTAAGGCACATAGACTATGGAATGGTTCTTTAGCAAGTAGGTTTTGAAGTGTTTCACCACCTTGTATACTGCATATGCTTGTTTTTCAATGGCAGGGTAGTTGAGTTCGGGTCCCTGCATGCTTGTGCTCATGAAGGAGATGGGACATTTGTCATTTAGCTCATCCTTCTGAGTGAGTACTGTAACAAGCGAGTTGTCAGAGGCGAAGGTGTATAGCAAGAAATATTTGTTGAAATCTGGGTTATAAAGTGCATGTGCTTCTACTATAGCCTGCTTGATATGGGTGAATGCATTCTTTTCCCTCTTGCCCCAGTTGTAGACTGCATCCTTCTTGATCATATCTTGCATTGGTTTCACTATCTACGTGTAGTCTGAGATGAACTTCCAGAGGAAGTTTATCTTTCCCAAGAAGGATTGCATTGCTTTCTTGTTGGTTGGGTGAGGGATCTGTGTAATGGTTAAGACCTGGTTCGGATCCACCTTGATCCCGCTTCTAGAAATGATGTGTCCAAGGAGGTTCCCCTCAGACACTGTAAATACTCTCTTTTTGGGATTCAAGGATATCCCGTATTTCTGACATCGCTCAAATATTTTCTTCAGATGGCATATGTGGTTTGATTGTTTTCTAGAAAACACAGTCACGTCATCAAGGTACACCACTATGCTTTGTTCGACGAGTACGTGGAAGGCGATGTCCATGGCACGCTGAAAGGTTGCGCCTACACTCACAAGGCCAGATGGCATTTGTCTATATGCGAACGTACCCCACTTGGTACGAAAGGTAGTTTTGAGTTGATTAGGTTCCGCTACTACAACCTGATTATATCCTGAAAACCCTTCAAGTAAGGAAAACATCTCTGCCCCAGATACTGTCTATAAAATATGCTGCATAGACAGCATGAGGTAATTGTATTTGTCCGAGGCACGGTTCAAGTTTCGGAAATTAACACATAAGCAGATTTCCCCGAACTTCTTACGTACAAGAATAAGGTTGGAAACCCAAGTAGAATGATGAACTCTGTATATGATCTGTGCATCCAACAGCTTGGTTAGCTCTTTCTGTATGAGGGGTTCAAGTGACAGATGTACTTTCCTCAGCTTTTGTTGAAATGGCTTGACCCCTTCTTCAATTGGGATGACATGTTGGATTATTCACGTGTTGTATGTTTTCAGATCATCATATGTCCACGTGAACACATCCCTGCACTGTTTGAACAATCGGACAAAGGCTTGCCGCTCTTGCTGCGTGCAACACGTACCGAGATTGACGAACTTCAGATATTGTTATGTCCCCAAGTTTATATGTTCATGTGTCATGGTGGAGCTATGGGTTTTGTTGTTCCTTGGCCCCTAAAAGCGGTTCTGCAAGTCATAGAGATTTTCCAAAGATACCACACCCTTGGGGATGAGGTTGCCTTTCTTGTCATCAGCCCCAGCTTGTAGAGACTGCTCATGCTTGTCTTCATCAATCGTTGCATCTTTGAAGACATCATTGTTGGCCATGAAATGCAGTATCTATTGATCATCGTCAAAAACATGTAAATTAGTTATGTTATCAGGGATAGAAGGCTTATATAAAATTTCAACAATAAATCTATCCCTAAGCAGTGACATCCTAGAAGTTGTGTTTGCTAAAGCATTGGTAGTTGCATTACGTGTTCTTGGGACAACAGTGATATTAAATTCTTGGAAGTTAGAGATCAGTCGCCATACCTCTTGTTGGTAACTTTTGAGATGAGGTGATAAATAGTGTATGGTGTTACATACCTTTCGTACCACTATTTCTAAATCACCTACCACTTTGAGCGCAACAACATTGAGGCTAATGGATTTTTGCAAGCCCAACACGAGTGCTTTGTATTCAACAATATTGTTTGTGCACTTGAACTCCAAGCGGCTCGAGATCAAATGTTTCCTATGTTTTGGGTCGATCAAGAGACACCCAGCTCAAGAGCCATCTTGTGTCTTTGATCTGTCAAAGTACATGGTCCACAACTCATCTCTACACTAACCGTTTGATGTGCTTGTACTACTGCTATTGTTGCTACTGCTACTGCTACTAGTGTTACAATGTGTTGTACAAGTTTCATTTCCACCAGTTGGGCAAGGAAAGAGACCCAACTGCATGTCTGGTGGGGTTGGAGTTGGTTGCACGAGATAACACCCCAACATTGTTTCCAAGAGGCAGTTGCCAAACATGAGCTCTGCGAAGGCCAACGCTTCGTTCTCACCATTGATGGGAGTGATGTTATGCCTCATGTATCTCTTGGATAACACTTAGATTTGATTGCTTTTTCCCTGATACAGAAGCCACAAGTGGGACCAGTCTATAGCAAAGTATCCATTCAACTTGCTAGACCAGTCTTTGCTGAGTAGTAAGCCATATGCTTCCAGTATGTCCACAATAACAATGTTTATGCACTGGTGAACTTGGCCATCATGAGATAGTCGGATGATCACATCCCGAAGTTCACTAATGGTTGGTACGCATGTCCTATCGAGTTGGATGATCTGCGTAGATGTCTTGCTCCATTGTTCATTCATCTTCCTACCAATGGAGAGTGGCATGATGTTGGCTGATGTGCCAAAATCAACCAAACAGTTGTGAACTTTGCAATTAAATATTTCGAATGAAAGCAAGAATGGAGAGCAAACAGAGTTTTCTTCTTCCATCTGGAGTGTGTTGAGTACAATTGTGAGTGAACCAGGAGATGTGCTTACTCCCTTGCTGGTAGAGGCTGCGTTGTCTGCAGATGTTTGCCCCAGTGCGCGCTGTAGAATGTCCCGCTGACTCTGAATCTTAGCCAACTCGAACAAATTGACGTTTGCATGAGTTTTCTTCATGTCTTCCACAATGTTGTAGTCAAGAGTGGGTAGACTCACCGAGATGTCTGGAGTCAGACTGGTGCTTGTACTGTCCGGCGGAGTGTTTTGCAGTTTGCTTCTCATGGATGTACTCTTGTCTGTCACTATCTTCATGGGCTTGCTTTGTGTTTTTTTCTTTTGGGTGGCTAGTGGATCAACCTTTCTCAACAGTTCAAGCTTTTCTCACATTTCCCCAAATGTAGGGGGAGCCCCTTGACTTATGAGATTGTATCGACCACTTTTCTTTTGGGGATGCTTCTTGGTGTTTTATTTCTATGCTGCTTGTGAGAACTGATACATATTGATTACCTGCCCAGTGTTGGGTGCCTCATCAGGTGCGATATCTTCATCATTGTCTATGTCTCTCGGGTGGCACTTTGTACTGCTCTCTAATTTAGTGTGCGGTTGCATACTGAGCTTGCAACTCATTTCCATTATGAACAAGACCCTTTCGGGTGATCGTCTTCATGGAAAGAGAAAAATTCATTATTCGCACACAGTTCTAAGTGGAACACTGAACTGGAGCTCAATGCAGTTTTAGCCAGGAGGAGATTGTTGCCTAATGACATGCTTCCTTTCTGTTGTCTGGGTAGCTGATTTCTTGCAGATGTGTCGACTGTTCGTTGTTTGAGCTCAGACAATTCTGTCGTCAAGTTCTTGACAAGACGAGTAAGTGTTTTAATATCACTTGCTTCCTTGTCTTTAACCTTGCTCGCTGCATCTTGGGGCTTCCTTCTCGCGTCTATGGAGTCCTTCGCTGGTTCATCATCCTTGATGACTCCAATCACATGTAGGTCCTTCTTACAACGATTGCCTCTTTGCAGTTTTCTAGTAATGTTGGTTTCACAGCTCGCTTGACGAACTGTGCAATGCTGGTTGGCAGTGCAGACATGTAGTAATCGACAGTGATGGAGTCATGAGATTTCATGTCTACTGCAAACTTGTTCAATATGCACAAAACCTATGATTAAAATCTTTTACCTTTTCTTTCGCCTCCATCTATAGGCTGCCCAATTCTTTGAGCAACATGGCCGGGGTCTTGTCATCAACAAATTTTTCCAGAAACATGCGTTTGAACATACCCCTGTTATGGATGGAGTTGACAGGAAGGATGTGGTACCACACTGTTTCGTGGCCATCCAAGGAACACAGGGACATTTTGTGTTAAACACACATGGGAGCAAGAATAATCTGAATGATAAATCATGAGAGTACAATTTTTATTACCAAATGATTTACATTTATAGTACAATATGTGACCGTTGGGTTTCACATCCCAAGGTCTCTTGGACTCCTTTTGTCCATTCGGATTCCACACTAACCCATTGAAGATTAGGTGTCCAACATTCCCCCCCTTAATCTGAAGGGTTATGTATGAGTCCAAGAAGAGCGCTGTAATACAAAATGTGCAAAAATGCATGGCAGCACTAGGTTGAATGTGCTCTATGAAATGTTGGTATAAAGGGCAGTGGTTTAAGGATGACCACCAACACTGGAACGCTTAGTGCAGTTCCCAGAACTCTTCCAATACTGGCAAGAAACTGAAGTCTTCTGCTAGAGGAAGTGCTCCTATTGTTTTAAAGAGGGAAACCTTCAACCATGAAAGGGAGGTCTCACCCCGCATAAAAGGGATAACTTCAACCTGAAAAAGGGAAGTCTCAACTTGTGATGGTTTAAGGATGACCAACAACTCTGGAATGCTTAATGCAATTCCTGGAACTCTTCCAAAACTGACAAGAAGCTGGAGTCTTCTGCTAGAGGAAGTGTTCTTAATTTTGTTCCTGGAATTCTTCCGAAACTGGCAAGAAGCTGAAGTCTTCGGCTAGAGGAAGTGTCCCAGATTGCCAATGTTCAGGGGCATCTTTGTCTCTGGCTACAACTCTGAAACTGGTGTGGCAGGTTGTGGCTCAGGCTCGTTTGATGTGACTTTAAAGCTTGTAGATGACCATCATTTCCCCCCCTGTCAGATACAAGGTGAGATGATGGAGAAAGCTCAACTGCAAGACTGTTCAATACTCTGGAACAAGTTCTGACATGCGTTTGGAATATTTTCTTGGTTGTTGATGCCCATTGCCAAGAAGCGATCCATCCAAGATGAATCTTTGTTCTTGCAAGATGTTTGTTTCTGAAGCATCTGTGTGAAGAATGGGTGGTTTTATGATAGTGCTTACATGGATGAAGATCAAAACAGTGATCTTTCAAATGGCCAACTCGGTCACAGTGTTGGCATTTCACAATCTGTTGTTGTTGCTGTGGAAGAAGGGCAGAGTCTGGAATAGCTGAAGCTGAATTGTCATGAGGAGCAGGTGAACTATCATGAATGAATCCAGCACTCTGAAACTGAATAGGCTTGGCATAGTCTAGAATATGAAAGGACAAGTCCTTGTCATATCCAAGACCAGTTCTATGCTTGTTGTGGACAAGCTGTTCCCAAGGTCTGATGATGGGCTTGGGAAGTGCAGATTGAGTTTCTGCATCTGCATGTCCAATTGCTGCTTTATTGGGCACTGGATCTAAATGAACTTCAACAATATTGTCTTGATTTTTATGGGAGTCTGTTTCATTGTTTTGAATAGAAACAGGTTCAGAATGATGACTCCTCTGTTTTAATTCTTCTTGTTGTAGCTTTGTCTCAAGTTGCAAAAACTCAATATTCTCCTGTGCATTTTGTAGACATATTTTAATATTTAATAGAGAGGTTTTGTTGATCTTAACCATCACATCAACAGTGGAATGTATCATAGTATTTAACAACTCTAATGCATTATCAAGTCTGGTGATTTTCTTCATTATCTTATATGTTAAAGAAACTGATCACAACTATCAACCAGTGAAGAAGAAGCAAAAATCACTCACAATTCAATGTCATTGCAATATCCTTTATAAATGTCAGCAAATGATCAGTGTGCAACATAAAAGATTACAATCAGCCCACCAAACTCTTTATGCAGCAGTGGAATCAAGGAATCAATGCACTATAATGAGTTTTAAATACAATGCTACATTGGAGCAGCAACAACTGCAAACTTGCTTGGATCCTTCAAATACTTGTTCACTTTTCAACATATATCAACACTTTAGTATCAGCTAGTGAGAATAATATACAGCCACACAAACAACCTCTAAATGGCATCCAAATTGTGAAAAAATCATTATGGTATGGTAGAAACTGACCCAGAATACCAACAGACCAACCAGCAACAATATATTAAGTAACTCGATAACTATGTTTGAGCTCCTCCAAGTACCACACACAAACACTTTATAATTCGGCTTTGCTTGTGGGTAAACTAGGGAACCAATTAAAAATTCAATTCATATACCATGAATAACTCAATGTTTCACCACACACTAAATTTGTTCTGTTCATGCATATTCTTCATCTAAGTTCTTCATTTAATCTGGTTTCAACCTTTAAATTTTGAATCCCTGAGATGAAAGGCACAGATTTGCTAGGGCCTTTTCTCTTCCACCTAGCGAATGAACAATTTCACCGGTAAGAGTATGAAGGGAGAATTTCTGATGGCGCTGAGGTTCCAGGAGATGCTGGAGAACCAATTCTCTTCCCAGAATAACAACGATTTTAAGGATGCACCAGATGAGTTTGATGAAACAACAGCCGAGGAGATTAGTCGACTCGAGGAATGGAGAAGTCTCATTGAGGAGTACAAAAAATTGAGTGCAACCATGGAAAAACTCAACTTAATTGAAAAAAATGAAGATTACGAAGACACAGAAGTCGAATAGGAGGAGTGGAACGATGCCGTCGAGGAATTTTATAGTATACAAAGAATTGAGGCCACCTCAGATCAGGAAGATGAGTTCAGCGAGGCGAGCTGTAGTTTTGAATCAAAAAAGGGTGAGATCAATGATACATAAAATGTTCTTTTCAGTAATGGGCAGATGCCAAAGTAGCGGATGGTAGCATAAGGAGTTACAAGGGCAGTGGGAGCGTCAAATGAAAGAGCACAGTAATACCAGGGAGGAGTAACTATTACAGTCTCAACATTTAGCACACAAACTATTACTCCTTTAACCTTAATGCCTCTGCGCTGATACAATCATAAAAACTGTGGTCTTTGGCCTGGCTCACTTCCTCTACTTCATCCCACACAACTCTGCACTTTTCGGAAAACTGATTAAAGAAAGGTCCAATAATATAACCATGCATATCAGGACAATAACATAACCACACATATCATGTTGTCTCAAATATTCACGCGCAGTGTTAATATCAACGGAGCAACAAATATCTCTCACACGCAGTGTTAATATTTCTCACAGGAGATTTATGAAATCTAATTTTACTGTTACAAATGACAACAAATAGGATGTACAGCAATTCAATAATGTCAGCTCAACTATATCGTGGAGATGCCTCTGATGATTGTGAATGTTCAACCACGGCTTCAATTCTCTTCACCGAACGTTCAACTTCATCAAGTTTATGGGTAAGTAGCATGTCACCAGAACCTAATGAACCAGCCTCATGCAGAACCTTTCGAGGTGAATAAGGAATCCGCTGAATGAATGACAGGACACAACTCCATCTTGAATAGGCCGGATCCCAAAAAGATGTAAACAAAATTCATCGGAATTTGAGGATACCGCAGTAGTCAAGCACAAGGATCCACTTCGTATTGATTTATAAACCAGTGCCCAATCCATCTCTCAGGCGACGCCAAGTGTGTGCGTATAACTGTATACATCAGGTAGCAGTTCAACAAATCGTCAATGCGTGCACTGATACACTTTACTGGAACTGTATGGCCTTCATTTTTATCTCTGTCCAATGGTCTCGGCTCGGCGAGAACACTACACCCTCACTTGAAAGATAACGTAAGATTACACTCAACATCAAGTGCGGTTCGTAAAGGCATTGCTATGAACAACAATAGGAAGGTGGAAGAACAAAGAGCGGGTGAAAATCTGGTAAGGAGTATATAACAGGCGAGCGGCTATTCGAATCCTCCAGGACGGGCGTTTTAATAGTTTAAAGGTTATATATTTGTGCACGCGCTAAAGAAAACAATGCTCGTTCGGACTCAAATACAAAGTTAAACTATTTAAGCAATCAGACAAATCAGATAATCGCTGTAATGTTATCCTTCAATTGTCATAAATTGATACAATCCACAATATCCACCAGCTTCATAAGAGTCTGTCAGTTGAATGTCAGGCGACCAACATTTAGCAGAATGTCCAACGCATATCAGGTGAATGTCAGGCGACGATTTAATGCTAAGCACAGGTTTTATAAATGGAATATGGCAGAGAATGAGAGCGCAGGTAAGGAATATGGCAGACAAACATGTCAGAATAGCTTGGACAGCGCTGGCAGTGTCAGGCAGAGGAACGTTTCATCGTTCAAGTGAATATGGCAGACAGGGGTCAGAGATGTCAGTCAGCAGTAGATTTCAGGCAGAAAATTCTCAGGAGGTAGCGCATGCAGTGTCAGGAGTAGCTAAAATTTAGCCGAAGAAATATTCATGAAGTTCATGGTAGAAATAAACTGCATAGAAAGGCCATAAAACAAATGGCTCAAATTAATTATGCAGGGCAGGAATATGCCTGCTCTGATACCATGTTAAACACACATGGGAGCAAGAATAATCTGAATGATAAATCATGAGAGTACAATTTTTATTACCAAATGATTTACATTTATAATACAATATATGACCGTTGGGTTTCACATCCCAAGGTCTCTTGGACTCCTTTTGTCCATTCGGCTTCCACACTAACCCATTGAGGATTAGGTGTCCAACATTTTGCATGCAACGTCGCCATACTGTACCTTGAGTTTCTGCAGTTGTAGGTAGAAGTTGCCCAAGTGATCTTTTGCCTTCACCGCTTTGTCAGGGTCATACTTTGTGAGCATTCTCTCTGAATGCTTTGGCATCTTATGCAAAGCACCCAGGAGAGCCAATGGTCCCTGAATCATCCATTCCAAGTTTTGGTCAGCCATGTCTTCTTCTTCTTCATCCTCTTGCTCTTCTTCAGAATCAGACGGTTTTGGCTCTGAGTCTGTTGGTTCGTCTTTTCCTCTGTTGCCTTCCCCTCCACCTCCTATACCGGAATTTGAGCCCAAAATCATGAGGGTGTCTTGTTCTCCCTATCAGAAGACTGGAGGTTCCTCTACATTCTCAATAACTTCTACCAGACCTTTGAGTGTGGCAAGAACTACTTCTTCCACTGATGTTATAACAAATCCTGTGGGAGTGGTCTTTGGCTTTCTTGATGCGTATGGAAGATCTTGTATTCCTGGGATTAGTTCGACTGCTTTTGCGAACTGACGAGTGATGGGACGGATAGAGTGGATGTGCTGATACGAAATTTTGTGTTCACGTCTAGGAGGTGAGGAGTAACCAATTTCAGAGTTGTGGATAGGTGAGAGGGAGTGGGAGTTACTACCTTGACCAAATGATTGATGAGTGGGGGTGAGAGGACATTCATCCATAAACAACTGACAACCCTCCTTCTAGCGCCAGAAATGTTGATGGTTCTAGACCCGCCAACATTCATGGGATCTCCCCGGTATGAAATACCAACTAGACCTCACAACATTTGGTGTAGGAGTCCCATCTAGTATGATGGCCCAGTTTCCATTATCTTAAAGGTTTGCCTTAGCTTTTGCTTGTAAACACATGAGAGTGGTCTTCTTTTTCTTCGAACAATGAGGTTCACGTGCCTGGTGAGTGCTTAATGTTACTTGTGTCAAGGTTCTTTCACCGCAGAGGGAGAGGGTAGAAGTGAGTCTCAAGTCAAAAGGGAATAGTCCCAACTCTATCAGAGACACAAAACACAATAAGACATGTGCAACTTTCGGCGGAGTAGTCCACATGGATGCGACAATCACAAACACACAGTGAACGGATAACATGTACAACACCCAGCAGAGTAGTCCACATGAGTGCAACGGTCGTTATAACAAGTTTATGGGAATGGTTTTGTCGAATGTCCGGCGGGATAGCCCACATAGGCGAGACAACTTTAACAACTTATACAACACATTTTCGTAAGAATATTTATTTGAACAACGAAATAGTTCAATTGTTTGAACACAGGTTAAAGCAACATGCATTACAAGTGTCCAAATAATAGTCTTACAAACAAATACAATACATGTGTGAAAATGTGCTGGCATGTTATCAGGCTTCTAAATTAAGTGAAAGTTCCAAGACACATCAGTACACCATACATCACTAACCTTGATAGCGGGGCGTTGGAGCCACTGATCTATCCTCAATGAAAAGACTACAGACTCTTAAGGCTATGTGGGAGGAGCCAAGGTGAAAAATTCCTTTGCATGTACAAATGAGGGGTATTTATAACCAAGGGTAAAAGTGGCCATTGTGACTGTTTGACTTTCCTCATGACTGTTTGACTTACATGACTCTTCAACTTTACATGACTCTTCAGATTTACATGTGGGTCTCTTGGACTTCCACATTACATTACATTAGTATGGCCAACAATAGTGATGTGGCTGAGATTACTCATGACATGACTCGACACGACAAAGCTAGTATGTTCATGTTGTTGGTGGTGTGCATGTTGAGCTGCAGTGTTGTTGAGTTATGGATGTGCTCTTGGTGTATCATAGCTTCACCTCCGCATGACAAGGTGTGTAGAGTCCTTGATGGTCTTGGTGTTCGCTTGATGTTGCATGTGCATGTCTCTCCTTCGCTTGTACTTTGGCATGCTCCATGTGTTCGTTCGTTCGTGAACAAGTCTCCTTGCATGCGCTCCTTGTTCATCCAGTTCGTCATCGCACCATGTCTCATCCATGTACATGTATCTGTAATCACTCATGACGAGACGACATCAAATCCAAAAATCTCCTAGTCTACAATGATGCATTGTCTTTCACTTTCGGATGCAGGTGACCGGGAGAGAGGACAAGGCTCTGAAACTGTGCAAGGCAGATTTCAAGGTGATATGCGAGCTCCGGGCACTATTCATGAAAACTGCACAAAGGTCACTGGGAGGCTGAGATGGGAAATACGGGTCAGCAATGACTGTTTGCGGGATCTGGCTCGGCTAGAGGGAAAATCTGCACAATTTTTTTAGGGAGACAGAGCGGGAAGCAAAGGGAGGTTGGCAGTGAAAACTACGCAATTTCTCCTTTGAGATGGCAGTGGGAGGCTACTGGCAAAAACTGCGCAATTTCTCCTGGGAGCTAGCAGCGGGAGGCTACTGGCAAAAACTGCGCAGAGATGGAAGGCTGGCCTGCTGGACATGCTTGCGCAGTTTCTAAGCTAAGCGGGATGTTGGGCAGCTGAGAGACTGCTCATCCTGAAAACTACACGGTTTTCAAGATGAGCAGCAGATCGACTGATAGGGTGACTCGCTGGAAAAATTGCGCAATTTTTTAGGGTAGTGCAGTGATAAGAAGCAGGTGTTTGTCTGGCATGCCTGTGTAATTTTCTTCAGTCAGCAGAAGTAGGCATGCTTGGTAGATTCTGCACAATTTTTGGAGGAGTGAGGCCCGGGGTCACTGCCCAGTCAACTCTTCAATTGACCAGCTAGAGGATTGGTTGATTTGTTTGCGGACAACGCAGATTGAGATGGCTTACTGAGAAAGTTTTGCGTTGTTCTGGGTGACAGTCGGTCGAGTTGATTCCAAGATTGCGCAGTGCAGACTGCCTTGGAGGTGGCCTCAAGCTCTGTGCAATTTTGGGTAGAAGTACATGTTAGGTAAAATTTTAAGAACCCCCCTAAATTTATGTGTATAATAAATGGGCGAATCCCCATGATACATAGGATAAATGGAAGGCGATTTTCTTAATAATATAATATGTAAATATAATTTTTTTGGCAAATCTCTCACCAAATTATATTATCTTGTAAAATCATGGCGAATCACTAGTACAAAATGGTGAATCGCTAAGAAATCCAAGGGTTGTTGTAGTCGCTTGGCACCAAGAGGGTATTCAAGAAGAATCTGTAGAATAAATTGACAAAATTGTTGGTGAATTAGACGAGCTTGACTAGTTACCATCAAGCGCGCCACTCTAGTGACTAAATCATACAGATCTGGAATTAGCAGTTGTTGCCTAACAACTGATAGGATGAAGTAAAGTAAGTTAACAAGGGTAGTTACAATAATTAGGCTATAATCACTTATAACTTCAATATGTAGTTTTTCATATTGAAAAGTTGAGAACCATGAGTATTTCTTTATTATGAGGTCATAGGAGGTCAGCAAAATACATTATAATTTATTATATGATTATTACTCAGAGATCAATCTACACTATGAAAGTGTCAATGGTGCATCCTGACGCATAAGATTTCATGGACTGATTCTCCTGCACAAACTGCATTAATACATATGAAAAAGTAGGAGCTCAATCAAGAAACTTCATAATTTTTCCTTTTTTAAAAAATAAGTCGAATCTGTTAAAATATAAAAAATAGAGCGAACAAGTATGCTAATTTGTGAAGATACATCTCTATGGTTTACCTAAATAATGCTTTGGGACAAGTCCAACTTTTTTTTTTTCTGATTTCATTCAACATGAATACAACTAGAATTTGCACCAAAAGGGTGCAAAGACACACCAATAGAAGTGTAGATGAATTTAGAGTGATGTAGAGGTAGCGCTGTAGGAAACAAGAATGTGGATGTGGAAGGCATGAGGAATCAAGAGGCGATGGGTGGGGGGGAAGCAGAAGGAATTGGAAAGTAGAGGGTTGTGTGTGGGAGATGGTTGTGTTATCGAAATATAGCTAGTTGTCACAATGATCAAATTCCGTCATAGAAGCACCAAGGAGATAGAGATAATGTTGTTGGGAAAAGTATCCAATACGGAATGACCCTATCCCACTCTAAGGGTGATAGTACCTCAGCAACAACTGAATGCAAAGCTATTCAAGATTACTTCTTTATGAGATGAGAGAGAGAGAAGAGAAGGATGATCTGCTAACCGTTATCTTGCGCTTAATAGTCGATCCAGTCCTTACTCCTTGCTGCTTGATCCTAGCTCCTTGCTCTTTCACCGGCCCAGCTACACAAAGATCCTGTAAAAGCACAAGAAAAGGAAACTACAAGAATCATACATCCATAATCGATTCAAGGATTAGCATAAATCAAATATGCAAGCATCTATTCACCATAAAGACACATGCATATAGAAGAACCTCAAATACTTTATTAATGGAAGAAGTAAAGTTCTGAGAGGGTTACAACCATAATAGGCCCAATCCAGCAACACCTCCCAGCAGAAAGAAATCTCCTCTTCACCTCCTTCAAGCAATCACCCAATAGTTCTATACACAAACCAACAGCACTTCCTTACTTGAACAAAATTCCAGCCTCCTTAGACCTCATGAGAGAGCTCTATATATAGGAGATTTGGAGAAAGGATGAGTCAGCTTGAGGCTGGCATGAAGCTGACTAGTGTCCTCTCCCACTTTAGTTAATCTTCAGTTCTTGAGTCCACTTGGAGATTCTTGCTTCCACTTGGAGATCAAGACCCTCTTACTCATCACAAGGCGAATTCCTTGACCCAAGTGTCAGTTTGGAAGCTTCCTGGGCAGTTGACACCTTACAAAATGACTGTGCCACTTGGCCAATCTCGCCCAGCGCAGGTAGCCTTCATTAGATTTGACATTCAGCGCAGGTACAGAGTGGAGCAGTTGACATTCAGCGCAGATGCTCAGTGGAGCAGTTGACATGATCCAGAAACATCTTGTTTTTGAGTGTTTTCAGGTGGAGAACTGATTTTCAGTGCTGTGGTTTGCTGACCTTGTTCCTCTAGGGGTAAGAACAACATGTTTAGGGACTTTGGATCCCTCAGATTATTGACATTTCATGCTTCATGTTGTTAGGCACAAAAATGTCTATAACAGTTGCCCCCTAAAGTATGAGGTCGTTTATCGGGTGAAATGCTTTATCAGGAGGATCCGAAGTTCATTCAATCGCTGAGAGGTGCCCTGTAATAAGATACAATACAATACATTATTTTTCATTCTGCTTTCATGATCTAGCTGAGGCGGGCATTCCCATGCTCAGCTTTATAAATTCATTTTGGTACATAGAACAGACGATCGTCTGATGGTAGACTGATAATTCTCTACTGAAATTATCATCCTTTGAGTAGGATGATCATCTGCTGCAATGATGTACATATCAAATGTCTTTATATCCTGAATATATATCGCAGCCCGGATGGATGAAACTAGATCTGGGGTCTTCAAACTCGTTCGATCTTCACTCTAAGTACAAGTCGATCCATGTGAGAATTGCGCTGAAGTCGAACATGGAAAGACATCGCTTGATTACAGGTCAATAATGTAAACTGTTAACAAGCGTGAGAGGAATCACCAATAATGACAATGACCCTCAAAGTACTGCAGTACAATTCACGTGGTGTGAATAAAGGACTTGGCGTCGAACACCACGGAAAATCTTTTGGTCGAAGGTCATTGATGTATACCTGTCGCCGGAAGTGAGAAACTTGCCATTGAGGCATGCAAGCTTCAAAGTACTGGGGGTTTTGTTCCTAGATCAACTTCTTGGATAATGAGCTGAAGTCGACAAGAAGCGATCTGTCAAAGGAGGGCCTTAATGAATCCCACATCAATGACACGGAACGGAGCTAATGATTTTAGTGGAGGTGAAAACAATCTGTGAAATATGATTCAGGGTGGCGATCATGGGTGGATGAAGGATAATGTATGGCAGTGGATGGGACACGGTTGACTCTTTCTGAACACATCTCTTGAACATATAACGGCACTGATGTGATGGATCGGTAGCATTACCCCAAATGTGGATGGTTTGGCGAGGACCATGGTGATGAGACCGGTGAATGAAACAACCCAACCCGATGTGATACGGAGGACAAAGTGTCATGTTCAAGAGCGAATTGCTACCATTAAAGCTTCGAGGTTCTCCCAATTTTCCCCAGTCATTTCTGACCAGTACCTCTTTATTTTTGTCAAGCTTGAGGAGGATAACATATGCTTGTTCTATAACCTACCCTTCGGGCAAGCCCATCGCTATGTTTTAACGAGCCTAGCGATAGGGAAACTCGTTCTCGTCTAAAGACAAGTTTGTCGCTATTTAATCATTTTAACGAGTCTAACGACAAGGAAAAATCGGTCCTTTTCATTTTTAGAGAGTCTAAAAAGGTACAGAAAGTTAACTCCAAAATTCCATTTTCGTCATCTAATCCCTTAAGCCCGAAAAAGTATAAAACAATATAGAAGGGATGAGTTTTCGATAATTTTAACGAGCCGAATAAAACAAGCGCTCAACCTTTTTGTGTAATAATCCCTCAGGTCCAAAAAGATTAAAATCTAGAGGAGGGATAGCTCTTCCGGTCACTTTAACGAGCTGGAAGGCCAAAACTCGGAAAACTTTTCATATTTTACGAGTCAGGAGAAAAGAGCTCAAAGAAGACTCGTCTTTTGAGGAACGAGTGATAAACAGGGATAGTAGCAGATTCCAGGTACAGGTTGGAATTTTCCAATCACGGCAGTGTCACAAGGATGGCTAAGTGAAATCACTCTTCGCAGCTGTTCCTCAAAATGGGTAAACAATCATATGGAGGTGAACGATAGGCCAAACGGAATGGAGGTGGCAGGTGCAAAACACGACCAAGGCTTTTATGGCTAATAAATTTACGATCACAATGGTTATTTACCGGTACTGGGTTCATTTTTTAAAGAGCTTGAATGCGCCAAAACACTGCTCAAAAGCTTATGTTTATTTTTTAACGAGCATGAACTATGACGCTAAAACTGCTCGGATCTCGCTTTTCTATTTTTTAACGAGCATAAATTCCACGGTAAAACTGCTCGATCTTATGGTCAAATTTTGATTTTTTTACCATTACTAGCTTTTCTCTCTTCAAATATAGTACTGCTTTTTCAATTGCTGCAACAAACTTTGTTAGAAATGAATAATATTTGCATGAAAATGAGATTATAACCCTAATATTTCACTTTTAAACTGTGTAAAAAGCCATTAAAAGGAGTTTTTACCTCTCATTTACCATTTCATTTGCATTTGGTCTGTTGGAGCTCTGGAGGTGCCTCTTCCCCCTTGATTTTCACCAGCTGATTCCGGGAGATTCTGCAGACGATTTTCGGTGCTGTCTGGACCAGGTAGGAGCTAAACCCTAGCTCTTTCTTTTCATGGTTCCCTTTTCCTGTTTTTTTGCCCGTTTTCCAGTCTTTCTGAGCCCCTGGGGTTTTGCCAGGGCACCCTAGGATCAGCGCAGGTTTCCCTTTCGAAACCTGCGCTGAAGGTCAAGCTGCCTTAAGGCAGCCTGACCATCAGCGCAAGTGGGAGACTTCCTGCCTGCGCTGGGCTCAAAAAGACTGAGCTTTAAGGGTATTTTTGATGAATTTTTCGCCAGTTTTTCATCAAATCAGGAATTCACTCTTTCTCTTGTTTGTTTTGCAGGGAACTTTGAGCAAAATGTCCCTTACATGGTGATAACGAGAACATGAAGAGGAGGACATGATTTCCCTCCATGACCCGGTCACGGTGAACGCGCTGCGGAACTGTGGTCTGCTGAAGTTCTTCCGTATCTCTAGCATGAGAGCACAGATTTCTTTACTGCAGTATATGCTTGACGCTTGGGATCCTATTAACCAAGTGTTCCAGATTAGGGGGAAGACCATCCCCTTGACCATAGAGGACATGTACTTCTTGACTGGGTTGTCAAGATGAGGTGCCCCCATTTCCTTATCAGGCACGGCCCGGGGGACTGATTCCACCAGAGATTATGTCCGCCAGTATTGCAGGGAAGGTTCTCAGCCGAGCAGAGACGGCAAGATTGTTATCCATGAGATTACTGATCGGGCTCTCAGGTCCATTCTGTTTACTATTGGTAGGATGGCCGGTAGTGCAGCTCTACATGTTGCCAACAGGTCTTATATGCAGCACGCATTGGAGTATCTCCAACCGAAAGTATTCAACTGGTGTGATGCAGTACTTGTTCAGATGAAAAGTCAATTGACCAAGGTAAAGGACGGGAAGATGAAGAACTTTGGATTTGGTTCTATTCTGACTGCCTTCGCCTTGGAGAAAATCCCACTGATGCAGCCTCAGTACATCATACTTGACTTGCCTTCTCCGACCGAGCCACGCATGCAGAGGTGGGTTGACCACATGTCTAGGCATGCAGGTCAACCTCAGATTACTTTTACTGAGGCCTTCTTTAGGTGGTTCGAGCGCCAGGAGATGGCATTTTCTGAGTATCCATATGTGGGTATGGATTTCCGAGGTGATCCGTATTTGGTGCTACCGGACGGCGAATAGTGGGGTGCCATTGGTAAACTCTTTGACCATATTACTGTTTATTGTTCTTATTCATAATGTTGCTGTGCTTTATTCTATCAAGGCTTTTAATTGTACTCTTGGGTGTATGCAGATATTGGTCCTGTTCGTCCAGCAGTTCGTCCGAGATCGCCAGCTGCTGCCCCGGCAGGGGAGCCTGCTAGGAGAGTTGTTATTCGCGATCTTGACGACACTGAGACCCTTGCAGCTGTGCAGGAGCAGGTTGAGAGCCTTACTCGTGGCCTTCCGGATGTACAGATTGACGAGTTACCTTTACAGATGTAGCGGCATACTATTGGTGTGCCTAGACGATGGACTCGTCTCTTGCGCATGATTGCACAGGCCGTGACGTACTATCATGAGCACCACTAGGCTAGGGTGCCCCCTAGCATATTTTTGAGTTTTTAGGTCATATGACCAATTTTGTCTTGGTTACAGAACATTATGTATGAACTTATATAAACAGCTTATATATTTTTATTTTCGGGTTTTATTCTGGTTGATTTACGTGATCCATATGTACAATTTTTGATGATGTGTCCTTTTTATAAATGTTGCAAATGTCTATCTAACACATAGTTTGCTAATGAGTCAGTTAATGTGTTTAAGTTTCTTGAAATATGTTGATATTGAATTGAATCAAATCGTCTTTCCAAGATCTTAACCCTTAGGAACATGCGATAAATAGCTAGATTGCGAACAAAATATATACCATTGAGTTGTAGTATTACGAGCTGTGAGTCTAGCCTGACAATTAGTCGGCGTATGCCACGTGTGATGGCATCAGAGAGTAGTTCTATCAACACGCTATACTCAGCGATGTTATTCGTTGATTGCCCAATACATACACCTCTGAAACTTACTAACTCGCCGCTTGGATTAAAAATGGCCCAGGCCGCGGAGGACAGGTTCTGCGAACTACGACTTGCTTCGTCGGCATACCCAACACATGTCTCCATAAGGTTTGACATCTGCAACGAATGAAAAAGGCGGATCACTCGACCAGAACAAACACTTTAGCGAAAACAAAATACAACAAAAGCATACAGGTTACTATTTAAGCATAGTAACGCTTGAGGTACAACCCGTTGCGGGGCTGCGCCAGTGGAATTCCATCGTAATCCATTAACTCGTAGGCTCCTTTTGCTAACACCCTTTTAACAATATAGGGGCCCATCCATAAGGACTTGAATTTACCTGCTCCCAATTTATCGGATTCTTGGTCATAAAGCAAAACCAAATCACCTTCTGAGAAGACACGGGGTTTGACATTTTTGTCAAACTGAGTCTTGACTCGTTTCTTATGAGCTTCGTTAGCCAAAGCGGCGTCACGACGGGTTTCATCCAACTGGATTAATTCCAAGAAATGAGCCTCTTCTTCTGAAGTTCCGGGGAGGAGGTCGATTGCGAGTTTAAGCGATGAAATTTCGCACTGGATCGGTAAGACTGCTTCCAGGCCATACACCAGTTGAAAAGGTGTGAACCCGGTTACGTTCTTTACCTAGGTTCAGTAAGCCCACAAAGCCGAGTACAGGATTAGGTGCCATCTTCTTTTATGAACCCCGATCATCCTTTGCAACATACGCTTCAGGACCTTGTTGATCGCCTCAACTTGTCCGTTGGCTTGCAGATAATATGGGGTAGAGCTATCGTGAGATAGCTCTAGCTTGGCAGCTAATTCGACCATCATGTGGTTGCAAAAATGCGACCCATGATCTGTAACTATAGCCTGTGGTATGCCGAACCTGGCGACTACATGATTGAAAAAGGAAAGGGCAGTTGTTTCACCAGTGTTATCCAATGTAGGCATCGCCTCGGCCCATTTGGTAAAATAGTCAACAACGACTATTATATACCCATGCCCCCCGGTCGAGGTGGGGTTACATTGCATGAAATCGATGCCCCACTTGGCGAATGGCCCAACAGCAACTATCGGCTGTAAAGGTGCGGGTGGTCGTCTGGTTTTGCTATCAAAGATTTGACAAGCATGGCAACTTCTGACTGCGGTTATGCAATCTTTGAACATGGTTGGCCAGAAGTATCCTGCTCGTAAGATTCTTTGTGATGTTGCATATCCAGACTGATGCCCCCCACACGCGCCTGAATGACAATCATTCAGGGCTTTTTCGGCCTCCTCATGGGTAAGGCACCTCCTCAGAACTGTATCGACACCACGACGGTAAAGTGTATCACCGACGATCATGTAGTCTTTTGCTTGGTATCGTATACGTTTTTGTTCGGAGCGAGAGGTGTTAGGCCTGAACTTTTGGGTTTGGAGATAAACTATGATATCTCCATACCACTCATCGCTTACAGATATCAGAAACAAACTTTCGTCCACGATTGACTCTTCCGATGTTTCATCGTTGGACAACGATGGGAGATCGCATAACAATTCTGCGAAAACTAGAGCTTTCTTTGATTTGGATTTTACAAATTCCAGATCAAACTCTTGAAGGATCGCTATCCATTTTGAATATTTGCCCCCCAGCAACTGTCGCGACAGTATATAAGTCATGGGGTTGCAATCTGACAGGATGGTAGTTTTCCGAAAGAGGACATAATGTCGAAACCTTTGAATCGCTTGAACAGCTGCAAGCGCTAGTTTTTCAACATAAGAATATTTACTTTCTGTATCGTTTAAGTTTTTACTTAAATAATAGATAGGATGTTCAATTCCATCGACTTCTTGTACTAAAACCATCGCAATGGTTGTATCCGCTGCAGCTAGATACAGGTTAAAATCTCTTTGATAGTCCGGGGCGTACATTAATGATGCTTTTACTAGACAATCTTTCAGAGCATCAAAAGAAGCTTGCGCCACTTGGTCCCAGACAAAAGGTACATCCTTTTTCAATAGACGAGTATAACCCTTAGCAAGTTCTGCGTAATTTGGAATGAACCTCCTCAGAAAGTTTGCTTTCCCTTGGAGTTTCTGAATCTGAAGCAAATTTGAAGGTGGAGGCAAATTAATGATTGCCTGAACCTTACAGGGGTCGAGACGAATCCCATCTTTAGAGACTACAAATCCAAGTAAACGACCAGAACCGACGCAAAACACACATTTGTGCGGATTGAGTCTTATCTTGTAGTGTCGGCAACGTAGAAATATCGCCCTTAAATGTTGCGGATGATCAGTCCGCTTTCGTGAATGAGCCGGAAGATCGTCGAGATAAGGTTGAACAATGTTTTTGATGTCATGGAAGGCATAATTCATCGCCCTCTGAAATGTCGCCCCTGCGTTCTTTAAACCAAAGGGTAATTTTTGATAAGCGAATGTGCCCCACGGACAAATAAATGCAGTCTTTGACTGGTCCTGTGGGCGGATATTTATTTGATTATACTCGGAAAATCCATCCATAAATGAAAAGATTTCACATCCGGCGCATTCATCAATTATCTGGTCGATGAAGGGTGTAGGGTAGTTGTCCTTCGGACAAGCTTGGTTTACATCCCTATAATCAACACACACTCTAATTGTCCCTTGTTTTTTCATAACAGGGACAATATTTGATACCCAATCGGTTAGAGGAACCGAGCAGATGAATCCAGCATGGAGGAGTTTTTCAAATTCCGCCTTAATGGCAGTGGCTTTCTTTGGGTGCACCTACCGAAGCCGTTGTCTTACTGGTTTGACATCAGGATACATTTTGATTTCATGTTCAACGATACTCGAGTCAATGCCTGGCATTTCATCATATGACCAAGCAAAGACATCTCTAAATTCACGAAAAAGAGCGTTATATATTTCCAGTTCTGAAGGGGAACAAACTTTTCTGACATAAATATTCTCTACAACATCTGTTTTAGTTGAGATATTTATGGCTATAGTCTCCTCAATATTGGATAGGTTTCGCTCGGAATCCACCGGATTTACAGTATTCGTTAGGAATTCAAATACTGAAGGGTGATAAAGGTCACTTTGAGTATCTTCTTCATATTCTGGAAGAAGGGAACGATGGTGGTGATCATTCCATGGTGCCCCCTCAATCATCATTGATTGTAAGATTCCTTCGTCAGTCCCATGTACTTTCGACCAAGGATCTAATGGGGTTCCATATTCTCTAGACCTATCTACCCAAACGCTTGACGAGCGTTGATTTGGGCTCGCTTCCCATGCTTGAAACATTGATTGCTACAATATTTCTAAAGGGCTTGGGGGCAAAACCATTGAATGATCCATGTTGACCTTCGTGGAAGATATCATGTTGCAGGTTGCTACAAATGGTACATTTCCTGTATAAATAGGAGGTGGTAGCGCGAAAGTTCCCATCAAGGTGGGGTCTTTCAATAATCCTACTCCGATATCTTGAATTGAATGGTTACTCTCATGGATCATGGGAATGCTTCCTGTAACTTGCGAACCATTAGGGAGGAAATTCTGTTGGTCGACGATCGTAATCCCTCCTTCAAACGGGAATGCGATCTTCCTAAAATAAGTCGACACGACAGCTGCCATGGCATAAATCCATGGTTTACCCAGTAGTATGTTATAGTCAAGATTTCCATCAATGACTTCTACATCAATTTCTATTGTTTTTCCTCCTAGTTCAACTTTCAAGTTATTAAGGATACCGTAAGGGGTATAAGTCCTTCCGTCGAAAGCTTTTAATGTCATCGAAGATCGCGACAAGGTTGGAGATCCTAAAGTTTTCCAGCAACTCATTGACATAATACATGTCGAGGCTCCCTCATCAATTATTGTTCTGTGAACAGTTTTGTTGAGTGCTTTCACTTGAATAAGGAAAGCTAGCTGAGCTGGTAACTGAGGATCATATCCCTTGTGATCAAAGGATACAAGATTGGAATCCTTAGGATCAACCCCACCAATTGCTGATAACAATGCCTGCCTTTGGGTTGAACAATTTTGTAGCACTTCAAGAGTCGACATAGCGGATGGCGATTGGGCCAAATCTTCCACTATATTATAATGTTGCGTCGCTCTGGCGCGAGGATTAAATGTCGACTTGTGTACTACACCCTTTGGCGGTTTTATTGTTAATTCAGGGATGGTGGGCGTTACAACTTCTGTCGAAGTTGTTGTCGAACTACTTGGTTGATCTTTACCTTTTTCGTTCGACACCTGAGGATTCCCATAATCTTTGTTCCTTGTCGAAATCAAAGCATCATTCTGCTGTTTCGAAACCGACAACATAAGAACTTGCGACGGGGAAGCATTTCCACTATCAACCAATTTTGACCTGGGTTAGGAAATGGATCAGTTAACACAGCTGATGTTTGGGAACTTTTAAAGAACCTCTTTAACTCAGCTTTGAATGGGAAATTCTTTGTGTTATGATCTTTATCATCACATATTAGACATGGATAATTTTGTTTCCCTTTGCCAGGAGGGTTTGAAGAATTTTTTCCAGGGGATGACTCACCTTGTTTCTTCTTCTTCCCTTTGTTTTGTTTCTTCTTGCTTCCTGGTTGATTGGTTTCTTTGCCCTTATCTTCCGATACAGCATTTACTTCTGAAGCAAGAATTTCTTCTTTTGCATTTTGATCCGAATTCTTACGGGCTTTCTTTGACGAAGCCTTTATCGATTTCGCGTTTGTTGTGCCAATCACGCCATCACCGGCATGAGAGTCACTATTTGATTTAGGAGGGGGAGGAATTGAAAACTCTGGTCTAGGGGCGTCAGGTATTTTGTCATAGAGAGTGCCGGACTGAGTATAAACTAAGTCCAAATATTGTGCACGAGCAATCACTTTCTCCTCTGTTACGACTCCTCCCTTGGCCACATCTTCTGTAATAGCCGGAAGTAACGACTTTATAAACCATTCAACTAATAGCTGATCGGGAACATATGTTTTCACCATCCTACGACGACGACGCCACTCATGTATATGATCAGATATATGGGTAGCAGTTGTCTGTTTGAAGTTGGTTAATATTTCTGTTCCCGTTTCATACCTTATCGGTAATTGAAAGTGGGTTAAGAAAGTCGTGGCTAGGGAACTAAAGTTGTCGAAAGAGGCTCTTGACAATTCAATATACCATTTAGCTGCTGGACCTGTCAATGTCCTCTGAAAAAGGTGAAGTCTTATCGAATCGTCGTTAAGGGTGTTCGACGAACACCACAGATGAAAAGTCATCACGTGATTCGATGGGTCTTCACCTGGATTTCCATTGAATTTAGGAATGTCAGATGGAAGTTTATGAGGAATCGCTGGCCACCAAGGGGCATAAGCAATCAGATCGTTGGTTAAACGGTGTAAATCTGGTAACTCTAAAGTTGCCACGAATGGTAACTGTTGATTCAGGTTAGGTGAAGCGTAACCAGGGTACGATGGAATCGCTTGAGCAGTGGGTCTTTGCATACCAGCATAATGTAATTGATGTTGGTATGATTGATACGGTTGGTGGACTTGACCACTGTAAAGTGGTTGGTTTTGACTGTTTTGGATATACGGCTGTCCACTATTCGCAAAGATCTGCTGCTCAGAACCTTGGTACACTTGCTGGAACTGCGGTTGTTGGTATTGTACAAGCCATGGTTGTGACGCCATGTTTTGTTGCGCCATGCTAACCATTGGACCAAGGTGTGGGGTAATTGTACCCGTTTGTACTTGTGTCGTCCCACCAGTTGGCGATTGTGGTTGTGACCCATGGTCAAGCGACTGTTGCATTACAACCTGAGAAATCTGAGGTTGACATGTAACAGGTATCGCTTGAACTTGCGACACGGTTACAATAGCCGGTGTGGTTGGGATGTTCGTCACAGGTACACACTGTTGCATAGAATATACAATCCTTGGTTGTTGAGGTAGCATAGGTACCCAACTACTTGATGCAATTCCAGTATAACCAGAATATTGTTGAGAACTGCCATATGGATATCCTCCCGGAGGAGGTAATGAAAGGGCATACTGCCCCCCATATGGTAGCAATCTGGAACTCAGAGGGATCGTTAGTCCTTGAGGACTAGATGGCCCAAATTGACCTCCATGAGGATCAATCTGTCGAGTTTCAACATAAGAATTACCGGGTATTACTCCGGATGAACAAACTGGAACATACCATACTATCGAAATAGTCCCTTGGTGGACTCCTTCTAGCTGTTGAGAGCTAGTTGGGACAGCTGGTATGCCGGCAAACATCGTTGGAGTGACGGCAGGGGCTTCTGCTGTCGCTGTGTCATTCGACACAGTCCTAGACGATGACGGTTGTTCAGACATTTTAAGTCTATCCAATAGATTGCCTAGCGATTCTACAAGGACTTCCACTTGTTGTGATTAACCTCTGATGAAGGAAAGAGAGTGACCCCGACTCCAAAATGAGTTGGAGTACTTGCTTCTAGATCCTCTGCAATTTCCTCTATCACAATCAAACCCGGTGGAAGAGGAAGACCGTCAGGTCCGTAAAATATTTCTGGTGCCGAAGAAGTGGTTGTTTCGACAGCGACAGTTGTTTGGGGAACAAAACTCTCTGGACCGGTTACAGACGGAACTGGTTCAGTTACACAAGTATTTGCCCCCAGACCAGGATCAGTATTACTGTCCTTCTGTGGCTGTTGAACTTCTTCTATAGAGGTAGGGTTTCTAGAAATGTTAGGAGTAACCGGAACCTCAGATGTAGCTGGAACACTTGTTCTAACTTTCAAAGGAGATTTTGAACCGGTTAAACGATTTCGCTTTGCCCGTACTGTTTTCGATTCCGGGGACAAAGACGGTTGACTCGTAAGCCTCCGCGAACGACGGGGTTTCAATTGACTTTCTTCCATGATTGCGGATTACTCGATCAACTAAAATATTAAAAGGGGAAATTTATGTTTCCGAATTGAATGAATTTTATTAGACGCTTTTAGACACAACTTTCTTTTTCACTTTTTAAGAGTCGAGAAAAAGCTAAAGATGACTCTAGTCTCCTTCGATGTATTAACGAGCCCGAAGTGACAAATGCTCGGTTGGACTTTTTCAGTTATAGAGTTTGAAAAAGGCCAAAAGAAACTGCTCTAGAGATCTAGGCAGAGGGTGTGCCAAACCTTTCGCAAAACCACAGAATACGTTTTACGGTACGGGTGGTCGATCTTCGTGAATGCTGTGTTCACTGCATTGCGATCAGTAGGGCGGCCGACACGGTTTCCTATGGATAAAGGCTTTGTTCCTATAGGGGTCTCCCAATATATACGTGATGGTACGTGGGAGCACAAGTCCGTATTAGTGCCACCGACTCTCAAGAGGAATCACCCACCTTCGTCGAGGTCGACAGTCACTACGTTTAACGACACCGGAACACGTCTCTAGCTTAGACCTCTAGATGTTTGCTTTATGTTTCAAAGCATTGTTAGGTTCATTCAATATATTTTAAGTTGATCTTTTTAAAGTTTTCCTTTCAAGGTTCACCACGAGATGTATTGATACAAATTCCTAAATGCAGTCTAAGATGAGAAGCAAGATTTTTCAATCTTTTTGACTTATGAAAATCTTAACTACTGAGGGAAAAGAGAGATAAAATCTTTTCACACAGATCAAAGAGCACTCGCTAATGCACTTTTTCCCTAAATCAACATACAAACTTATATGCAAAATGCAAAGATGCAGGTATTTCTTTTCTCTTTCTTAATGTTGGTGAAATGCAAAAAGAAAGCTGTTGTATAAATTTGAATTCAATTTCAAGTGAAAGCAAACAAGCTTGTCCAAAATCAAAAGACACCTTAAGATTTACTTGTTTCGACACTAGAAATATATAAATTCAAACCAAATGACGAAAGCAAAAGCTCAATCAGCTATGAACAGTAAACAAACTAACTCTTAAGATCAAAATGACACTTTATCACAGGTCTAGATCTAAGAGGCCACAGCAAGACTAGTTCACTTTCGTTATGGGAAACTGTAAATGTACAAGAAATACACAAAGAACAAACACAGTTTCTTTATACAACCGAGGCAGAATAGTGACAAGGAAAGTTGGTTTCAGATAGGCCTACTGACTGGTAACAAACAGCAAAAACAAGAGTGAAAACAAGGCAAGACACAGCAGGAAACCCCAGCAGCACAAGGCAGGACTGGTCCAGCGCAAGTGGAACACTGCCTGTTTGACCTTCAGCGCAGGTAGCCCCTTCGGGAACTGCGCTGAAATGCAAACAACCTTTGTACAGCCTGCACTGAAGAACGAAACTTTCGTTTCTGGTGGTTTCCGGGTCACAGATTGCTCAAAAATTCACAATTTTTGCTCAAATCAGAAGCTATCAGTCAAGGACACACTAAGGGATGACAAGGAAGATGAAAAGCTATCACTAAGAGCTTATTAGAGTCCTTGTGGATCAGCTCTTCAAATTATAAACTTGCCCAGAAACTGAGCTAGAGTAGATGCCCTCTACTTTGCATTCGAAAGATTCAAATACAGTTCGATTCGGTACTCCCTTTGTTTATAAAATGAATAGCAAAAACACAAGTAACCAACAAGATACGATCCCCAGTGGAGTCGCCAATTTGTTGTTGGGAAAAGTATCCAATACGGAATGACCCTATCCCACTCTAAGGGTGATATTACCTCAGCAACAACTGAATGCAAAGCTATTTAAGGTTACTTCTTTATGAGATGAGAGAGAGAAGAGAAGGATGATCTACTAACCGTTATCTTGCGCTTAATAGTCGATCCAGTCCTTACTCCTTGCTGCTTGCTCCTAGCTCCTTGCTCTTTCACTGGCCCAGCTACACAAAGATCCTGTAAAAGCACAAGAAAAGGAAACTACAAGAAGCATACATCCATAATCAATTCAGGGATTAGCATAAATCAAATATACAAGCATCTATTCACCATAAAGACACATGCATATAGAAGAACCTCAAATACTTTATTAATGGAAGAAGTAAAGTTCTGAGAGGGTTACAACCATAATAGGCCCAATCCAGCAACACCTCCCAGTAGAAAGAAATCTCCTCTTCACCTCCTTCAAGCAATCACCCAATAGTTTTATACACAAACCAACAACACTTCCTTACTTGCACAAAATTCCAGCCTCCTTAGACCTCATGAGAGAGCTCTATATATAAGAGATTTGGAGAAAGGATGAGTCAGCTTGAGGCTGGCATGAAGCTGACTAGTGTCCTCTCCCACTTTAGTTAATATTCAGTTCTTGAGTCCACTTGGAGATTCTTGCTTCCACTTGGAGATCAAGACCCTCTTACTCATCACAAGGCGAATTCCTTGACCCAAGTGTCAGTTTGGAAGCTTCCTGGGCAGTTGACACCTTGCAGAATGACTGTGCCACTTGGCCAATCTCGCCCAGCGCAGGTAGCCTTCATTAGATTTGACATTCAGCGCAGGTACAGAGTGGAGAAGTTGACATTCAGCGCAGATGCTGAGTGGAGCAGCTGACATGATCCAGAAACAACTTGTTTTTGAGTGTTTTCAGGTAGAGAACTGATTTTCAGTGCTGTGGTTTGCTGACCTTGTTCCTCTAGGGGTAAGAACAACATTTTTAGGGACTTTGGATCCCTTAGATTATTGACATTTCATGCTTCATGCTGTTATGCACAAAAATGTCTATAACAGATAAGCACAAACTAATAGGGAAGATAGTGAATTAAGCAAGTAAGTAAAGACTTAGAGATTATTGTTTTTGAAGCAGTGAGACGAAAGTGGAAGAAAACATATGGAAATATTGAAATTCACCCTATCACATCGATTTTCTATGATTATCTATTTGTTGAGGTTGGAGGAATGGGGTAAATCTATTTAAAAAAACTTCATATCCCAAAAAACTAAGGTAGGAAGAGGATACTCTATTTTGTTATATATATATATATATAATCAACTCGACTATATAACAATGCTTTTGGATGGAATGGAGGTGGTCGAGAAATAGTGGTGGAAAATATTATGAAGAATCAAATCCCCTTTAAATATGAAATAGATTGTGGTAGGCATTCTCAAATAAATTAATTACTTAGGAGATCCCATTGAAATGTGCTTGGAAGTGGTTGAGCTATTCTTTGTTATGCAAAAATAATGGTGAAGCAATACATCTATCCTAATTGATTTCCATTTCTTAGAGAGAAGTGTGGTCAACAATGGAAATGATGACATGTGGTAATGGTGTATGGGAAGGAGAATCAATAGAGATGGAATTGAATATTTGGTTGGATGACTTGATATTGATGGAACATAAAGAAATTCCATTGGCTACTTATCAGTTGTTGTGGTTAACTAGGAGCACTAATATTTTTATAGTAGTTCACTTCATTACAAGTTTTTAAAAAATTCAGATAGATTAGGAAGGACTATAGAACCCCATGATGAACAAGGATTGAAGGAAATTGGGGTTATTGAGATCAATAATTCCATGTCAAGAGGATTTTTCAATGACACGTCAAAAGGTAGCCCTATCATGGGGATTTTTCAATGAGCTAGATGCAATGGTGGTATTGGATTTTAGTTTCAAGAAAGTTGAGGATTGGGGAATTTTGTGATCCCATTTTTATGTCAAGACTATGGAGGTAGGGTTAAAAGTAAGTAACACCTTTGACAAGCTAGTTTAGCCTAAGTGGTGGAAGGGAAAATTAGACAAAGGTATGTTGTATTGGGATATTTTTGACTTATTTTGAGGAGAGGAAGATCTAAACGACCTGGGGAAGCCATGTGTAGTTCACTTCAAGAATAATAAAACAAGTGAACCATGACACTTTGGAGCGTCCTTAACAATTTAGAGATGAGAAAATCACATGGACTTGGTGAGGAGTTGGGAAAGAATAGTTGCAATTATGATGAGGCCTTGGTGTGGAGAGACTTGGGCAGTTGTTTGGTTGAGTCCTGTAGACTTATCCATTGCAACAAGGATTGAGGAGTGTGGTGGTTGAGGAGGTTGATCATTCTTTTATGAGATATAAATAGAGTTAGGAGAGAGTCGGTCATGAGATCTATTTAAAGATGATTGAGTTGGGGAAAACCACAATTTGGGTGACTTGAGGATATCCGCCCACCTTTGTTGTGAGACATTGGATAAGGTTAGGAATTCTTGAGCCAACTTGGGAGTGATACATGACCTAATGGTTGTGGAGACCATGGTTGGAGTTGATTGGGACCTTGGCACAAAGGTGCCTTCTTGAGGAGGAGTACACAGAGATATTTGGTGTCCTATTTGGCTTGGACGCATCAGGGAATTACATTGAGTGGATGGTGGGATGAGTTTGAGATTTCCTTCATTGCAAAGTTTCACCCACAACTTGGACATGTGAGATGAGAAGTGTGTTCCATGTCTGAGTGGGTAGATGAGGAGTGAAGAAGATTCAACCAAATAAGTTGCAGGTAGTTGAATCAAATATAATTGACAGTGCGCTAAGAACCATGGATGGCATGATTTCACAACGAACATGGTGAGACTTGTGGGGACAAAAATTCTATGAGCTTTGGATCTATTCATGTGGAGTTGATAAATGGACTTCATTTTAGAGAGGTTTCATAGGAAAACAAGGTATGGATTCCTTGGTTCAAGATATTGTGTAGATGGCCTGAGTTGTTGATCGAAGTAATGAGTACATATGCAATGGTTCAGAGACACATAACTTGGAACCTATGAAGGGACTTCTTGATAGAGTTTTGACAATGGTAACAATAGTGTTTGAGGTTGGGCCATGTGATGGGAGTGTGGGAAGAAAGGATTGAGGATAGCATGAGGATGAACATTCTCATGAGTTGAGTATAATGATTGGATTGATCACTCAATTAGTCCAAAGCAAGGGAGTTTACAATGTGTGGAGACATGGCATAGTTAGTTGGAATATGGGAGTAGTAGGAGCCATGGGAGTTCAACACTAGAAATTTTGTGGAGTTCTAGTTGTAGTAGCATTGGTTGCAATAGGGCAGTATGGTTAGCATGGAAATAGCAATAACTTGGGGCATTTTACACAGAGTTAGTGGAGGAGATGTCTTTCTAGGACAATGACCAATTAGATTCCATGGCCACTTTGAGCAAATGACAATGTGGATGTTTACGACATGTTATGGTTGATCGAAAGGTTCTGTGGGAATTCAAGGTTTCCTATGGAGGATGGACATAGTAGTTTGGGTAGAGCTTGGATATTTGGTGATGGGTTTCCACGTAGACATTTTATTTGATGAACATGTGGATTTGGATTAACTAATTGCAAGGTTACCATGGATGGATACAACTTGAAGTGGGGGAGGTTGTAAGGCATTTAGGTTGTGACACAAATGAGACATGTTATAATGGAAATTAGATTGCATGATTACATGAACATATCACAAAGTACATATTTATAGTTGGGAAAGTAGGTCTCCTTAGACGTGTGAACATGCCAAGGGACTTTCTCAAGCACAAAGAAAGATAGGTGTAAATATTGGTGAGATGTCAATTGAGTGAGCTTAATTTGGGTTTACCCACCCTAGTGCCTAGTGCATGGTGTGGAACGATGGCCTGGGGAGAGGTTCATTCGGCATGATGAGCAAGTGGAATGTGTAGAAAAGTTTATTGGGTGCACATCACTGAGAGGATGCATGCATTTGATGAGTAGGTGGAGCGTTCAGGTGAGTAGGAACACATAACACGCTAGGGTGAGGACACATTTCATCAACTTGAAACAACCAACCAAAATTTCGCATTTCTACCAAGCATGAACAAGGAACCAAAAGGCTAGCTTGGGCTATGTAAGGAGTCATGGCCCTTCATTTTGATGAGGGGAGTGCTCATATATATAAGAGGCTAGAGGAGGGAGTGAAGAAACAACCAAGTGTGAAGACAAATCAAACAAGAGTTGTGCATAAGTGGGAGAGTGCACTAGGAAAATTGGGCGCAAACCAAGTTCATGGAAGAGAAGACACACAAATGTGGCATGTGCATCACAGGTCACAAGTTTGAGCCATGGAGTTTGGAATGGGTGTGGTATGGGTAGATGGAAACTCTTGTATTGTATAAGAATTGAGGTTTGCATGCTATGCGAATTACGGAACTGGGTGAGCACTGCACCAAGCTTGCGGAGAACACTAGGGTGTAATAGGGTGGGTTGTATGATATGATTATAAAAACCACATGCCATATTTGATGCCATGCCTAGTTGGAGCTGAATTGTATGTAACATTTTGCGTATGGTATGTTTACATTTTAGGTGTTAGGTCGAATTAGGTTGCCCAACCATATTCTTGTGATGCATGGCAATATGGTTATTTCAACCCAATGACTAGATCAAACCAGTCGTGCTAAACTTGGACTATGCCTCTCTACTTATTATTTAGTCAAGTCTATTGTTTAGTTATTACACTTAACCAAAATTCCAAATTCCATACTATACATCATACACATATATACAAGAATATGGTTGGGCAACCCAATTAGTATTATATACCAATTTGGTATCGGGCTTGGTTGTGACCTTATAAATTTCAAGTACATGTTTATATTTTTTAACTATAAGTTTGAGAAAAAATTTAAGGTCACGACCAAGCCCAATACCAAATTGGTATATAAGACCCCTTTGTTTGTGAGACAAGAAATTTAATTGCAACTTTTTTTACAAAAAACATAGAGAGTCTAACCCCTTTACATCCTTATAACCAAACAAATAATCTTAATCATTATAGTTACTCAAATTATATAAACTAAATATACTTTTATCAATGCATATATTAAAAAAACCACACCTTACAGTAGTGCCACTGTTAAGAAACTAGCTCAAGAAAAGATAGAAAAGATAGATCAACGCCTTAGAATTCAGCCTCTTCGAGGGGGCAACCTCCTTTACATTACATAAATGAACAATTCTTGGATGATTCAAATGACAAAACCTCCTTTCTATATATAGGAGTCTAAGGAGTCACAATATAATCCAGCTGACCTAACAATAATGATAAAAAGCCACAAAATAACAATAGAGGGATTCTATGGGGCACAATAATAACAATATGGGGGCAATAGGGGCACAACAATATTAATAAGGGGTATAAATACAATAGTAATGGGGTAATCACTAGTATTATAGGGACCCAACATGCCCCTCTCCTTCAAAAAAGTGTTGTCCTCAACACTTGAGTAGTTCTGGATACTTTTGCATAAAATTCTCATCCTCCCATGTGGAATCTTCAGCGGATAAGTTCTTCCACTTGATAAGATACTCTGAAATTGATCGATTTCGTAGCTGTCGAGTTCTTGTTTCTGTGACTGCTTCCGGTTCCAATATAATTTTTCCTTCCTCGTCAAGTTCTGGCAATATTGTTTGAACTGGGAGCTTGTCGCCTATAACCTTCTTTAAACATGAAACATGGAAAACTGGGTGCAATCGAGAAGCTGCAGGAAGCTCCAATTTGTATGCCATAGTACCAATCTTTTGCAACACCTTGTACGGACCATAATACTTTGGTGATAATTTATTATCCTTCTTAGCTTGCTTGAGGGACATTTTCTTATATGGTTGTAGCCGTAGGAATACCCAATCACCTACATCAAAACTTCTTTCACTGCGATGTTGATCTGCCTGTTGTTTCATTCTATTCTGTGCCAACACGAGGTTATCCTTTAAGAGTTGGAGGACTTGTTGTTGATGTTCGATGTGATGTTCCACTGCCTGAACCTTAGAATTTTCTCTTAAATATGATGTGATGGATGGTGGTTGATACCCATAAAGTGCCATAAATGGGGTCATTTTTGTTGCTGTATGGAAGGAAGTGTTATACCACCATTCAGCCAGAGGCAACCATTTGACCCATTGTGTCTGTTTATCAGATACAAAGCAACGAAGATATCCTTCCAAACATTTGTTTACTATCTCAGTTTGCCCATCAGATTGAGGATGATAAGATGAGCTATGAGCTAACTGAGTACCAAGACAAGAAAATAATTTTGTCCAAAAATTTCCAGTGAAAATGGGATCTCTGTCACTTACAATAATCTTTGGGTTTCCATGTAGCTTTTGAATTGTTTCCATAAATGCAGTAGAAACTGTACTGGCTTTAAATGGATGTGATAATGCACAAAAGTGTGCATACTTGGTAAGTCTGTCAACTACCACCATGATGACACTCTTTCCCTCAGACTTGGGTAAACCTGTGATAAAATCCATTGAAACCTCCTCCCAACGTTGGCTTGGAATGGATAAAGGTTGTAATAGACCTGGTGTCTTAATTGTTTCAACTTTATTTTGTTGGCAAACCAAACATTCCGCCACAAACTTTTGAATATCTGATTTAAGGCCATCCCAAAAAAATTCCTTCTTAACCCTGTGGTAAGTTTTTAAAAATCCTGAGTGCCCTCCTAAGGGAGAAGTGTGCAATTCCATAAGAATCTTTTGTTTTAGCTGGGAATTCTTACAGAGGTATAAGCGATCTTTGTACCATAACGAATCATTTTTCCAGCTAAATGTATCAGACGTACTGGAATCTTGTTGTAACTTTCGAATAAGTGCCCACACTTCTTCGTCATTCTTCCATTCCTCCCTTGCTTCGTTTATCCAATCTGGTTGGATAATAGAAATGGCGCACAACAATGCTTCCACATCCTCATCCTTTCTTGAGAGTGCATCTGCCACCACATTTTGCTTCCCTTTTTTGTAGATGATTTCAAAGTCATAACCCAACATCTTTGTGACCCACTTTTGTTGCTCTTCAGAGGATAATCTTTGTTCTAAAAAGTATTTAAGGCTATCATGATCCGTTTTTACCTTGAAGTGTCTTCCCATTAGGTAGGGTCGCCATTTCTTAAGTGCATGGAGTATTGCCAACATTTCCTTCTCATAAATAGCTTTGCTTAAAAACTTTCCCTTGATTGGACGACTTTCAAAAGCAATGGGTCTTTCATCTTGCATTAGAACAGCACCAATTCCATTTCCTGAAGCATCACATTCCACAATAAAGGTTTTTGTGAAGTCCGGTGTAGCTAAGACCGGTGCTTGGCACATTGCCTCTTTAAGATGTTCAAAGGCCTTTGTTGCTTCCGGAGTCCATGAAAATGCATCTTTCTTCAATAATGTTGTTAGAGGTGCTGCTATTCTCCCATAATTCTTAACAAACTTGCGATAATACCCTGTCAACCCAAGAAATCCTCGCAGATGCTTTATGGATGTGGGGATTTTCCATTCCTTAATGGCTTTAATTTTGCTAGGGTCTACCTTAACTCCTTCATGAGATACAATATGACCCAAATATTCCACCTCCTGGACTCCAAAGAAACATTTGGATCTTTTGCATATAATTGTTTCTCCTCCAATAGTTGTAGCACCCTGTCAACATGTTCAACATGATCCTTCCAAGACTTGCTGTAGATTAGTATATCATCAAAAAATACTAACACAAATTTTCTAAGGAATGGTTTGAAAATTGAATTCATCAAACCTTGAAATGTTGAAGGTGCATTGGTAAGGCCAAAAGGCATGACCAAAAATTCATAATGACCCTCATGAGTTCTAAATGTTGTTTTCGGAATGTCTTCAGTCTTCATTCTGATTTGATGATATCCTGAACGAAGATCCAACTTGGTGAAGTAAATTGATCCATGCAATTCATCCAGTAATTCATCAATGACAGGAATGGGGAACTTATCTTTAATAGTGAGCTTGTTGAGCTCCCTATAATTCGGACACATGCGCCATGATCCATCCTTCTTGTGCACCAATACTACTGGAGCAGAGAAAGAACTTTGACTCGGTTGAATTATACCAGCCTCTAGCATTTCTGCAACCATACGTTCAATTTCACTCTTTTGGACATAGGGATATCTGTACGGCCTGATGTTTGGAGGAACACTTCCTGGAATCAGATGAATAGCATGATCATGATCACGCATAGGTGGGAGACCTTTGGGAGTCTCAAATACCTTGGAATGATTGTCCAGGACTTTTTGGAGATCTGGAGAAATAGATGATTCCAATGTGGAAACATCTAGCGAACATAATTGTGCAATTACACCTCTTTGCTCCTTTTTTAGAAGCTTTGTCATACCATTAGAGCTGATTATCTTTCCTGGTTTCCCTGCAATACCCCTTAATTCAACTTCCTTTCCTTCCGTAGAAAATTTGATGAAAAGTTCTTGAAAATTAAAAGCTATTGTACCCAAGGATTGTAGCCATTGGACTCCTAGTACAACATCAGCACCTCCCATTGGAATGGAAAGCATTGGGCTAGTCAATACATATTCTCCCATGGATAGCTTGATATTATGGCACTTTCCAGAGAAATTTATTGTTCCTCCATTTGCAATCATCACTTGACACTCTGGTGCTGGATATAGGAAGCAATTCAATTCTTTTGCTACCTTACAATGAATAAAATTGTGGGTGCTTCCTGAATCAATCAACACTATTACCTTTTTCTTCTTGATTTGTCCTTCTATCTTGATGGTTTGAGGAGTGGTAATTCCCGCCAATGCATTACAAGATATGGTCGGATTTATTTTTTCTTCATCTAGGCTTTGTTCCTGGAGTATATCCTCTTCTTTTGACCTTTCTTGCTCCTTTTCTTCTTCCTCTTCACAATCTATGTAGAATAATTTCTTCTCAGCACACTTATGACCTTTAGTGTATTTGCTATCACAATTGTAACAAAGCCCTTTTGCTCTTTTTTCTTCCAATTGTTGTGGTGTCAACCTTATAGGTTGTGGAAGACTAGGGGCAACAACACTTCCGTCTTTATAGTTGTGAGTGGTATGCTTCCTGGTTGCCATAATTTTGCTTTCCATTTTTCTTGCTAACCTGAATGCCTTCTCTAATGAATCAGGTTCCCAAAGGCGAACATCATGTTGGATATTATCCTTTAAAGACCCTATGAACACATCAATCCTATGCTCCTCTGGAATATATTTTACCCTTATGTTCAATTTTTGGAACTCCTCAATGTGCTCCATTATTGAACCCTTTTGTTTGAGACTTATCAATTGGCTAAAAAAAGTGTTGCTTTTTGTATCTTCATAATGTGCTATCAATTCTTCCATAAAAATTGCCCAAGTGATAAATTTTTTACGAGAGCAAAGCCATTGATACCATACAAACTGATTTGGTTCCAAATATAAAGTTTCCATACGTACCTTTTGTGTGTTTTGCACATTATTGAGATCGAAGAATTGCTCCATCTGTAATATCCATGTGGCGGGATCCTTGCCATCAAACTTCCTCATATCGATTTTTGGAATATGGTGGGTCTTTGATCCAACATTAGATTCTATGGAATCATGATTAACATTTATTTTGTTCACATCATGAGTTTCCTTTACAACCTTTTCACCATTAGTAAGTATTTCTTGTAGAAAATTTGTCAAATCTGTCTTCAAATCTGCCATGTCTGTCTTCAAATCTGTCTTCAAGTCTGCCATGTCTCTCTTCAAATCTATCTTCGAATCATCCATCTTAGCTTCCATGCCCTTTATCTTAGATTCCACACCATTTATCTTAGATTCCACGCCATTTATCTTAGATTCTGTTAGCTTTTGTGAGCGTGACATTTGTTGCACTTGTTCTTGTAATTTTGATATATCATGTAGCATTTCTTCCTCTTCTTCATGAGTCATGCTAGAGCTTTCAGGTTCCTTACTAGGTGTTTGCATTTTCTTTCCTCTGGGCATTAGTTACCGATAATAATGCTTTACTATGCCCTTTGAATTCCTTCAAACCAAGCTTATGCAAAAATTAAAAAAAAGAACTACACATCTTTTTTCACTTTGTAGAAGCCTGATATTGAATCTGATGTGTCTCTGTAATTTCAGATCCTCCAGTTCTGAAATTGTGACCTGTAGTAGCCTTCTGCGTCCTCTTTCCAATGCCACAAGTCTGACCCAAATTGGATTCTCCAAGGAAGAGTTATGCGAAATATCCCACAGTGACTTGATTATAGACTAGTTCAGTAGAGCGAACTTGTACGACGTGCCACGAGTCACTGTTTCGACCTTTGGATCTGAGAAATGCATACAAGAAACTAAAGTCCATCCTCTTTCTGTAACTTCTTACGAAATTTCAATCCGTGTTGGAAATAATATTGAGAGGGGGGGTGAATCAATATTATCAAATTATTTTCAATATATCTTCCTTATTTATACTTTGAATTATTCTTCAGATATTGATCATTACTTTGTATGTCAGTACCATAAAATAAGAAAAACAGATAGTCACACCAAAGAACACCAGATATAAGGTGGAAACCCAATGTGGGTGAAAACCACCTGTTGCAATATGTCTCTATCTTCTTTCAATTAGAAACTCCTTTTACAATGATTTTGTACTGGTGCAGTCCTTTACCAGTACGTAGGCTGCAACCTGCAGAGAGCTACAACTCTCTCTCGTTTTCCAGTCTCTCCTAGAAGGGAGCTACAACCCCCTACTTCTTTTCTTTCAAGGACCACTTTTCATAAATTTTCAAACTGGATCCAAGAAGATCAAATAATCATCAAGTACATGCAAATCACCCAAACTCCTTATACAATCAACCAAAGAATCACCCAACTTCTCAGAATGCTGTAAACAGAAAGGTAGTACCAGAAATATAAACCCAGAACTCTGCAGCAATAGATAAAAGATAATCAACAAATGTTTTAAGACAGATCCGCAGTTTTTCCTTATCTGGGCTGCGTGACTCTGCACCCCGCCTTCTGTTTTCCTGCGTATCCACGCAGAGCGCCTTCTGTTACACTGCGTACCTCCGCTCTTCGCCTTCCGTCTCGCTGCGTACCCCTATTGTATCTCCGCAGCTGCGCCTTCTGTCGCGCCGCGTACCCCTACTGTATCTCCGCAGCTGCGCCTTCTGTCGCACCGCGTGCCTCCACAACTATTCCTTATATCGTACCGCGTACCTCTAATGTACCTCCGCACTGCGCCTTTCTGCACTCCGCGTGCCTTTGCACTGCACCTTTGTGCGCTCCGCGTGCCTCCGCACTGCACCTTTCTCTGGACTACGAATCTCTGCAACTTCACTTTCACTGGACTGCGAGCCTCCGCTTCTTGACTGTGAATTGCCTGCGGACCTTTGATTTGAACCGAATTAACAGCCCTTCAATGTGCCACTGACAATCAAATGCACAGATCTGATCATGTACCCGTGAGATCACGACTTGATAGATTCACCTTCAAATTTACTTTGATTTAGATCAAGCTTTTAACATTGATAACCCAATATTTCAGATCTTAAGATATTCAAATTGCAAAGATGCATTAGCCAAGTGATCTCCTTCCCTATTTATAGTCAAGCCCTTATTCACACCATGGGACAAAACCATCAAACACCAATACAAGAGATCCAAACCAGGGTTCAATACTTTAGATTCCATACCATGGGCCAAAACCATAGGATCAAGAACAACAGGCTAAATACCACGGGCCAAACATAAGAAAATCCACGTGAGCGTGCTTCTCTGCCTTGAAGTGAGTGAACTGGGGGACCGCACCTTATGAACGGATAACCTGCAGGTATGACCGCACTTCCTGGACGGCGAACCTGCGGGCCCGCACCTTCTGAACCATTCACCTGCAAACCTCTTAATTTCCATCATTTTGAGAGACTGAACAGAGTTTTTCCACTTGAGTGAGTTGCCATCAAGTACAACACCTGTATCATAGAGCCATACCAGAATCATAATGCCAATAATCTCCCCCTTTGGACTTGATGGCAACCTCAAAATCGTCAACGTCATTCTCCCCCTTTGACATCAAGGGAAAAGGGTTATGCTCCCCCTAAGAACATGCTCCCCCTTACTATAAACCAGATCTGCAAAGAAGAACCATAATCCACCAAACACCATAAATGACCATGAAAGAGATAGAGACATATTGAAGCAATGTTTCTTCTGTCCTTCCTCCATAATGCCAACAATGCATTATATGCTCCCCCTGAACCTGTGCCATTCGATCTTCAACCAAGCCGCAACTCAACAAATCAAGGATAATTTTAGGGGCGAATGTTCGCCCTTTGGCGAAATTAAGGGGTTTTAAATTTTTAGTGGGCGAATATTTTGTATCATAGTACATTTTTACAAATCACCTCAAATAGCCCACCTTATTTTAAGGGAGAGGGTAAAAAAGGTAAATTTAGCCCTTGAAATTAGGACTTACAACCTTCCATTCGTCCATTTTCAGGAATAGGTTTTATTTAAGTGAATCCATTCGCCCATTTTCAAGAATAGGTTTTATTTAAGTGAATCCTATGGGCCAAATACCATATTTATAAAAGAGGTATGGTAAATTAATAAAAATATAAATAAGTGAGAGGTATGGTAAATAAATAAAACATTTTTTATATTTACTCCATAAGTCACCTTATATACATGTAAGGGTGTAAACAAATAAAAATATAAGTAAAGTGGAGGTATGGTAAATAAATAAAACGTCTTTTTATACTTACTCAAAAGGTATGGTAAATAAATAAAAATATAAATAAATTAGACGTATCGTAAATAAATAAAACCTCTTTTTATATTTAGTCCATAACCCTCATTCTATTTATGAAGGCTCAAGAAAGAGGTTTTATTTAAGTGAATCCTATGGGCCAAATACCATATTCGTAAAAGAGGTATGGTCAATTAATAAAAAATAAAAGAGGTATGGTCAATTAATAAAAAATATAAATAAACGAGAGGTATGGTAAACAAATAAAACATTTTTGTATATTTACTCCATAAGTCACCTTATATTTACCAACACTCAAAAAATGGGTTATATTTAGGTGAAACCTATGGCCAAAATACTATGGGACAAATACCATGGACTAGATTGTTATTAATACCATGCAAAAAACCATTATTAACCCTAATATTAGAATTAATAAAAATAAAAATGGCACATGGTATTGACCCATGGTATTCACCAAAATGGCACATGGTATTGACCCATGGTATTCACCTAGAATGTAGCCTATTTAAATGGGGGAATTAAACCAGCATGTAGCCTATGCTAAGATTCACTAGGACTTTACAAAGTTTTATTATTTAGTGAAAGACTCGCCAAGATCTTACAAGATTTTATGATTGAGTAAAATATTCTCCATGCCTGGTGAGAGATTCGCCAAAAAATTATATATACATATTATATTATTGATAAAATCGCCTTCTATTTTTCCTATATACCATGGAGATTCGCCCATTTATTATATTTATAAATTTAGGGGGGGATCTTAAAATTTTCCCTACAAAAAATGTACGCATATACCCCAGATGAACCTTGCATACAACCAACAATCAGAAGAGAGTCAACAACAAGATGATGCATCAACAACCCCCAGCTTTTGCCTGAGGTATTCAAAGGTCTCCCTGGGCAATGGTTTGGTGAGTATATCAGCAACTTGTTCCTTAGAAGGAACATACTCCAACTTGACCTTTTGTTCAAGCACTTGTTCCCGGAGAAAATGATACTTGATCGGTATGTGCTTGGTCTTTGAATGCATGACTGGGTTCTTTGAAATGCTGATTGCACTTGTATTATCACATAAGATGGAGACAGGTGGTGTACAAGTGATTTGAAAATCTTGCAAAGTTTGCATCATCTAAAGGAGTTGAGTGCAGCAAGATGCAGCAGCCACATATTTCGCTTCAGCTGTAGACAAAGCAATCGAACTATGTTTCTTGCTGAACCAAGATACTAATATGGAACCCATAAAGAATGCACCACCACTTGTGCTCTTCCTGTCATCCACGCTTTCGGCCCAATCTACATCTGTATAAGCATGAAGTGTGAGATCTGTATCTCTAGGATACCATAAGCCATAATTTTGAGTCCCTTGAAGATATTTGAAAATTCTCTTCACTGCCTGAAGATGAGTTTCCTTTGGATTTGCCTAAAATCTTCCAACTATTCCCACTGCATGCATGATGTCTGGTCATGTACCTGTCAAATAAAGTAGACTTCCAATCATATATTTGTAGGTTGGTTGATGCACTACTGTTGATTTATCATTTGCACTGAGGCTACATCCTTTGACCATGGGTGTACATACTGGTTTTGCATCTTCCATGCCATATTTCTTCAAAATCTGCTTGAGATACTTGGTTTGAGACAAAAAGATCGCTCCTTCATTTTGTTGGATTTGCAATCCAAGAAAATATGTCAGTTCTCCAAGCAAAGACATTTCGAATTCTTTCTGCATCACCAAGGCAAATCTTTGACTCATAGCTTCTTCATTGCTGCCAAACATAATATCATCTACATACACAACAAGTATTAGCAATTTGTCATTTTCAATTTTTATATAAAGATTGCTATCTGCTGATCCTTTTGAAAAACCTTGTTGATGAAGATATTTGTCCAAACGATAGTACCAAGCCCTTGGAGCTTGTTTAAGACCATAGAGAGCCTTTTTCAGTCTGCATACAAGATTTGGATCATTTCCAAGAATGAAACCATCTGGTTTCTCAATGTATACTTCTTCTTCTAAGTCTCCATTCAGAAAGGTTGATTTCACGTCCATTTGAAATACTTTGAACTTTTGAAAGCTTAAGAGAGCAAGGAACATTCGGATGGCCTCAAGTCTTGCAACAGGAGCAAAATTTTCTTCAAAATCTATTCCTTCTTGCTGCGCATACCCTTTACAAACAAGTCTGGCCTTGTTTCTAATTACTTCCCCATTTTCATTCAACTTATTTTTAAAGACCCATTTTGTCCCTATAACATTCTTATCCTTTGGTCTAGGAACCAACTCCCAAGTGTTGTTCTTTTCGATCTGCTCAAGTTCTTCATCCATTGCTTTGACCCAACATTCATATTTGCATGCCTCTCTTACATTTTGTGGTTTAGTGGAGGAGAGTAATTCCAAATAGCTTGAAGCTTCTGCAATTGTTCTTCTTGTTTGTACACCTGCTTCTTTCTGCCCCAAAATCTGAGATTCTGGATGATTCTTCTGAACGTACCTAGATGGAGTCTTCTCTTCTATCCTTATCTGTTCCTCTGGTGATTCTTGAGGTTCTTCTTCTTCATCATTCTGTCTTTGAGGGTAGTCTTCATCTTCTTCGATATTTTCATGATTTACTTGCCTAGGAATGTATCCTTTTTCATCAACCACTACATCGATGCTGTCAACATTTCTTCCAAGTCTTTTATTGTAGCACTTATATGCTTTGCTGTGTGGAGAATAACCAAGAAGAATGCCTTCATCTGCTCTAGGTTCAAGTTTGCCAAGTTGCTCATCAGTATTCTTAATATAGCATTTGCTCCCAAAAATTTTGAAATGCTTTACCGAAGGAGTCTCACCATACCATAGCTCATGAGGAGTTTGAGTGTTGTTCACTCGGACATTTGTTTTGTTGAGAATAACAACCGCAGCATATGCAGCTTCACCCCAGAAAGTTGCGGGAGTTCCAGACTCATCAAGCATAGCACGAGCCATTTGTTGGACTGTTCTGTTCATCCTTTCCACCACTCCATTTTGCTGAGGAGTTCTAGCTGTAGAGAATTCTCTTCTTATCCCATGTTCTTCACAGAAATCGAAAAATTCATTTGAGGTAAACTCCCCACCTCTGTCGGACCTGAGGCACTTAATTTTGTAACCTGATTCATTTTCAACCAAGGCTTTGAAGGATTTGAATTTTTCGAATGCTTCGTCTTTGTGCTTCAAAAGTCCTAACCAAACAAACCTGGAGAAATCGTCAATGAATAATATCAAGTATTCTTCCCCTCGAGGTGACCTTGTCCTGAAAGGACCACATACATCTGTATGGACTAGTTCAAGAGGCCTGCTGGCCGATCCTTCCTTCTCAGGGAAGTTGGTTCTGGTTTGCTTACCAAACTGACATGATTTTCATATGGTGTTGTCTTGAATTTTGATATCTGGAAGACCATGAACTGCTTGATATTTGCATGCCTTCCTTATTTGTGAAAAGCTTAGATGCCCCAACCTCCGGTTCCATAACCAATGTTCATCATCCTTGCTCAAACAACATTGTTGTTGTCCTTCTTCAAATATGTATAGATTATTTGGAGTTCTTCTACCTTTGATCACTATTTCACCTGTATCAAGATCACGAACACGACATCCATTTGATCTAAATATTACCTCGGCTCCTTGATCACACATCTGGCTGACACTCAGAAGATTATGCTTCAATCCATCAACATACAAAACATTTCCAGCTTTGACCTTTTCTTTCAACTGAGCAGTACCTTTTCCTTTTATAGCTGCAGGAGTATCATTTCCAAACGAAACTTTCTTTCCCTTTTCTAAAGTAGAATATGATTCAAGTTTTTCTTTATCACCTGTCATATGCTTCGAACATCCACTGTTGATGTACCATAGAATTTCCTGTCCCTCTGCATAAAAGGTTATCCCACATCTTTCTGTTTGAGGTTCCTTTATTCTCCATGTTCTGGTGCTTGAGGCTTGTTCCTTTGTCTGCTAAAACCTGCTCCTACATTCAGAATCTTCATGACCGAAGTTATTGCAAATAGAACATTCAATTTCATTTTCAAGAGCGGAAAAGTTTTTATAGGTCCTTTTTGTAATCCCAGTCATACTTCTTTGTTTTTGAGCTTCTCTAGTCATGATTGTTTTATATGCAACACATTGAGCTGCTTTGTGACCAAAGTTATGGCAAGAAAAACATTTTCCATTGAAGAAACTTCTGTGGTTATCAAATCTACCGGCCGAATGATTGTAATTTCTATTGTCATCCATTCTTGAAGCAAATTGAGAAGATTTTACCTGTGGCTGGTTGTAGCTTTTGTTCACCCTTAAGACGGATTGCCCCTGGTTTACCTGATAGTCTTTGTTTGTTCTTGATGTAATTCGTCCCTGCTTTACCTGGTGATCTCCATTGTGCTTCTGTTCATTCCTTCTTGTTGCATCAAGATAACTCTTTGAGGTGGATTCTTGAGATGTTTCTCCATTATACCCCAGACCTGTCTTGTTTAGCAGAGAACACTGTACATTGATGATCTCATCTAGAGTTTCAGATCCTTTCACAAACTTAAGATTAATAGCCCTTGTTTTCTCAATTTCTTTTCTAAGGCCAACAATTTCACATTCTAACTTTTCAAGAAATATTTCTTTTTCATCAATTTGAAATTGTAGAGTATCAATGATCACATTCTTTTCTTCTATACATGTCTTGAGTCTAGAAATCTCTTCATAAAAGCTGTCCACATCTATAGCATCCATGTAATCATCATCTTCAAAGGCCATTAAAAGTTTATAGTCATTACCTTGTTCATCTTCATCACTATTTGATAGACCATCACTGTCTTCATGAGTGTAGTAGCTTTTCTTATTTGCATTTTGTTTCTTGTTCCATCTAATAGGTTCCTTTCCCTAGTCTATCTTATCCTTATGAGGACATTTGGCACCATAGTGACCTACTCTTCCACAAGCAAAGCATTTGAAGGGTAACTTACCTCTGAACCGCCCAGCACCCCGTTGAAGATTTCTGACAAAATTTGATTCTTCTTCTTCTTCTGACCCATGTCCTGATTCATAGTACTCTCCTTTGCCTGAAGCCTTGAAGGCAGCTTCTCTCCTGTCAGATGGAACTCCTTTCCTCATTTCATAAGCAGTTAGAATTCCATGTAGTTGTGACATTTTAAGATGTTGTAGATTCTCTTTTTCTTCTATAGCAGAAACTTTAGATTCAAACCTAGATGACAAAGATCTTAGAACTTTTTCAACCACAACAGCCTCTTTTATTTCTTCACCCAAATTTTTCATACAATTAACAATCTCATCCACACGAAGAAAATAGTTAGCCACACTTTCATCATTATACATCCTGAGATTTTCATACTGAATTCTAAGGGTTTGAAGTTTTGCCCGTTTTACCTGATCATCTCCTTCATAGCTCAAAACAATCTTGTCCCATATCTCCTTTGCGGACTTAAATTGCATTACCTTAACAAATTCTGATTGAGATAGGCATCCTAATAGATTATTAACTACCTTTGCATTTGTTTCATATTTCTTCTTCTCAGTTGGATCTGTAGGAGTTGCATAAGGAAAAGTATACCCTGTATCTATGATATCCCAGACTTCTGTACCAAGAGATTGAAGATATGTAGTAACTCTTACCTTCCAATAAATGAAGTTTATCCCATCAAAAATTGGTGGCCTGATTGATGCTTCCCTCTTGTAGTTGCTCATGATGATGGATCTTCCTTCAAGCGATCAAGCTCCTTCAGAAGGACCTGCTCTGATACCAATTGTTGGAAATAATACTAAGAGGGGGGGTGAATCAGTATTATCAAATTATTTTCAATATATCTTCCTTATTTATACTTTGAATTATTCTTCAGATATTGATCGTTACTTTGTATGTCAGTACCATAAAATAAGAAAAACAGATAGTCACACCAAAGAACACCAGATAAAAGGTGGAAACCCAATGTGGGTGAAAACCTCCTGCTGTAATATGTCTCTATCTTCTTTCAATTAGAAACTCCTTTTTCAATGATTTTGTACTGGTGCAGTCCTTTACCAGTACGCAGGCTGCAACCTACAGAGAACTACAACTCTCTCTCGTTTTCCAATCTCTCCTGGAAGGGAGCTACAACCCCCTACTTCTTTTATTTCAAGGACCACTTTTCATAAATTTTCAAACTGGATCCAAGAATATCAAATAATCATCAAGTACATGCAAATCACCCAAACTCCTTATACAATCAACCAAATAATCGCCCAACTTCTCAGAATGTTGTAAACAGAAAGGTAGTACCAAAAATATAAACCCAGAACTCTGCAACAATAGTTAAAAGACAATCAAAAAATGTTTTAAGACAGATCCGCAGTTTTTCCTTATCTGGGCTGCATGACTCCGCACCCCGCCTTCTGTTTTACTGTGTATCCACGCAGAGCGCCTTCTGTTACACTGGGTACCTCCGCTCTTCGCCTTTCGTCGCACCGCGCACCCCTTCTGTATCTCCGCAGCTGCGCCTTCTGTCGCGCCGCTTACCCCTACTATATCTCCGCAGTTGCGCCTTATGTCGCGCCGCGTGCCGCCGCAATTGTTCCTTCTATCATACCGCGTACCTCTAATGTAGCTCCACACTGTGGCTTTCTGCGCTCTACATGCCTCCGCACTACGCCTTTGTGTGCTCCGCGTGCGTCTGCACTGCACCTTTCTCTGGACTGCGAATCTCTGCAACTTCACTTTCACTGGACTGCGAGCCTCTGCTTCTTCACTGTGAATTGCCTGAGGACCTTCGATTTGAACCGAATTAATAGCCCTCCAATGTGCCACTGACAGTCATATGCATAGATCTGATCATGCGCCTGTGAGATCACGACTTGATAGATTCACCTTCAAATTTACTTTGATTTAGATCAAGCTTTTAACGTTGATAACCCAATATTTCAGATCTTAAGATATTCAAATTGCAAAGATGCATTAGCTAAGTGATCTCCTTCCCTATTTATAGTCAAGCCGTGTTATAGAAATTTTTGTGCCTTACAACATGAAGCATGAAATTTCCATAATATAAGGGATCCAAAGTCCCTAAACATGTTGTTCCTACCCCTAAAGGAACAAGGTCAGCAAACCACAGCACTGAATAACAGTTCTCCACCTGAAAACACTCAAAAACAAGGCAATTCTGGATCATGTCAACTGCTCCACTGAGAATCAGCGCTGAATGTCAAGTGATCCACTATGTACCTGCACTGAATGTCAACTGCAAAGAAGGCCACCTGCGCTGAGTGTACTTGGACAAGTGGCAGACTCATTCCTCAAGGTGTCAATGCCCAGGAAGCTTCCAAAATGACATTTGGATCGGGGAATTCGATTGGTGATGAGTAAGAGGGTCTAGATCTCCAAGTGGAAGCAAGAACCTCCAAGTGGACTCAAGAACTGAAGAATAACTGGAGTTAGAGAGGACACTAGTCACACATCAAGCTGACTCATGCTCTCTCCAAAACTCTATATAAGGATCTCTACCCTATGAGATCTGGAGGCTGGAATCTTGTGAATGTAAGGAAGTGCTGTTGGTTTGAGTTTAGAGCTATTGGGTGATTTTCTTTGAAGGAGGTGAAGAGGAGATTTCTTTCTGCTGGGAAGGTGATGCTGGATTGGGCCTCTTATGGTTGTATCACTTCCTAAACTTTACTTCTTCCATTAATAAAGCATTTGAGGTTCTTCTATATGCATGTGTCTCAATGATGTATTGTTATACTTGTGTATTTGATTTATTCTAATCCTTGAATCAATTATGAATGTATGCTTCTTGTAGTTTCCCTCTCTTGCCATTTTGCAGGATCTTGGTGTAGCTGGGCAAGTGAAAGAGTAAGGAGCTGGGAGCAAGCAGAAAGGAGAGAAGATTGGATCAATCATTAGCGAAAGACATCGGTTAGTGGATCTCTTTCTCCCCTATTTTACTTTCATAAAGAAGAAATCTTAGATAGCTTTGCTTCGGTTGTTCTTGAGGTACTATCACCCTTAGAGTGGGATAGTGTCATTCCGTATTGGATACTTTTCCCAACAACAAGCCCTTATTCACACCATGGGACAAAACCATCAAACACCAATACAAGAGATCCAAACCGGGGTTCAATACTTTAGATTCTATACCACGGGCCAAAACCATAGGATCAAGAACGACGGGCTAAATACCACGGGCCAAACATAAGAAACCCACGTGAGCGCACTTCTCTGCCTTGAAGTGAGTGAACTGGGGGACCGCACCTTATGAACGGATAACCTGCGGGTATGACCGCACTTCCTAGACGGCGAACCTGCGGGTCCACACCTTCTGAACCATTCACTTGCGAACCTCTTAATTTCCATCATTTTGAGAGCCTGAATAGAGTTTTGCCACTTGAGTGAGTTGCCATCAAGTACAACACCTGTATCATAGAGCCATACTAGAATCATAATGCCAACAATCCGATCCCCAGAGAGAAAGTTATGACGATTTTTCCCAGGTCACTTGTTTGGAATGTAGTTCAGGAGTCTGCAAAAATACCAACTTCCTCAGATCATATCTCCGCAAATATAGTGCGAAAAGCTCTGAAATTCGGACCCGAGGTTTAGCGCGATTTCTTCTCAAATGGGTTTTTTTTGCAACTTCTGAAACATCGTAGAAAAAAGTTATAGTGAAAATGCCACGATTACTTGTTTGGAGCAACGAAACCCTAGAATCCAAACCTCTGATACCAAATGTTATGAAACCAACTCAAGAAAAGATAGAAAAGATAGATCAACGCCTTAGAATTCAGCCTCTTCGAGGGGGTAACCTCCTTTACATTACATAAATGAACAATTCTTGGATGATTCAAATGACAAAACCTCCTTTCTATATATAGGAGTTTAAGGAGTCACAATATAATCCAGCCGACCTAACAATAATGATATAAAGCCACAAAAATAACAATAGAGGGATTCTATGGGGCACAGTAATAACAATATGGGGGCAATAGGGGCACAACAATATTAATAAGGGGTATAACTACAATAGTAATGGGGTAATCACTAGTATTATTGATCCGGATTTAAACAGGAACGCAACAAATTACAGAGATAACCATATACACAAAGATGTAGCGGAAATAATACTTCATTTCATTAATGGAAAATACTGAAATATGCTTACAAACAGAAATGGCAATAAACTAGCTAGGGCGATGGTAGCTTATCTCTGAGAAGAGATGTGATGGCTACATGCCTCTGAACTGTTCTAAAAATTGTATTACAATGAGGCTCGAAGGCCTATTTATTGTTGAGAAACAATGGAAAACCCTTCACATCCCGAAACCTAACCCTAGAAGATGAAACGCCAAATTGTGGGCCCCATTTGGGTAAATTGGTACATCAATTTCCCGGGGTCGTAACTTTGGCATACGATCTCCGTTTGACGCGTACGATAGCTCGTTAGAAAGATCTATCCGAGAACTACCACTTTGGGAAGGGCAACATCGGTCCATGGACCCATGTTGCCCCCAGATTCCCAAAAAAACGTCGTTTAGGGCCTCAAAACGGCTCCGGAAGTTCAGGACCCGAAAAACTGCTAAAAATAGTAAGTTGTGCTACAATTAAGGAAACTGAAAATGCTGAGAAAGACAATGGTGGGGGTCCAGGTGGACTTGGCAGGTGGCCACCAATATCCACCTGGATCATTCCTCCCCCCTTAGGAAGCAATGGTCCCCATTGCGTTGAGCTCCTCCATGAGATGAGGAAACTTCTGCTGAACTTGTTCCCTGGTGAGCCACTTGCCCTGCTGAAGGAGTTGGCCCGCTTTGACAACTCGATACAGTTGGATATTCTGTTGGCGAGTGTTCTTGATCTGTGTGTCCATGATCCGATCAGTTGTAGCTTGTTCCATGCAATCTGGATTTAATTCTGTGGGTTTGAGCTGTTCTGCAATGTCGGATGTGTCTAGCAATGGTGGAAAGTATGGCCGAAGGCGGTCCACATTAAATAATGGGTGCAGGCCAAGGAATGGGGGAATGCTGAGCTCAAATGCATTGTCTCCCATAGCCTTAGTAATGGTGTAAGGACCATATCGGAGTGGTCTCAATTTCCGATAGGCTCCAGTAAGGCGTTCCTTTTGCAAATGCAACCAAACTTTGTCGCCCACCTGAAACTTGTGTGGCACCCGATGTTGATCATGTCGCTGCTTGTACTTGGCATTTGATTTCTCAAGAATGTCATGGACCTGCTGGCGAATATGTTGGATGCGCTCAATGAAGCTGGTGGCCTTATCTGTTTCGGACTGGACATGAGCTAAATTCATGTGAGTAGCTGCAAGTGTCATGGCCACATCAATGGGGCATAGTGGCTGGAATCCCAAACCCACCTGAAAAGGGCTATGGCCAGTGGAGCTGTGAAGAGCTCGGTTGTAGCTGTGTTGAACGTAGGGGAGGCTCTCGTCCCATGTGCGTGGATGCTTTGAGTTATACATGCGCAGAATGTGCACAATCATCCTATTGACAACCTCTGTCTGGCCATCAGTTTGAGGATGGAAGGCTGTGGACTTCGTGAGTTTGGTGTCCAGCATTGACCAGAGACTGGACCAAAAGGTGCTGAGAAACCGACTGTCCCGATCTGAGATGATAGACTGTGGGATCCCAAAGTGCACCCACACTCGTTCAAAGAAGAGTTTAGCAGTGGCTTCTGCTGTGATATTCTTCTTGCAGGCCATCATAATGGCCATCTTTGAGAACCTGTCGACGACCACAAAAACACAGTCATTTCCATGCTTAGTGGAAGGAAGGCCTGACATGTAATCCATGGAGATGGATTCCCAAGGTCGACTAGGGGTAGGCAACGGGGTATAGAGGCCTTGCTTCTTAATGGTCGGTTTGGCAATGGCACAGGCAGTACATGATCGAATGTACTTCCCAACATCCTGTCGAAGATTCGGCCAATAGAAATAGTTTTGCAGTACTGCCACTGTTTTCTCGACCCCGAAATGCCCAGCAGCCCGACTGTAGTGTGCTTCCCAAATCATCTTGGCACGCTCGCTTGAAGGAACACAGAGGTGACCGAGGTGGCATAATAGGGCATCCTGGAGGTGAAAATCTGCAACCTGCCGACCCTCCAAGAGTGTCTGGTATGTGTGGCCGAATTCTGGGTCGCTTTTGTAGAGAAGTGGCCAATCAGAAGTCTCGTGCCCGCAAGAGTTGAGCACGGTGGTTAGCGCCATGATCGGTGGTCGACTGAGGCAATCTGCAACATTATTGGTGCTGCCCTTTTTATACTTGATATTCAAGTGAAACTGTTGCAGGTATGTAGACCACTTCTGATGGCGATCATTCTGCAATTTCCCTTGGGTCTGTATGAACTGCAGAGGTCGGTGGTCTGTGTGGATGACCGTTTCCTTCCCCAAAATGTAATGCTTCCATTGTCGGCAGGCCTGTACAATGGAATACATCTCTTTATCATAAGTGGGGTACTTCCGGACTGTGTCTGAAAGTGTTTCACTGTGATATGCCACTGGATGTCCATGTTGAGTAAGGACTGCCCCAATAGCATAGTCAGAGGCATCTGTCTCGACCTCAAATGGTTGTTGTAAATCTGGTAACGCGAGCACTGGTGCCGTGCAGAGGCGATCCTTCAACTCCCTGAATGCCTTCTGTTGAGATTCAGACCAAAAGAATTTTGCTTTCGCCCCGCCCTTGGTGACTTGACTCAAGGGCCAAGAAATATGAGAAAATCCCAACACAAACCTGCGGTAGAAGTTGGCAAGACCTAGAAAGCTGCGGAGCTCTGTTAGAGTGGTTGGAGAGGGCCAATCCCGAATGACTTGGACCTTGGCTGGATCGACATGCACCCCCTGTTCATCAATGATGTATCCCAGATACTGAACCTTGGTCATGCCAAAAGTGCATTTCTCCAAATTGGCACATAGCTTGTGTTGCCGCAGTGTTTGGAGAACCTGTCGGATGTGGTGGAGGTGCTCTTCCCAACTCTGGCTGAAGATCAGAATGTCATCCAAGTATACTACTACAAAGGAGTTGGTGAATGGCCGCAAGATGTCATCCATTAGCCTCATAAAGGTTGCAGGAGCATTCGTCAATCCGAAAGGCATGACCAACCATTCGAAGAGGCCCTCCTTGGATTTGAAGGCAGTCTTCCACACATCTGAGGGTTCAATTGGTACCTGGTGATATCCTGACTTCAGATCGATCTTGCTGAAATATTTCTCCCCCTTTAGTTGGTCTAGGAGGTCATCAATCCGCGGGATCGGGTACCTATTACGGACAGTGATCTTGTTCAGCGCCCGATAGTCAATACAGAGTCTCCACGTCCCATCCTTCTTCTGTACCAACACTATCGGGCTCCCACAGGGCGAAGAACTCGGACGGATGTGACCTTTCTGCAGGAGCTCCTGAATCTGCCTCTTGATTTCATTGTTCTCCAGAACAGAGCGCCGATAAATTGGTCCATTGGGTAGCGGCGCACCTGGGGTCAGATCGATGGAGTGCTTGACTTGACAGTGCAGAGGAACCCCTGCCGGGGAGGTGAAGATGTCTTCGTACTCCTCCACAATCTTGTCCATATGTAGCTGCCGTGCAGAGGGACCCCGTTTGGAGGCTGCGGCCACTGTCTTCTTCTTCCCTTGAGGGCGTATCATCAGAAAAACAAATTTCCTGGTTTTGGAAATGATCTTACTGCATTGTTTTGCAGTAATCAAAGAGATGGCGGCAGGTGGTGCTACCTCTGGTATCCTGAACAACTTATTTCCCAATGTAATAATAACAGCACGGGGCCTTGATTCATACACAGCATGTCGCTTCCACAAGTATGGTTGTCCTAGTAATACATCACAAACTTCAAGGGGAGCAATGTCACACAATACCTCATCCATGAAGGGCTTGATGTTGTATGGAAGGCGACACTGCTGGCTCACGCGAAGATCTCGCCCTTGGTGAAGCCACCCAATGGTGTATGGTTGTGGATGTGCTGTGGTCGGTAAGCCCAACTGCTTCACGACCTCTGCCAAAATGAGGTTCTTTTGACTCCCGCTATCAACAATGAACTGTATCAGGGAGCCCTTTACCCACATCTGGGAGTGGAAGAGACGCTCCTCCTCCTCTGGATCTTCGGGTTCATTTTTCTGGATCTTTGCGGTAGCAACAGTGGCGCTGGGATCCGCATCAATGATCTGCTTCCCTTTTTCATACCCCTTATCGGGTTCTGACTCAGAGTCGGAACATGCATCTGATTCTGAAACCTTTAGCTCAGCCACCAGTGACTGCTTGGCCCGAACACTCACTTGTGTTGTGAGTGGAGCTCTTATGGAACTCGCACCATTTTCCAGTGTCCTTTCTCGGCTTCGCGGCGTTGCTCTTTGCTTGCAGCTTCGGCTGGTTGTCTTGGGCTGTCCCGCCTTGGCTTTGTCCTTTGTTCTGTGGTTTAGGGGCACCTTTCCCCTGCTTTGGATTCGCAGATCCAAAGTCTCGCTTCTTTTGTTTAAACTTCTGCTCGACCTTGACGGCATACCGGTATGCTGCGCCGAGCGAGGGGATGTTTAGGAACTGTATTTCTTCCTGGATGTACTTGTGCAGGCAGCCACGGTATTTGAGTATCAAATGTTGCTCCGAATCCTTGATACCCAACTTTGTGCGAAGGGTATGGAAAAGATTGGTGAACTCCGGCACGTCTTGGTCCCTTCCTTGCCGCAGCGTGGTCCACTTTATGTATTCATCCTCATAGCTTCCGACAGGGTAGTACTGCTCCTTGATGGCATCCCGGAACGAATCCCAGGTGGGTGCGGCTGAAAATAGTGAGCCAGTACTTTCATCCTTCTGCTCGCAGTAGGTTTCCCACCAGTCCTTGACGTGGGGGGCTGCTTTGAGAAGAGCAAAAACAATCTTTTCCCGACTCGAAAATTCATGAACAGAAAAATAACCCTCTAGCAGATTTAACCATTTATCTACGGCATCGGCGTCTATCTGACCCTCGAATATGGGGATTTCAAAATTAACTTGTACCTTAAAGGGTGTGGCGTTTCCAGAGGAGCTGTTGGAAGCCGATGCGCCGCTTCTGGGTAGCCGCTGAAGGATCTGCGCAAAGCTGTCCATCATCGCGTTCCGTTGTCGCTCGAGCGCTTCTTCGAGCAAGATTTTGATGGGATCTCCTGCCCCCTCGTCTTTCTTCTCGTCCGCCATGGGAGGCCGTCGGGATTTGCGAGGCTGGTCTTGCAAAGGTTCAACCAGTTGAAGCCCTAACTCCTTATATCCCGACCTTGTTGGGGACATGCAAAGAAAAACAGAGAAAAAGCAGACCGCTCTGATACCACTGATCCGGATTTAAACAGGAACGCAACAAATTACAGAGATAACCATATACACAAAGATGCAGCGGAAATAATACTTCATTTCATTAATGGAAAATACTGAAATATGCTTACAAACAGAAATGGCAATAAACTAGCTAGGGCGATGGTAGCTTATCTCTGAGAAGAGATGTGATGGCTACATGCCTCTGAACTGTTCTAAAAACTGTATTACAATGAGGCTCGAAGGCCTATTTATTGTTGAGAAACAATGGAAAACCCTTCACATCCCGAAACCTAACCCTAGAAGATGAAACGCCAAATTGTGGGCCCCGTTTGGGTAAATTGGTACATCAATTTCCCGGGGTCGTAACTTTGGCATACGATCTCCGTTTGACACGTACGATAGCTCGTTAGAAAGATCTATCCGAGAACTACCACTTTGGGAAGGGCAACATCGGTCCATGGACCCATGTTGCCCCCATATTCCCAAAAAAACGTCGTTTAGGGCCTCAAAACGGCTCCAGAAGTTCAGGACCCGAAAAACTGCTAAAAATAGTAAGTTGTGCTACAATTAAGGAAACTGAAAATGCTGAGAAAGACAATGGTGGGGGTCCAGGTGGACTTGGCAGGTGGCCACCAATATCCACCTGGATCAATTATAGGGACTCAACAGCCACATGCATTCATTTGGAGTGCTCTACATGACATCTAAAAACTTGACATTGTATTCTCCCTCGCAAAAATCTACAAATGTCGATTCAACCTATTTATAGAAACAACTATACTATGTAACCCATGTTTTAACACTATTTTTTTTATCATAAATGCATGCACTCGAAACAGTGGAAGCAAGGACCATCTCATACTGTCATCCATACACTAGGATAACAAAATATCAGAAGATCATTTGCTTCATCGGGTAGATCCAGAGAATCCATATTCAATTCAGTTGCTAAGATCCCACAATCATCCATTTCAAAAATGTGTCAAAATTATTGTTACACTAAAAAATGTCACCATGGCTATTTACAGTTGGTATGGCTCTATCAACAGTCATACTACCCTCTTAAGCAAGTCTTATGCCTCTGCTATCCATGTCAAACTCCAAGAAAGAGAGAAAGTCTTTATAAATATGTTTATCTCTGGGTACGCAGGTTCTCTCAACCTTGCCTGCGGGTACGCACCTAATGTTCATGATGTCTGCGTCCAAGGACGCTTTGTATCTAAAGGGTCAGGTGCGTCCCTCTGAAAAGGTTAAAATGCGCAAGTTTTATCTTCAAAAACTTACTTGTGGTCATTTCTAGAGCATTCTAGAAGGTTGTTTGACGTGTATGAAGCACCTCCAGATGGTTCATGCACCCCTAACAATGAGGAACTTATCCCATCAATAAGGGAGCTATCCCACCCAAAGAGGGGACTATCCCATTGATGGTGGACCTGATTAACTTCCTCTTGAGCATTATAAATACAGGCATTGGGCCAGAAGGAGGGAGGTTGAAAGTTATACATTTCTAAGGGTAAATGCTGCAGGAATTAGGACTCCCATTTAGAAGCTTGTGAGGAGAGATTGCCATCTTTGCTTGTTCTATTTGGAAGTGGGTGAGCTTTGTCAAAGTAGAGGAAGACTCTTGTGGACCCTGGAGCAGACGCCGGCTAGACTCACTTGGATTTTATGGGGGGTTCACTTCACTCGAGACGGTTAAAGTGGAGGAACTTGGTCCAGTCTATTCATTAAGCAGGTTGCCGGGGTAACTGTTCCACCCGCCACTTCTGTACTGAATCCAGCGAGGTTGGGCTTCATCACCAACTAGCGCTTTCGGTCTGGAAGGCTACTGTTTGTGTTTGGTTTGACGCCCTAGATTCTTGTTATAGGAAATTTTGTGCCTTACAGCAACAAGCATGAATTGTCAATAATCCAAGGGATCCAAAGTTCCCTAAACATGATGTTCCTACCCCTAGAGGAACAAGGTCAGCAAACCAACAGCTCTCAGATCAGTTCTCCACCTGAAAACACTCAAAAACAAGCAATCCTGAAATCAAAGCAGGTGCTCCACTAGGTTTCTGCGCTGAAACTCAGTTGCTCCATGGTGTACCTGTGTTGCAAAGCAAGTGGGACAAAGGCCACCTGCGCTGAGCGTGATGGGACAAGTGGCACAATGAGTCATTGCTTTGGAATCTTCCAAAAATGACACTTGGATCAGGGATTTCGCCTTGTGATGAGTCAGAGGCTCTGTTTCTCCAAGTGGAAGCAAGGTTCTCCAAGTGGACTCAAGAACTGAAGATCAACTAAAGATTAACTGAAGAGAGAGAGGACACAAGGCAGCTACACATCAGTTGCAAGCTGACTCATCCCTTCTCAATTCATCTATATATTGAGCTCTCTCCTATGAGCTCTGGAGGCTGGAATTTTGTGCAAAGTAATGATATGCTGTTGGTTTCACTATTGAGCTATTGGGTGATTGTTTGAGAGAGGTGAAGAGGAGCAATTCTTTCTGCTGGGAGGTGTTGCTGGGTTGGAGCCTTCAATGGTTGTAATACTCTCAGAACCTTTACTTCTTCATTAATAAAAGCTATTGAGGTTCTTCTATGTGCTCTTGTTTCAATAATATATTGTGATGATTGCATGTTTGGTTTACACTAATCCATGAACCAGTTATGATTGCATGCCTCTTGTAGTTTCCTTCTTTGTTATTTTGTAGGATCTCATTGTAGCTGGGCAAGCAAAAGAACAAGGAGCTAGGAGCAAGCGGCCAAAGAGAAGAGTTTGGATTCGACATTAAGCGCAAGGCAACGGTTAGTGCATTTCTCCATTCTCTTTTGCTTTCATAAAGAAGTAAACCTTAAGTAGTTTGTTTTACAGTTGTTGCTAAGGAACTATCACCCTTAGAGTGGGATAGGGTCATCCGAGTCAGATACTTTTCCCTACAACAAACTGGTGACTCCGCTGGGGAGCGTATCCATTTGATTGTGTTTGTAGTATTTTGCTATTCATTTCCTGAACAAAAGAGTACCAAATCGAAAAGCTTTTGACTATATCAAAAGCGAAGTAGAGGGCAGCTACTCTGGCTCATTTCTGAGCAAGTTCATGATTTGAAGAGCTGATCTACAAAGATCCTTGTAAGCTCTTAGTGATAGCTTTTTACCTTCCTAATCATCCCTTTGAGTGTGCTTGACTGATTGTTTCTGATTTGAGCAAAAACCGTGCATTTTTTAGAAAATTATGACCCGGAAACTGTGAAAACGCAATTCTCGTTTTCCAAAGCAGGTAGTACACAGGCTACCTGCTTTGCAACGCAGGTCCCGAAGGGGCTACCTGCGCTGAGAGCCAGTTTGGTTGTGCAGCACCTGCGTTGGCCCAAATTTGCCTAGTGCATTTGGGGTTTCCTCCCTTTCTCTTGCCTTTTTTCACTTAGATTTTGCTGCTAAGTGTCAGTCTTGCACCTGTTCTGAAACCAATATTACTTGCCATCATTCTGCCTCTGTTATATAACAAAATTGTACTTGTTCTTTGTATTTCTTACTCATTTACAATTTCCCATAACGAAGAGTAAACTAGTCTTGCTTTTGGCCTCTTAGATCTGAACCTGTGTTAGGCATTTTGCTGATCTAAAGAGTTAGCTTGTTTGCTGTCCATAGCTGATTAGTCATTTTACTTTCGTCATTATGGTTTGATTTCATGCATTTCCAGTGATTAAGCAAGTAAATCTTAAGGTGTCTTTTGATTTTGGACAAACTTTTTTGTTTTCGCTCTAAATTGAAATCAAAGTTATATAACCACTTTCTTTTTGTAACCCATCCACATTAAGAAAGGGAAAAGAAAATACATGCATTGTGCATTTTGCATTTGACTGTTTGCTTGACGATTTAGGAAAATTTTGCATTTAGTGTGTGCTCTATGATCTGTGTGAAAAGATTTGCCTTTCTTTTCCCTCAGTAGTTAAGGTTTTCAAAGTTGAAAGATTGAAAAGTTTGATTCTCATCTTAGACTGCATTCAGGAATTTGTTATATACATCTCATGGTGATCCTTAAAGGCAAACTGCTAAGCAAGATCAACATTAAAATAAATCCAATTTACATAACAACGCTTTGTAACATAACGCAAACACATAGAGGTCTAGGTAGAGACGTGTTCCGACGTCGTTAAACATAGTGACTGTCGATCTCTACGAAGGTGGGTGATTCCTCCTGAGAGTCGGTGGCACTAATACGGACTTGTGCTCCCACGTACCGTCGCGTATATATTGGGAGACTCCTATAGGCAATTATCCTTTATCCATAGGAAGCCGTGTCGGCCGCCCTACTGATCGCGATGCAATGAACACAGCATTCACGAAGATCGACCACCCATACCGTAAAACGTATTCTGTGGTTTCGCGAAAAGTTTGGCACACCCTCTGCCTAGAACTCCAGAGAAGTTTCTTTTGGCCTTTTTCAAACTCTATAATTGAAAAAGTCCATCCGAGCATTTGTCACTTCGGGCTCGTTAAAACATCGAAGGCGACTAGAGTCATCTTTAGCTTTTTCTCGACTCTTAAAACATGAAAAAGCAAGTTTGTGTCTAAAAGCGTCGTTAATAAAATTTATTTTAAGCGGAACATAATCACCTGTTATTCCCACGTTGATCTTTCAGTTGAAAAGTATGGAGCCCACCAACCAAGGAAATAACCTTGGTGTAAATCCAAATCCCTTCTCCTCTTGGGGAGATGTTGGTGCGCCTCATATGGCAACATTGTCACTTCCAGGATTGACAATTGGCCTACCTGTATGGCTCTTTTCAACTAATGTAGTCCAGATCGCCACTAATCCTGAGCAGTCGAATCAACAGTCAGAACAGTCTAGAGCTACCCACCAGCCTTCCACTTCTTACAATTCTTCCTCTGATCCTTCATCTTCACAAGGTAGAGCCGGCAAAAGTCAGCCTCCCATGGAGAAGAAGGAAAAGAAGAAGAGAGAAAAGAAGCAGAAGGGGCCTATGGCGAAGGCGACTGGGGGCAAGCAAAAGACAGCTGACAAAAACCCACACACTACACCGACCGGGCCTAAATCGCCATGTGTCATTTGCAAAGGGACCCACTTCCATCGTGATTGTCCTTGTATTCCCCGGATACTAAGGGACTGGTCCCCAAGGTTGCACAATCCGGTAGCATCAACCTCTGGTAGTCATGTTGATTGCAGTCCGTCAACTAGCGAGAGTGAAGGATGAAGAGGGAGACCAAGATCACCCTATATGTTGTGTGAAGGCGATCATGCCATCCACCGATGTCCATTCTTAGATGAGGCAAAGAGAGTTTTGGAAGATCGTCCGGTTTCACCGTTACGACTTCCTCCTGGATACCAAAAACTCGCGCCTAATCCCTCGATAGCTGAAAATCCAGCTGACCCGCTCAAGTGGTCGGCTGAAGTGTCGGTCATTGAAAATGAACCTACTGAATCCAGACCAGACGAAAGTCTAAAGGTCAAAACGGCAGTTGACCCGGTTCTTCCTTCAGAGGTTTCATCATCCAATGACTCCGTCATTGAAGACCCATCTTCAAATGACACCCTCACTGAAGAGGATAAAGATGACACCGTCCATATCCTTTTCATCAACACAGACTCTGATGAGCATCAGGGCAATGCGCCCATTCCTTTATCGCAGGAAGGAACATCGTCAGGGTCGTATCCGGCCGTATATTCGGTCCCACCACCAAGCAACCTAGTTGTATCCTTTGATTGGAATCAACTAGGCAGACCCCGGTTACCAGCCAGTATCCCATTCAGAATCATGGTCCAAATCTACAGAATGGTGATGGCTGGAACTATCATTGATGAAGGGGCATCTGTGAGTATCCTTTCCTCTGTTGCTTGGAAAGCACTGGGTTGCCCGACGCTTTTACCTGAGATGAGAAATCTATCAGGTTTTGATAAAGGAACCAGTCACCCGTTAGGGATTCTCCCCAATGTTCCAATTACATTGAAAGGGAAGACAATTCATATGAACATCATGGTCGTCCAGGGACCCTTGGTTTATAACTTACTCCTTGGACGAGACTATATATATTGCATGGAGGCAATAGTGTCCTTGCTCTTTAGAGTCATGTGTTTTCCGCACGAAGGAAGAATGGTCAAGCTCGTAGACCAAGTTTCATTTCCAGGATCACGCATCGCAAATAGTCAAATACCATCCCTTAACGGTCTATTCACTCAAGGAATGCCACCGCCCCCGGTTCTACTTCCCGATGAATGCGAGTAATTCGAGAAGAAAAGAACTGGGACCCAGGGGGCATGCACCCTGGCCTGCCTCGGGAAGAGAAAACCTTAGGTATAAAGTTAATTTCCGCAGAAGAATGGACTAGTCCGTACCCCGTCCGAAAAAGGAAGAGAGGGTTGTTCTAGGATAAAATTCTTTTGTCAAAGTTATGTGAAGCGGAAGAATCGCTCCCTTTGTCTAAAAAAGTAGGCTCTCCTAAGGAGGGGATCTATTTGTGGCAGCAAGAAGGCACCATCTTTGAATGTCAAGCCTCACCCATTAAAACAATATGTTTTGAAAGAGAGTAGGGGAAGTCTTCAAAGAAAGAGAGGAAATTGCGGGAACAAGTAGTCACCATCCTTAGCAACCTAATGATAGACATCGCCGAAAAGAGAGTTTAGTTTGCGGCAGCAAACAAAACCATTTTTCAGATAATAAGTAAGAGGACAGAATCTCGAAATTATACTTTATACCTGGGGGCATGCAAACCTTTTGGAGTGCAAGCACGAGACGACTATTTATTTTTTAAATTTTTAGGTCCTCCCTTTAAACCCGTAGGTCTAACCCGTTAAACTCGTAGGATTAGCCGTTTCCAACTTGCATAAAGAAAGGATGAAAGGCAAAAGTTAAAACCTACCAAATTGGAGTAATTAGTGAGGTATCGCTCCTTAAATAAGATTACCTCACCTAAAGCATTCCTTGTATTAAGACTGCTATAAATTGAGCATTTTTAGCAATGTTCATGCTCGTTAAAAAATAAACGCAAGAATCGAGCAGTTTTTGTGTAGAGTTCAGGCTCGTTAAAAAATAAACATAAATTGTGAGCAATCTTTCCCTAACAGTTCAAGCTCACCCAGAAAAAATGAACCGGTAAACAACCTCGAGAAATGTAACCTTTGAAAGCCATATTAAAAACCCTTGGTCGTGTTTATATGCCATCACCTCCATCCGTTCATTCGGCCAATCGTTCACCTCCATATTTTTGTTTACCCATTTTGAGGGACAGCTGCGAAGAGTGATTTCACTTAGCCATCCTTGTGACACTGCCGTGATTGGAGAATTCCAACCTGTACCTGGAATCTGCTGCTATCCCTGTTCATCACTCGTTCCTCAAAAGACGAGTCTTCTTTGAGCTCTTTTCACTGACTCGTAAAATATGAAAAGTTTGCCGAGTTTTGGCCTTCCAGCTTGTTAAAAGGACCGGAAGGGCTATCCCTCCTCTAGATTTTAATCTTTTTGGACCTGAGGGATTATTACACAAAAAGATCGAGCGCTTGTTTTGTTCGGCTCATTAAAGAAATCGAAAATTCATCCCTTCTGTATTGTTTTATACTTTTTCGGACTTAAGGGATTAGAAGACGAAAAAGGAATTTTGGAGTTGACTTTCCGTACCTTTTCAGACTCTCTAAAAATGAAAAGGACCGAGTTTTCCTTGTCGTTAGACTCGTTAAAATGATTAAATAGCGACAAACTTGTCTTTAGACGAGAACGAGTTTCCCTATCGCTAGGCTCGTTAAAACATAGCGATGGGCTTGCCCGAAGGGCAGGTTATAGAACAAGCATATGTTATCCTCCTCAAGCTTGACAAAAATAAAGAGGTACTGGTCAGCAATGACTGGGGAAAAATTGGGAGAACCTCACAGCATTGATGGTAGCAAGTCGCTCTTGAACATGGCACTTTGTCCTCCGTATCACATCGGGTTGGGTTGTTTCATTCACCGGTCTCATAACCATGGTCCTCGCCACACCATCCACAATTGGGGTAATGCTACCAATCCATCACATCAGTGTCGTTATATGTTCAAGAGATGTGGTTCTGTAAAGAGTCAACCGTGTTCCACCCACTGCCATACATTATCCTTCATCCACTTCATGACTGCCACCCTGAATCATACATCACAGTTTGTTTTCACCTCATCACAATCACTAGCTCCGTTCCGTGTCACTGATGTGGGATTCATTAAGGCCCTCCTTTGACGGATCGCTCCTTGTCGAAATCAGCTCATTATCCAAGGAGTTGATCTAGGAACACCCCCCTCAGTACTTTGAAGCTTGCATGCCTCAATGGCAAGTTTCTCACTTCCGGCGACAGGTATACATCAATGACCTTCGACCAGAAGATTTTTGCATGGTGGTCGACGCCAAGTCCTTTATTCCCACCATGTGGATTGTACTGCCGTACCTTGAGGGTCATCATCCTTATCGGTGATTCCTCTCGCGCTTGTTAACGGTTTACATCATTGACCGACAATCAAGCGATGTCTTTCCATGTTCGACTTCAAGAAATTCTCACATGGATCGACTTGTACATCGAGTGAAGATCGGAAGAGATTGAAGACCCCGGATCTAGTTTCATCCATCCGGGCTACGATATATATTCAGGACATAAAGACATTTGTTATGTACATCATTACAGCAGATGATCATCCTTCTCAAAGGATGATAATTTCAGCAGAGAATTATCAGTCTACAATCAGACGATCGTCTGTTCTATGTACCAAAATGTATTTATAAAGCTGAGCATGGGAATGCCCGCCTCAGCTAGATCATGAAAATGTATGAAAAATAATGTATTGTATTGTATCTTATTACAGGACACTTCTCAGCAGATTGAATGAACTTCGGATCCTCTCAATAAAGCATTTCACCCAATAAACGACCTCATACTTTAGGGGGCATCTGTTATAGGCAATTTTGTGCCTTACAGCAACAAGCATGAATTGTCAATAATCCAAGGGATCCAAAGTTCCCTAAACATGATGTTCCTACCCCTAGAGGAACAAGGTCAGCAAACCAACAACTCTCAGATCAGTTCTCCACCTGAAAACACTCAAAAACAAGAAATCCTGAAATCAAAGCAGGTGCTCCACTAGGTTTCTGCGCTGAAACTCAGTTGCTCCATGGTGTACCTACGTTGCAAAGCAAGTGGGACAAAGGCCACCTGCGCTGAGCGTGATGGGACAAGTGGCACAATGAGTCATTGCTTTGGAATCTTCCAAAAATGACACTTGGATCAGGGATTTCGCCTTGTGATGAGTCAGAGGCTCTGTTTCTCCAAGTGGAAGCAAGGTTCTCCAAGTGGACTCAAGAACTGAAGATCAACTAAAGATTAACTGAAGAGAGAGAGGACACAAGGCAGCTACACATCAGTTGCAAGCTGACTCATCCCTTCTCAATTCATCTATATATTGAGCTCTCTCCTATGAGCTCTGGAGGCTGGAATTTTGTGCAAAGTAATGATATGTTGTTGGTTTCACTATTGAGCTATTGGGTGATTGTTTGAGAGAGGTGAAGAGGAGCAATTCTTTCTGCTGGGAGGTGTTGCTGGGTTGGAGCCTTCAATGGTTGTAATACTCTCAAGACCTTTACTTCTTCATTAATAAAAGCTATTGAGGTTCTTCTATGTGCTCTTGTTTCAATAATATATTGTGATGATTGCATGTTTGGTTTACACTAATCCATGAACCAGTTATGATTGCATGCCTCTTGTAGTTTCCTTCTTTGTTATTTTGCAGGATCTCATTGTAGCTGGGCAAGCAAAAGAACAAGGAGCTAGGAGCAAGCGGCCAAAGAGAAGAGTTTGGATTCGACATTAAGCGCAAGGCAACGGTTAGTGCATTTCTCCATTCTCTTTTGCTTTCATAAAGAAGTAAACCTTAAGTAGTTTGTTTTACAGTTGTTGCTAAGGAACTATCACCCTTAGAGTGGGATAGGGTCATCCGAGTCGGATACTTTTCCCTACAACAATTCTTTAGGCGAGTGCTTTAAATTTGTTTGGTTCTTTAGAGACTTTAGGTGGTTTGATTTGAAATTTTTACTTTGTTTTCGTGTGTAGTAGTTAAAAGTTTTTAGCTGTGGCGGAATTACCGAGACAGTCCCGTCGACTTCGGGGCCAGTCTCCTGAAGTTGTTTCTGTGGCCGAATTGTTGAGAAGATCCCGTAGACTTAGGGGTGAACCTCCTCGAGACGAGTCCAGTCATCTAGAAGGTTTGAAGGTCTTTGTAACTCCTCCTAGTGGCAGTAGAGTAGGTTCACCTGAAGAAGGAGAATCTTCCTTGGTAGTCCATTCAGATTACCAAGGCTTAGAGACAGGTTATAATCCCGAAGCTGTTACAGTTTCTGAGCTTGTTGGTAGTTTTTCGTCTAGTGATACAGGCGAAGAACCAGAAATATCTGAACCTGTTACTCCGACTTCTAGTGTTCCTGATTCACCGAGAATAGAAAGAATTATCACCGAAAATCTTCCTACTGGTTTGATTGTTATTGAAGAACTTGTTCCAGAGGAAGAAATAGGCGTCTCTGATCCTGAAGATCAACTTACCCTTGATCTAAGGGAGCGTGAATCTATCTTTTACAGTCCTCCTAGAAGTACTACTTGGTACCTTTCGTTAACCAATTATTTAGACAACTTTGGGCTAGGTTTTTCTACACCTCGTACTCCTTTTCCACCTGGAGGTATTCATACTCCTGTAGATGTGTCTGGCCAGTCGTCCGTGTTTACACAAAGTCCTGAATCTTTTTTACATGGTGGTCCTTCTGTTCCTACTGGGTATCAATCTCTTTCTGGTACCTTTGCAGGAGCGTCTCCTCAACCCGTTGATCATGGGTTATTAGTTGGAAACAGTGGTAATGTACCATTGGGTGTAGGAGACATTTACATGATGTCAGGTTCAGTTCCCGTTTCCCAACCTCAAGGTGGCCAATTACCGCCTGGGGGGCAGCCTCAGTTAATGTCTGGGGGGCAACTTCAAGGTACTTCATTCGTGTCTGGGGGACAACCTCAAGGTCAGTACGCTCCTATGGGGCAATACATACCTCAAGGTCAACCCCAGCCTCAATATGTACCCCAAGCTCAACCTCAGCATCAATATCAACCTCAAGGATGGCAACCTCAAGGATGGCAACCCCAAGGGTATCAACCTCAAGGGTACCAACCTCAAGGTCAAGGTCAACCCCAGTACCCGTATTTACCTCAAGGTTATCAACCTCAAGGTCAATACTCAGGTCAAGGTTATCAACCACCTCAAGGTCAATCATATGGTCAAGGTATAGGAACTGCACCTTACAGTTATCAATCCTATCCTCAATCCGGCTATGGGTCTTAGTATCCTCAACCTGTTATGGGTCAATACCCTGGAATGTTAGTGTGGGATCCGTCACAGGGTCAACAGGTGTTGCAGCCAAGTATACAGTCGGTACCTCAAGTTGGACAACCTGTAGTTTCTGGTCCACCCCAGCAACCGCAACCTGTCCAGTCAAGTGTTCAAACCTCTGTAACTTCGGTAGTTACTTAGCCGCCAATTGCACCCAGTACTCCATCTCAAACGGCTGCTACAACTACCGCCACATCTACCATACTTACTTCTGGAGTATCGACGGCTCCGGTTTCTACTGTCTTTGTAACCACTCCTCAGACATATTTACCATTGTCTGGATCTATGATCCAGACCACAGTCCAGATGCCTGTAGGCCAGCCTGGTATAAGTACGGTTGTCACTACTCAACCTCAATTTGTTCAACCTCCGTAACAGGGACAGTACCAACCTGGGCAAGCTGTCCAACAACCAGTTTACCAGTATCAACCGTATCCTGGGTACACTTATCAACAACCTCAGCAACCCTAGTACGGTCCGGTTAATCCTGGTTTTCCAGGAGGATATAATATCCCAAATGCGACTCCTGTTCCTAGTTATCCTAGATATCCTCCTCCTGGGGCCGGTATTGTGACCCAGAGTTTTAGAGATCCTAACCGGCAGTTACCGTTTATCGCAACTTTAGATTTACCAGACTTGACGCGCCTAACGAATGATCCAATTCAATATCTTCCGTTCTGGCCGTCAATTCCAAATAAGTTGCCCAGCGATATACCCAAGTTCGAAGATAAGTCTAGAGAGGATCCGTCCAATCACGTGATGACTTACCACCTCTGGTGTGCTTCAAATTCTATCTCGGATGATTCGATCCGCTTACGTCTTTTCCAGCGCACACTCATTGGTCTCACGGCCAAGTGGTACATTGAGTTACCACGGGCCTCTTTTTACAATTTTAGCCAGTTAGCTACCTCGTTCTTAACTCACTTTCAGTTGCCGGTCAGATACGATAACGGCACGGAGTTATTAACTTCACTAAAACAATCAACCTCCACGTATATTTCCGATCACATTCATGAGTGGAGACGTCGAAGAAGGCTAGTGAAAGTTTTTATCCCGGACCAAATCTTAGCTGAATGGTTTGTTAAATCATTATTACCAAGAATTACTGAAGATGTAGCTAAGGCTGGAGTAGTTACTGAGGAGCAAGTCATTGCTCAGGTGCAATACCTTGACTTAGTTTACACTCAGTCGGGTACATTACACGAGAAGATTTCGGATCTTCCAAAGTCGAATCAAATCGCTGCTGCTCCTTCGGGATCTCATGCCGCTGATGGTATGATTGGTGTCGTGAATACAAAGAGCAAGAAGAAGTCTTCCAAGGCTTCGACTACTCCTATTATCACTTTGCCCGATTCCCCGACAGGAGAGTCTTCTCCTGAACTTACCGCCGATATTCACGTTGTAGAGTCATCTACGGCCAAATCAAAAAATGGCGGAAAGAAGAAAGGAAAGAAGAAGGCTAAAGCAGACAAGGCTCCGAAGGAGAAAACAGAAAAGTCAGAAACCAATGACGAAAAGCGCAAACCTCGATATCCTTGTCTTATTTGTGAAGAGGATCATTTTACGAGAGATTTCCCTCATCAGGCAGAGGTTGTGAAAATAGTCAAAGGTTCTCCCACTCCTGCTGTGTTAAAACATCCATTTCCGGAGTAGGAGAATAAGATGATAGGTTCTTCCTCGAATGCCAGTGAAGAACCCATTTTGATGATGTCTCACATAAGGATTGCGACTCGATCGCAAGATTACGGTAGTAAGAATCCTGTTGATGGTAAGGAAGCATAATCTTATCACTCTAACCCGTCAACCTCAGCTCCTGGTTCCGATCCACTACAGATCGAGAAACCTAACCCAGACTTAGTAATTAAACCGCCCACCAAGGGTGTACTTCGAAGGTCTGCGTTCAATCCACATGCGAGAGCGGCCCAGAATTACAACATTGTTGAGGACTTCGCTGTTTCACCCTCCGCAATGTCGGCGTTAGAAGTGCTGCAATCATGTCCAGCACAACGAAAATTTCTTTTTTCGGCTATAGGAGCTGTTGATGTTCAGGACCCGAATCTAATAATATTCGATCTAGAAAATAGTACACCGCGTCTCCCCCATCAAATGGCTTTCCAAATTCCAGTGATAGTAAAAAACAGACCTATTCATAGGACTGTGATTGATGAGGGAGCTTCTACGTGTATTATGTCGATTCAATGTTGGAGATCCCTTGGTTCTCCTTCGTTGAACCAATCCCCCACCATCCTTAAGGCCTTTGATGGTCGTGGGTTCCGTCCGTTTGGTATTCTACAGGAATTGCCTATAGGGGTAGAAGGTAAAACCGTTAGTCTGGATGTGGAAGTGGTTGATGCCCCTCTAGACTACAACCTTCTTTTGGGTCGAAGTTGGTCATATGCTATGACAGCGGTCGTTTCATCGGTCTTCAGAGTAATTAAGTTTCCACATAACGGTAAGATCATGACTATTGATCAGCTGACATACTTTTCGTCCGACCCAGCCTCTTCAGAGAGTATCCAGCATGTCGGTAAGACGACAATCCCTTATAGGGACGTTGGTGTAGGTTTAGTTAAGGCTTCTGGTTTACTGGGAACTTTTCCTCTCCCTCCACTAAGCGTAGAACCTTCATTTGCAACAATTCATATGATTACATTAGAAAACATTATTTATGATGATCCTTGGATTGTCCCATCTGACTCTGAGATAGACTCATTCTGTGATGCTATGCCCTTGAGTCCATATGAAATTGCTTATGAATCTCTCTTGTCTTTTACCGACTCTCATTCAACCGAGATTGACCAAATGAATGTGGTCAGTGAAGAATCACTTTTCACCCCAACCTTAGAACAGATAGCGTTTCCCGAAGTCGTGTCATCTAGCGAACAACTTCGCGAAATCCTAAGTGTAGACGATCTACCATGGGAGGATCTCCATCACAGATCTTCGTTTTTACATAAGGATGATGCATTTGAAAATGATTTTTCATCTATCTTTACCGCTGAATATGTCAAAGACGCTCAGGATCCAACGAAACATTCTAATTCAGAGTTGAATTTAGGGAATATTTCTCATACTATTCCCATTGATATTTCAGTGAAGCCCGGAATTGAGGAGAACATTCATATAGGTGTCGCATGTACAGAAGAAGAAATCCAAACTTACAAGGCCCTATTCCAAGAATTTCGCGATGTGTTTGCCTGGTCTTACGAGGAAATGCCGGGAATCGATCCTGCCATTGTTGTTCATGAAATAAAGACCTACCCAGATGCTAAACCCATCCGGCAACGGTTGCGTCAGATTCACCCTCGAAAAGCGGCTGCGATTAAAGCAGAAGTCGAAAAGCTATTGAAAGCAGGTTTCATTTATCCGATCCCGTTAACGGATTGGGTATCGAATATTGTTCTAGTCAATAAGAAACAAGGAACAATAAGAATCTGTATCGACTATAGGGATATCAATCGAGCTTGTCCAAAAGACAACTATCCTACGCCTTATATCGATCAAATTATTGATGATTGTGCCGGAATTGAAATGTTTTCCTTCATGGATGGTTTTTCAGGCTATAATCAAATCAATATTCTACCTGCCGACCAACAACAAACGACATTCATTTGTCCATGGGGGACGTTTGCTTATTGCAAATTACCTTTTGGGCTTAAGAATGCTGGGGCCACTTTTCAACGGGCGATGTCTTACGCATTTCACGACATCAAGCACATTGTGCAACCGTATCTCGATGATTTGCCTGCTCATTCTTTACGTCGAGTTGATCACCTTGTCCACCTACGAGCAATCTTTATGAGGTGTAGGCATTATCGAATTCGGTTGAATCCCCACAAGTGTGTTTTCTGTATAGAAACAGGTCGATTGTTGGGATTTGTTGTTTCAAAAGCCGGCATTCGCGTCGATCCCTCGAAAGTCGAGGCTATCATCAAATTGCCTCCTCCTTCGAGTTTGCGCCAACTCCAAAGTTTGCAAGGGAAAGCAAACTTTTTACGCCGATTCATCCCAAACTACGCCGAGGTCACTAAAGGTTTTACACGGTTGTTGAAACAGAACGTTCAATTCTTTTGGGACGAGATTGCCCAACAATCTTTTGATGCACTTAAACACGCGTTGACCCATGCACCGTTGTTGCATCCTCCCAACTACAACCAGGATTACTTCTTATACCTCGCAGCTTCGCATTCCACCATTGGAATGGTGTTAGTTCAAGAAGATGAATTCGGAGCGGAGCATGTGATATATTATCTCAGTAGGACCTTAAATCCCACTGAGTTAAAATATTCGCATGTGGAGAAATTGGCCCTGGCAGCCGTTCAAGCTGTCCAGCGTTTTTGTCACTACATTCTTCTCCATAAAACTACAGTTATTTCGGATTGCAACCCTATGATTTACATTTTGACAAAAAAACTGCTAGGGGGCAAGTACTCTAAATGGATCGTTATCCTACAAGAGTTCGACTTGGAGTTCGAGAAGTCCAAGTCTAAGAAATCCTTAGTTTTTGCGGAATTGATGTGTGACTTCCCGCGTACTGACACAGAGACTGTGGCGGAGGAGTCCATTGCGGATGAATCTTTGTTTCTTATCAGTACTTTAGATCCGTGGTACGGGGATATAATCATCTATCTCCAAACCCAAACCTTTCGGCCTGAAGCTTCAAAGGCAGAACGTCGAAAAATTCGGTTTCAATCCCAGCAATACAAAATTATTGGAGATACACTTTATCGCCCGGGGGCAGACTTAGTTTTTCGACGTTGTCTAACTCACGAAGAGGCTGAGAGGGTTTTGAATGATTGTCACTCTGGAGCATGTGGCGGTCATATGTCTGGGTATGCCACAGCTCAGAAGGTGTTGCGCGCTGGTTACTTCTGGCCATCTATGTTTAAGGATTGTATCATTGCAGTCAGGAAGTGCCACAACTGCCAAGTGTTTGATCGAAAGATGCACGCACCACCTGCTCCTCTCCACCCTATAATTGCCGTTGGTCCATTCGCCAAATGGGGTATCGACTTTATTACTTGTAACCCTCAGTCGACCGGGGGGCATGCGTATATCATCCTCGCGGTTGATTATTTCACTAAATGGGCCGAGGCGATGCCTACATTCGACGCAAGCGGCAAAACAGCTGCAGTTTTCGTATTCAATCATATTATAACTAGGTTTGGTGTCCCACAAGCAATCATTATTGACCATGGGAGCCATTTTCAAAACATCATGATGACTCCACGACAGCTCTACTCCTTATTATCCGCAAGCCAACGGTTTGGTTGAGTCTATCAACAAAGTTCTGGTTATCATGATCCGACGAACCATTGGTATTCATCGGTCGAATTGGCACAACATGTTATTTTCGACGCTATGGGCATACCGAACCTCAGTAAAAACCTCAACAGGGTTCACTCCTTTCCAGCGAGTTTATGGTTTGGAAGTTGTGTTACCCATTGAATGCGAAATCCCATCACTTCAAATGGCTGTCGAATTACTCCCAGCTACTTCCGAAGAGGAGAAACGTTTATTGTACTTAGCTAAATTAGATGAGACTCGACGTGACGCTGCATTGGCAATCGAGACTCACGCAAAGAGAATGAAAGCTCAGTATGATAGAAATGTGACCCCTCGAAGTTTTTCGGAGGGAGACCTAGTGCTTTTATATGATCAAGCTAACGATAAGCTAGGTGCTGGAAAATTCATTCCTATGTGGCATGGACCCTATATTGTAAAGCGAAAGCTAGCAAAAGGGGCTTATGAGCTGGTAGATTTTGATGGGGACTCTTTGGGTAAACCCAGAAATGGACTTTACTTAAAGAGGTATTATGCTTAAATGGTGGGTATGGAAGATTTTTAGTTAGATTAGGTTTTCTTTCTAGCTAGTATGATTGTTAGTTAGTGAGTGTGCTTAGCTTAGAGAGTGTGTTTTTTCGTCGTTATTCTGGCTTATCTTGGTTTTGCTCTTGATATTGCAGATGTCGACGCCTCTCCAAACATACATTGGATTTGCTGATGGCGCTTGTCGTAGTACACGGAATATTTCTTCCGCAGCTTGGGTTATCTATTCACCCTCTGACGAGTTAGTTTCTATGCATGGGGTAAGCCTCGGTCAAACAACGAATAACATTACAGAATACAGTGCAGTGGTTGAATTATTATCCGAATCTATTTCATTTGGAATTCGACGTTTGATAGTGAGGTTAGATTCTGAACTTGTTGTATTACAGCTTAATAGAGTTTATGCCATTAGGAATCCTGTGTTATTAAGGTTGTTTTTGAGAGTGCATCTCTTGGAACGTGAATTTGATTACATTGAATATCAGCATATTCCAAGGTCCTTAAATACATTAGCAGATGCAATTGCTTCTCGAGTGTTGGACAGACATTTACAATAATCATGCAAGTAAATTTAAAAACATTTCATCATACATGTTAAACAAGATAAGCTGGTAATAGTGATATATATATCGATAGGAGTGTGTCAAAAAATATACATCGTCTTCAATCATAGGTTGAAAAACATCTTATGATCGGCAAAAATGATAGGGTACAAAAAAGTCAAAAATGTCACATGTGTCTACAAAGTGACTAGCCAATCACTGGTGGTGCTCCCTGTACGACACCACTGCACGAGCTACCTTGCGCAAAAATCTCCTAAACGGTCCAGGGACCGCGACTACATAGTGCTGAAGTCTGATAGGAATATAATCCATAGTAGTCTCAGGTATATCCGCCGTCAGACGCTGTAGATCATGCTCCAACTCAGCTAGTACCTCTGCAGCCGCCGCGTCCTGTGGGGCCGGTACCGATGCAACTGGATGTCTCCTCTCAAAAGGCCAGAGGTTGGCTGGACGCTGTGGACCAACATCTACATTTTGAAAATTTTACTGTCAGTTTTGAGACAATATATATAAAAAACAAAAAAAATACATAATTTGAAAACTCGTGAAAAATAAAGTACCTCTGTCGTCCCATTGTTCTCCCTGTGGAAGAACCATGTCCGGATCACCTCGAAAATCTACTCCGGCATACGGAAAGTCCTGAATCACAAACACCTGGTCCTCTAACCAGTGAAAATAACTGTCAGTGAATCGAACAACTGCCGCACCCTCGTCCGGATGCCGGGCCATCACCATAACCCATCGTATCAGCTTTGGCTCCTGAGGACCCAAAATATCAACAGTGAGATGCTGAGGGATCAGCATCGGAATTCTCTCTAGGGCAAAGCTCACGACTATAGGCCCATATCCAAAGGTCTTTAGTTTCCCGGTCTTTGCCCTGGTCAATTGAGCTTTCAAGTTAGCCGACACCGCATCACACCAGTTGAAGATGGTGCCTTGGAGACAGTCAATTGCCATCCGCATTTGGGACCCAGTGGCAATATGTAAAGTGGCTGAGCCACAAATCCTGGTCACAGTGAAAGCTAAGACCATGAGTTCACGCCGAGAGATGTATTTGATCTTTATGCCTTTTGCATGGTGTCGATCAGGTAGGCACCAATCTGCTCGAAGACTATCAAGGGATTGGCCACCCGGCCTAGTCCCGGCTAGATTGAGTTGCTCGCCTCTATTCGGCAAGCCAGTGAGAAAGTAGACATCAGAGGGCTCTATCTCGAGTTGTTGCCCCCCTGATATAAAAGCATTGCTCTTGAACGTTCCATCTCTTGACCAGCCACTCCAAGAATCTTACCTGAGCCCTCATGCTAGGTATGGCCCAGTATTTGTATAATCCACATCCTCTTAGGGCATCGAGGGAAGGTCGATGATTGATTGCAGCTTCATCAACCTCCTCATGCTCTCTTTCTCTCCAATCCAGCATGATAAGTTCCCTACACATGAACAAACAGGCATTAAAATAAATTTTGGGTAAATTCAATGGTTAATTTGGAAGCTTGGGGTTTCAAAATCCGCGTTTTGCGGAGGACGCACCCCGCGTTTGGCACACAGTGCACCGGGACGCAGGTGGCCTGAAGGTAGCCTGCGTCCCCCGACCTTTTCCCTGTGTTGGAAAAAGTCGAGGGACGCAGGCCAGCCTTTAGGGAACCTGCGTCCCCCGCGGAGCGGTTTTCAAAACCCAAAACCCCCCAAAAATCAAAAATGAAACCTAAAATAAATTTCTAAACGGATGAAATTGACAAGGAGGATGTTGTGAAATACCTGGAGGAGATGGCGTTCGATTCTGACGGTCGGATTTTCCGCAGTGACCACGGGAAGTTTTTTGCCAAAAGCCCTTTTCTCAACCTCAATAGTAAAATGGTAAAAATGATATTGTAAAAAGTCTTTTTATAGGTTTTTTGGATGGATTTCTTCATTTTTCACCATGAAAGGATGTTTTTCAATGAAATTTTGCCTATCTTAAACAGGTATGATTAATGTGTCGTTTTTGTGCAGGACAAAGGGATTTAGAGGGAAAATTGTCATTTTTCACGAACAAAAATATCAGTCATCTTTTAAGCCCTTTTCTGACTCCTAAAAAATGAAAAGATTGCCGAGCGTTTCTTTTACACTCGTTAAAACGGAATTAAAAGACGGTCCCCTTGTAATGGTTCCTTTTGATTACCTTTAATGCAAATTGGTACATTCTTCTCAATAACTTGTTGTTTATGAGTTATTTCATGTACTCCTTGGTCTATATGTTGAATATGCTTTGTTTTATGTTATAATCAGGTGCTATTTAATTGTTTGACTGTTGGTGATTGCAGGTTTTGGAGAAAAGGAGGAGCTCATCCAGATCAACAAAGCTTGGACTTCTACAACAGCGTTTGGACAAAGGTAAGAACGAAAACACTTGATTTCTCATATCATAATGCATGTTTAGAGAAGGATAGCTCTAGTTTGTTTTGTTTGTCATTAGAATGTCTTAGACTTCTAGGAAGGTCGGTTGTGTCCGCACTTTTGACTGATTCTGTGTGACAAATTGGCGACCATACTGGGGATTCCATTGATGAGAAAAGTCTTTTCCTTTGTGTGAACTTTTCTTTGAGAAAATTGGTTTATTTTTCTGGTTTTGGCTCTGTGACTTTGTCTCTGGGTGGGTTAGCTTAGGATTAGTTTTATTTTGGTTTTTCTTGAGTTTTTCAGTAGGACACACCCTCTGAGTGCTGCACAGTGCGTCCCTGGACGCACTTTTGCTGTGTGCACAGAGCGGGCCCGCACCTGTGCTAACGGGTTGCCTGCGTCCCCTGCTAAAATTTGAAAAAATTCCATTTTTTGCATTTTTTGCTCTTAGATTTTGTTTTTTCTTAGTTTTTTCTGCCCAGATTCATTAGTCCCTTGTTAAAAATATTCACCTGAACTTGTTTCGATAGCATTGAGTGTTTTAGTGGATTTCATCGAAGTATAAGCCCTAGGGTTTGATTTTGAGTAGGTCTTGTAGTGACTTTGGCGGTAGGAGTTGTCAAGCCTTAGATCTCTCTGGTTTTGTCAGCATTCTAAGAAGTCAGACCTGTCATAAAGTCTACCTGTGAGAGTAACTTACCATTGAGTTGTCTCTTGGGCCAATTTCGAAGTGCTTGTTGTTTAAGTCTTGAATTCCATTTTACAAAAAGAACAAAAAGATTTGAGTTTTGTTTTGACTAGTCTTTTGATTCTGCATTAGCTAGTCCTTGATTTGATTTAGATCAAGTAAAACAACCTAGAATCATCTTTGTGAGCTTTTGCCTTGTTAGATTTGTTTAGAGTAATTTCTCTTTTGATTTGCTTGTGAGTCAAGTTTTCATAGATTTTATAGTTTTTTGAGATTGTTTTTTGTTAAGATAGGTTTATATGCTTTATTTAAAAGAGAAAATACAAAAACATCTCCTTTGAAAAGTTTTGTTTCAAGTAGCTTTGAAAAGTTTTGAAAGAAAAAGAGTTTTTCGTGCAAGTAAAGAGTGGTTATGTTTGTGTGCTTGAAAAGAAAAAGAGAATTGTTTCTTTGATTGTCTTTTCTAAGGAAGTTGTTTTCTCTAAAATTTGCATTCTCTCAACTCTCTTAGTTAAGAATTTCATTGAAAAAGGAAAGTAGCGTAAATCATCTTAGGTGCATCTTTGTAGTGGTTGGAGTCGAGTCTACACACCATTGGTTTCACTTCCACTACCTTTTGTCTTTAAAGGAAAACCATAAAAGTAACGCTTAAAGTAAAATCGAAGTAGTAACTTTTATTTACTAGGGCTCTGAAACACCAATTTAGATCAGGCTAGTGTCTTGGAGTAGGTGAGTAATTAACTCTCCAAGACAACAAATCCAAACAAGTAGCTTATCTTGTGATAGAATAAATCCAATTGTCTCACTTGTACTCTGGGAAAGCTCCTCTTAAAGGAGAAGCACGAGCTCGTGTCCGAACCAGTGAGGGGATCAATCCCCCCTCGTTGGGAACGACGCCAGACACGCACGTATTACAAACGGTAAACCTCAGATTAACCATTGTCGAGGAGCCAGGGGTCACTTGTCGGTATACCTTGGATTATTGTCAAGGAGCCGGTAAGGGGATTGAGCTTGCTACTCTGCCCTTGCGTGCTGTCGGAGTTTAGACTATTCCCCCAGGTGCATTTGTTGCGGTTGGTAACCTTAGTGACCATTATCTTTAGGATTCTACCGAGGTGACGGTGGAGGGAAGATCCCACTGTACCTAGAGTAGACGTCGGCTAGACACACTTGGATTTTCTGGGGGGTTCACTTCACTCGAGACAGTTAAAGTGGAGGAACTTGGTCCAGTCTATTCATTAAGCAGGTTGCCGGGGTAACTGTTCCACCCGCCACTTCTGTACTGAATCCAGCGAGGTTGGGCTTCATCACCAACTAGCGCTTTCGGTCTGGAAGGCTATTGTTTGTGTTTGGTTTGATGCCCTAGATTCTTTAGGCGAGTGCCTTAAATTTGTTTGGTTCTTTAGAGACTTTAGGTGTTTTGATTTGAAATTTTTAGATCATTTGCTTCATCGGGTAGATCCAGAGAATCCATATTCAATTCAGTTGCTAAGATCCCACAATCATCCATTTCAAAAATGTGTCAAAATTATTCCAAGAAATACGAATCATCATAAAATATTGGATTTTGTGTACCCGTGAACTATACATAAGTTGAAGAAGAGGCTGAAAAACAATGCCCACCTGAACTTTCTTCCGAGATGCAATCTGCAGAATCAGAGTCCAATTATAATGACGATGATGGAGTCCCAAGCCATAGCCTGACTCCTCCGGAGGAATCCCGGATCTCTGCAACCCATTTCCCCCATCTTTTTTGTCTCACTTCGCGGTATTTACAGCTCACTGAACCCTGTACATTGGGGACTGATTCACATAATACTCTGTTTTTCCTTATTGTGCAATTTGGATTTCCTCTTGGATTTGGATTTGGACTTTGGTTTGCACTGAGGTTTTGTGCCAACTAAGGAATTTAATGGTATGTGAATCTCGCAAGCCAATCTCCAATCTCTTGTGAGATACATGCTTTAATTCATCGTCACTTGAGAGGTATGTGGCATCTGGGTCATTGCATATTAGATGATCTTCCTTATAACAATGCTATTATTCCCCTTCTTTGAAGCTCTGATAACATTATTGTTCTTGCTCTTGGAAGCATGCATAATTTAAGTTGTCAATTTATGTTGAATCAAACTGCAATCTGAATGCTTGTGTTATTGCTCATTCCTGTGTAGCTAATGCATGAACTAAAACAGATGGTGTAAAGAAATAAGCTGAGTATATATATCTATGAAGCTAAACACTAATCCCCAAGAGAAAAAAAAAACAAGCCAGATCAAATAGACTAACACAGAATAAATCTAATCCATATTGAGTATCCCAATGGTTCTTAATAAAAACATTGTTAGAGCTATAGTTGATTCAAACCTTTCACTGTGTAAAATACTTTTTATGGGCCATGTCATTCTTCAAACCGTTTGACATAATCATCTGATGTGAAAGGAGGGCTATAATATAAGTATAAACCAAATCAATATCTAAAGCCAATAGAAGCATATACTGTTATTCTCAAGGAAAATCCAGTTGTAGGATAATTGGCACATCAGTGCTGCAATTCTCAAGGAAAACCCAGCTGTAGGAGAATTGGCAGATCAATGCTACAATTCTCAAGGAAAACCTAGCTGTAGTAGAATTGCTGACGAGTGAACACTTAAACCAGGTCAAGACATTCATACAGTGTTTTGATAAACTAGCAAGTCAGAAAATAAATGGATTAGATGCCATATAATATAACTCTTTCATTCTTGAGCCAGAAAAAAGGTTCAAATTCAAAACATTTTGAACAACAAAAAGCGAATATAATGACTGCCAGCATTACTAACTTTGTGATTCCAATAATTTTTTTGGGGTGAATTTTGGACACATTCAACAACAACAAAAATATGCCCAAAAACCAAAACTTCCAAAACATAACATAGCAGTTAAACTATAACATTAACATGTCTACCATGACCCATAAACAACATTCACTTTTCTCCATCAAATTCCCAAGTAGATACAAGAAGGTGCTATACTCAAAAAGAAGATCAAGAAAATCAGAGGTATTTTAACCATAAAAATATGACAGAAAAAACTCCAAAACTCAAAATAATTAAACTACAACCCCAACCTATATATCCATGATCCACAGAAAGCATTCACTTTGCTCCATCAAATGCCCATAAAGAAAGATACTAGAAGATACTATCCTATAAAGAAGATAAAAAATATCAGAGATATTTTAACCAAAAAAATATAACTGAAAAACAACCAAAACTTAGAACAATTAAAATACAACCCCAACATGTCTACCCATGACCCATACAAATCATTCACTTTGTTCCATTAAATGCCCATAAAGAAAGATGCTAGAAGATACTATACCATAAAAAAGATCAAGAATATCAAAGGTATTAGTGAAAAACAGGGTAGGAGACCCATAAGGTGTGAGGGAATTGATTAAATAAAGCATTGCGATGGTTCTTTTACTAAATCTCCAAGCTCCACAACTGAGTCCAGCATGGGCTTATGAGATTTTCATAGGTAAATCGTTGTTTTTTCCTTATGACAGACATGAATTTAATTCAGTAGGAAGCAAATCAATTCAGTCGATAGGGATGAGGAACCCCATACACGCTGCAAGTCAAAAAAGCATAAGCATTGGCAACTTATATAATTACAGCACTATTGTTTCCCCTATCACTGCCACTACTACTCTACTTGCTACTTTCAGGTTTTACTCTCAGAAAATCTATATAAGATTGGAAGTATTTTCAATAGTTAGCAAATGTACTTCTCAACAAAAGCTAACAACTCCACATGGTTAAAGCCCTCCACATGGTTAAAGTCATATGAATCGGTAAATATGTCCTCTCTTGTATAAGAAATCAACCTTAAAACTTTTTAGCTATCAATTGATTATAGCAAAACTAAAAGTGATTTGGAATGAGAGTTTTTTCATGGCCAAAAATGAGAGTTTACATATTCATAGTAATTCGAAAGGCACTTTCCTTAGATTAGCAAGACAATTTAAAGCATTGATAAGACTTTCATTTAAATGGAATCTTCAAGATAAATAATTATCAAAATTTTACTGAATGGAATCTTCACTAAGAGAGAAAAAATAATGCTTACAAGTGTATAACTAATTTCAGTAGATGTCATTATAAAGATTTCTTCATCTATCACATTATTTTGAGAATATTAAGACCAAATATTGACAACAAATCTGTGAAGTTACGTATCTGAAAAATATTTCTCTCCTAAATCAAATCACATAAACATTAACTCTGAAATACTAGCACCATCCAAAATTTCAAGTTTCAACAGTGAACAATGGATGACTTGAGAATATCCATTATTTCTAAAGTAAATCCCCATTGCTTTTAGAAGCTACTGTCACACATGAAAATTCAATGGATATGGTGTGTCTAACAAAGATTATGGACATTGAGAAAAGTAGTTTTTCTGTGATACTCCATGCCCAACGGACACTTTCTCCTCAACTCTGCCATCATTTTCATAAATTGCCATTTACCAAAGATCTAGCCACTTTTCCTAAATAGAAAATATATATTTTTTCCAGAGACTAAGTATTCAAGAGAGAGCCCTCTCTAGGCTGTTAGGGCTAGCTACCAGTCCTAAAGTTGGTCTGAAATGGTTTCCTCAGGGTTCAGTTGCCACAACCTCAACTTAAAATCCTGATTGATAACACTTACATTGTTTATAACTTTCTTGTGATGTGGAATTCACATGTTCTTTTCTTATGGCCGATTTCATAGATAAGTTTTCAACCATATCATCTTGTCCAATATCATTTGAATTATTTATTCCTTAATTGATTTCTCTGATTCAATAAATTGATAGTGTTATTGACTGTCACTATCCTATTAGGTCATAGGCAGAGTATTCCATGAGGGATTTTGCTCCATTTGTGGTTGTTCTAGAACAAGCTAGGATAACCTTAAGTAGTTATCTACTATCACCAAGCAATGTGTATGTAACTTCACCAATTATGTGCAAGAGCAAAACTAGATATAGGATCTAGATTGTATGCACTTTCCCTCATTGCATGAATAGGTAGAGGAAAGGCTATGTTGATATAATATTGGGTTTGTATGCACTTGTTAAGGGATGAAAACTGCATTTGCATCCCTGAAATAATGTAAGTATCAGGTTCTTGTGAAGAAGCTATGCACAAGCAACAATATTATCTCTTGTGAGCTTGGTCCCAACATTATATCTGAAGATAGATGACGCAAACATAATTTTCTTCTATATTGATCTGACAAAATGTAGCCAATAGAATGCATGCATTTTGAATAACAAATAAGTTGAAAGAAAAACAAATTCTGAAGAGACATTAAAAAACATGCCATTCAGATGGACTTCAGCTGCACTACCCAAAATCAAATAAAATGGCAGAGATTCAGTAGCTTGTTTATTTATTTACATTTGTAATGTCTAAAACTGAAACATTAGAAAACAACATGCTTTCAATAGACATGAAGTCACTAAATGTCCAAATCAACCTCAGTGGCGACATTGGAAAAACTTTTCCTATCATAAGACTAGCCTTCAAGCGAGGAGGTCCGTTGGATGCAAGAAGTAACCTAACTAATATTGGAAACATGTTTATTTTCCATTAGGTCTCGAAGAGGCTTCGTATCTATCATAATCTTTACTGATCCATCTAAACATGTCCATCCTTTCTTTGTAGTCATCATAGAAAACTAAGCAATATGTTGTCCATAAAGATTTCATATGAGTCTCCCCATTGTTTTTGCTTTGGCTACAACTATGAGATGAGATTTTTGCAGGCATCAAGAGTTTCTGCTTTCTTATTATCCTCTAAATTTGTCTTTCTTCAACCGTCTCGTTATTTTCCAGTTTTGTATTCACATGAGGAAGTCAATACACATGAGCCATGAGACTATCCTTAAAACCCCAAGTAAATATATATTCTCGTCATGGAGATGAATTATATCATCACCAACATACCAACCACCTTACAAGAACACCACCTGAACCAAGATGTCCCGAAATTTTACTCCTGCAGCATCATACACAAAGCAATCCTTCTACAATCCCCCAAGTGCAATGTTGAAATTCAGGATTATTTGGTTTCATTCATTCAAAGAAAAAACTAGCACTATAGCCTATAATAAACCCCATAGATTCCATGCATACAGATCAACATCTAGCTAATCAATGCCTTGCTTTCTTTCAAATAGAAGACTAATGTTATAAGAAAGTAATCTGAAATACAATTTTGTAGACAATACGATAGGAGTGATATATCATTGCAACCTGTAAATATGTTTTTATACATCTTTTCACATCTTAGCAAAATGACCTTCAAGCTTTTCCTCCAATCCTAACCCAAAAAACACTAAGAAAGTCATTCATTGTCAAAGATAAACAACTATTGTCTCTACAAATTTAAGAAAACTAGTGAGATATTGATCCTGTTCAAACTGAAAAGATCTACCATCTCTAATTTTTTGTTCATATTCCCATCTGATAGATGCTCAGCATTTTCCTCGTTATAAGTTCTTGAGCGGAGAAACTAGGGGCCTGCGAGGAACAAAACTGCCTTTTTTAAGGTGGTGAGCTCCAATATTGCAGCAATAATGCTACAACTCCTGGGACTCCCTTCTTTACTTTTATCAACCTGGTAGTTCGTAACAAACTTGGAAGCGACGATGCTATATGCACAAGTACTAGCTCTTGCAGCAACTGTCACTTGGTCAGCTGGCACAAGTCCGCTAGGGGCTCAAGCCAACTTCTATGGGCTCTGAGAAGAAGCTTTTTAACCGATGGATGAAGGATACTTTAAAGAAGGTTGATCTACTTGTAGAAAGACAATGAAAAGCTAAAAGAAAACGCAAACCCTAGCAAACCCTAATTCTACCAGCTAACCCTACTGATGCCAGGAAGAGGATGCAAGCTATTGAAGGAAATGCCATTGACTCCTAGGAAGGTAAATACATGTATCTAAGCTACTTCTACAGTAACATCTGAAAGAAACATCTTTTTGTATTTTTGAATAAGTTGCTAGAGTTATTATGCATATGATTTGACTGTTTTTGGGTTGTGAAAAGGTGGATATGCGAGAATAAATGCTTGGGAAAGGTCAAGAAGGTTTAGAGAGGGCCTAAGGGGTCCCTAACACCCTTCCATAGAGTTTCACCGAGTTTGGTGGTCAAGAAACCTCATTCGTGAGCCTCTACAGGAAGTCTGCAGGGGTTCTACAAGATGTCTGCGATTTTCTACAGGATGTCTAGAATTTTCTACAAGATGTTCAGAGATGAGGTTTCTGGTGGATGAATGGAGAGGGAAAGGTGAAGGAGTGAGTGTGGAGGTAGGGTGAGGGTTGGAGATGGTCTAGAACTTGGTGGATGGAGTTGTGGACAGGTGTGGATGGCTGTATTTGGTTCAAAGAAGACTAAAGCAATGTTACACACAAAACTAGGGTTATGGGAGCAAATGGCGAACAAGAGGCAAGGATTCTAAGCAGAGGGTGGAGTGGATGGTGCTGATGGTGAATGAATAGATGAAGGAGTGGTACAGGTACTCTGCAAGGCATTTTTTCCAACTGATCCAACGAAGACCTGTAAATTCAAAATCCTAATTATGATGACCTAAATCTGCTAGCTGCCAATAAAGAGAATGAACAGAAGTGTGACCTGCAATGAAACCATGTATTTTAACTCATGCAACTAAGCAAATGAAAGTCTGAAATTGCAACCAACTTCTACACATGAAAATCAAACACTAGTGATTGCATGGCACGACAAAATTAGTGTTTTTGTGGGCAACAAAGTTATCCTGATCCCAGCTCCAGATCCTACTGAAGGAGAGGTGAAACCAGAGATGTTTGATGGCCCTTTTCTTGAAGCTTTTTCCTATTAACAACCTATCAACAAAATCTGAGCATTCAAAAGTCTATCTAACCATTTACAGTGACCTATTTAATCAACAAACTTTAACCTACTTAACAGAAATGTTTTTGCAAATGCATAAAGAACAACTAGCAATACATAGAGGAGGCCTTAGCACTCGAGTTGGGCCCAACCCTAAGAGCTGCAGGCTCCTATAAAGGACTCAGATCTGATACCAAGTAGAGCTGCTTATCATTATTCAAAAATAACCATCATAAGAAAGTTGTACAGCAGTAGCTACAATAAAACAGGCTGAGAAAAATGACAGCACTATAGTGCAAAAATAACAATGGTTCCAAAAGTAAACTACGAAGGCTGAGGCCTTCCTATTTGTACAATACGAGGGGGCTAGCAGCCCTCCTAGATTCAAGGGACTCGACTGTCCCAACTGCTAGTGAACAGTCACTCCTCCAAAATCTGTTTGGCTACCTTTAAAACTCGTTTTGGTGGCCTGTGGAGCTAAGTGTTGAGGGTGGATATTTCGAGGAAGGCCATTTAATGCAAGAGACAACCTCCCTACGAATCGTCACCTCAAGCTTGGCTGTCAACTGACCCATGATTGCTTGGTTTTGCTCCAAAATTTGTCCAAAAATCCTGAAATAACCACGTATTAGCCTCCTAGGTAGAGTGACCACCCTTATTCGTTCAAATAACATAAACATACTAGGAAAACATGCATAATCTATGAAAAATGGAGGATTGAACAAGGATAATTAGGCAAAATGAGCCCAATAGGTTACCCAATTTGGGGGCTCATCATCACCCCCCTGCTGAATCGGTTGCTCATCCTCTGAGCAACTAGTCCAGCTCATCATCCTTTATGGCTTTGATCGCCTCCCTCACGTCCCAAGCCTCTGCTGTGATATCCTCTTCCCAGTCGTGGAATCCTGCCTTCCTCTCCACTTCGTCCCATTGTCTACTTTCCTCCTATTCCTTCACTCCTTCTAGCAATCCCAGAAGTAAAGGAGGACTGAATTTCAAGCCAATCCAATTGGCCTGCAAGTCCTGCATCAACTTTTTGTAGAGAGGTACCCTTGCCAAGGCCTCCCTCATCCTAGTGGGAGAATGGTATTCCCTTATCTTCAAGCTGTGAGGCAGTGTGTTCCACCACCTTGTGCAGGCATGCATACAGTTTTCTCCCAACAGTCTCTCCATGTCTTCAAAATGGGCAATGGCTTGAGCCTGTTGCTCAATGTATTCTGGTAGATCCTGAGGACTATTGGCCAAGTGCTGGTGGGCGCTTATCACTGTTGATGGGTCATCTGGCTCTGCTCTGATCATGAGAGGCTCACTGAGCTCTCTGCCTATGATACTACGGACTTCTGTTGCTCTCTTCTCCTCATGGCTCATCCAAGAGGCCATGGCCATAAGCTGGACATTTCCTATCACCGTGTTAGGATCCCATGTGTTCATGTCTAGAAGGGCAATGTTGTGCAAGTAGAACTCTGCCAATTTGGCCCTGTCCTCAGATGAACTGCTGCCACATAAAGCTGCAAACTGATGATAATTTTGGAAAGGGGTGATGCCCCTTTGAGCGAAGGTATTGATTTGAAACTGTAACCATTGGTCCTTGAGGTAAAGGGCATAGGATTTGGAAGGCTTCCTGCACTACAGAGCCTCCATTTCCCAGCTGGCCATGCAGGCCAGTTGGGCCTCCTTTTCTTGCAGCTGCTATTTTAGAGAATGTATCTATAGTTCTTGTTCCTGGAGCTGCTGGTTCAGTGCCTCAATTTCAGTCTGTGTCCCTTCCTTCCTTTGCTGTTCATAAAGGGTATCTGTGGCTGTTGTGGGCCCCTCATGTTGCTCTTGTTCCCCCAAGATGTGATGCCTGTCTTCCTGGCCTTTGTCCCTGTGACTGTAGTTGTTGTTTGAGCTGCTCATTTTCTTCCTGTAGCCTAACCCGCTTGATGCTCTCCACATGTCGCACCATAGCCAATTCTCTTCTGGCCTCTTTGAGCTGCTCCTCCAGAGGACCTATATCTGCTACTCCCTTGGACTTAGCGATTTTCATCCAAGTGTGGGTCCTCGCCCTCTCTTCCTCTAGTGCAAGGAAGAGTGGCACTTTGAATTTCTGAGGAATGATCTTTCTAGCCTCCAAGAATTTATAATAGGAGCCCAAGCTAGGCTGGGGGCTAGGTTCCATAATGTGCTCGACCTCTTCTTCCTTCTGTGGTGATTTGGCTGCCTCACCTTCCATTTCTTCGGTCTCCTTCAGTCTAGCCAATGTTTCCTGTAGAATGGTTTCCACATCCTGTAGAGAGGTTTTGGTGTCCAGCATTTTCATCCTCTCTGTCCAGGTGGATGTCTTCGGGCTTCCCCGCTCGTAAGTGATGGCTGGCTTGGAGGGGGACCTCTCCTTTGGTGTGGCAGGGGTGTCTACAATGGTGATTGGTTCTTTGGATGGAGGTTGGGGTCTGCCGGTTTTAATTCTTACACTTATTCTTGCCTTAAAGTATAGGGGAGGCTCCCTCTTTCACTTTTCCTTCTGCTTGGGGGATGTGATTAGGGTGGCCAGCACAGCTGCTACCTCCCTAGCTAAAATCTCGACCGATTTCTCCTTCTGCTGCCCTTTCCCCAGACTTCCTGTAGAAAGTCCTGTAGTGGCCGTTTTTTGGCTTCCTGTAGAAGCAGTTTTCTGACTTCCTATAGAAATAGCCTACTGGCTTCCTGTAGAACCCGTTTTCCCAAATTTGGCTTGCTTGGCTGAGGGTGCCTTCTCTTTGACTTGTGTTGTGGTTGCCTTGGGTGTTGTTTGCATCCTTTCAGTCTTCTCTGCCCGAGTTTGCAACCGTTTATCCCTTGGCGTTGGTGTTTTTATTTTACTCCCAGCTTTGACCTCAACAACTTGTCCTTTTTCTTGCTTTTCCTTTTATTTTTCTTGTGGCTTTTCCTGTGATGGCCTGTCCTGGGTTTTCTTACCCTTAGCTTCCTTACCCTTAGTTTTCTTCTCTGCCTCAATATTCTCCTTCTCCTCATTGCTGGATGAAGTGAGATCTGCTGCCAGAGTCCGGATATCATCATTCTTAGTCATATTACGGAAAATCTCCCAGGAGATAGGGACGGTATAAGTATGGAGGGCATCTTCTACGAGGAGCTTGATAAGCCCATGATGAGCAAGCTGGTCTGGTGTCCCCTCCTTAATTTTTGTGCCAGACTCAATCAATGACTGCAGGAGGAAGTATGGGATGCTCAATTTTTGTTCTGAGGGAAAATCCATCTTATGCCTGAGCTCAGTTAACAAGTGGAAGTGATACCCATACACAATACTAAATCTCCCCTCACAGGTAATATATTTCATAATTTGAAGGCTAACCTCACTCCAAAATGGTTGTAAGCTAGCTCTCCGGACCCCATTTTTATCCTCTGAAAATTGTTCTTCTAGTAGGAAGAATTCCTTTTTGGCTTTTTGGCCCAATTTCCTTTCCTCTTTATCCCAAGGCATCCCCAATGGCAATTCAGTGACCCGGCTAATGAGTTGTGGGGTGAGTTTCAAGGTCAATCCCTTGAAATTTACAGTTGCCAATGTTTTTGATTTGGGCTGCAGGGACCTTAGGAACTCCTCTGTTATTTCATCATCGTGACCTTGGATTTTATCACAGAAGGTCATCCACTTTGCACGGGTAAATAGGTCTACCACCTCAGGAGTTTCTCTCAATTTCTTGGAATCTGAGGGTTCCTTCCTAATAAACCCTCCAGGCATGGTGAAAATACCCTGTTTTTCAGCTTGAGCTCCGGTTAGAATGGAAATTCGGATGTGGTTTTCCTCCTTGGTTCCCAGTACAGGGTTTATCCGCTATTTGTATCTCCCCCTTTCACCAATTCTCTGGTTAAAATACTGTTGCCACCCAAGACTTTGACTTGTCAAAAGGAATGAAGCTCTCACAGATAGAGTGCATAGCAAATTTTTATACCAATCATATAATAGTCACACAAAAAAAAATTTGATACGTGCATAGGTGAGCCTTACAACAGTTTGTCATAATAATGGGGAGAGTTTGTTAACAAGAATCATGGAGATGAGTGATATCACTCAGGTTGTCCTTAAGCTCCAAAAGGATATGGCCAAGGTAACCACAAACCAACTTTGGATTGCAGGTTCTAGCCCACCAGCAGTTAGAGAGGGCTCTCTCTTTCTGATTTAGCTCTGTTGATAATGATTTTAGGCTAGATATTGAGTTCAAGGGTTTTTTTTGTAATTTGGTGGGAAGGATGATGCTTTCAAGTAGAGAGGCAAAGCATAGTCTGGTAAGTTTCAAACCATTGGGCATGGAGTCAAAGAGTAGGACTGCTGGTGCGTTTTCTTGGTCACAAGACAAACATGGAGCAAGATAGCTGCATATGAAGCAATCTTTCAAGCTAAAAGGATGGAGTGAGAGCTAAGGCATGAGAGGCAATAAAGAATCTCTCAAACAGGTTTAGCAGAGGGAAGATGAATGAGCTCTGCCTAGGAGCAATTAAGAATTCCTAGTTAACAGTCATTCATATGTGAAATAGGTTAAACATGAGCCATAAAGGAATTCATATTCATGCCTAAATCAAGAGGAAAAAATTAAGAAGTCACAGAAACTGAGCATAGAGTGCAGATATGCAAATTCTAAGCCAATCCTTCTTTCTGTGATTTGAGCATATATGAAAATGAAATAACAGAGGTAAAGAACACTTATTGATTCATACAACAACGCAATAATTCCACATTCACGTCTTTAAACCTTTAAACACAGTGTAGATAGTCATTCTTCCAAGCCTTTCAACAGTCTTTGATTATAGAAAAAGTATCAGACATACAGTGCGAGTCTCTCTTGAGATGCATTAGCCGACCAACCCTTCTAATAATGCAAAGGGTGGTATATATACAAAAATTGAATACAAAAATATCTAGAAGAGAAGTTAATAGCTCATAACTTCTTTACCAACTCCTAAGGAGCAGTTGATGAGAAAGTAAATGTTGAAAATAAATACAAAAGTAACATCTGTTCTCTTATGCCAGTAAATTTTGAATTTTGAGTTCATTTGAGTCAGCTGGGGCCGTGCTCTCAAAATCAACGCTTTTTTTTAAGCAAAAATTTACATTTGGGTGCTTTTGGCGCTTTTTCAGGATGACGTCATCTTGATGTCATCAGCGGGTCCCGGGGTATGGATTGATGACGTGGCAGCTGACGGGGCGGTGACGTGGTAGTGCCATGGTGGCAGGACGCGGGTATAAAAGGGATGAAGTGGCGGCAACGCGGCACAGTAGCAGAGGCAGGGAGGGTGACGTCATAGGGCAGACGTGGCAGCTGACATCACAGGGGGAGGGCGGTAAGTGGTTTCAGGCGCACCGCCTTTGTACCAGAGTGGTTTCGGGGGAGGGGGCTCCGCCACAGCCCGGAGGGCGACGCGTGGCGGGAGTACGATGGCAAAACCGCCGAAGTCCCGGACGCTAACCTTCGGGCTGGTGGTGCGTGAAAAGACCCGCCCACCGTAGATCTGGGCGCTGGAGGATTGGACGGCTGGCGGGACGGACGAGGCGGCGACGGGATAAAGGACGGGCACGTGGGAATATTCGAAATTTAATATCGCGCGTCGAGGGGGTTTAGACTTAGGAAAAGTGGGTTATTGGATTATTAGCGAGCGGGGGCTAAATGTTTGTGAACAAAAACTTAGGATAAGGGTGGAAAAGTGGGTTTTGCAGGTTTAGGGTCAAGGGTAAAAGGTTGTTAGCATGACCAGGTGTCAAATTAACTCCTGCTGAGACATGGATGGGCTAAAACTAGCCCCAGATGGGCTATCATTTCCCAAACTTAGACGAAATATCGTTATAGTGCCAGGGGGGAGGGGTATTATTATATTTTTGGGATTTTTATACATAGATTTAGCAGCGGAAAGGGAAACAAATAGGGAATTAGATAACACGGTCAATAGTTAATATGAAGATGACAAGAGAGCGCTAAGGTAAGGGACCTTAGGCTATTTAAGGGGTAAAAATGACTCATGGAGGAAAAAATGGAGAATCCTTGGGTGAAGCAAATCTTCACCAAAGCAAATGATATGAAGAATGATGAAGCTAAGAGGCTCAAGCAGATCTTGACCTCTTTGGGGAAGTTAGTAAGGGATTTAGGGAATAAGAAGAAAGGGAGTTAGTGATGTCCAGCTTGAACTTCTTCAAATGGAAACTGCCTTCAACTGAGATCTGGAAATATATAACACTTTGAAACACAAAATTGATCATAAATCATCATTCTGCAACCACAGCTACCTACCCAGCCTATCTTCCTAACATTTTTTCTTCTTTTTGGTGGGTGCACTTGGACTTGCAGACCCTGATTGCTTTTTCTTTTAAACTGCCTTCCTATCTAAAAACTAGCCTTATTTCTTCTAAGGGCCCAGATTAAGATGTTGGGCTCCTTCATTCTCTACCTAGCTACTACTCTGCCAAGCTTAAGCTGTTTGGACATATACATTCTCTATATTCTAAAGCAAGTAATTTAAACCTAAGGAAACCAAGCTTAGGCTGTTTGGCTTTCCTTTAACTGAGAAACCTTTCAAAGATGGAACTTTTGCATCCTGAAAAATATGAACATTTTTGGTACTTCCACTGTCAATCATGAAATATGAAACCTGTTGCAACAGGAGGCTAACAGTGGCCCCACTTGGGGATGGCTTTTCCTTGTGAAAATCCAAGAACAGCAGGTCAGACTACCTTAATCTTCAATTATTTGTTGTGTTCTAAAAACCTTCCCTATGCTGGCTGCTTTATTGTATATACATGGCAACATACTTGAGGAGCTTAAGGCCTTCACTTCGGGCTTCAACTACAACAAGCTGCTATCCAAACAAAAACTGAAATCCTACCTACCTACCCTAATCAGCACCTATTTGCTGGTTAGGTAAAATGAAACAACCAGTGCAACCATTTAAGCACTTGCAGAAAGAAACAAACTGTTTGACTGATAGTCGGTGAAATCAGAAACAGTGTCTGGTCATGTGCTCCCATACTCAAAATTGTGACACATAAGGGCCTCTGCTAAACTACTTGGTCCTCATAGAGAATATATGCTAAAGACTTTGAGTTGAGAAGATCCTCCATGTACTCAGCTACAAGATCAATAAAAGCATCATGAAGGAGAGTTTCTTCTAGGCTTTGCTTGACTGATGGAACAACTGCATTCTCAGTGACAAACTCTGTAGCCAAAACTTCAGTCTTTCTCTTGAAAGCATGACTATCCTCAATCTGTGAGTCAGAAGGCAATACAATTTCCTCATGACTTGGAGAAGGAAGATTTTGGAAAAAAAAATTAGGATCTTGAAAATCATATGACTGAATTTGAGAATGTAAAAATTCAATCTCATTTTCATGTTCTTCCACAGCTAAATCAAGAAGACATATTTTGATTTGAGGCTATTGTATTGCTTTGATCTTAATCAACAACAGTCTAACAAAATTTTCATCAAGCTCATATTTTGATAACAACTTTCTGAATTCATTTACAGCTCGTTCAACTTCATCTTCCATGCACCCGGTCATTCTGTCTGAGTATTGACACTTTGAAATAGGACTACTTGGTTACAGAACTTACTCAAAAACTCTGAAAATTTCTCTTTCGGGTTTTCTCCTCCAGTGGAGTCTTGATTGTGAAGATGATGTGGAGTCGCCAGGTGAATGATCAGCTTTAGAGTGCCTGATCTCTGTCCACCATCAAAGATCAGAACTAGACTTGAAAAATGGTTCTGTAGGTCTGGTTCTTCCCCAGCGGAGCTTTCCAACTTGATTTATGAAATTATCTGAGGATGGTCCCCAATGGAGTCGCCATTATGTTATCACTCAGGTTGTCCTTAAGCTCCAAAAGGATACGGCCGAGGTAACCACAAACCAACTTTGGACTGCAGGTTCTAGCCCACCAGTAGTCAGAGAGGGCTCTCTCTTTCTGATTTAGCTTTGTTGATAATGATTTTAGGCTAGTTATTAAGTTCAAGGGTTTTGTTTGTAATTTGGTGGGAAGGATGATGCTTTCAAGTAGAGAGGCAAAGCATAGTCTGGTAAGTTTCAAACCATTGGGCATGGAGTCAAAGAGTAGGACTGCTGGTGCGTTTTCTTGGTCACAAGACAAACATGGAGCAAGATAGCTGCATATGAAGCAATCTTTCAAGCTAAAAGGATGGAGTGAGAGCTAAGGCATGAGAGGTAATAAAGAATCTCTCAAACAGGTTTAGTAGAAGGAAGATGAATGAGCTCTGCCTAGGAGCAATTAAGAATTCCTAGTTAACAGTCATTCATATGTGAAATAGGTTAAACATGAGCCATAAAGGAATTCATATTCATGCCTAAATCAAGAGGAAAACATTAAGAAGTCACAGAAACTGAGCATAGAGTGCAGATATGCAAATTCTAAGCCAATCCTTCTTTCTGTGATTTGAGCATATATGAAAATGAAATAACAGAGGGAAAGAACACTTATTGATTCATACAGCAACGCAAGAATTCCACATTCACATCTTTAAACCTTTAAACACAGTGTAGACAGTCATTCTTCCAAGCCTTTCAACAATCTTTGATTATAGAAAAAGTATCAGACATACAGTGCGAGTCTCTCTTGAGATGCATTAGCCGACCAACCCTTCTAATAATGCAAAGGGTGGTATATATACAAAAATTGAATACAAAAATATCTAGAAGAGAAGTTAATAGCTCATAACTTCTTTACCAACTCCTAAGGAGCGGTTGATGAGAAAGTAAATGTTGAAAATAAATACAAAAGTAACAGCTGTTCTTTTCTGCCAGTAAATTTTGACTTTTGAGTTCATTTGAGTCGGCTGCGGTTGTGCTCTCAAAATCTGCGCTTTTTTTTAAAGCAAAAATTGACATTTGGGCGCTTTTGGTGCTTTTTCGGGATGACATCAGCGTGACGTCATCGACGGGTCCCGGGGTACAGATGGATGACGTGGCAACTGATGGGGCGGTGACGTGGCAGTGCCATGGCAGCAGGACGCAGGTATAAAAGGGATGAAGTGGCAGCAACGTGGCACAACAACGGAGGCAGGGAGGGTGATGTCATAGGGCAGACGTGGCAGCTGACATCACAGGGGGAGGGCGGTAAGTGGTTTCGGGTGCACCGCCTTTGTACCGGAGCGGTTTCGGGGAAGGGGGCTCCGCCACAGCCCGGAGGGCGACGCGTGGCGGGAGTACGATGGTAAAACTGCCGAAGTCCCGGATGCTAACCTTCGGGTTGGTGGCGCGTGAAAAGACCCACCCACCATAGATCTGGGCGCTCGAGGATCGGACGGACGGCGGCGGCGGGATAAAGGACGGGCGTGCGGGAATATTAGAAATTTAATATCGCGTGTCGGGGGGGTTTAGACTTAGGAAAAGTGGGTTATTGGATTATTAGCGAGCGAGGGCTAAATGTTTGTGAACAAAAACTTAGGATAAGGGTGGAAAAGTGGGTTTTGCAGGTTTAGGGTCAGGGGTAAAAGGTTGTTAGCATGACTAGGCGTCAAACTAGCTCCTGCTGAGACATGGATGGGCTAAAAACAGCCCCAGATGGGCTATCATTTCCCAGAATTAGAAGAAATATGGCTATAGTGCCAGGGGGGGTATTATTATATTTTTGGGATTTCTATACATAGATTTAGCAAGGGAAAGGGAAACAAATAGGGAATTAGATAATACGGTCAATAGTTAATATGAAGATGACAAGAAAGCGCGAAGGTAAGGGACCTTAGGCTATTTAAGGGGTAAAAATGACTCATAGAGGAAAAAATGGAGAATCCTTGGGTGAAGCAAATCTTCACCAAAGCAAATGATATGAAGAATGATGAAGCTAAGAGGCTCAAGCAGATCTTGACCTCTTTGGGGAAGTTAGTAAGGGATTTAGGGAATAAGAAGAAAGGGGAGTTAGTGATGTCCAGCTTGAACTCCTTCAAATGGAAACTGCCTTCAACTGAGATCTGGAAATATATAACACTTTGAAACACAAAATTGATCATAAATCATCATTCTGCAACCACAGCTACCTACCCAGCCTATCTTCCTAACATTGTTTTCTTCTTTTTGGTGGGTGCACTTGGACTTGCAGACCCTGATTTTCTTTTAAACTGCCTTCATATCTAAAAACTAGCCTTATTTCTTCTAAGGGCCCAGATTAAGCTTTTGGGCTCCTTCATTCTCTACCTAGCTACTACTCTGCAAAGCTTAAGCTGTTTGGACAGATACATTCTCTATATTCTAAAGCAAGTAATTTAAACCTAAGGAAACCAAGCTTAGGCTGTTTGGCTTTCCTTTAACTAAGAAACCTTTCAAAAATGGAACTTTTGCAGCCTGAAAAAGATGAACATTTTTTGTACTTCCACTGTCAATCATGAAATATGAAACCTGTTGCAACAGGAGGCTAACAGTGAGTACGATGCAGCACCATTCAAAAGAAATTATGTGTATTATATAAGCAAACCACCGTTCTTGACCACAGGCAGCCTGGTTTCAATTTTCCCCACTTCAAACAAGCTAATTCACCACCTTTCGAAAATTAAGCATGGGGATGGCATGTTCGAGCCTACCTCTCCTCGAGATTTCCAATTCCGATGCACAAACACGGGTTTCTCTGCTCCGGTAGCTTTCACTCTGCTTCCTGTAGAGCTCCTTCCTGTAGAGAGCTTTTGCTGCTTCTGGAGGATGTCATGACGCTGCGGAGCAAGTCTGGGACGCGGGAATAGTTTGAACTAGGCCGAGAAATTCGGGCTAACGAATTGCAGAGGAGGAGGACGCTCACGGTGCTGAAAAACCGGTTGTGGCGTAAATGACAGTGGTTGAGGTGCGTGCTCTGGCCGAATGATTTTGAAATACGGTGCAATTCATGGCGCGGGGGTGAGGTGTCCAGGCCGAGCCGTTAGAAAACGTCACGGCCATCATTCCTCGGCATGTTTATGACCGCCAATATCTATCTCCGCCATTACCCGCCGTCATCCCTGTCAGTCCGCTGATTTCACTACAAATCTACTGATTTCCCCAACTGGACACTTCCCACATGTCGGCTCCACATATTTTTGGCAGAATCAAGCGTAACCATGCTCGTTCAGATCCCACGAGACAGATCTACTGGCTGTGGATGGCCAGTTGACTGACCATTGCATTTGTTCAATCCGCACATTCACAGTCATGCAAGTTTCACAATATAGTTCATGTTAATTTGACGAAATAAGGTTAGGCACTTACCTGGGGGTGACCACGGACGTGTTTCGCAGGTTTTTGGACGTGAAGAAATGGTTTTGCTCGCTTCTGCTTCATGCATAGGTGTGGTAATTCCCTCGTCCATTTGCTGATTCCAGATGCAAGGCTTTCAGGAACCGGTCCTATGGTGGTGAACGTTGCATGCACGGCCCCGTCTGCTCTCAGCTGTGGAGAAGGTGTTCATATTTCCGTGGAGCTGGTAGCATGCCTCCTATGCTGATTTCAACTGCTCCTGACTCCATAGTGTGTATTCCAGGCGGATCAGCTGCTACAGGATTCCTGTAGGACATCCTGTAGCTGCTTCTCCTCCTGGGCTGCATGCTGAAACGGGCACGACTACAGTCACGGGTGAAGGGTCCTCTTGGAGCTTTTGACAGGTATAGTATGCAGGCCTTCATGTATTTGATTTGTCCCCTGGAAAAAAAATGGCGATCTGAGGAAAACAGGACTTTTTTACATGACTGTGCAGGGGTACAGGACCAAATGGTGGTAATGGCAGTGGAAAGAGAGGAAACAAGTGATGGATGGGACAAAGGGGTGGTTGCAGGCCTCACCAACAAACTTCAAGTCTTAAATCCTCCTCCAGAATCGATTTTGGCTCGTCCAAAGGTTCTACAGGATGTTTCTTGTAGAAATGCAGAACTTCCTGTAGAAAGCCCTAAAACTTCCTGTAGGAGGTTGAATCTTGACCCGAATGTGTCCAAATCCTGGAAAAAGTGTGTGGCCATGGAGGGAGTGTCGGTGAGGATGCCTGGTAGCTTGGGATGGACCCTTGTCCTTGGTTTGCACGATGCTCTTTATCTGCATTATATCCCTGCAACCTGCAATAATTTCAAAGAACAGACCTGTTTTTTTCTTTTTTCTTTTTCTCCTTGTTTTTTCCTTCTTTTTTTTTTCTCTTCTTTGAGAGACAGCAGGGGCGCCTGTATGAGGTTTTCACCCCCACTATCTGCCCTGGGTGCTTCAAAGAGGTTTTCACCCAAGGATCTTTTTTTTATTCCATTTCTTTATTTTTTGAGAGACAGCAGGGGCGCCTCCATGAGGTTTTCACCCTCACTGCCTACCCTGGCCGCCTCAGAGAGGTTTTCGTCCAGGGATCTTTTTTTTTTTTTTTTTTGATGATCAAGGTGTGGCCAGAATAGAGGTAGAACCCTGCTCCATTACCAGCACTGATTTTTCCACAGTTTCAATGAATTCCTGCCTCGAGAGAGGTTTCTTGTAGATTTTCAGTTGATTTCCATTGACAAGCATGGGGATGGCTTCTTCATCAATGGTCCTGATAAGGACTGAACTATTATCATTACATTTCTCCACTGTATATGGTCCTAACCATCTTGTACTCAACTTCCCTTTGAAATCCTTGTATCTTGAGTCATACAGTAGCGCCCAATCTCCCGGCTGAAATTGCTTTTCATTAAGGTGCCGGTCATGCCATATCTTCCTCTGGAGTTGAACTACTTATGAGTGGAGGAGGGCCTGCATTCTTTGTTCATCTAATCCATTCAGCTGCAATAATCTCTCACATTGAGCATGGCTGAGATCTAGGTTCAGCTGAGCTGCCACCCTCAATGTATTGTACTCGAACTCTATGGATAGCAAAGCTTTCTTCCCGTAGACCAGCTCATGAGGTGTGAAACCGGTTGTGGTCTTCCAAGTGGTGTTGTAGGCCCAGGTGGCCTCAACCAGGTGATCTACCCAATCCTTTTTGTTGCTGCTCACAACCTTGGTCAAAATCCCTTCCAATGCTCGATTAGTGACTTCCACCTGCCCATTTGCTTGAGGATGATAGGGCGTGGAAGTCTTGTGCTTGATCTTGTGATGAGCGAGAAAATCTTCAATCAGGTTGGAGGTGAACTAGCCTCCATGATCTGTGACTAACTCTCTTGGGTAGCCAAACTTGTAGAAGATATTTTCCCTCAGAAACTCAGCCACCTTTTCTTCTGTTGCTACTTTGATTGCCTTTGTTTCTGCCCACTTGGTCAGATAGTCGGTGCACACAATGATGTAAGACCGTTGCCTTGAAGGAGGGTTGATAGGACCCACAAAATCCATGCCCCACTTTTCAAATGGCTCAAAGGTCACTTGAGGTTGGAGAGGCATTTCATCTCTTGGAGTCGGTTTCCCCATCCTCTGACATCGGTCACACTGGATTACGTATCTTCTGACATCCTGATGAAGAGTAGGCTAATAGTAGCCTGCCTGTATAATTTTGAAGGCAGTCCTTTTTGCTGCAAAGTGGCCTCCACAAGGTCCATCATGACAGGTTAGGAGGATGTCAAAGACTTCCTCCTCCCTAACACAACGTCTCAAGATCTGATCTGGGCCAAGCTTAAACAAGTTGCCCCCAATCCATGTGAACGGGGCACTCTTCCTTACAATTCTGCTCTTCTCTTTTGAGGACAGATGCGGAGGAAACTGTGCTGAGACCAAGTAATTTGCTATATCAGCAAACCATGGAGAGAGTACTCAGATAGCGAATAGATGTTCATCTGGCATCTGGTCATCCACTGTTCCTTCTTCACCTGCAGGAAAGTCCACTCTAGATAAGAAGTCAGCAACAACATTTTCCTTACCTGGCTTGTCGACAATCGTCAAATCAAATTGTTGTAACAAAAATAACCATCTAATAATAGGAGGATTGACATCAGGCTTATTCATTAAATATCTAATTGCAGCATGATCAGTGTGCACAAATGTTTGATAACCGGTGATGTAGTGTCTGAACTTGTTTAGGGAATGGACTACGACCAGGAACTCTTTCTCGGTTACAGTATAGTTCATTTCTACCTTGGACAGGTTTTTGCTGATGAAATATATGATGGGAGTTTCTCCTCAATTTGTCCTAAGGCTACCCCTATGGCTTTTTTCAAGGCATCAGTGTGGATGTGGAAAGGTAGGGCCCAGTTTGGACTTCCCAAGATCGGGGCGGACACCAGCTTTTCTTTCAACTCATCCAGTGCCCCTTGACAGTTGTTCGTCCATTTAAACTCAACATCTTTCCCTAAGAGTCCAAACAATGGCGAGGCTAGCTTGCTGAAGTCTTTAATGAATCTTCGATAATATCCTGCTAAGCCTAGGAAACTCTGAACATCTCTTACCTTTTGAGGAGGTGGGACCTTTTGGATGATAGCAATTTTATTAGGGTCCACCTGTAATCCTTGGCGAGAAATGGTATGTCCTAGCACGGTCCCTTCAGTCATCAGGAATTCACATTTTTCAGGATTGAGGGACAGGTTCATCTCAATGCACTTGGTTAGAACTTTTCCCAGATTGGTCAATGCTTCTTGGAAGTTGGACCCATAAGGAGTGAAGTCATCCATGTAGATTTCTACCGAATCATGGACCAACTCAGAAAAGATGCTCAATACTGCTCTCTGGAAAGTGGTAGGAGCATTGCATAGCCCAAAGGGAAGGACGCGATAGGAAAAGGTACCCCAAGGACAGGTGAAGGTGGTTTTATCTTGGTCTTCTGGGCTGATTTGGATCTAGTTATACCTGCTAAACCCATCTAGGAAAGAGAAAAACTTCTTCCCTGCCAGTCCATCCAACACCTGATCTATGAAAGGCAAAGGGAAATGGTCTTTCTTAGTGGCTTTGTTAAGTTCCTGGTAATCTACACAGATTCTCCACTTCCGGTTCTTCTTGGGCACAAGCACTAGGGGCAAAACCCACTCACTATCGGAGATGGGATAGATGAATCCTGCATCCAACAATTTTTGCAATTCTTCTTTGAAAATGTCCTTAAGGGTTGGATTCATTCTCCTCTGAGGTTGCTTGACTGGTTTACAATCTTCTTTAATGTATATGTGATGGGTACAGACCGAAGGATGGACTCCTTTCATCTCCTTATAGCTCCAGGCGAAAGCATCTAAATGTTTGTTCAGTAAGCTACACAGCTCCTTCTCCTGGGAAGGAGATAGGGAGGAGCTGATCTTCAAAGTTCTCTCAAGGCCAAACTCCACATTCTTAATTCCAGGAGAGGTTGGATCAGTCACACAGAGGTCCACTAAGGTGCTAGCTTGGGTATCCTCCGCCAATTCCTCTAAGGACAATGCACTGGGAGGTGGATTCCGAATCAAGGTCTCAATCAAATCATCCTCGGTTTGAGGACCTCCCCTAGTGGTTTCTATGGTGCACAAGGGTGCAGAGTATACCTCATCCTCATCTCCTTCTTCCAGCCAGAGCGGTAAGTCATGTTCTAGCAGAGGCTGGGCAGGAGGGTATAGGACTAGCGGCTAGGACATAGGACCATTTTTGATGGTCATGTTTCCAACTCGGCAATTGATGTAAGCATCCGCAGTGGCTAACCAAGGCCTTCCCAAAATGAGGGGGTATCCAGTAAGCTTTGCCTTTGGTTGAAGGACTAAGAAGTTTGCAGGATACTCCCAAGAGTCAACTAAGACCAAGACATCCTCCACAATCCCTTCGGGAGTCACGGTGGAGCGATCTGCCAACTACAAGACCGTCGAAGTCTTCCTTAAGGAACCCCGAAGGTTGAGTTTAAGCATGGTGTCCCTGATCATCACATTGATGGCAGCCCCTATATCAATCAAGGTATGAGGGATAATGGTGCCATTGATGTGGACATCAACTACAGGACTCCCAGGGTCCAAATACTTTGGACAGATTACTTGCCCCAACATTAGATCAGACGGTTGTCCTATGACATTGATTGTCGAGGCATCTCTCTTTCTCCTACCTAGGTGCCTGAAACACTTCTCCTTAATCAATTTGTTGTATATCGGTACATCTTTGATGTCCTCGAGAAGGGGTATTTTAACACACAACTGTTTTAGTTCCCCCAGAAGTTCAGTCTCCTCTGGGTTTGGTTGTATGGTTACTGCTAGTCGCTCATGAAAGGGTGGAATGGCTTTGGGTTCACTTTCCTATTTCTCTTCCTCATCCTTTGGGGGAGGAGGTTGGCGATCTGGAAGGGAATTTTCGGATCGTAGGTTGATCTCCTAGATCTCCACAGCATAGGTAGGACATGTTGTTTCCCCAGTGTATACCTGTTGGGCCTGTCGATTGTTGGGGTTCGGGTTCGGTTGGGCAGGCATCTGGGGTTGTCTTGGAGGAGCAGGAGGTAATGGTTGTGGTTGAGCTGGTGGTGGAGGCAGAATGGTGGGAGGAGAGTTGTATTGGGGCCTCCACCCTGGTTGAGGTGCATTCCACTGAGGCTGTGGCTGGACATGTGAGTGAAACGAATGAGCAGTGGGTTGAGAATGGTATTGAGGTGGATAAGACCACGGAGGAGGTGCAGACCAGGAAGGATGAGCAGGGGGACCCCAAGAAGGCATGTGAGCAGATTGGTTGGGGCTATAATAAGCTTGGGATGTCCCTTGCATCCCCTGCTGGTAAGGTCTAGGTCCATGCAGTCTCCTTTGGTTGAGGAAGTAGAGAGGTTCAGTGGGTGCCTCAGTCCCTTGGTACATGGCTTTGAATCCGGGCAAGGTTGGGCATTGGTTTGTAGGGTGGTTCTCCTCACAAATGAAACATACCTCCACTGAGTGCAATGGACACTCGTTCTTAGGGTGCTTCCTCGTACATCTGGGACAGAAAATGGCCAAAGCCCTCTCAGCTTCCTCTTTCTTTTGTTGGATTCAGAAAGTATCAAGTTGCATGGCAATGGTCTGTCTCATCTCACTTTTGAGGTCTTCCATATGATTAGCAAACTCATGCTTGGAGAAGGTAGTACTAGCTGAAAGTGGATTCCCCTACCTCTTTTCCGGGCTGCCCTAGAGTGGTTTCTAAACACAATCTTTATGTCCTCATAAGGTAGTTGGTAAATATCTTCTCCATCTAGCATGTGAAGGGTATCTAGAAGGTCTTCAGGGACTCCTCGGAGCAGAACCAACTTTAGAGATTCATGGTCAAGTGTGCACCTGGCCCATTTATATCTAAGTTGGAACCTTTCCTCATAGTCCTCTAGAGACTCATCATTTCCCATGGTCATCCGAAAGATCTCCCCCATTGGTTTCCTTTGACCTATAGTAATCCCGGTATTTTTTGTTAAAGGCTTGCTGCATATGAGCCCAAGTAGTGATACTGTTTCCAGGTAACCCCATGAACCAATGTAATACTGCATCCTTGAGGGTAGAGGGAAAAAGTTTCAACTTTTTCTCATCTTCTGTATAGTCATAAGTTCGACAAAGGACAAAAAACTCAAACATGAAGGTATCAGGGTCTTCAGTGGTCAATCCATGGAAATGAGGTAAGGCTGAGGGACTTATGTTCTTCATTTTCATGTCCCCGTTAGTCTCTCGGATGAGGAAGGTACCTTCTATTCTCTCATCATTGTCTCTACCATTTCTTTTGTCAGCCATAGTCTTAAAAGGAATGTTTTCTTGCTCTTCTTCTGTTATAGGATCTTCGTATATCTCAAGAGGCTCACCTATAGGTTCTTTTGGATCACTGCCACCAAAGAAGAGAGAAGGGTGACTTAGTGAAGTGGTGGGGGTGTTGGGTAGGAATTTTCCGGTATTATCTCTGTTCCTACAAGGCATGAAAGGACTTTTGGTTGTTTTTTCTTTTTTCTGCTTGTACCTGCAAAATTGAAACAAATGGAATTGCAACTAACTAAAATCTATCTTGCAGAAATGAAAATGCAGAATTGAAATGGAAGCAGGAAAAGACCAATCTATTTTGCTGAAATCAAATTGCGAGAAGGAAATACTAGACTACACTTGCAAAAGTGAAATTCTATTCTACGCTTGCAGAATTGAAAGGTTAATCTATGAAATTAGGAAATGTCTAGTTTACTTTTGCAGAAATGAAATTGCAGAATGGAAATGAAATAAACTACTTATCAGAAGGCAAGAGTAGGAAAATAGAAGAAAAGTAGCAATCACAAATACTCTGACACTTCCCCGGCAACGGCGCCAAAACGAGGTGGTGAGCTCCAGTATTGCAGCAATAATGCTACAACTCCTGGGACTCCCTTCTTTACTTTTATCAACCCGGTAGTTCATAACAAACTTGGAAGCGATGGTGCTGTATGCACAAGTACTAGCTCTTGCCGCAGCTGTCACTTGGTCAGCTGGCACAAGTCCGCTAGGGGCTCAAGCCAACTTCTATGGGCTCTAAGAAGAAGCTTTTTAACCAATGGATGAAAGCTACTTTAAAGAAGGCTGATCTACTTGCAGAAAGATAGTGAAAGCTAAAAGAAAACGCAAACCCTAATTCTACCAGCTAACCCTACTGATGCCAGGAAGAGGATGCAAGCTACTGAACGAAATGCCATTGACTCCTAGGAAGGTAAATACATGTATTTAAGCTACTTCTATAGTAACATATGAAAGAAACATCTTTTTGTATTTTTGAATAAGTTGCCAGAGTTATTATGCATATGATTTGACTGTTTTTAGGCTGTGTAGAGGTGGATATGCGAGAATAAATGCTTGGGAAAGGTCAAGAAGGTTCAGAGAGGGCCTAAGGGGTCCCTAACACCCTTCCATAGAGTTTCACTGAGTTTGGTTGTCAAGAAACCTCATTCGTGAGCCTCTACAGGAAGTCTGCAGGGGTTCTACAGGATGTCTGCGATTTTCTACAGGATGTCTAGAATTTTCTACAGGATGTTCAGAGATGAGGTTTTTGGTGGATGAATGGAGAGGGAAAGGTGAAGGAGTGAGTGTGGAGGTAGGGTGAGGGTTGGAGATGGTCTAGAACTCGGTGGATGGAGTTGTGGACAGGTGTGGATGGCTGTATTTGGTTCAAAGAAGACTAAAGCAATGTTACACACAAAACTAGGGTTATGGGAGCAAATGGTGAATAGGAGGCAAGGATTCTAAGTAGAGGGTGGAGTGGATGGTGCTGATGGTGAATGAACAGATGAAGGAGTGGTACAGGTACTCTGCAAGGCGTTTTTTCCAACTGATCCAACGAAGACCTGTAAATTCAAAATCCTAATTATGATGACCTAAATCTGCTAGCTGCCAATAAAGAGAATGAACAGAAGTGTGACCTGCAATGAAACCATGTATTTTAACTCATGCAACTAAGCAAATGAAAGTCTGAAATTGCAACCAACTTCTACACATGAAAATCAAACACTAGTGATTGCATGGCATGGCAAAATTAATGTTTTTGTGGGCATCAAAGTTATCCTAATCCCAGCTCCAGATCCTACTGAAGGAGAGGTGAAACCAGAGATGTTTGATGGCCCTTTTCTTGAAGCTTTTTCCTATTAAGAACCTATCAACAAAATCTGAGCATTCAAATGTCTATCTAACCATTTACAGTGACCTATTTAATCAGCAAACTTTAACCTACTTAACAGAAATGTTTTTGCAAATGTATAAAGAACAACTAGCAATACATAGAGGAGGCCTTACCACTCGGGTTGGGCCCAACCCCAAGAGCTGCAGGATCCTATAAAGGACTCAGATCTGATACCGAGTAGAGCTGCTTATCATTATTCAAAAATAACCATCATAAGAAAGTTGTACAGCAGTAGCTACAATAAAACAGGCTGAGCAAAATGATAGCACTATAGTGCAAAAATAACAATGGTTCCAAAAGTAAACTACGAAGGCTGAGGCCTTCCTATTTGTACAATACGAGGGGGCTAGCAGCCCTCCTAGATTCAAGGGACTCGACTGTCCCAACTGCTAGTGAACAGTCACTACTCCAAAATCTGCTTGGCTTCCTTTAAAACTCATTTTGGTGGCCTGTGGAGCTCGGTGTTGAGGGTGGAGATTTCGAGGAAGGCCATTTAATGCAAGAGACAACCTCCCTACGAATCCTCACCTCAAGCTTGGCTGTCAGTTGACCCATGATTGCTTGGTTTTGCTCCAAAATTTGTCCAAAAATCCTGAAATAACCACGTATTAGCCTCCTAGGTAGAGTGACCACCCTTATTCGTTCAAATAACATAAAAATACTAGGAAAACATGCATAATCTATGAAAAATGGAGGATTGAACAAGGATAATTAGGCAAAATGAGCCCAATAGGTTACCCAATTTGGGGGCTCATCATAAGGGATGCAATGCTGCCATTGTGAGGCTTCTTAGAGATGGAGTCAGATGAACTTTGGGGTGGATATGACCTAGGGATGCCAATCTGAGCACCATAGCTATGTGATTTCTTCATATATACCTGATTCAAAGTCAAAGTCATGTTCAACAGGTTTGTCACTGCGAATATCAAATTGTATTATGTGCACATTACAATTGCATTACCCACCTCATTACCTTTCAATTCATGTATATAGAATTGTCACAATCAATAAAGACAATTTTTAAGTTTAAATAATGAGCTTTTCCATTTCATATACTAAATTATGAATGGAAAGTGGAATAGTTATTTTACATCTATTATATCAAAGGATTTAGGAGCTCTGAAAGCATTATCAGAGATTTTAAAGGTAAGAGAATTATTGAATGTTTTTATGATCCCATTGACCTATACCAACTAAATGGATACAAATTTGCAGGGAAATGAACATAAGAATAAATTAAGTACCTATGAAGGGAAACTACAGTGGAAATCCCTGCAATTCCACCACCCACAATTACTAAGCCTTCAAATTTCTCATTGCTAATATTGTTGTTGTTGTAGCCTGCTTATCTTCCTACCTCCTCAAACTTCAATCTAATTGGGTGTTTGAAAGGTGGGTATGAGTAGGGATATTCCTAGGACTTCCTAGGAATTCCATAAAATAAATTGTTGTTAAAATTCATAAAATAAATTGTTATATAATTAAATTGTTGTTAAATGTCTTGTATACTTGCCATATTTGATGAACAAAAAATCTAGTTATAACATTGGGTTACAAGCATAACATCTTAACTACTTCACCCTACATCAATTGGTAATCAGGGTTGTGGGATTTTCATTCACTCTCAGTGGTGGTTTTTCTACAAAATCCTTCTTGATGACATCTAATTTTATTGTAGGTCATCTTCACAAATAGAGTGGCAATTTTGTTCACAATATAAAAATTTTGAACATGTGAGAAAAGCAAGAGTGAAACAACGTTTGTAATAACTTCAAAAAATAACGTTTATGCATTCAGAGCATTAACTATAAGTATGAGAATGCCACCTCTGCTCCTAGGAGCTATGACACATGTGAAGCAAGATGCATCTCTTTAGTCAAACAAAGTTGATTGCCATGGTAGAGGACTAAATTTCACAAAAAGACAAAAGACTTCAAATTCAAGAACTGACAAGGTTATTCTTGGCACAAAACCTGATAGAGGTCGCAGATGCAACTACCAATCCCATGATGGAGATTGTAACATCATTGGCTGGATATTCAATCAACCTATCCAAACTCTAGTTTACAAGACTTCTCAACATTTAAGTATGTTATAATGATCAAATCTAAAGGCAGGAAAGGAATGAAATTCATAGAAAATGGTCTCAAGTATACATGACAAAGTGAAGAATGGGAATATTTTTAGCTTACAACCTAGGAACCCTTCTAGATCATAGAAAATATCTTAAAATTACTCATTTTTTATAAGAAGTGCGAGCTAAAACTGATCTTTTTCACATCCAAAAAAAAATGGGGATCTTTTACAAGCACTTGCAAAATCCAAATATGAAAACACCATATTAACAAATGACCATAATAAATGTATGGAAGAGAAAGGTGTTGTCAATACTTTGTAGGAAAAGCTTGAACATGGATGAGATGAAAATTAGAAGCTACAAAAGGAGCTTTGAACAAGTTCACTAATCTTAATAATCTTCACATTATGTTCTCTACCTTGGGAAGGGAGAAAGAAATCATGGAAGCATAATTAACACTGAAGCCAAACTATTGTGTGAGATGGAGGAAAACCTAAATGACCTAAAAGAGAAAATCATGACAATTTCAAACAAGTTAGAGGCTTAGGCAAGGGAAAATAAAAACAAAATCTGAGGTGCCCAGGAATTTCAAAAATGATTGCTTCTCTTCAAAATCGCAACAAACAATTGGAAGAACAAGTGCTTAAGGCATAAAAAGGATATCGTTCCTTTAAGAGGAAATCAAAAGATTTTTGAGAATAGAACAATGGATTGAAGAGGGAGATAGCCTACCTTAAATCTTCGATACTGAAATAGGAAAATTTTACAAGTGGTATGGTATTGAAAAGGGCTACACTTATGAATGAGATCACCTAGGATAAGCAACAACTTCATAATTTGCTGAAAATGTGTGAGAAGTATGGCTCACAATTCTAGGTAAGAAGAAAAGTTTCAAAAGAGGAATTTTTATTGGTTGATAAGTTCCTGCTTCACTTCAAGGAAACAAAGAGGTGCCTTAAGGTAGATCTCAATACAGTTAAAGAGTATCAAAAACTTGAGGAAATGGAAATGTCACAGAATTAGCTATTGTATTTACGTATAGAGAATAATTTTGCTTATACAGGAGAAAAAAATAAATGCAAAGAGAGATGCCAACATTAAAAGGCTAGAAGATGGGGCACCTTAGCATTTTCCAATGGTGAAAGCCTATTGGTTGAGGTGGAATACACAAATATGGAGAAAACGAAGCTTAAACTTGGTGATGCTACAGATCTCAGAAACCAACAATTTATAACACAAAAGGAAGACAATACAATGTCTTCACTCAACATGGCTCCTAGTTCTGAGGTCAGGCCCCCATGAGTAAAACCATGAAGTTTCCTATCATCAATTATTTATAGAAATCAAATGATATTAATCAAAATCTCTACTCAATTTTCATGTTTGTAAGAGATTGAAATTGATAGTTGGCATGAATGCTAGATTTGAGTAAATTCGAGAACAAAGAAGACCTAGTGTGGAAGAAAAATTCAATCCAAATGGGTTTTTATATGCTTATATTGAAAGTGTTCATTTTGTAAACATCCTTGGGATGTAATTATGAATCACCGTGCTCATTTTTATATATTTCTATATATATTGCATTGAGATATCCATGATGTTTTGAAACTGATAAGTTAAATGATTGTATTTTCAACGCTATAAAATGGAGCTAAATATTGGGACCAACACCTTATTGAAAAACCTAGACTCATATGAATGCATCTAATTTTTATAGTTTCCAATATAAGCATCACAAAAGATAAGGTGAGAATCAAGTTAAATTATTTACAAAGAAATGTCTTTTATTTTTATTGATAATATCAAAATTTGTTGATTTTATTTTTATGTATTACAATGTCGTTTTGAACTAGGACAACATAGTAGCTAAAAAGTGTTATCAATTTAATTGAAGTACTTGTTTTCTTGCAAGTTTTACTTCTAATACTTACTGGTAGTAATTTTTGTTTAAAAACTTTTATCTTTTTTGATGAAGTTTCTTACAGTACAATAATAATGAAATTGCACGACAATTATAAGGCATCACTATTACACATCATATAAGAAGTAATAATTTATAGTTTAGGAACCACTCACATATTTTGGGCTATGAATTCCAAAGCCTGTAGGATAAGAACACAGAGGTATTCAACCTTTATATTGTATATCTATATTGATCCTTGCATCAATAATGCAACTGCACAACATTTACATTGGATAAGAGAAAATATTTTTTATACAACAAAAGTTAGACAAGAAAAAAATCTTAAAACCACAACCACCCAACCACAAGGCAACACTAGTCAAAACAAAGATTACATGATGGCATTGAAAATGCCAGAAATCTATTGATGCAATTTTCCATAAGCAGATACAATGTAATAACTTGCATTCCAAAAGATAGTATGCATTGTGATTTAAAATTTTAAGATCTGTAGAGGGTTGGTAACATCAACATTTGCAAGTATACTAAGGATGGTAGTTAAATGACTTCTCATAGAAATAATTTGTCAAAAAATAAAACAAATAAAAGAAGAGGTGAGGCAGGTGGTCACAATATGAAATTATTGAGGTTGTGGATTGAGGACAATCTCATGAAATTTGTAGATTCAAAAACTATGGTCTCCATGACAAAAGAATGGTTAATGTGGAAAGATAAAAAAAACCTGGAATGGGGTTTTCTATAGGTATGGAAAATGAAAATAAGGTTTTCACCCTCTGTCATCAAACCCAGAAGGCCTTGACATCATTGGATTCATCATCAAATCTTTCTCTCTCTCTTGATAAGCTCTTGAGTTGTCCACTGTCTTGGAAAAACTCACTTAGTATTTTGTATCACCATAGATTTATCATAGTCATTTAGATACAAAGCACACTGAATATATTTTGTTTCTATTGTGGTTGATTAATTACTAACCACACTGAAGATAAATCTTCAAGAAAAATGACCTTATGAACACTCGGTATTAGTTCAGTAAGAGAATTCTATTAAATTTTAGCATAGACAAATCAAACTGACTAAAAATCACCCACCTAAAGGGGGAGTCGCAAGTGTCATTACCTTAAAGATGCAAACTAAGAAATGTATTAATGGATTAAGCACAGATAACAAAGGACATATAGATGTGCATGCACATCCCATTAGTTCATCTCATTATCTTTGGAAAAATCTTCGACACCTACCACATAAATGAGGAAGTACGGCCTGTATCTGACCACCCTCCTTATAGTGGTACTCAGTCCCTTCTAATGATGCAACAGATACCTACCACATAAATGAGGAAGAACAACTTGTGTCAAACCACTCTCCTTGCAGTGGTACGTAGTCTCCTCTAATGATGCAAACAGAGAAGAGTTATGTAGGCCAATATGGTGTCTTCCTTGAGCATCAATTATCAGCTTTGAACAAGTTCAACATTTTTCCTCTACTCCAAAATAATAGGGAGGATGATGTACTTTATAGTTTGATGTATTTAGAAAATTTAATCCAAGTGCTTGAAACTAATCTGATATGCAAGAGAATAGTCCATTTATTGCACCAAATATTACACTAAGGAAATTTTCACCCCACAAGATTTTGCTTCTATATGGTGTTTTTTGGAAAATGCAATATAAATCACATCATAGAAATATAGATGATATATTTACAAGAGTGTGAAAGTACTGATGTTCTTATGTTCATGATGCGATGCTTTCTACTTATTGAATTGTGTTAAAGATCAAATATTGTACACCTTCAGGTTTGATTTTAGTCTGAAATGCTAGTTTAAACAATGTATAAACTTTACTTCAAAAAATAAGATATTAACATGAGACCTCACTAGTAAGAGTACACACACAGTTTAATTCTATTGGTATAGTTGCAAAAACATTCAACGAGTGTATATGTTGTGGTCCACCGGTTGCCTATCTAATGCAGAAATAGAGTAAGAGTAAAGGCAAGCAAGCAATGATACACACCAAACTGATATGCAAGGGGAAGAACACAACAATAAAATCATGAGAAGAGTTATGTAGGCCAATTTGGTGTCTTCCTTGAGCATCAATTATCAACTTTGAACAAGTTCAACATTTTTCCTCTACTCAGACATAACAGGGAGCATGTTGTACATTATAGTTCGATGTATTTAGAAAATTGAATCCAAGTACTTGAAGCTAATCTTATATGCAAGAGGATAGTCCATTAGTACATTGAATGCAACAAATATTACACTAAATAAATTTTCACCATATAGATAGGATTTTCCTTCTAGATGGTGTTTTTTTGAAAATGCAACATAGATCACATCACAAAAATACAGATGATCTATTTACAAGAGAGTGTGAAAGTATTGATCTGCTTATGTTCATGATGCGATGCTTTCTACTAATTGAATTTTGCTAAGATCAAATATTATGTACCTACAAGTCTGATTTTAGTATGAAATGCTACTTTTAACAATGTATAATCTTTACTTCAAAAGCTAAGATATTAACATGAGACCTCACTAGTAAGAATACACACATGGTTTACTTCTATTGGTATAGCTACAACAACATAAAACTAGTGTATATGTTGTGGCTTGCGGTTTGCATGTCTAATGCAGAAACAACGTAAGAGTAATGTAAAACAAGCAATGAGACACATCAAACTGATATGCAAGGGGAAGCACACAACAGTAAAATCATGTGATTCCAACAGATAAAATGGGCATGACAACTAGAGCTTCACAGGAAGATTAGCATAGGGACCATATAGATCTCATCCCATATAATAAATATCTCCAACATTGTTACTGATGTTATCGGCAGTGAGCAGTGTTTTACATGGATCATCTTTAGGAATGTTCTTCTCAGCCTGCCAACAAAATCTGCACCCACATCTTTTTCTTTGGTGTAAATACCATCACCAAATCTGCCAATCAAAGTCATGGAAGAAAATCCAAGACCATAACTGGTGATGACTTAAAAATACCATTATATTCATCTGAATAGTATATAATCCATTTGGAGCATGCAAAATATCCCACAACAGCACCAGACCAAAAAGCAGCAATGAAAGTTTTCCCAACAACCTTCTCGCTTCTAGTGACCTTGCATTTGCATAAGTTAGAATTCTCATTCTAATAGCTAGACAAAATAGATCTCAAAGAACCAAGCAAGAAAGGGCACCGGAAGAATCTTACCAATTTGACAACGGAACCAATGTTTAATTAATACGAGTATGTACACCTAAAGGGGCTACTTATAGAAATATTTCCAAAAGCTGAGGAATCTATACGAAAATAGCAAGTTGTTTTGTAGACATGCCAGCATCGTATGATAAGAAACACTGATTAGAACTAGGTATTGGTAAAATAACAAAGATTTCATCCAAGCAATAAAAATAATGAAAGACTGCAAGACTGCTAATGTAAGGAATAGAAAAGATAAAATAAGCATCTAAACAGTGAAAACATATACAACGAAAAAAGGTCCATTAGCTGATAAGCTAAATTCAAAGTAATTTCATACTCAAGCAGTAAGCCCCAGCAAGGTTCTTCACTTTGCATTGAATTGAACCACCGGTTGCATAGGTGAATATTCCATATCTCCCTATATATATGGATATGGATCTAAGAAAAAGACGAAACCATAGTCTGATGCAAGCTACCCACTATTTCATAATGACTTGACACGACACAGAGCCGCATGAGTCAAAAACCAGAGTAATATGAACTTCTCAGAGTACATAGTACAGATCAGAATGTAAAGATACAATGTAAACTCACAAGAAAACTCTCAAACGCACATGGTGTCAATCGTACCTGTTGTCACCTATAGGTAGATCTTGAGAGCAGAGTTAGCATGTCCAATATGCAATCTCCTCAATTCCACCATCATTCCCCTCGCAAGAAAACCCTCAATCGCACTTGTTGTCACTCATACTTGCAAGAAAACCCTTAATCACACTTTCAATAGCACAATGAAATTATATCTTCTGACCCCATAAAAAGGAGATTTAGCAAAATCAAAATAGATGTCTTTCCTCCAGTTAAGATCAATAAATTCCTTGTTTCATGAATAGCTCCTCCTTATCTTTGGGTAACTTGGATCCAAACATATACAACCCCGCTTGCTAGGTCTCTATCCATGTCAAACCTAGTCTCTATGGGAGGATTGAAGTAGAGATGTTTCTAGCCAACAATCCAAACCCTCCTAGATTTGGCATCACCTATCCATTTGAAATGTTTTGAAAAGGTGCGAAGCCACTTTTCTTTTCTCTCAAAAGAGAAAGCAATGAATCCTTGTCACCTATAGGTAGATCTTGAGAGAAAAATTTATGACATTTCCACACAAGTAAACAAACAATGAAGAGGGGGTCGGATCTGCAGAGAGCCCAATTCCTGGAACCCCTGGCACTAAAATCCATGGTGAATTCAATGTTGTACTTGATTTCCTAGGAATGGAGAGGGCGAAATATCCCATAACCAGTCTCATTTCTAGAAATTGGGGGCGATGGTAATAAATTTTACAAACAAACAAGTGAATTTGGCTTGCAATGTTGATCCGCCCTATTTTTTTATGGGCTAAAATATAATAATTATTTATTTTTTAAATATTTTTTGGGCTAACTATGGAAAAGGGGTGTAATTTAAAAAATTCGCCCTTCTAAAATAGGAAACCCCTTAAATTTCGCCCATGGGCTAAGATTCGCCCCTAAAATTTTCTATGTACACTTCCACACAATCATGAATAAGGTTAGAGAAAATTCCGAGGACTGCTCTTTGGAATGTTGCTGGAGCATTGCATAATCCAAAGGGAAGTACTCGGTAAGCATAAGTTCTCCATGGGCAAGTGAATGTGGTTTTATCCTAATCTTCAGGGGCTACCTGAATCTGGTTATATCCATTGAACCCATCCAAGAAGGAAAAATACTTTTTCCCTGCTAGTGTGTCTAAAACCTGATCTATAACAGGTAGTGGGAAGTGGTACTTTAGTGTTGCTTTATTTAGTTCCCTGTAATCAATGCATACTCTCCATTTTCCATTTTTCTTAGGAATGATTACTAGGGGTGAAACCCACTGACTGTCAGATGTTGGATAGATGAAATTTACATTTAACAATTTTTGCAACTTCTCCTTAACAATTTCTTTTAAATTTGGGTTCATTCTTCATTGAGGTTGTCTAACCGGTATTGCATTTTTTTCAATGTAGATATGATGTATGCAAGTCTTAGGATCAATCCCTCTGATGTCAGTGTATTCCCATGCAAAAGCAGAAGAATGTTTCTGTAAAACTTCTATTAACTGATTCTTTTCCACTTCTTCCAAGTTTTCATTGACATTCAAGGTTTTCCTTGGAAATATTTCTATTGAGGATCCCCAAATTTTTCCATGGAAATCAATGATACTTGTTTAGATGAGAGATACTCACTGTGAGTATGATCATAATGTGAGGAAGACTCGTTATTTTCTAGTAAATTTAGAATTTGGTCTTCCTCCTTTACTTGTTCAGTAGTAAAAATAGGTTGTATGTATTCATCTTCTATCCATTCTTCAGTATCTGTATCTATTGTTGTTCTTGCAGGAGGATATAATGTAAATTTCTTCATAGAATTTCCATCTAAGATAAACATGTCACCTGATCTACAATCGATGAAAGCATTAACTGTCGCTAACCAAGGTCTTCCTAGAATTAATGGATGTCCTCCTAAATTATTCATGGGTGTTAAGACCATGAAATCAACAGGATATTCCCAAGAATCTAAGGATACACAAACATCTTCCAATACACCATCAGGTTTAATCACAGACCTATCTGCTAATTGCAATAAATTTGGTGTGTATTGAAGGTTAGGAAGCCTAAGTGTGTCCATAACTTGTTTGCTCATTATGTTTATGGTTGCTCCTAGATCAATCACACTGATTGATCAAGGAGATCGATCCACTCATATTTGATAGCTCTGAGTAAGATATTTTTTAAGGTTTCTTCATCTAAATTAACCATTTTTGATCTTTTAACATTATAGACAAATCTTTCTACCAAATATTCAAGATTTTCATCTTCTTTTTGTGTCATTTTGAAGACTTCATCTTTAAGGTTACCAAGCATACAATAATATCTATATTTGCTTAAGAAATCCTCTTTCATTTGTACCCATGTTGTTATGGAATGCACCTCTAGACTCATGAACCATTTTAATGTTGAGTCTTTTAATGTATCCTGGAGAAATTTTAGTTTTTTAGCATCTTGCAGATAGTCATATGATCTACATAATACTTCAAATTCAAAGAGAAATGTCTTTGGGTCTTTGTTCCTTTTCCCATGGAAGTTAGGAAGAATTGAGGGTGACATATTTTTCATTGTGAGGGTTGTATCTTCATCAAGAATAGGAAATCCAGAAGGATATTGGTTTCCTCTACCTCTACCCCCTCCTCTACCTCTACCTCTTCCTCTTCCTCTTCCTCCAATCCTATCTTCTTCACCATGGACATTGTGTACTTCTTCTTCTCCTTCTTCAGCCATCATAGATTCTTCGGAACTAAAATAGTGTTCTTCTAATATTTCTTGTTCCTCTATCAATGGTTGCTCATAATAAGTTTCTCATTCCTCTTCTTTAATAGGAACTTCTAATTTTTCTCCTAAAATTTGCTCACCAGTGGAGGATAGAAAGATTATTCCTGTAGTTGGGGATGTAGGATTTTATTCAATTAAAACTTCAGTAGAGGAAGTGGGTGAATTTCTGGATTGGATTTCTGATCTTGAGATTTCAGGAAGCCTTTGTCGTCCTCTAAAAGGAATTACGGTTTGAGTAGGTGGTGTGGATTCTTGAAGTATAGGTGAAGTGAGTGGATTTGTGGGAATTAAACTTCTTCCTTGCCCTACAAATCTACCTCTAGAGTCTCTATCCCTATGCATATCATGTTTTGATTTTTATTTTTTTTAACTTCTATTTGTACTTCCCCCGGCAACAGTGCCAAAATGTTTAGCCAATTTAAGGTCTTTAAATTGTCAATCATAAATTATCAACCAGGGCAGGTAGACTGATGAAGTACAGGTGCACAATATGTGCTAAAAGTTACTTGATATGTTGTTATGTATTTTTTAGGATCTAAACTTAAGATGAATATGGAGGTGGTGTTTGTTAATTATATTAGTGTCGCAATCCTTAAAGTTGTCAGCTAATTTCTTAGGAGTTATTCTCTATCTAATTAGTTTATGGATGATATGAGAGTGATCATACTTGTATTAGATTGTTTTGGGATTTTTGGTCTTGAATCTTTAGGTTGCAACTTCTAATTCAGTAAGTGCAAAAAGAAATCTATTCTATCAATTGTGAAGAAATATTGTCTGAACTCAATTGTTTAGGAGAAAACTATCACACTTTTACTTATTCAATTTTCATTCAAACAAGATATTTCAAACAACATCTATACTATGAAGTAAACACACTTGAACTATGCTATATAATAAGCAAATGAAGTAACCATGATGTACCAGGTATAAAGAAATTCAAATAACAGACTAAACTAGGTATGAAGCAGATGAAAGTACTTATGAAAATAACGATTCATTGGCGAATTCATTATGTTGCATTTCCACACAAAACAGAGTATTCAAGGAATGAAAAGAAATCGAATTGCAATTGGTTAAGACTTGTCACTATTCATAGGGGCCCTCCACAGATCAGTTCATAATCTCCAATCAATGCAACGCATACACACAAAACCAATTCTATTGCTGGCAAACGAAATTCACAAACTGTTTCAAAATTACATCATTCAGCGCGCACCAAATCACAGTGCAGCCATAAGTTTTATAACAGGTCTCTGGCATAACAACATGAGTAATTTAAGCCTAATATCTTTATCTTAGCTAAACTATATCGCTAAACCTTCGATTTTTTATTCCGAAAGAAAATCAATAAGATTTCGATTGAACTCGGATTTTGTTTCAGCGACAATCTTGCAATTGACTTGGGGTTTGACTATGATCTCCTGCACTTATCTTAATGAACAGTTTCAAGGGGATAGGAAGGGATCCACAAGGAAACCATTCTCTATCCATCTGCATCCTTCGCTACTGACCTGGAGCTTTTGAACCTTGCAAACAATGGAGACAGCTACAAAAATCTGGATTAGTTTTGGAAACAGACCGATTTGGTAGCCAATTGCATTCTTTAACAAAACAATAGGGTATAAAGTCAAACATGAATAAGAAGACATATTATTGCATACCTTCATCAAAACCTAGTGGATATGGCTTTATTTAGGTGGTAAATATATAGGAAAAGAGTGGAATATTAGGCAAAAAGGGATTTAATGGTAAGACAATCTTCGGACTCTACATCCTCCATCACCAAAACTAGCCTGGAGCGAATTGCAATGGTACATGCCCACCCCATGAATGGAACCGTATTAAAACACTAGGTAAATAATCGAGGACGCATCACCCACCTATCACATCACATGACCTTCGAACTACAGTTTCCACACATGTTCCATAACTCCTTACCAACCATCCCAGCTCCCAACACACTGCAAAGGGCCATCAGGGAGATAACCTTAATAATTTCCAGTTTGATGTGTTGCAAACCCATACCCAATCTGTACTACACTGGCCTGGATTATTTATTTTGAATCAGGGGATATGACATATTCCATCGAAGTGATTGATGCGTAAGGAGCCTTTCTCGTAGGCCACCCCGATGTTGGCTTGTGCGTCCGCCACTTGGTTGTTAGCCCACAATACTTGGAACATTTTAACCTTTTCAAACTTTTTTAATAGATAATTTATCCTGGTAATGATTTGAGAGGATTCAACATCGAGGAGGTTCTCATTCTCGGAGATCTTCAAACCTTTTTAGATTACCACCATAGAATCACCAATGATAATCAAGTCTTGGATACCATTAGAAACTTCAAACCCTACCAAAGAGAGAGAACTTCTGCTTGATTGTTCATGGCAGTGCCTAGTCCCCATGCAAACTTTATTTCTGTCTTTTCTTTGAGGTTTACTATTACCCCTTTCGATCTAGCCTCCCCGTATAATATAATAATTATTACTATAAATTATTATCATATTTATTATAGTAATAATATTTTATGTTGTAATAATAATTATTATAATATTATAATTATAATTATTTTTTATTAATATCTATATTAATATGAATATTAAATACATATCATTGATGCTTATCGGCATATATCAACCACATTTACTAATGTAGTTGTGCATGTGATTGACATAGCCTATTGGCGTACATCAACCACACCATTAATGTGGTTATATATATATATATATATATATATATATATATATATATATATATATATATATATATATATATATATATATATATATAGATATAGATATATCATGATGCCATCATGTGCATTAGTTTGCCAAAAGTTTGACCTTTATGTTGTACATTTCCTCTTACTCATGTTGTTGGGATGTCAATTACATTCCCACCAAACTTGGACGTCTAATTGTTTGACGTTCCATTAAATAAACAAGAGAAAAAGTAAAATTTGACAATCAAAGAAAAAGGTATTTGTTCTCGCTTTTAGCATTATCCAAATAGTTATTAGTTAGCATTCAAATGAATTTACTAGTCATCCTATAGTCACCCTCACACGTTGTCATATGCCCATCATTCGCGCCACTTTATATGGAGTTATACATGAAAATCTGCACAAATATTGAAAACACATCACCCAAAGTGCTATTTTAATTGATCAATGATATGAACAGGGTCAATGAAGAATGTCTAAAACACACAAATGTCATAGCTCCATTGAATGATGCCAAAATTCTAGCTATAAGAGGGTCAACATGAAATAGGCCAGATATCATGTGTGATGTGATTTCCTAGCTCCAATCCCTCTAACTTTCAAATTTGAAGGGTTTGTCTTAATTTTATTTGGAAGGGCATATACTCATCTAACCATTCAAATATGAAAGATTGTAAAAAAAATTATACTTCTATTGACAAGTGTATATTAAATAAACCCTTCATAAAAAATAAAATAAAGTAATCCAAAATGAAATAGTGTCCTCTTAAATCTTTAAAATAGAAAATATAACTCTAAAACTAGGACAAGGTTTTCATGTTTGACGCAACTTGAGGCAAAGATCTAGCCCAATTTTGTTTTTAGCTAAAATAAGATATAAACTCTTTTATATTTAGAATTTGTTTCAGAGCTTTTCACTTCAAAGATGCATATAAAATTGCATTTAAAAGGGCATGTAACCATAAGATACATACACATAAAAGAAGCGAAAATAAAGGACGACCATGAGAAGAAAAAACACAATAGGTTGATAACGGAGTTCACCTAGTGTGGGCTACGTCTTCAGGCTCTGCTCAAAGTGGGGAGGCCTCTTTCATTAATCTTCAGCAAAAATCAAATTACATGCATGTACAAAAGACACCTTATACCTCCACTTTCGGGAATGGCCTGAAAATGCACACTTCTTTTGAAGAAATGGATTACACCATTGAATTCCTATCAAAAAATCATGAGAAATGACTGTAAACTCGATCCCTTTCTAACTCAGTCAAAATCTAGACCCCTGGGAATCTCAAAGATTCCCCAAAGATTCCTTCTCGCGGGTTGACTAGAATTTGGTTGCTCAGATAAATAATTTGATCACATCATCACAATCTTGGCGAAAATCTGATTAAAATGAGTATAAATTCTGCATGGTTATGAAATTGCCAATTTGGAGCCTCTTAGGAATCTCGAAGATTCCAAAAAGACTATGTTATGCAGGTTAACTTAAGCTTTGTTGCTTAGATGAGGCAATTGATTACACCATCACATTCCTTATGAATAACTTAGAAGAATGAGTATAAAGTTAGCCTGGTTCGGTCACCTTCAAAAATTAGCCTTTGGGAATCTTTTAGACTCCATGTTGATTCATGCGTCATGGTTCTGCTTTCAACATTTTGTCTTTGCTGCTCAAATCATAAATATATCTGCACCATCAAACTCCTAGTTAAATTCTGATTAATTTGAGTATAAACTTGGTATATTTCTGACACGGTGAAATTTTGTCATCCAGGGAATCTCCAAGATTCCTCTTCTGCATCAAAGAATATTCTCCTCAAAATCTGTGCCAGGCATGGTTCCACTGCCTTGACATCCGTGCACACTCCTCTATGCCCTGGTAAATGAATGAATTTGGGTTTAAAAAAAAATAGGGTAGATTTTACAACATAAGGCCCATTGGGTAGTTAGTGAATGACTAAATTTGGTGGGCGAAGGTCTTAGGGTCAAGCTCACAAACCTCCCCTAGTTTGGTCGGTGGTTGGCATATTTTTATGGCGCATTACATTTTTTGGTGAGTGGAGCCGCCGCAATGGGCAGTCCGGTGACCAAGCTGGCATGGATTCAAGCCTCGTCAGCTCTGTCATATTATGTACAGAGCGCTCTCTTATATGGTGGGTGGCATCCCGGGTCAAAAGTCGTGGGCCCCGACCCCCATAATACAAATATATGTATTAATAACAATGATTCTTTGGGGGCTGGCGGGGCTGGCAGCCCGCCACCCCTTTTTTATATATCTTTTTTTATTTTTATAACAATTTAGTTAAAATTCGTCGGCATATTTTTGGGGTCACAAGAAAAATTAAGTAGATGACAATTTCGCGAGTTCTGGCTGTTGAAAACAGTCATCGCAAAGTGCCAAATTGTTACCTTGTTAATTGCTGCCAAATTTAGAGACTCCATCAGATTTAGTTGGGCTCCAAATTTAGTTGGTGTTGTGCTAACTTTAGCCAAGGGGCCTAGTTGACCAAAACTTTGACTGGCCATAACTTTCACATATGATGTTAGATTGATGTGTCGTTTGTGTCATTGGAAAGTTTGCGTTGAGATATTATATATGACCTTAGTTTCATTGCAATCCAAGAAATTTTATTTTTGAGCTTTTCATGAACCCTCTTTGATTTAGGAGCCTCTCTGGAACAACTTGGATCATTCCTCCCCACTGAAGAGCTTTTGGTCCTCCAAAAGCATGAACATAATATGCAACCTACACGTGCTCTAACAAGCCATACTTCCTTCTTTTTACTTCAGATCTGTAAGTGACAAACCAACACGTGCATTCTATGCAAACCAGTAGTAGAATCTTTGCAAACTACATGTTCTATTACAAGACCAAACATGACTCAAAAAACCCCATACTTGCCAAGAGTTAATTACACACTCTTTACATCAAAATCATAACAAAAACCAATACCCCATCTATCAATAAATGACGAAAGTATCATCATGTTGCTTTCATAAGTGATGGAAAACATATCATCACTTTTACAATCATTTCACAAAATATGATTTACAAAATGTGGCAATGACAAGCTATTATATCTAATAAAACCATCTCTCACTCAACAAAGTGAATGGGTCATCTCCCTATGGTGGATTCACTTGTTGCACATCTTCACCAGTTGGTTCCTTCATAGGTGCATTATGGGCATGGGGTATCTGACATGTGGCTCTTTGATGTTCATCCTTGCTGCAGTGACTATAATGAATATCTTTCCTCCAAAATTTCTGGATTGTCTTGGAATGTTTATTCCTGGTGTGCCTCTGATAAGTGCTTGTGGAATCCTCACTATCATTGGAATGTGATGAGGTGCTCCCATCATCCGTCATTGGTTGGTCACTAGTTGTCTTGGAGCATTCTTCAACCTATTTTCTGACATACCCAAGTCCTACATAATAAGGAAATCCCTCCACTTTGATGGGATTCACAATGTCATGTCATTAATGTCGAGGTCCTTTCCTTGATACCCCATTAATGATCCAGGTGGCTCTAGAGAGGCTTAGAAATCAAAGAAGGCTAAGGAAGAGATTAAAAGTAAAATTTCATAGATTGCAATGAAACTAGGGTCATATTGAAGATCTCAGTGTGAGCGTTGCAACGGCACAAACGACTACTCAATCCGACATCGTATGTAAAAGTTATGGTCAGTAAAAATTTTGGTCAACTAGGCCCCTTGGCTAAAGTTAGCAGAGTGCCAACTAAATTTGGAGCTTAGATAAATCTAGCGGAGCCACTAAATTTGGTAGAAATTAATGAGGCAATAATTTGTCACTTTGCATCAACAGTTTTTGACGGCTAGAACTGGCGAAATTGTCTCCTACTTAATTTTTCCGGTGAACCCAAAAAATCCACCAACGAATTTTAACTAAATTGTTATAAAATAAAAAATATATATATTAAAAAAGGCGTGGCAAGATGCCACCCCCAACGGCTCATTGTTATTAATACATATATATCTATTATGGGGGTTGGGGCTCACTGCTTTGACCAGGGACCCTGCCCACCATATAATGACGCCCTCTATACGTAATATGAAGGAATCAACGGGGCTCGAACCCGCGCCCACCAGGTGGCCGGCCCACCTGTTGTGGCGGCTCCAATCACCAAAAATATAATGCGCCAGAAACATATGCCAACCACTGAGTAAAATGGGGGAGGCCCGCGGGCTTTACCTTGGGACCTCTGCCCACCAATTATAGTCATTCACTAACGGCCCAATGGGCCTTATGTTGTAAACTCCATCCTATTTTTTTAAACCCAAATTCATTCATTCGTCGGGTCCAAGAGGAGCATGCATGGATATCGAGGCAGTGGAACCATGCCTCGCACAAATTTCGAGGAGAATATTCTTTTATGCAAAAGGGGAATCTTGGAGATTCCTTGGAGGGAAAAATTTCACTGTGTCAAAAATATGAAAAGTTTATACTCAAATTAATCAGAATTTCACCAGGAGTCTGATGATGCAAATAGATTTCTGATCTGAGTAGTGGAGACAGAATGTTGAAGGCAGAACCATGAAGGTGGAACCATGATACAGGGATCTGCATGGAATCTAAAAGATTCCTTAGAAATTTTTGAAGGTGACAGAACCAAGCCGAATTTAAACTCATTCTTCTCAGTTTTTCGAAAGGAATGTGATGGTGTAATTAGTTTTCTTATCTGAGCAGCAAAAATTTAGTCAACCTGCAGAATGGAATCTTTTTGGAATCTTGAGGAAACTTTGAGATTCCCTAGAGGCCCGAAATTGATAGTTTCATAACCAGGTCAAATTTATACTCATTTTTCTCAATTTTTCGCCAAGAACACAATGATGTGACCAGATTCTTCATATGAGCAGCTGAATTCTAGTCAACCCACGAGAACAAATCTTTGAGATTCCCGAGGGTCCAGATTTTGATCGAGTCTAAAAGGGGTCGAGTTTACAGTAGTTTCTCACGAATTTTAGACAGGAATTCAACGGTGCAGTCCGTTTCTTCGGGAGAGCTCTGAATTTTCAGGCCATCCCCAGAAGTGGAGGTATAAGGTGTCTTTTGTACATGCGTGTAATTTGATTTTTGCTGAATATTATTGAAAGAGGCCTCCCCACTATGAGCAGAGCGCGGAGACGTAGCCTACACTGGGTGAACTCCGTTATCAACTTGTTGTGTCTTTTCTTCTCATGGTCGTCATTTATTTCTACTTCTTTTATGTGTATTCATCTTATGGTTACATTCCCTTTTAAATGAAAATTTGCATGCATCTTTGAAGTGAAAAGATTTGGATCAAGTTGGTATCAGAGCGGGTCTTCTATTGATGTAAATTGCGAGTGTATGATAACCAAGGATAATCTCCAGAGAGATGAAGGAAAACTTAAGTCCTTTTCTCTAGAAGCGGGGCATGCAGCACGAAGAGGGAAAATGGAATATGAAGATGCTCGGTTGGAGGAAGAGAAAAACTATCGCAAGGCCTTCTATGCCATGGCAGAAAAAGCGGACAAAGTGTTTTTAGAGTATGAGAAGACAATGGTGAAACCAGAGAAGAAGGAAGGACCATATGATCATGCCTCGATGAATCTTGAAGGAATAAACGATATTTTCTAGGGGCCAGCTAGAGCTACCTCCTCCAGACAACAGCATGGCGGACGAGAGGAGGAGAAGAGCCTCTTGAACCTCCCTCTCCATCTTCCAGCGAAATTTCTTTTTCTTTCTCTTCTCGTCATTTTAGAGGTAGAAAAACTCATAAAAATCCCTTTTTCAAGCTAGATGTCAAGTTTGATCTGCCTGTGTTTAGTGGAGAATCTAATGCATAAAATCTAGATAACTAGATCATACAGGTTGAAATATATTGCCACATACAACGAATCAAAGCAGATGAAGCAAAGATTCATCTAGCATCCCTTCGATTGAGTGGCATTGATCTCGTCTGGTGGGAAGGCAAGGTGCATAAAGGTGGTAAGATTAGTCGTAAGATTATTTCAGATTGGTTTGAGTTTGTTTTTTCTTTAAGAGGATAGTTTTACCCATTGGATTACAGACAAGAGGTCATGTTGGAATGGCAACATTTGAAACAAAGAAAAGGTCAAAATGTTCAAAAAATTTCAGAGGAGTTTAGGAAACAAGCATTAGCATTGAATGTTCCATTAAACTCTCCTAAAACATTGATGAAATACATTGGCTCATTGCATGGTTATTAGTGTCATTCATTGTTATTATTTGAACGTAAAACTCTTGATGAAGCTAGTGTGAAGGTTGTATATATTGAAATTAAGGGAAAGCATGAGCCAGATGACCACCCAAAGAGGGAAGTAGCAGCTAAGATGTTACCGGGAATAGTGTCTATGCAGAATTGCTAATCCCACTAAGGCTAGTGGCTACCTTAGAAACAAACAAAGTAAAAACTACTTTCGTTTTCCTTTATGAGAGATAGATGAGAGAAGAATAAAGGAGACCAAACTTTGTCTTGCGCTTGGTTCCTTGCTCGATTCCTCTCTCTTTTGATAGTCCTTTGCTACTTGCTTCCTTGTATACCCAGCTTCATAGAGTACCTGTAGAATCAAAGCAGCACAATACTATATGAGAACCTGGATCTATTATCATAAACAATCTTGGATCAGATGTAAATTGACCATACAAATGCATAAAACATAAATCATATAAGAGTATGGAGGAAAACTTGAATAGCTTTATTAATAATCAAGAAAGAGCCAAGAGAGTTACAACCAAATGTTCTGACCCAGCATCATCCTCTCAGCAAGAAGAAGCCCTTCTTCACCTCATGACAAGCTTAGATCACCCAACACTATGAGATTGCACCAATAAACCAGCAGCACTTCCTCAAAAGATACAAAATTCCAGCCTCTGGATCTCTGGGATGAGGGATCCATATATAGATATCTGCAAGGGAGGTGAGTCAGCTTGAGATTTGATTAGTGTCTCCCCTCTTATAGTTCTTGCTTCCACTTGGAGATTGATGATCGCTTACTCATTCTTGGTCGAATTCAGAGAGGAAAGTGTCACAGGAGAAGTTTCTGGAAGATTCCATGCTTCTCCACCTCGCGGATTGACACTGCCATTTGTCCCTTCTCACCCATCGCACCCCATAGAAGGGCTTTTTGAAATGCAACGCACCTACTGTGTGTATTTAGGTGAGATGCAGCGCACTTTGCCTATGGAGCAGGTGAAATGGTCCAGTTTTGACCAGTTCTGAGTAGTTTTTCATGGAGAACTTCTGGGAGAAGATGTAATCAGTTGACCTTGTTCTTTTAGGGGTTGAAACAACACCTTTAGGGACTTAGGAGCCCTTAGTTTATGCACATTTATGCTTGGGGTTGCAGTGCCCAAAAATTTCTATAACATAAGAGAAAAGAATCAAATCCCTCTTGCACTCATTGCGAGAAAGAAGGGAATAATGAGGAGAATTACTAGAAATTGCATCTAGAATTGAGGCCAAAGAGGAACGATAGAAAAGAGAAGCAGAAGATGTTGCAACTCTGCAGCAAGACCAAGAATTTAAATCAGAGGATGATGAGAAGATCACAACTGCAATATTTGCAGGTGTTGGACCAATTGACCTGGGATCAGACTCAGGTGATGAAATGAAGAGTGCAACTCTTGGGATTGCAGAAGATGGACCTATCAACTTAGGTTCTGATTCGGGTGATGAGACAAATATTTTGGTAGATGTTGTGCCAGAAATTTGGAGCCACCTGGATCAGAAGCCTAACACATCCTTTTCAAAATCCCATTGTATATATGCGGTAATTTTATTGTTGTATTGTGGTTCCCTTGAAAAACAAAGCAAGAATTGAAAAGTTGGCCAATAAAGGAATGTATTTTTCCATTAATACGACTCAATATTTGCGGTGATGGACACATAGTTTTCTTTGAAAGCCACAAATTCTTCATCCCACCAAATAATTCATGGAATAATAGATAAGTTACATTTATTCAGGATATTCATTAGAAGCCAAAGAAGATGCATAGTACATGTTTCTTGGAACAAGGAAATGCCAACAACAAAGAAAATGGAGATTTTCCAGTGTGTGAAAGAAATCAAAAAGTCATCACAGTGGCATTTGCAACCCAAGCTAAACTTGACATTGAAAAATTGAGGCAGAAAAATTTTTATTGATAGGAAGATAACGAAGAATACCTTCCGACTAAAGACTTACGTTATGGAGTAGTGAGAAGACTTCAAAAAAGGACTAAATCTGCAAGGAACAATTTTCTTGTTGGATTAAGCTAGAGCTCTTTCCTCAACACCTCTTGTATTTGAATGGAAAAAAACTAGACGTATGCTACTGGTGATGATATTGAAATCCATATTGCTCCTGCATCCTATTCTACTATGTTTCCATCTAGATCTCAATCAACAGATTCGAAACCGGATCAATCGGCCCTACCTTTGCTTATGTTGTTGATTAAAGGTCAATGACAATCTATCGTCAAACCATGGATGATGACTTTACCACTGTGGATGATGGGTTGCAAACTTGAAATTCAAATGAAAATGGAAAAATGGAAGCATCCTGTAGGGAAAGAGTGATCGATGATAATTAGGGAGGAGCAAGAGACAAGAATGCACACAAAGTTGTTAAATGGGTCATTGGATATTCAATGCACTCTGTCACCCTATGTTGAGTTTAATAACTCCAACTTGGGGAATCAATTTTCCAACCATATTATTCTTATGAAAAAGTATGATTATTAAAAGAAGAACGGAGGTTGCACATTAAGACGGTGAAGCTCATAGTGGCATTTTGGATAACTATATATATTTGTGTATTCCAATCCAGTATATGGTCCAACATGATTTATTGAATGAGACTTAATGTTTTCCATACAACTGTAGAATATTTAATGTTTGGTACCAAAAACCATATTAAGAGATGTCATCATTCATGATATCCCCACATCATATTTTTATGTAACAACCTCGGGTTGATTTTCCATGTAAATAAATTAAACCAAGGTCATGGGACACGTATTCCAAGATGAATGAAGGGATAAACATTATAGTGAGCATCACTTGTAGTTTATTATTGACAATGGAAATTAGCATTGGCATTGGCAAGAGGCAATAAAATGAAATTAATTAAAAGAAATAAGGAAATAGGAGAAAAGGAAGATAAAGAGACAAGAATATGCATGCAAAGGAAAATGAAGGAAATTGAAGGAAAAAGGAAACAAAAGGAGAGGGAGAACATTTTATGGCTCTATTAGTCATTCATAACACTCTTAGCTACTCTTACTCACTCTTACTCTCTTACACCCTTAGAGCATTTTGGCATTCACTTGGATAGAGAGGCATTCTCACTTGGACTTGGAGAAAAAGAGCACTTTGTTGGCATTATGACTAATGTGTTGTCCTTTGATGGAAACCTACTTGATAACTATGTCAACATGATGGTTATGTAGATGCTACAGGTGAGATAGAAAAATGAATATTAGTTCAAAGACAGAGGAATGATAAAGGTGAAGTTTAGGGAAGTATACGTGGGTCCTATGAAGATAAGTCACGTACATACGCATGTATGATGAAGAGAAGTCGTGTATAGTTTCCGTACCATGGTATTATGAATACCAAGGATCTTTACCATGGTATTGGCCCATAGTGTTGATCACAACAACAGATATTTGATCCTATCAAAGAATACCATCGACATTAGTAAGGGATTGGCCTAAGGTATTGAATAAGGCTTATACTATATAAGGAGATGGAGATCAAGTGTTAGTGTGTGCATATGATGGATTATTTATTAACAACTTGATCTGAAATAGGTGTGCACCAAGGAGCAAGGAGATGGATCAGATCTAATAGATCTTAATTGACCACATATTATATAATATGTTTATTGTTTGATAGATTAGTGATGATGATATTATGATGTGTGTTTGTAACACTTTGTATGTCGAGATTTGGGTTTGACAGATGTTATATTGTGTAGCAGAGGTATGACTCAATGATTACAAATCTATACACTAGTTTTCCATTGAGAAGTCGCGTACATACACGGATCTACTTATGGGTAGTCACGTATATATTCTACAGTATTGACAATTATGTACGCAAGTGTGGTGAATGATAAGCGTGTACATATGTGGATATGCTTTATAAGAGTTGCATACATCTGCTAGGGTTTTGTAGTATGAGTTGTTAATGATGTCTAATCAATTATGTTTTTGTGTTTTTGTTTTTCAATGATGTCTCTCTCATGATAATCTGTGTTTGACAGTTCTGGTTGGGTTGAATTGTTTATAAAATGATATATTGACTAGGGATGATGCTACTATGTGGTGATATGTATCTGGTTCAGTAATTTGTGATGGTTTTAGTATGTGATTCAATGGTTGATTTAGTGTGATAGTGATTTAGACTTAGTTGTTCAATTTTTTAAGGTATATACGCAGATCCTCTTAAGGAGAAGCGTGTACATACACGGTTATGTTGCAAAAGAGTAGTGTATATATTTTGACATATGATTGATCGGGGTTTGTAGTAGCAACAGTTGGTTTATGTGATGGGTAACAATGTTTGGCTTGGTATGTTGATGAGTAGTGGTGCATTGATATGATCTATCCTGGTTTAGTTTGATGTAGTTGTATTGGTTGATTGAGATTCAATAATTGATTTAATGATTTAGTGATTGGGTGAGTTGATTCAGTGATTGGTTCCAGTATTGTTATTTTGTATTGAGCTTAAATGATGGTAGTGGGTCCTGTCTAAAAATATGATGAAAAGTGGCCTACAGGTTTGATGTTTTGGATCAGGTGGATCCAGTATGAAATATTATGAAACATGGTCCACATAGGTGCTGAGGGTTGGAGACTTCAGTGAGGAATTTGTAGCTTCCTACCAGTGGTAGCTGTTAAATATGATCAGGGGGTTGGAGCTCCCTTCCGGTGGGTGTTGGTAAACGAGATTAGGGGGTTGGAGCTCCCTTCTATTTGGTGTTGGAGAATGAGAGAAGGTTGTATCCATATGCAAGTGGGTGCCTGCATACTGGTATGAGTCTGTGTCGGTACAAGATTGTAATATGTTTTCCTTTATAATAAAATATGAAGACAGATACGACGAAATCGGTAGTTTTCTCCCACATTGAGTTTCCACCTAAAAATCTTGGTGTCCTAATATGTTAATGTGTTTCTTATGTGTGATGGTTTATTCTGTTCTTACGGCTCATGGTTACTTTTCATGGTAACAACCTTGGTGAAAATTCCATGTAATAAAAGTTAAAAACAATAACCACAACTGATGGGACACTTATTCCAAGCTAAATGTTGGGCAAGACATCCTAGGGCATGTTCATTTGGTTATTTAGGGCTAAGGAAATTAGCAAAGGAAATGGCTAAGGCTTTGGAAAGGAGAAATGGCATTTTTGGCACAATTATTTATGAAAATAATGGAAATTAGGAGAAAAAGGAGGTGAAAGGTCACAGGTTGCATGTGAGGATGAAAATGAAGGAAAGTAATGGAAAATGAAGAAAATAGAAGCCTCATTCATAAAAAGGCTTCTAAGGATCAGTTGGTAACCTTTTTTCAGTTTAGATTTAGAGATCTCTCATTATTCTCTCTCTCTCTCTCTCTCTCTCTCACTCTTGGACACTTAGAGTTTCTTGGAGTACTTTGGCATTAGAGAATGAATGTAAAAGAAGGCAACAGGAAAAAAAGATCAAGCAGGGAAAGGTAGTATCAAGCAGCTACAACAGGCTTCATTGCAAGTATCGACTTGCATGTGCATTTTCCTTGCTAGATTTGGTATGCATGGTATTGCATGTGGTTCTTTTATATCATGGCATGGGTTTTTCCAAGTGTGACAGTGTTCTTCAGCCTAGCCTTGCAATTTCCTGATAGCTTTGATGAGATGGGTTTCTCATATTCGGTTAATGTGGGATGGGCGAATGGATTTGAAGCTAAGTGGGGTGGATCTCCAAACTGACAAACACATGGCTTAATGGTCCTTGAACCAGACTGTGGATCACGGTAAAGCCACTGGCCTAGGAACCCCTGAACCAGACTGTGGGTTGTGGTAAAGCCAGATAGTGTGCCTCGGTGGACCTAGAAATCCTTGCCAATGAATGGTGGGATATACAGTAAAGCCAAGAGGTGGATTTCTCTCTGTTGGGCCTAATTGTCCTAGATGGGATGTATGGTAAATCCTGGAGAGTGTGTCTCAGTGTAGGACCTAGTGATCCCTGGATCAGACTGTGGATTACAGCAAAGCCTAAGAGACTAGGAGGCGCTCAAATTCCTCATGGTGTAGGTGGAGAACTTCAGTGGAATCCATATTTGTTGGTGTTTTTCTGGTGTGTTCTATTAGTCCCACATTCATGCTTGGAATATGGCACGGGGGTGATTGGCTAAAGAGAGACTTGACTCAGCCAATCTATGGTCTGGTGGAACGTGGTAGTCCTATCTCCGGTTGGTTTATTGCATTCATTAATGAGAAATTAATTCCCTTGATTTTCACGTGTAAATGTACTGATGTATATATGGATTTTATGGCTGATATGTTTATGATACTTTTGTCTCTATGATGTTGGTTATATGTATGTTTTATGACAACATCTATGTATGGCTCTCAACACGTTTTTACTTGTAAATGAATGGATAATGTATCTATGGCCTAATAGATGATAATGCAGCAAATGACATGAGGGAACAATGGTTCATAGAAATTCTCAGATAAGTATGAGATCCCTACACTTAATTCTATTGTTTACACCTGTAGGTTACATGTTGATGATATGTTTGACAAAATGCCTATCATGAATAGTAGGGGTCTGGTTAAGGTCTTGTTTAACTTATTGCTTTGGCATCATTATTTTCCTGTTCTTTTACTGATCTTAAGCTATCACTCCATTCTGGGCAGTGACTTGGGCTCTGGGCCTAAAAAAGTGGCTTAAATCCCAGGGTCGCTGGCACATAACTGGAAAATTGGGTCCTTGGACACTGGCACATAAGCCTGTGAGAGCGACTTTGGGTTTCTGGATGTTGTCATGCCTATAGCATGAGAGTGACTGAGGCCTAAGATGGTCAAAACTTTAGTAGGACCCAAGGGCAAGTTGTCTGAAGTGTTGGATTGGTTTCTGTGGGTCTTGAAGCTGATGTTGGATGGGTGAGTGTGATGTTTCCATCAATTCCACTTCCTTAAGGTCACATAGGAGGTTGAATCCAATCATAGTAGCCTCTCATCACATGTTTAACCCGGTTGGCTAGTTACTTGGGTAGATGTGGGAGGAGGGTGTTACAGAGTGGTATCAGAGTGGTATCTGAGCATGGTTCACCCCTCGGACTGGATGGGAAGTGTGTGTTGGCCATGCATGCATGTCAGTTGCATGTGTGTATTTTACACTTGCATTCCATGTGCTTGTTGCATTTGTTGAATGATTGATTATGGTTGTAGTAAGGTTGCCATGTTGAATTTGATGTTGATTTTGTGGAATGCATTTGTCATGAGTATATGACTAGTTACATATTGTTATATGTTGCTTACATGTTGATTTTTTGTCACCTACTTACATCCTTGTGTATTAGGCTACATTCTTGTAGATTCGATTACATGTATCACTCTTGTAGGTTGATTACAAGAATTGATTGCTTATGTTCGACTACATGCGTTTATGCGTAGGTGTGGTTGATTAGGCATTGCTTATGCATGTTGTTGGTTTCATGTGACAACGTGTACAAGGGAATAATGGTTGTTTTCATGCATGAGCTCATAGCATGCATTGTTGATATGGCCTTTCATTGATGACGGGATCCTAGCTAGAACAATGTTTATATGTTGATACATTTATTTGCGTATGTCCATATGTTATTATGATTATGTTATACATGTATCACGCTGACTTGATGACCTTGCAGAAAAGGTATCCTCCCTAAATTATGCTAAGGTACGTTGATTTATTTTGATTTGGTTTATCTAACATATTATGCATTGCAGGAAAAATATCAAATGGATAGAAAGGTGGTATACTACATAGAATCTCCCTACGCAGCAGATGAGTAGTGTGGTGTGGGGCACACTTCTGATTTGGTAGATACATTGAGGAGCTTGAAGGAAGAGATAAGGAGTTGTAAGGAAAATAATGACCGGATCATACAGACACAAGAGAAGTAAGCAGAGGTTAATGCAATACTTCTTCAGAGTTTGTCAGACTTGTAGTGACAAGGACCGCTTCGGATCAGCCATGGACAGGAGGATAAAACTAATGGGTCATATGGCAGTAGGTCTCTTGGTAGACACAAGTCGGATAGATCTGATACGGTGAGAGATGGAAGGTTGTTGGACACTCTAGATAGGAGGGGCGATGAGTACATGTAATATTCTAGTTCTAGTTCTAATAGACAGCATGATCGTCATCGTTACAATCCTTGCAAGAGGAGTGATAGGGGATACTTTTCAGATGAATTCAAGAAAGAAAAACCACCTACTTTTGATGAAGATGTGAAGAATCCAGAAGATGCAAAGGCTTGGATACTTGGGATGAACAAATTCTTTGAGTTGCATGAGTACATAGATAACATGAAGGCCATAATAGTTATCTTTAGCTTGAAAGGTAGAGAATACATATGGTGGGAAGATGTTAAGTGGGTTAGAGACATGAAGACAGATGACTTGAGTTGGTGGGAGTTCAAGAGGAATTTCAGGAAGAAGTACTTGTCAGAGAGGTACTATGACAATAAGGCCAAAGAATTATATGATTTAAAGATGGGGTCAATGACAAATGAAGAGTACACGACCAAGTTTTTGGAGCTACTGAGGTATGTACCATATCTTACTAATGAGAAGGCTAAAGTTCAAAGATTTGCAGTGGTTTACCATTAGCGTTTAGAGATCAGATTGAGTATCACGAGCCTCGGTCACTTGAGGAAGTCATTGGGAAATTGAAGCATTGCTATGAACAGTCAAAGCATAAGAATGAATCTCAACAAGGATGGAAGGGAAAATACAAAGGTAGAGTTAAATGGCATCCTAAGAGAACAAGGCCTCAAAATGCAGATGGGAAAGAAAATATGGCATCACAAAAGACATTTAATGCAGCTAGACAGGGACATGGGTCACAACAGTAGCAGCATAGAGATGAGGACACTAGTCAGTTGGAGTGTTGGACATGTGGTGAGGAACACCTTAGGAGAGATTGTTTGCAGCATCAGGGTGGTAGGCCTATGATATACATTCCACAGAAGGTGCAGACTGTTAGGGATGTTGGGCAGAGTATTCCTCGTATTTATGTTGCAGTGGACAAAAAACAGGCAAAACACCATTGAGATGGAAGGTAAGCTTTGTGATCAAGTTATTTCTATTTTGATTGACCTTGGATCTAATTATAGCTATGTTAGTCCTGACTTGGTGGATAAGTGTGGTTTGAGTAAGGAATTCCATGCAGAGTCTTGGTTAGTGCACCTGGTTATAGGTACAAAGAAGCAAGTTCATCATTGGGTAAGAGCTTGCGCATTTGACTTGAATGGTATGTCTACCGCAGCACATCTAAATGCATTACCGTTGGGATCATACAATATGTTGTTGGGCATGCATTGGTTGTATCTTCATAGAAACAAGGTAGACTGCTATCATAAAGCTATTGAATGTGTTGATGACAATGGGGAACCAAGAGTCCTACAGGGTAAGAAGAAAGCCACATCAGTTAGGATGGTGACAGCTATGCAAGCAAAGCATAGTCGTAGGAAAGGGTGTATGTTATTTCCAGTACACATTTCTAGTGATAAGGGTAGGGAGGTTGAGGATGCAGATGTGTTGACCAGGTACCCAGTTTTGAATCAGTTCCAGGATGTATTTCCTGAGGACATTACAGAGTTTCCACCTCATAGAGAGGTAGAATTTTCTATTGATTTAGTGCCAGGGGCAACTCCAGCATCAAAATTACCTTACAGGATGAGCACACTTGAGTTGGTTGAGTTGAAGTTGAAGTTGAAGGAAATTTTGGACAAGGGATACATTAGGCCAAGTGTATCACCTTGGGGCGCACCAGTATCTTTCGTGAAGAAGAAAGATGGTACTCTCAGACTATGCATCTATTATAGGAATTTGAATAAAGTGACCATCAAGAACAAATACCCTTTGCTGATGATTGATGACTTGTTCGATCAGCTGAAGGGAGAAGCAGTGTTCTCGAAGATTGATCTGAGATCTGGATACCATCAGGTATGCATCAAAGAGGAGGACATTTGCAAGCCTGTGTTCTAGACCAAGTATGGGCATTATGAGTTCGTTGTTATTCCATTTGGCTTGACTAATGCTCCAGCTACATTTATGTGTTTGATGAATAGTGCATTGCATCCATATTTGGATAAGTTTGTTATTGTGTTCATTGATGATATACTGGTATATTCTAAAAATGAGGAAGAGCATGTTGAGAATTTAGTATCAGTGTTGAGGTTGTTGAGGGAGAATTACTTGTATGCTAAGCTCAACAAGTGTAGTTTCTTTCAGAGTGAGGTACACTACTTGGGACATGTTGTCTCCAAAGAGGGGATTGTAGTAGATCCATAGAAGATAAGGGCCATCATGGAGTGGTTAGCTCCTAAGAGTGTGGATGAGGTGAGATCTTTCATGGGTCTAGCAGGCTATTATAGGAGGTTCATCAAGAACTTCTCGCAGATTGCTAATCCTATCACATCATTGCAAAGGAAAGGTAATAAGTTTAAATGGATAGAGTGTGAGGCTAGTTTTGACCAACTTAAGTAGTTATTGACACATGCACCAGTGCTACAAATTGTAGATTCGAACAAAGAGTTTGTGGTATGCACAAATGCTTGCAAGAGAGGGTTTGGTGGAGTCCTTATGCAAGATGGACAGATGGTATTCTATGAGTCCCAGAAACTAAATAAGCACGAGCAGAACTACCTGGCACATGATCTAGAGTTAGCATCAATCATACATTCATTGAATATGTGGAGGCATTATCTTCTTGGCAGGAGTTTTGTACTTATGAGTGATCACATTGGGTTGAGGTATTTGTTTGACCAGCCGAATCTGAACGTCAGGCAGGCTAGATGGTTGGCCAGGATCAACGAGTTTGATTTTGAGATCAGGTACATCAAAGGTAAAGAGAACAGGGTGCTAGATGCTCTCAATGGATGGGTACAAGTAAATCACTTGGAAGCTATGAGCTCCTATGGGACAGATCTACACGATAGGATCTTGCAGGCAGGTCAGTAGGATGTCAGGTATATGGAGATTATGCACAAGTTGTAGCAAGGTGTTGGTACAGGTGCAGGTGATAGTACAGGTACTGGTGGAAGTACAAGTACAGGCATAGGTATAGGTACAGGAACAAGTGCAGGTGCATAGGGTATGGATTATTGTCTTACAACAGATGGATTGGTCAGATTCAGAGATAGGATATATGTGCCAGATAGCAGTGAGCTCAAGAAGGTGAAGTTGAGAGAGTTTCATGTGAAATCTTATTGAGGTCATCCAAGTTATCAGAAGACACTAACGGTAGTGAAGAGATTTTACTATTGGCCAAATTTGTAGAGAGATGTAGTAGAGTTTGTGGCGAGGTGCTCGATTGTTAGCGAGTGAAAGCAGAGTGTAAACATCCAGGTGGACTGCCATAGCTGATCGCCATTCCATAATGGAAATGGGAGGTTATTTCCATGTATTTCAACACAGGGTTGTCGAAGACAGTGAGACAACATGATTCCATCATGGTTATCGTGGACAGGTTGACAAATGTTGCACATTTCATTCTGGTGAAGTCTACATTCTCAGCTAGTGATGTAGCACAAGTATTCATCAGAGATGTGGTTAGGTTGCATGGTGTTCCAAAAAATATTGTGTCAGACGGGGATGCAAAATTCACTTACAAGTTCTGAAAGGATTTATTTACAGGTTTGGGCACAAAGTTGGCCTTTAGTACAACTTATCATCCACAAACATATGGACAGGCAAAGAGGGTCAATGGGATATTGGAGGACATGTTGAGGATGTATGTGATGCATTAGCAATGAAAGTGGGAAGAGTATCTCCCTTTGATAGAGTTCACATACAACAACGATTATCAGGAGTCATTGAGGATGAGTCCTTTTGAGGCATTGTATGGGTAGAGTTGTAACACTCCTATTAGTTGGAGTGATTTGATTAGCAAGGTATTGATTGGACTAGATATGTTGGCAGACATGGAACAAGAAATGCAGGTGATAAAGAAGAATCTAAAGGTAGCACAGGATAGGCAGAAGAGTTATGCAGATAGGAACAAGTTGTTCAAGGCATTCTAGGTCGGGGAACAAGTGTACTTGCGCATCAAACTGAAGAAGAGCTCCTTGCGGATTAGATCTTGTGCCAAGATGACACCACAGTTTTGTAGACCCTTCAGTATCATTGAGAGGATTGGGACAGTAGCCTATCAACTTGCACTACCTCCAAAAATGAAAGTCCATGATGTTTTCCATGTATCTTTACTTAAGAAGTATGTTAAGGATGTTGATCATGTGATTGACTGGTTTGTATTGTAAGTGGAACTAGATGTAGAATTCCAGTCGGAGCCTCAATGTATATTGTAGAAAAAGGTTCTCATGCTTCGAAACTGAGCAATCGAGCAAGTTAAAGTGCAATGGAAGCACTTTGGGCCCGATGAAGCTACATGGGAGATGACTGATCAAATGTGGGCTATGTATCCTTCCTTGTTTTCCGATTGGGGCAAAGCAGCTTTGATATGGTGTTTGGGTATATGCTTTGATGTGGTGTTTTGATGTATGTTGTGATATGATGTTCTAGTAAATGTTTTGGTACATGTTTTTGGTATATATTTTGGTGATATTGTTATATGTACATATGTATATGGATGTAAATATCGCCATGAGCTATGTTATAAAGCTCCACTAAGAGGTATGGGTGTCATGTGATTATTATTATGTTGCAATGTTACTATGCTAGCATGTGGTTATGTTATCATGGTGTTATGATGTCATGTGGGTTGGCACTCAACAGGGTGATCATTGTAAATACCGTAATGAGCTATGCTATAAAAGATCTTGTATGCGATATGTTGTCATGATGTTTTTCTTTTGACCAGGTCCTTCATTGTAAATACTACATCAAGCTATGTTATAAATCTCCATGAGAAATATGTCTTCTTTCAGCGGGTTGTTGAGGTATGTGTGTGATTGAACACCAAGGATGGTGTCCCCCAAGGGGAAGGGTTATGTAACAGCCCTGATGAAAATTCCATGTAATAAAAGTTAAAAACAATAACCACGGTTGATGGGACACTTATTCCAAGCTGAATGTTGGGCAAAGCATCCTAGGGGGTGTTCATTTGGTTGTTTATGGCTAAGGAAATTGGAAAAGGAAATGGCTAAGGATTTGGAAAGGGAAAATGGCATTTTTGGCACAATTATTTATGAAAATACTGGAAATTAGGAGTAAAAGGAGGTGAAAGGTCACAGGTTTCATGTGAGGTGGAAAATGAAGGAAAGTAATGGAAAATGAAGAAAATAGAGGCCTCATTCATAAAAAGGCTTCCGAGGATCAGTTGGTAACCTTTTGTTAGTTTAGCTTTGGAGCTCTCTCATTATTCTCTCTCTCTCTCACTTTGGACACATAGAGTTCTTGGAGCACTCTAGCGTTGGATCAAGAAAGGCAAAGAAGGCAAGAGGAAGAAAAGATCAAGCAGGGAAAGGTAGGATCAAGCAGCTACAACAGGCTTCATTGTAGGTATCAACTTGCATGTTTATTTTCCTTACTATATTTGGCATGCATGGTATTGCATGTGGTTCTTTTCTATCATGGCATGGGTTTTTCCAGGTGTGACAATGTTCTTCGGCCTAGCCTTTCCATTTCTTGATAGATTTGATGAGATGAGTTTCTCATATTCGGTTAATGTGGGATGGTGGGATGGATTCGAAGTTGAGTGGGGTGGATCTCTGAACTGACAAACACATGGCCTAGTGGTCCCTGAATCATACTGTGGATCATGGTAAATCCACTGGCATAGTAACCCCTGAACTGAACTGTGGGTTGTAGTAAATCTATATTGTGTGCCTCGGTGGGCCTAAGAATCCTTGCTAGTGAATGGCAGGATATACGGTAAAGCCAAGAGGTGGATTTCTCGCCATTGGGCCTAGTTGTCCCGAGATGGGATGTACGATAGAGCTCGAAGAGTGTATCTCGGTGTAGTGCCTAGTGATCCCTGGATTGGACTGTGGGTCATGGTAATGCTTGAGAGACTAGGAGGCACTAATATTCCTCATGATGTAGGCAAAGAACTCCGGTGGCATCCATGATTTTTGGTGATTTTTTGGTGTGTTCTATGAGTCCCACATTCATGCTTGGAATATGCCACGGGGGTGATTGGCTGAAGAGAGACTTGGCTTAGCCAATCTATGGTCAGGTGGAATGTGGTAGTCCCATCTCTAGTTGGCTTATTGCATTCATTAATGAGAAATTCATTCCCTTGATTTTCATGTGTAAATGTACTGATGTATATGTGGATTTTATGGCTGATATGTTTATGATATTTATGTCCCTATTATGCTGGTTATATGTATGTTTTATGATAGCAGCTATGTATGGCTCTCAGCATGTTTTTACTTGTAAATGAATGGATAATATATCTATGGCCTAATAGATGATAATGCAACAAATGACATGAGGGAACAATGGTTCATAACGATTCTGAGATAAGTATGAGATGCCTACACTTAATTATGTTGTTTACACCTGTAGGTTACATGTTGATGATATGTTTGATGAAATGCCTGTCATGGCTAGTAGGGGTCTAGTTAAGGTCTTGTTAAAATTGTTGCTTGGCATCATTATTTTCATGTTCTTTTACTAATCTTAAGCTATCACTCCATTCTGGGCAGTGACCTGGGCTCTGGGCCTAAAAAAGTGGCTTAAATCTCGGGGTCGTTGGCACAGAACTAGAAAATTGGGTCCCTGGACACTAGCACATAAGCCTATGAGAGCGACTTTGGGATTCTAGACGTTGTCATGCCTATAGATTGAGAGTGACTAAGGCCTTAGATGGTCAAAAATTTAGTAGGACTCAAGGGAAAGTTGTCTGAAGTGTTGGATTGGTTTTTGTGGGTCCTTAAGCTTATGTTGGATGGTTGTGTGTGATGTTTATGTCGATTCCACTTCCTTAAGGTCACATAGGAGGTCGAATCCAATCATAGTAGCCTCTTGTCACATGTTTACCTCGGTTGGCTAGTTACTTGGGTAGATGTGGGAGGAGGGTGTTACAGTAATAAAAGATGAAGACAGAGATGAGGACAATGGTATTTTTCTCCCACATTGAGTTTACACCTAAAAATCCTGGTGTCCTCATGTGTTGAAGTGTTTCTTATGTGCAATGGTTTATTCTTTTATTACTGCATATGGTTACTGTTCAATTAAAGGTCGATGAAGTATTGACACATTGTTTAAAGTAGAACAGGTGATGAAATATATGAAAAGTTAGTTAACTGGATATAGCTTGTTTTCCTTCATCACAGTCGCATACATACGCTAGTTTACTTAATCGCAGTAGCATACAGAAATATGAGTAAGAAATTGAAAAGTTTAAGTGAGTTTTAAAATACTGATTCACCCACCCCCCTCAATATTTTTCCCAACACTCTTAGATAGAAGCAAGAAAGCTAGCAAAGAAATTCATGGGCAGTGAAAAGAGAAGTTTGAAAAAGAAGCTACAATAGGAGAACATTGCAGGTAACAGGTTGCATGTGTGATTTCCTTGTTGATATTTGAATGCATGCATTTGGTCATTTGGTTACTTTATTTCATTTGCATGGGATTTCTTGGATTGACAGTGGTTTCAGCCTTGCCTTTTCCATTTCCTGGATAACCATGATGTAGTGGGTTCCCTGTTATGATAAATATTTGGATGGTCAGTACACTTTGGATCCTGGTTGAGGTGGTCTCAGGAAAATTCCCAAGGGTTGAGGGTGGAGATGGTGTTTCTCCTAGAACTCTTGACGAATGGGTGGAGACAGGAAAATTCCTCTGGGTATGGTGAAGAAGGTCGGAGGAATCCAATCTTGTTTTGGTATTAGTAATTTTTTGACCAGTTGAGGTGGAATCACTATGGTTGGAGGATGAGGTGGTGTGGCCTCTGGATTCCCTGGTTGTTTTTGTTTTGGTTTATCCCATGTGATCCCATATTCATGCATTTAATATAGCACGAGGGTGATTAGTTGAAAGAGAGATTTGGTTCAGCCCAATCTATAGTCGAGTCGTTCATGGAAGTCGCTGACTTGTTAACTCTATGCATATGTCATTATGTGTTATTTATTATTGAAATCAATGAGCACATGTGTTGGTTATTGTGTTGATTCTATGACTGGTTTTCCTAAGTTTATTCTGGTTAAATGTTGGTTATAATCATGGCATATTCTTATGTATAATGTGCTCTTGTTATGGATCTTTCTTATGGCTTGAGAAGTTATTGAATGGTTATGTGAATGCATGGGATAACTAGTGTTTCATGCAACTAGCTTGAGAGGGCATTGAGCATTCCTGATGATTCTATAATGAAGCTAAGGAAATGGTGAACAGATATGTATTTATGACCTACAGGTACTATGTACACAAAGTGTTTATATAACTGAATAATTTGGACCTCCAACTTCTTGGGGTCGTAACTTTTTGGCTGTCATAACACTTCGTTTCGAAGATCTCCTTGAGGAGGTCGAAAAGGGAAATGTAGAGTAGATTTAGGAAATTTTTTGTTCTCTTTGTTTTCGTTGAATATTTCATTTAGGCTCTCAAAATGGCCTTGGAAGTTTAGAACCCGAAAAACTGCCAAAAATAGAAAGTTGTGATAAATCTAAGGAAATGAAAATAAAAAGAAAATGTTTTGGGTCAAGTTAGTTTGATAAAAATGTGATCATGTGTCACTAGGTGTTTGCAGTCAGTTCTGGACATGTGGACCCCATTTTCCGTAAGTGCATCTTGGAAATCAGGTCATGCCAGTAACTATCATCTCAGGTTTACCCTCGTGAGCAAGTTAAAGTGGGTAAATGTGGGGAGGGTTGTTACAGGCTGGTATCAGAGCGAGGTTGCAGCATTGGACCTCTAGATGAATGCAGATTGTTATGCATTCATGTCAGTTGTCTATATGTTTAGCATGCATGCATGTTATCTAATTATTCTTATGGTTATGATATCCATGTATGAGTTGGTATGCTTGTGATGTTGTATCGTGCTAATATGTATTGGTCTATGCAGATGCAATAGCCTCCCCTGAAATACATTGAGGTATTTTTTTATTATGTTTTTTATTTAGATAACAATGGCATATTGCAGGAAATAGAAGGCCAATAGATGAAGAGCAAAATAGTTGAGTATAGTTCATATGATTATTCGTACAGGTGAGAAGAGACATTCCAAGGATGGGAGAGATCAATTGAGAAGAAGGGGGAGGGATATTCTCTAGGTTTGGAAGATAGATTGAGAATCTCGGAGGAAAAAATTAGGATTTGCAAGGCAGACAATGAGTGGTTGATTGAGGCACATGAAAGGCTTGCCAGAGCTCAAGAAAACCAAGTCGAGGTTAATGTAGTCATACTCCAAATCCTTTCATATTTTCAGAAGCACGGATAGTTCGGGATTAGTCACGGAGATGGACCGGAAGAAAATAATAATTGTTCAGATGGAAGCAAGTCTTAGAAAGGGTATAGGATGGACAAATATGATACAATAAATGGTGGCAGATGTAGAAATTCTCACTGTAGATTAATCTGATTATGCAATGTACTAAAGCAAAATACTTAATCTACTTCTAAAATCAAACTTGCGGAAGCTTAATCGATTTGAGAAAGATCAAATAGAACACATATAACTGAGAAGAAGATTCAATCACACATGAAACACAGAAGAATACTCTGGGGAAAGCCTCAGCTAAAAACCCTACTATCTGTATTATCATACAATGGAAATATCTCAGAGATTACACACAGCTTTAGCTCTCACACAACTATCCAGCTCTCAGTACAATCCCTCACTGCTCATAGATAGACCAGACAACTCATATGCCTTTCCCTCTGTCCTCCAAGCCTCCTATTTCCTTGCACATTTTTCCCTAGGTGCTCCTGCTGTAACCTTGTGTGACACTGATCTCACACACTGCTCCAACACACTGTTAGAATTACGCAATCCTAAAGGAATGAATTCTTTCTACATGGATGAGTTTCCTTTATAGGAAAATTCCTCCAATTGATAGTACAATGTCCCTATCTTTAATCTAAACTGGGGCTTTGTCTGAACTAACATGCATGAGTTATTCATGAGAGAATATTCAGTTATCTGGAGAACACTAGTTACATGCATGCATGCATTAACTGACTGAACTCACAATTAGTTCCTCCAACTATTTGGAACTAATCTAAATGGACTTAACTCAGTTAACTGAGCTTACTAATTACAACTCAAATACAACTCATCCTTATCTCCTTAATTAATGGATAATTTCCTCAATCAAAGGGATAACTGTTGCATGTCTTCACAAAGAATTCATGTTTGAATTTTTCCAACTAATTCACTCAAGATGAATTAATTAATTATTATTCAAACAGCTGGTGAAACTAAATTCAAATTTTAATTCAAGGACAAATTAAAATTGGAATATCCTAAAATGATATCTATAGCAATGCTATTTTTAGCATTTCTATTTTTAGTATTTCTTGTTGCTATTTTCAACACTCCCTCTCAACAAGAAAGGAATTCAACTCGATCCCGATCCTAAACCTTTGGAATGTTCTGCATGCAACACTTCTCTCTAGTGTTGTAGCTCTAGCAACTTCAGAAACAACAAAATATCCAACCTGAATCAGAATGATGCCTCTGTCATCAAAGTCTCTGACTGTTATTGCCTATGTCGACTGAAAACTCTGTGTTTCTGCGCTCTTTAGTATCTGACTGCTCTAGCCTTTGTCAATTTGATCTCTAACTGCATCAATCCCACTGATTCCTCTCTCTGCATCCGTGTTGCTGCTGGTCCTTTCTCCCAGCACTGCATCCGCACTACACCTCCTCTCATCATGTTGCATCGCATTGCCCACTGCTGCACTGCAACTTAGTTACTGAGAAGTAAGTAACTGATCTCCCAACTGACCTCCCTGTTGGGCTAGAAACACCCTTTGATGTTGAAGCTCCCTCTGCCACTGACAAGTGCTCCCTCTCTGACCTCTGTGCTGCTGCAACAACTCCATGCATCACCTCTTTGTACCATCTTGCACTGGTGCAACACTCCTGTGCTTCTTGCATTGTTGCAGCTTGCTAGCTCTGCACTGTCTTGGTATTCCTGCACTGTAGCTCTCTCTACCACTCCATCTGCATCCATCTATACCCACTCAGCCAGTCCTACTACTCCTCGTCGAGGATCCCGTAGCAAGGTCTAATCTAAGAGGCTGGGTACCTCAAGGATCCTGCCCCTATTTCAACCTTCATGAGACTATCACTTCACATTGCCCCACCTCACACCTGGAGGTATGGCTGCATGTGATCCTTCTGCCCACTTGGTTCGAAATTTTCCCCTACTGGAGGTCTTTGCATGAGTGGATGCCTCCACTCAGTCTCCTCTCGGCTTCTCTAGTTGTGGCTGCTCCACAACTTCCTGAAGGTGCTTCTCCAATTGTAGCTCCTCCACAATTGTCTGAGACTTCTTCTGTGGCTGCATGTTGAGAGGGAATTTATTCTCCCTCTCAACCACCAAGTCTCTAACAGTTGCCTTGCTCCTCAAGGCCTTGCATGCATCTTGAACCTCAAGAGCATACAGGTTCTTAACTCATGAACCAATCTGCTTCACCTGTCTCGTGGTGATGTGTCTAAGGAAAACTTTTCCCTTACTGAAGACAACATCATAGCCATTGTCCTCCAACATCATGATTGATACCAAGTTCTCCTTCAGTCTAGGCACATACTGCACATATTTCAAAGTAATAAGAGTTCCATGCTCCCTCTGAAAAGCAACCATGCCTACTCCTGAAACACTATACTTTTCATCATTACCCATCTCTATGCGTGTTATAGACATTTTTGTGCCTTACAGCTCTGAGCATGAAATGTCCATAATCCAAGGGATCCAAAGTCCCTAAACATGTTGTTCCTACCCCTAAAGGAACAAGGTCAGCAAACTACAACTCCTCCCAGAAGTTCTCCACCAGAAACTACTCAGAAACAGTCAAATCAGGATCATTTCAGAGGCTACACTAGCTACCTGCGTTGTAAAGCACCCCAGTACACTAGCTAGGTGCGTTGCAACGCGCCTGAATGCACTACCAGGGTGCGTTGAGTGGGAAATGACAAGTGGCAAGGTCATCATGAGAGGTGGAAAGACACTGGAAGCTTCCAGAATCTTCTCCAATGACACTTGCCTCACTGAATTCGACCAAGGATGAGTAAGACGATCTCGGTCTCCAAGTGGAAGGCTCTCACTCTCCAAGTGGAAGCAAGAACTGATAGAGAGAAAGGACACTAGTCAGATGACAAGCTGACTCATCCTCTTTGCAAACAACTATATATGGATCCCTCATCCCAGAGATCCAGAGGCTGGAATTTTGTACTTTGCAGAGAATTGTTGTTGGTTTGTGGATTGAGATTAGAACTATTGGGTGATTTTGCTTTGAAGGAGGTGAAGAAGGGATTCCTTTGCTGGGAAGGTGATGCTGGATCGGGCCTCATTTGGTTGTATCTCTTCCTGAACCTTTGTTACTCTATCAATAAAACCATTTGAGTTTCTCCTACATACTTGTGTTTCTTTGATGTATGTTGCATTAGTATGTTTTGCTTATTATCTGATCCTAAGCTTTTATGCATATGAACATATATCTTTGTGTAGTCTCTCTCTTCTTTGATCTTGCAGGTATTGTGCTGCTGGGCCAGTGAAGGAGCAAGAGGTTGAAAGCTATCAAAGAGAGGAGGAACTGGGCCAAGGGAACTAGCGGAAGACAACGGTTAGTTCATCCCTTCCTTCTTTGTTCATAGTTCATAAGGAAGAATACTCAAGTAGTTACTTTGTTTGTTGCTAAGGCACTGTCACACCTTAGGTGGATAGGGTTGTCCTGAATAGGCACTTTTCCCCACAACAAAATGGCAACTCCACTGGGGAGCGTGTCTAATTAGTTTATTTGTGTTTCTCTTGTTGTTTATCTCATAAACTTGGAAGCAGCAAATCGAACTGCATTTGCCATTATCAAATGCAAAGTAGACAGCTGCTACCTCAATCCTATCATTGGATTTGTTTATGATTTGAACAATGGATTCACAAATGATCTGATTGCCCTTTGTGATAGCTCTTAGTCCTCTTTTAAATCATCCATCTAATTGTACCTTACTGATTTCTTGTACTCGGCAAAAGCCATAGACTAAACTGCAAACCGTAACCCAGAACCCGGTAGGAAGTCTCGTTTCTGCCCCAGTGCAGGCTCTGTGAAGAGATTCTCCATTTCAACGCAGGTCCTGAAGGGGCTACCTGCGCTGCAATTCAGTTTCTCTGTTCTGCAGGTGTGCTGATCAGCCTTGCCCTGTGCAGCTGAGGTTCTTTGCTTTATTGTGTTCAGTTTTATCTCTGATTTTTGCAGCCTGTGACCAGTGTAGGTACCTATCTGAAAACCCCTTTTCTCTGCCTTAATTCCGCCTCCTTTGTACAAAGTAACTGTGAGTGTTTTTGTGTATTTGTGGCATCATTTACAGTTTTCCATTACAAAAGTGAATAGTCATACTCTCGTCCTTAGATTCAGATTTCTCGTGAGTATCGACTTTGGTCTTAGGAGAAAGTTTATTTGTTGTAGATAGTTGATTATACATTTGCTTTTGCCTTTTGGTTTGAATTTTTGCTTTTCTAAGTGTCGAAACGAGTATTTTCCTTGTTTGTATTTATCACTGAAAAGCGAATTCAAATTTGTACAAGAACTTTCTTTATAGGCATCAATATTAAGAAAGGAAAAACAAATACATGCACTTGTGCATTTGCATATTGATAGTTTGTGTGGCTTGATTTAGGAAAAACTTGCATTTACAGTGTGCTCTTTCCTCTTTGAGAAAATATGTTGTCTTTCTTTTCCCCTTGTAGCTAGGATTTTCATTGTCAAAAAGAGATAAAAGATTTGCTTATCATCTTTAGATTGCATTTAGGAATTTGTATCTACATCTCGTGGTGATCCCAAAAGGCAAACTTCTAAGAAAGATCAACCTAAAATAAATTGAATGAATCTAACAATGCTTTGTAACTTAACGCACAACATAGAGGTCTAGGCTAGAGACGTGTTCCGGCATCGTAAAGCCTGATATCTTACCGTCGAGTGGTTGGGTGATTCCTCCATGGTGAAGCGATAAGTATCAGTACGGATTGTGCTCCCACGTATCGTCGAGTATATATTGGGAGACCCCTATAGGCTGAAAACCTTTTATCCATAGGAAGCCGTGTCGGCTGCCCTACTGATCACAATGCACCGAACACAGCATTCGGGAAGATTGACTGCCATACCGTAAAATGTATTCTGCAGTTTTGTGATTGGTTTGGTACACCCTCTACCTAGATCTCCAGAGCAGTCCCTTTCATTCCTTTTCAAACTCCTTAACGGAAAAGGTCCATCTGAGCATTTGTCACTTCGGGCTCATTAAAAATTCGAAGGAGACTAGAGTCATCTTTTGTTTTTTCTCGACTCTTTAAAATTGAAAAACAAGTTGTGTCAAAGCGTGTCAAAATTTATTTTAAATGGAACAATCACCCTTTTCCTACGTTGATCTTTCGGTTGAGAAAATGGAACCTACCAACCAAGGAATTCCCCTTGATGGAAATCCTAGTCCCTTCTCCTCTTGGGGAGATGTTGGTGCGCCCCATATGGCCACATTGTCGCTTCCAGGACTGACAATTGGCTTGCCGGTCTGGCTCTTCTCAACCAATGTCGTTCAAAACACCACTATTCCTGAACAGTCGAATCGACAGCTAGACGAGTCTAAAGCTGCCCACCAACCTTCTACCTCTTCTAACTCTTCCTCTCCTCCTTCCTCTTCGCTTGAGGGAACTGGTAAAGCTAAAAGCCAAGTTCCTAAGGAGAAGAAGGAAAAGAAGAAGAAAGAGAAGAAGAAGAAGGAGCCAAAGGCGCATGGGGGAAAACAAGTGTCATCCAGCAAAAATCCACACACAGCACTGACCGGGCCTAAATCGCCATGTGTCATTTGCAGAGGAGACCACTTCCATAGAGATTGTCCCTGTATTCCCCGGATACTGAGGGACTGGTCTCCTCGTTTGCACAATCTGGTGTCGTCAACCTCTGGTGATCATGTTGAAAGCACACCGTCAACTAGCGAAAGTGAAGCCCCAGGACAAAGAGGGAGAGCTAGATTTCCCTGCAAACTGTGCGAAGGCGATCACGCCATCCACCGTTGTCCCTTCTTAGATGAAGCGAAAAGAGTTTTGGATGATCGTCCGGTTTCACCGTTACGACTTCCTCCTGGATATAAAAAACTCTTGCCGAGTCCTTCGTTAGTTGAGAATCCAACTGGCCCGCTCAAGTGGTCGGCTGAAGCGCCTGTCATTGAAGATGGACCAAATGAATCCATACCAGACGAAAGTCAAAAGGTCGAGGCGACAGTTGACCCGGTATTGCCTTCAGAGGTTTCATCTTCGAATGATATAGTCACTGAGGAGAATAAAGATGACACCGTCCAAATTCTCTTCATCAACACAGACTCCAATGAACATGAGGTTAATATACCCGTCCCTTTACCACAGGAAGGGAGTTCATCAGGGTCGTACCCGGCCGTCTATTCGGTCCCACCTCCAAGAAACCTAGTTGTCTCCTTCGACTGGAATCAACTAGGCAGACCCCGCTTACCAGCAAGCATACCATTCAGAATTATCATTCAAATATATAGAATGGTCATGGCTGGTACCATCATTGATGAAGGGGCATATGTGAGTATCCTTTCCTCGACTGCTTGGAAAGCGCTTGGTTTGCCATCGCTTTTGCCTGAAATGAGAAATATGACAGGCTTTGATAAAGGAACTAGTCGACCTTTAGGGATTCTTCCCAATGTGCCCATAAAATTGAGAAAGAAGACTGTTCAAATGAACGTCATGGTAGTTCAAGGACCCTTGGATTATAACCTACTCCTTGGACGAGACTATATTTATTGCATGGGAGCCATTGTCTCCTCACTCTTTAGAGTAATGTCTTTTCCGCACGAAGGAAGAGTGGTCAAGCTCGTAGACCAGCTTTCATTTCCCGGATCACGCATAGAAAATAGTAATATACCATCCCTAAATGGTCTATTCGCGCAAGAAATGTCTCCACCCCTGGTCCATCCTCCCGATGAGCGCGAGTGATTCGGAGGGATGTAACTGGAACCCAGGGGGCATGCATCCTGGTCTGCTTTGGGCAGAGAAAACTTTGGATATAGAGTAGGTTTCCGCGAGAGAATATGACTAGTCTGTACCCCGTCCGTGATTGGAAGAGGGGTTATTCTAGAACAGGATTCTTTTGTCAAAGTTATGTGAGTTGACAGAACAGAGTCGCTCACCTTTGTTTATCTCGGTAGACATCGCCGAAGAGGTGTTTTGTTTGAAAGATTAACAGAACAATCTTTGGATGACCTGTAAGAGGTAGGCCTCTCCCGCTAAAACAAATGTTTTCTAGGACTAAAGAAGGGGTAACCTTGAAACTCTACTTTATACCTGGGGGCATGCAAACCTTTTGGAGTGCAAGCAAGGGGTGGCTATTTATTTTTTAAATTTTTAGGTCCTCCCTTTAAACCTGTAGGCTCTAACCCTTTAAACTCGTAGGGTTAGTCGTTTCCGAACTTGCCTAAAGAAAGGATCCGGAGCAAAGATTTGTAAAGTGTAAGCTCCATAAAACATAACATCTTCAGTGAGACATTCTTATCATATGACTGGATTAATCGAGCAGTTTTAATGCATAGTTCATGCTCGTTAAAAAATAAACATAAGATCAAGCAAATGTTTCAACCCGCGTTTAAGCTCGTTAAAAAATGAACTATCCTCCGGTAAATAACCACCGTGAATGTAGCCTTATCAGCCATTAAAGCCTTGGTCGTGTTTGCACTGTCACCTCCACTTTTCCATTGGCCGATCATTCACCTCCATTTGATTGTTTACCCATTTTGAGGAACAGCTACGAAGAGTGATTTCACTAGCCATCCTTGTGACACTGCCATGATTGGAAAATTCCAATCCTTACCTGGAATCAGCTGCTACCCTGTTTATCACTCGTTCCTCAAAAGACGAGTCTTCTTTAAGCTCTTTTCGTCTGACTCGTAAAATATGAAAAGATTGCCGAGTTTTGGCCTTCCAGCTCGTTAAAGCGACCGGAAGTGCTATCCCTCCTTTAGATTTTAATCTTTTTGGACCTGAGGGATTATTGCACAAAAAGATCGAGCACTTGTTTAGTTCGGCTCGTTAAAACTATCTAAAATTCATCCCTTCTGTATTGTTTTATACTTTTTCGGACTTAAGGGATTAGATGACGAAAAAGGAATTTCGGAGTTAACTTTACGTACCTTTTCAGACTCTCTAAAATTGAAAAGGACCGAGTTATCTTTGTCGTTTGACTCGTTAAAAGCATTAATAGCAACAAACTTGTCTTTAGCCGAGAATGAGTTTCACTATCGCTAGGCTCGTTAAAACATAGCGATGGGTTTACCCGAAGGGTAAATTATAGAACAAGCATATGTTATCCTCCTCAAGCTTGACAAAAATAAAGAGGTACTGGTCAGCAATGACTGGGGAAAAATTGGGAAAAACTCAAAGAAACTTTATTGGTAGCAAGTCGCTCTTGAACATGACACTTCCACTCCGTGCCTGAGTCGGGTTGGGTTGTTTCATTCACCGGTCACATCGCCATGGTCTCGCCATACCATCCACATTTGGGGTAAATGATACCAATCCATCACATAAGTGTCGCCGATATGTTCAAGAGAAGTCATTCAGAAGGAGTCAACCGTGTCCCATCCACTACCATACATTATACTTCATTCTTTCATGACCGCCACCCTGAACCATATATCATCAGATTGTTTTCACCTCCATCAAAATCATTTGCTCCGTTCCGTGTCATTGATGTGGGATTCATTAAGGTCCTCCTTTGACGGATCACTTCTTGTCGACATCAGCTCATTATCCAAGAAGTTGATCTAGGAACACCCCCCTTAGTACTTTGAAGCTTGCATGCCTCAATGGCAAGTTTCTCACTTCCGGCGACAGGTATACATCAATGACCTTCGACCGAAAGATTTTTCGTGGTGTTCGACACCAAGTTCTTTATTCACACCACGTGAATTGTACTGCAGTACCTTGAGGGTCATGATCATTATCGGTGATTCCTCTCGCGCTTGTTAACGGTTTACATCATTGACTGGTAATCAAGCGATGTCTTTCCATGTTCGACTTCAACACATTTATCGCATGGATCGAATTGTACTTAGAGTGAAGATCGGACGAGATTGAAGACCCCGGATCTAGTTTCATCCATTCGGGCTGCGATATATATTCAGGAAAATAAAGACATTGAAATGTACAACATTGCAGCACAGATAATCATCCTACCAAAAGGATGATGGCTCTATCAGAATCATCAGTCTATCATCAGACGATTGTCTGTCCTATGTACATGTAAATGAATTTATAAAGCTGAGCATGGGAATGCCCGCCTCAGCTAGATCATGAAAAAACAAGTATGAAGATAATGTATTGTATTGTATCTTATTACAGGTCTCCTCCCAGCATCAGAAGAACTTCGGATCCTCCTAATAAAGCATTTCACCCGATAAACGACCTCACACTTTAGGGGGAAACTGTTATAGACATTTTTGTGCCTTACAACTTTGAGCATGAAATGTCCATAATCCAAGGGATCCAAAGTCCCTAAACATGTTTTTCCTACCCCTAAAGGAACAAGGTCAGCAAACTACAGCTCCTCCCAGAAGTTCTCCACCAGAAACTACTCAGAAACAGTCAAATCAGGATCATTTCAGAGGCTACACTAGCTACCTGCGTTGCAAAGCACCCCAGTACACTAGCTAGGTGCGTTGCAACGCACCTGAATGCACTACCAGGGTGTGTTGAGCGGGAAATGACAAGTGGCAAGGTCATCATGCGAGGTGGAAAGACACTGGAAGCTTCCAGAATCTTCTCCAATGACACTTGCCTCACTGAATTCGACCAAGGATGAGTAAGAGGCTCTCAGTCTCCAAGTGGAAGGCTCTCACTCTCCAAGTGGAAGCAAGAACTGACAGAGAGAAAGGACACTAGTCAGATGACAAGCTGACTCATCCTCTTTGCAAACAACTATATATGGATCCCTCATCCCAGAGATCCAGAGGCTGGAATTTTGTACTTTGCAGAGAATTGTTGTTGGTTTGTGGATTGAGATTAGAACTATTGGGTGATTTTGCTTTGAAGGAGGTGAAGAAGGGATTCCTTTGCTGGGAAGGTGATGCTGGATCGGGCCTCATTTGGTTGTATCTCTTCCTGAACCTTTGTTACTCTATCAATAAAACCATTTGAGTTTCTCCTACATACTTGTGTATCTTTGATGTATGTTGCATTAGTATGTTTTGCTTATTATCTGATCCTAAGCTTTTATGCATATGAACATATATCTTTGTGTAGTCTCTCTCTTCTTTGATCTTGCAGGTATTGTGTTGTTGTGCCAGTGAAGGAGCAAGAGGTTGAAAGTTATCAAAGAGAGGAGGAACCGGGCCAAGGGAACTAGCGGAAGGCAACAGTTAGTTCATCCCTTCCTTCTTTGTTCATAGTTCATAAGGAAGAATACTCAAGTAGTTACTTTGTTTGTTGCTAAGGAACTGTCACACCTTAGGTGGATAGGTTCGTCCTGAATAGGCACTTTTCCCCACAACAATGCGCATCTGGAGGTCTTTCTCCTCCAAGGTACTGAAAAAACTCTTATCGCCGGTCATGTGGAATAAGGCTTCACTGTCAAGAAACTAACCACAACCCATCATCAATGAAACCATACATGCATTGAGGGTAAAATCTAATTCGAACTGTGAGGCTAGTGCCTCACCTTCTGATCCTTTTGAGGATCCCTTCTTGGATTTCTTCAATGGGAAATTAGTTTCATAATGACCCACCTCATGACAATTAAAGCATCTCACTTTAGATTTGTCAATCTTCTTCCCTCCATGAGAAGAATTTGATTTGGGATGAGAATCCTTCTCCTTCCCTTTCCTTGCCTTACTGGCTAAGGCTAGATTTTCTTCATCATCATCCTTAGATGAAGAACCATCTATGGTGCTCCTCCTGATCTCCTCCTACATCAGATCCGACCACAGTCATTCCCAATCTGGTAGTTTCTCTCTTCCATTCATTGAGTCCTGGTAACTATTCCAGCTCTTTGGAAGATCGAGGAGAGCAAGGCTCACCATATCATCATCGGCTGTCGTGATTCCTACACTACCAAGCTCATCCCTGCAGGTGGTGAGCTTGTTCAGATATGTAGAAATGTTATTGCCCTTTTCCATTTTGATTTTCCGAAGCTTATCTTTGAGAGCCAACTTCCTCTGGTCGCTACTATTCTGAAATAGGTCCTTCAATGTCTTCCACATTGAATACGGAGTCTCCTTCCCATGAAGACTTGAGACAGTATGGTCTCGAACTCCCTCCAGAAGAATCCTCCTCGCTCTCGCCACACATTTCTTCCATTTTGCCAATTCTTGGGCATTAGCTGCTATTGGCTTGGGGACTTCTTGATCAACGAATTCCTTCAAACCATTGTCTTCTAATACCGCTTCCATGCGATCCTTCCATGCTATGTAATTCGAGCTATCATCCAAGGCATACTCGAGTCTCAATCCATTGAATGCCATTGGTGAACTTTGACATGTGATAAGAAATTGATTTTGTACCTACAATCAAGAACTTCATACTTCGAACTTTTCCCTTCTCAATATGTTGTTCACAGCTCTGAGCACCTTTGCTCTGATACCATGTAGAAATTCTCACTGTACATTAATCTGATTATGCAATGTACTAAAGAAAAATACTTAATCTACTTCTACAATCAAACTTATGGAAGCTTAATTGATTTGAGCAAGATCATACAGAACACATATAACTGAGAAGAAGATTCAATCACACATGAAACACAGAAGAATACTCTGGGGAAAGCCTCAGCTAAAAACCTTGCTATCTGTATTATCATACAATGGAAATATCTCAAAGATTACACACATCTTTAGCTCTCACATAGCTATCCAGCTCTCAGTACAATCCCTCACTGCTCATAGATAGACCATACAAATCATATGCCTTTCCCTCTGTCCTCCAAGCCTCCTATTTCCTTGCACAATTTTCCCTAGGTGCTCCTACTGTAACCTTGTGTGACACTGATCTCACACACTGCTCCAACACACTGTCAGAACTGCGCAATCCTAAAGGAATGAATTCCTTTTGCATGGATGAGTTTCCTTTATAGGAAAATTCCTCCAACTGGTAGTACAATGTCCATGTCTTTAATCTCAACTGGGCCTTTGTCTGAACTGACATGCATGAGTTATTCATGAGAGAATATTCAGTTATCTGGAGAACACTAGTTACATGCATGCATGCATTAACTGACTGAACTCACAATTAGTTCCTCCAACTGTTTAGAACTAATCTAACTGGACTTAACTCAGTTAACTAAGCTTACTAATCACAGCTCAAATACAACTCATCCTTATCTCCTTAATTGAGGGATAACTTCCTCAATCAAAGGGATAATTGTTGCATGTCTTCACAAAGACTTCATGTTTGAATTTCTCCAACTAATTAACTCAAGATGAATTAATTAATTATTATTCAAACAATTGGTGAGACTAAATTTGAATTTTAATTCAAGGACAAATTAAAATTGGAATATCCTGAAATGCTATCTATAGCAATGCTATTTTTAGCATTTCTATTTTTAGTATTTCTAGAAGCTCAGAGGAAAAAATTGGGAGTTGCAAGGCAAACAATGAGTGGTTGATTGAGGCACAGGAAAGGCTTGCCAGAGCTCAAGAAAAGCAAGTTGAGGTTAATGTAGTCATACTCCAAATCCTTTCATATTTTCAGAAGTAGGGATAGTTCGGGATTAGTCACGGAGATGGACCAGAAGAACATAATAATTGTTCGGATGGAAGCAAGTCCTAGAAAGGGTATAGGATGGACAAATATGATACAGTAAAGGGTGGCAGATCCTCAGATACACCTGAGAGGAGGGCTAGCACTCATGGATTTTACTCTAGCTCCAATTCTGAGAGACATCATCGTCATCATTTCCAGCATCCTTATAAGAGGAGTAAGAAGGGATACTTTCCAGAGGAATTCAAAAAATCAAAACTTCCTACTTTGGATGGAGAAATGAAGAAATCAGAAGATGCAGAAGCATGGCTGCTTGGGATGAATAAATTCTTCAAATTGCATAATTATTCAGAGAACATGAAATCCAAGATAATTACTTCAGTCTTAAGGGAAAAGAAGATATCTGTTGGGAAAATGTTAAGCATGTTAGAGGCATCAGAGAATAGATGTTGAATTGGGATGAGTTTGAAAGACTCTTCAAGAAGAAGTACTTGTCTGAGAGATAATATGATGGAAAGGCCAAGGAATTATATGAGCTCAGGATGGGTTTCATGACAGATGAAGAGTACACAACCAAATTTCTAGAGTTGATCTAAAAATGAAACTAGTTGTTTTTGATATTCAAGGTATTCATTTCCATTAAATTATATGTGCAAACTGTTACTGATGTCTTGCAATTGAAACAAAGTGTTTTTGGTAAATTTCTGAGTCTTATGTGTGAAGGATTGTTATTTCATTTTATTGTTAACATATCAAATCTGAAAAACACAGCAAGATAAAATCACATAATATAACAAAGCAGTTGATAATGCAGTTCACCCCTCATGGGCTACATCTGCCGGGTCCAAGGCCCCAAAATGGGCATGTCCTTGCTCTTACTAGATGCTCAAATTGGTTATACAGTGAAAAGAAAGCCTAAACAGGCAAAATAAGCTATGGAAATGAGTTTAGAACACAGAAAAAGTTAAGAATGGCTTTTGTTTCACCTCCAAAGGTTAACCATAGCCCAATACAACTCCAACACTCCCTAGGCCCTAATGGTTCTCCAAGATCCTTTGCTGAAAAAGTACCTAAATATGAGCTCTGATGGCTCTGAAACCTATACCATTGGCTCTGGAATGCTCATGATACCCAAAATCAAAAAAAAAAATTGCTCCAAAAGGATCTCCCTAGTGAAAGTTATGACCTCCAGAAGTTTTTGTCCAATCTGCCCTAAAGAAACTCCACCAAATCCGGCAACTGGAGTTAACTACAATTAATCTTGGCCATTTCCGCCAATTTTGGGTAGTTCACCAAGTTGACAGCTGGGCTGACCGTAACCATCGGCGGAGTCAGTGCATGTGACAACTATTCAGGGCGGAGGTTACGGTTTGCACTAGCAGGCTTGGTGACCATTGGCGTAACCATCGCCGTAACTGTCGGTGTGTGACCACGTGGACCACTGGCAAGTAAGACCAATGGTGGTCCTTACCCCTGCACAACAAATGGTTAAACCTTAAGTAGGTAATGTGCTTGTTGATTGTTAAGAACCAATGTGTAGGCGGGCCGGTTGGGCCTATGGGCTGGTAGCGCGGAGACCCGCGATCGAATCCTGCGGAGTCACAAAAATTTTGCACTATAAACTTGTAGACTTGGGGCCACGTGGCGGCCTCCGGGCAGGCCACATGGCATCCATCAATTGGTCAGCAGGGAATATTTTGTGGAATATTACAAGGAATATTCATAGAATATTCTTTTTTTAATATTTTTTATTCCAAGTCAACCTAAGTCAAACTGGACTTTTGCATGAAATTGTGAAATTTCAAACTTGAATAACTTTCACATACAATGTTAGATTTGAGTGTCATTCGAAAATATAGGATTGTATCGATGAGGCCTATCCTGTCGTTCTGGTTTCAACTAATTCTGAGAAATTCAAAATTTGAGCATTTTTTTCCACTTAGGACATGATCACCTGATCACACCTCCCAAATGGGAAGCTTTTGGACCCCAAAATCTCTCTGATTACCGAAAATGAAGAAGAGGAGACTGATTCTCCACTCTTCTAACCTTGAATAACTAAAATCTTCCTGACTTCATCAAATTGAGCTTCTCATAAAAAGATAAATTTTCCCTTGAATTCACTGACCAACCATTGCTAAAATTGACTGAGTCATGATGCAAATTCTTGAAATTTGCAGAACAACAACTATATTTTTCAGAAAGCATACTATTTATACATTGGTCAAACTTCCTAGAAGACTTAAAATAAAGTTCACCTTGCCAACTATTCACATGGCGAATTTTTGCTGAATGAGCCCTGTACTTGTGCCGAATCCTGACCAAGTTTTCTCGCCATACCAATCTGCCATTCTGAAACCAACATTGACCCATGTTGAACTATGTGCCCTCTTTGCTTGCATGCTTTTGCTTCTCATGGAATCGTGCACCACTTTGCACTGACACTTCGTTCTCTGCACTGATCGACACCAAAGGTATGTTGTGCAACCTTTTGTCATCTTCTTTTAAAGACGAATTGTTATCAGACTAAAACATATCCTCATTTATTTCAACAATAATATGAAAAGGAGATTGTACAAAATCTTGTTGTTTAACCATCAACAAAGTCAAATTTTGAATTGCATTAACTAGCCTTTTCAATTGCCTTGCATGGACTAAAGAAGATTCAAGCTTCTTCTTATGTGCTCTAACAATGTACTCTTTTCCATCCTTGAACAAGTGATACTTATTCTCATGGCGATGGAAGATTTCCTTTATGTCAAATAAATATGGACTACCCAAGACAACACCTATAATGTCAAGCGGTACTACATCCAATTCAACCCAATCAACATAATGAGCTGTTATGGCAAAGTGCAAGATGCACTTCTTTGAGACTTGTAAGTTTGCATCCTTGCATATCCACCCAAGTGGATAAGGCTTTGGAAGTGGAATTGTCTCAAGTTTCAGCTGTTTAACCAAGTCTTCTGAGATGAGATTAGCTTGAAACCCACTATCAAAAAGTTTGTCTATCTTTTTGTGGTTTGAGAGTATCCTCACATGAAATAGCTCTATCCTCCTATTTTCATTTTGAGTTTCTTTGTGATAGTTTAATGTGCTAGAACTAGGATTTGTTTCTTGTATAACCTCTTTCCCCTTTATGTTCTTTAATACCATGGTGATACTTTTTGTCTCATCACCTAATTCAGACCCTAAGTCCTGTTCAACAGTTGCTACAGCTTTTCCCTTTTCTTTGGTTTTGTCTTTGGTTTTCTATTTCTCTAGTTTTAGCTCCAAATGAAGCTTCCAACAGTGGTCTTCATCGTGGCTTGTTTCTGAACAGTTCTTGGAAAATAATTTCCCTTTTTCCTTTCTAGAGTTTGCAATCCTTTTTCTTCCTTTTCCTTTAAAATCACAACCCTCGTTTCCATCAAAAGTGTTTTTCCCTCTAGTCTCTAAATGCATAGCTTGTACACAAACTTTGTCTAGACTAGTACGATTGAACATAAGGATAGTGTGTTTAAGGTAGCTGTGCAAACCACCTATATATTTCAGCAAAGTGTCTTGACTTTGTAAGTCTACCCCTAATAAGAGTGCTCTTCTCCTAAACTCTTGAGTGTATTCTTGAACACTTTGTCCTTTAAGTTGTCTAAGACTTTGCCAATTCATTATAGCCTTTTGTAAATGAGAAAGAGGATAAAATTGCTTCTTAATTGCAGAAATAAATTCAGCCCATGATAAAGTAAGCTTACCATGTTTTTGAATTTCATCCTTGGTCTTGGCTTCCCACCATACCAATGCTGCTCCTTCCATCCTTAATGAGGCTAACTAAATCTTGGTGTCATCATCTTGTAAGTTCTGTATCCTTAAATAAACTTCCAACTGTCTTATCCAGTTGTTAAGTTTCTCTACATTAACTTCACCATTAAACATGGGTAATACAAATTTAACATCTAGCTTTAAAAATTTACTTTTTCCAGAAGATTTAAGCTTATGAGGTTGATTTACCGAGGTAGAGGATGACGATGTAGAGGAAGAGGATGAAGATGGAGATGGTGGATCACCATTTCCTCCATGTCCTTTCTTTGAATTATCATCACCTTTCTTTTGTCATGAAGAGCCCTCTCCTTCTTTTTGATGCTTAGACCCTTCTCCAACCAACCTATCATTCCTTTCCTGGTATAATATTCTTACCATCTCAGTCATGTCCAAAAAAGCTTTTCTGAATACCCGTTCTTCTTCTCTTGGATCCATGTCTTCAAGAACTTCTCCTTCCCTTTCAGACATACTTGAAGCTTCTTCCAAGGTTATTGAGGGTGAACCAGAAGGTGGAGATAATGGCACCCTGGCCCTCCTTTTTTGAGGATTATCTTGTGCTCTAACCAATTGTCCTTTCCCTCTTTGAAGTTTAAGCCTAGTAAGCATTAAAACTTGCAAAACAGCCAAAAACATCTTTGCACAAAACTAATACTCAAAACTTGAGCTCTGATACCATCTGATCTGAAAATGAAACTACTTGTTTTTTTTGTTCAAGGTATTCATTTCCATTAAATTATATGTGCAAACTGTTACTGATGTCTTGCAATTGAAACAAAGTGTTTTTGGTAAATTTCTGAGTCTTATATGTGAAGGAGTGTTATTTCATTTTACTGTTTAGCATATCAAATCTAAAAAACACAACAAGATAAAATCACATAATATAACACAACAGCTGATAAGGCAGTTCACCCCTCTTGGGCGACATCTGCCAGGTCCAAGGCCCCCAAATGGGCATGTCCTTGCTCTTATTAGATGCTCAAATTGGTTATACAATGAAAAGAAAACCTAAACAGGAAAAATAAGCTGTGGAAATGAGTTCAGAACACATAAAACAGTTAAGAATGGCTTTTGTTTCACCTCTAAAGGTTAACCATAGCCCAATATAGGTCCAACACTCCCTAGGCCCTGATGGCTCTCCAAGCTCCTTTGCTAAAAAAGTACCTGAAGATGAGCTCTAATGGCTCTAAAACCTGTACCATTGGCTCTGGAATTCTCAGAATACCCAAAAAAAAAAAAAAAAAAATCGCTCCAAAAGGATCTTCCTAGGGAATGTTATGACCTCCAGAAGTTTTTGTCCAATCTTCCCTAAAGAAACTCCACCAAATCCGGCAACTGGAGTTAACTGCAGTTAATTTTGGCCATTTCCGCCAATTTTGGGCAGTCCTCCAAGTTGACCACCAGGCTCACCGTAACTATCGGTGGAGTCGGCACATGTGACAGTTATTCAGGGCAGAGGTTACGGTTTGTGCTGGCGGGTTTGGTGACCATTGGCGTAACCGTCGGCGTGTGACCACGTGGACCGCTGGCGGGTAAGACCGCTGGCAGTCCTTACCCCCACACTGCAAACGGTTAAACCTTAAGTAGGTAATGTGCTCGTTGATTGTTAAGAACCAACGTGTAGGCGGGCTGGTCAGGCCTGTGGGCTGGTAGTGTGGAGACCCGCGATTGAATCTTGTGGAGTCATAAAAATTTTGCACCATAAACTTGCAGAGTTGGGGCCACATGGCAGCCTCCGGGCAACCCACGTAGCACCCATCAATTGGTCAGCCGAGAATATTCCAAGGAATATTCCTAGAATATTCCAAGGAATATTCCTAGAATATTTTGAAGAATATTCCTATAATATTCTTTTTTTAATATTTTTTTATTCAAATTCAACCCAAGTCAAACTGGACTTTTGAATGAAATTGTGAAATTTCAAACTTGAATAACTTTCACATACAGTGTCGGATTTGAGTGTCGTTCACGGCTAAATGATCGTATCGACGAGGCCTATCTTGTCGTTCTGGTTTCAACCAATTCTGAGCAATTCAAAATTTGAGCATTTTTTTCCACTTAGGACATGATCACGTGATCAATAGTTGTTTAGATATTTTCCCTATCTCAAGGATGATAAAGAAAAGATCCAAAGGTTCATCAACGAATTTCCATTAGCATTTAAAAATCGGATCGAGTTTGATGAGCCTCGACCATTGGAGGAAGTCATAAGAAAGTTGAAGCTTTGTTATGAGCAATCAAAGTGTAAGCCTAAGTTCAAATGTGACTAGAAAAGTAATAACAATACTAAAGGATAATGGCTCAAGAAGCGAGGAGGATTGCAGGATCCAGGTGACAAGGAAAATGTGGTACCTCATAAGAAGTTCAATGCAACTGAGAGAGGACATGGGTCTCAACCTGAGAAGCAGCAAAATAAAGACGATGGAGAAAACTTTTGAGGTGTTCGGCCTGTGGCGGAGACCACCACAGGAGGGATTGTCCATCGCAGCAAGGTGGTAGCCCTAATATTTACAGTGCTTAGGAGGCACAGACTGTTGGGGATGTAGGTCAGAGTATTCCTCGAATATATGCAGTAGTAGATAGCAGGAAAATCATCAGACATCCATTATTGAGATGAGAGGTAAGCTTTGTGATCAAGTTGTTTCCATTTTGATTGATCCTGGATCAAATTATAGCTATATTAGTCCTAATCTAGTAGATCAATACCAATTGAATGAGGATTTTCATGCAAAATCTTGACCTGTGCAGTTGGCTATAGGGACCAAGAGAAGATTTCATCATTGGGTAAGATCTTGTGCGTTTGAGCTTAATGTCATGCCTACATCGACACATCTAAATGTGCTTCCCTTGGGTTCATATAGCATGTTATTGGGCATGGACAGGTTGTTCATTTACGGGACCAAGGTGGATTGCTATGAGAAATCCATTGAGTTCCTAGATGATGATGGAGAAAATATATTCTTGCAGGGAAAGAAGAAGCCTACATCAATGAGAATGGTTACAATGACTCAAGCTAAGCTCAATCACAGAAAATGATGTTTATTGTTTGCAGTACATGTTTCTAGGGACAAAGGAAAGGAAGATAAGGATGATGAATTCTTAATGAAGTATCCTGTCATGCAACAGTTTTAGGATATGTTTATTGCAGGGATTACAAAGTTTTTTCCTCATAGGGAGGTGGATTTCTCTTTTGAGTTGATGTTGGGAGTAACACTAGCATCTAAGGCACCTTACAGGATGAGTACTCTGGAGTTAGTGGAACTAAAATTGCATCTTAAATAAATGCTTGATAAGGGATACATAAGACCAAGTGTATCTCCATGGGATGCACCAGTGTTTTTTGTAAGGAAGAAGGACTCTCAGATTGTGCATTGATTACAGGAAGTTGAACAAGGTGACTATCAAGAACCGGTATCCATTGTTGCGGATTGATGATTTGTTTAATCATCTAAAGGGAGGGGCGATATTATTGAAGTTTGATCTGAGATCAGGATATCACAACATGCACATTAAAGAAGAAGACATCTCCAAGACTGCAGTTCATACAAGGTATGGGAACTATGAGTTTGCAGTGGTTCCTTTCAATCTTACTAATGCTCCATCCACCTTAATGTGTTTGATGAACAGTGTGTTGCGCCCTTACCTAGATAATTTTGTGATAGTTTTTAATGATGATATCTTGGTATATTAAAAGAATGAAGAGGAGCATGCAGAGCACTTTGCAACAGTGTTGAGATTGTTGAGAGAGCATAAGTTATATTCCAATCTTAGCAAGTGCAGTTTCTTTCAATCTCATATTCATTACTTGGGACATGTTGTCTCCAAGCAAGGAATAGCAATGGATCCAGAAAATATTAAAGCTATCATGGAGTGGCCAACTATAAGTAATGTGAATGAAATTAGGTCAATCATGGGAATAGCAGGTTATTACAGGCGCTTCATCAAGAACTTCTCCAAGATTGGCTATACTATCACATCTTCGTAGAGGAAAGGAAATAAGTTTGAATGGACTGATGAGTGTGCAACTAGCTTTGATCAGTTGAAGTATTTGCTTACCAATGTTCTAGTTTTGAAGATTGTGGATCCTGATAAGGAGTTTGTGGTTTGTACAAATGTGTGTAAGGAAGGACTTGGTGGAGTCCTAATGCAGGAAGGGCAGGTGGTTTTCTATGAATCATGGAATTTGAATGAAAATGAGCAGAATTATGTGACTCTTGATCTTGAGTTGGCAACCATCATTCATGCATTAAATATGTGGAGACATTATCACCTTATCAGGAAGTTCATCTTAATGAGTGATCACAGTGGATCGAGGTACTTGTTTGACCAACCCAATCTGAATTCAAGAAAAACAAGATGGTTGGCTACTCTCAGTGAGTTTGATTTTGAGATCGGGTAAATTAAAGGCAAAGAGACTAGGGTTGCAGATTCTCTCGGTAGGAGAGTGCAAGTGAATCATATTTTAGTTGTGAGGTCTTATGTGATAGACTTGCAGGAGTGTATCTTACATGCAGGGCAACATGATGAGAAGTACCAGCAACTAAATAAAAGATTGCAGTAGTAGGCTTAGAGCGATCAGGGTGAGGAGTATCACCTCACAGTGGATGGCTTGGTCAAATTCAAGAGCAGGATTTATGTGCCAGATAGTAGTGAATTGAAGAAGCTTATCTTGAGGAGTTTCACTTCAAGCCATATTCAGGCCACCTAGGATACCAGAAGACTCTAGAAACTATCAATAATTTCTACTATTGATCGAATTTGAAGAAAGAGGTGGTTGAGTTTGTTGCAAGGTGCTTGGACTATCAACAAGTGAAAGCTAAATGAAAGCATCTAGCTGGTCTATTACAGCCTATTTTGATTCCAAAATGGAAATGGGAGGTCATTTCCATGGACTTAATTACAATATTCCTTAGGACATCGGAGCAGTGTGACTCCATCATTGTTGTGGTTGATAGCTTGAGCAAGGTAGTTCACTTCATTGCAGTGAAGTATACTAATTCAGCTAGTGAAGTGGCTCAAATATTCATCAAGGAGATAGTGAGGTTGCATGGAGTTCCCAAGAATATTATATCAGATAGAGATGTCAAGTTCACTTCCAAGTTTTGGAAAGAGTTATTTGCAGGCTTGGGGACAAAGTTAGCTTTCAGCACGACCTATCTTCTGCAGAAAGAAAGGGTTAACAAAATTCTTGAGGATATGTTGAGGATGTATGCCATGCATCAGTGGAGGAAGTGGGAGGAGTATCTCCTACTAGTGGAGTTTTCTTATAATAATGGGTATCTTGAATTATTGAAGATGAGTCCATTTGAGACTCTCTATGGGCGTAGTTGTAATACTCCTATCAGTTGAAGTGATCTAATGAATAGGGTGTTGATTGGACTAGATATGTTGGATGAGGTTTAGCAGGAGATACGAGTTATTAAAAGGAATTTAAAGGCAACACAAGACACGAAGAAGAGTTATGCGAATCAGCAGAGAGCATTCAAGGAGTTTCAAGTTGGGGAGCATGTGTACTTGTGAATCAAGCCCAATAGGAACTCCTTAAGGATTGGGTCATGTGCCAAGTTGGCACCTCGATATTGTAGGCCTTTTGAGATCCTTGAGAGGATTAGACCAGTGGCATACAGACTTTCTCTGTTGCCATCAATGAAATTCCATGATGTTTTCCATGTTTCATTGCTTAAGAGATATGTACAGGATGTTGATCATGTGATTGATTGGTATGTATTGTAGGTGGAACCAAAAGGAGAGTTCTAGTTAGAGCCACAATGCATATTACAACAGAAATAGCTCATGTTCCGGAATCGAGCAATGGAGCAAGTTAAAGTGCAGTGGAAGCACTTTGGGCCCGATGAAGCTACATTGGAGATGGCTGATCAGATGCGGGCGTTATATCCATATTTATTTGGTAGTTGAAGAAAATGAGTTTTTGGTATGCGTGTGTGTGTGTGTGTGTGTGTGTGTGTGTGTGTGTGTCATTGTAAATATCATATTGATCTGTGTTATAAAGCTCTAATAAGTGATATGTTTGTCATGTTTTCAACAGTTTGTCATTTTAAAATACTGCATCGAGTTGTGTTATAAATCTTCGTAAGAAGTATGTTTTATTGGCCATAAGTGCCATAGAACACCGAGGATGGTGTTCCCCCAAGGGGGGGTTTGTAATAGCCCTCGGTTGATTTTCCATGTAAATAAATTAAACCAAGGTCATGGGACACGTATTCCAACCTAAATGAGGGGATAAACATTATAGTGGGAATCACTTGTGGTTTATTACTGACTATGTAAATTGGCATTGGCATTGGCAAAAGACAATAAAAGAAAATGAATTAAAAGAAATAAAGGAAATATGAGAAAAGGAAGATGAAGAGACAAGAATATGCATGCAAAAGAAAATGAAGGAAATTGAAGAAAAAAGGAAATAAAAGGAGAGGGAGAACATTCTATGGATATGTTAGTCATTCTTAGCACTCTTAACTATTTTTTCTCACTCTTAAATCCTTGGAGCATTTTGACATTCTCTTGGATAGAGAGGCATTCTCACTTGGACTTGGAGAAAAAGAGCACATGGACAAAAGCAAGCAAGCTAGCAAAGGAATTCATGGGTGGTGAAAGAGAAGGTTGGAAAAGCATCTACAACAAGAGAACATTGCAGGTAACAAGTTCCATGTGTGGTTTCCTTGTTGAGATTTGAATGCATGCATTTGGTTACTTGTTGTCATTGGCATGGGATTTTCTTGGATTGACAATGGTTTCAACCTTGCCTTTTCCATTTCCTGGATAACCATGATGTAGTGGGTTCCCTAATATGATTAATCTTTGGATGGCTGATAAAATTTGGATCCTAGTTGAGGTGGTCTAGGGAAAATTCCCAAGGGTCGAGGGTGGAGATGGTGTTTCTCCTGGAACTCTTGACGGGTGGGTGGAGACAAGAAAATTCCTCTGGGTATAGTGAAGAAGTTCGGAGGCATCCAAGCTTGTTTTGGTATTAGTGATTTTTGGATCGGTTGAGGTGAAATCACTGTGGTTGTGGGATGAGGTGGTGTGGCCTCTGGATTCCCTAGTTGGTTTTGTTTTGGTTTATCCCATGTGATCCCACATTCATGCTTGGAATATGGCGCAAGGGTGATTGGATGAAAGAGAGATTTGGTTTATCCCAATCTATGTTTGGGTGGTTCGTGGAAGTCCCTGACTTATTTTATTTATGCATATGTTATTATGTGTTATTTCTTATTGAGATCAATGAGAACATGTGTTGGTTATTGTGTTGATTCTATGGCTGGTTTGTCCTGAATTCATTTTGGTTAAATGTTGGTTATAAGCATGGCATATTATTGTTGTATAATATTCTCTTGTTATGGATCTTGCATATGGCTTGATAAGTTATTGAATGGTTATGTGAATGCATGAGCTAACTAGTGTTTGATGCCACTAGCTTGAGAGGGCATTGAGTCTTCTTGTTGATTCTTTGATGATGCTAAGGAAACAGTGAACATATATGTATTTATGACCTACAGGTACTATGTACATAAAGTGTTTGTATAAATGAATAATTTATACCTCCAACTTCCCAAGGTCGTAACTTTGGCATACAATCTTAGTTTGGCTATCATAATACCTTGTTTCGAAGATCTCCTTGAGTCCTCGATGAGACCAATAAGAGAATATTTATTAAAAAAATGGCACTTTTTGGTCTCTTCGTTTTCTATAAAAATGTCATTTTGGCCCTCAAATGACCTCAGAAGTTTAGAACTCGAAAAACAGTCAAAAATAGAAAGTTGTGTTAAATTTAAGGAAACAAAACTTAAAATAAATAGTGTTGGGTCAAGTTAGGTTGATAACACTGTGAACATGTGTCACTCGGTATTTGCAATTAGTTCTGGACATGTGGACCCTATTTTCCATAAGTGCATCTTGGAAATTGGGTCGCGCATAGTAACTCTCATCTCAGGTTACCCTAGTGAGCATGTTAAAGTGAGTAAATGTGGGGTGGGGTATTACATTGTCATTCATCTGCACAATCTAACCTACCACTCATGCATGTATTGCATTTTATATGGGTGAAGAATCAATCAAGATCATGTTCATAATTAAATTAATTGAGTGCATTTTCACACAGGGTCATCGCCTTTGCCTTCAACAAATTCTAAGAATGAAGTGGACGGTTGAGAGATTAGTTCAATTGCTTCTGAAAATTTAAATCAATCGATGGAAATTGTCATTCTTTTTAGAGAGTGAGATACATCGATAGAAAATGATGAATTTAGAGGAATTGTATGATTCCTTGGACCCTATTTTTACAATAGTTTCCTTTAAGAGGTATGTGCCCCTATTTTTACAATAGTTTCAATTAAGACATACGTGGTACCAATATGCCTCATTGTGATGGATGCGAGACTCGGGAGTATATTATAAATTGGTTTTGTTCTCTATGTAAGTGAATGAAATGAGTTACTATTATTGTCCTTACCAATAACCATTCATTCTTGTTTTTTTAGTGTAGTGCATAAGGAACTTGAAATTCCATACTTTTTATGGATTTAATTAGGTTGATGGGGCACTAGGTAGATGGAATTGCATTAAGAATGAATTTGTGAAATAGGAAAGAAATATGAGGAGATGTTACCCTACTATTATTTATTATCGATATAGAAGTAGGAGTAAATTGAAGAACTTCAAAAAAATATTGACAGGTTATTAAAATATTTCTCTCTTTTTTAAATATAGAAATTTAATCTAACTTTCGTGATTGGCAAGTGATTCTGATATTTTAAATTTTTTTTAGCCCTTCTAGGACATGCTAGAAGCATGAGGAAGAGTTGGGACGGGTTCAATTTTGAACGTTGAATCCTTCAAAGTTTCAATGTAATTCGGTTGAAGTTTCACTAGATCTGAACTACACAAGTAGAAATTTGTGTGCCGCCAAATCATAAAATAACGCCAACAATTCAAAAAAATTATGATGGATTAAGAATTTTAGATCTCAAACTTTTGTGATACATATTGTAAATGTGAATGTCTTTCGGATTAATCGCATCATTAAAATTAAGAATTGATTTATTGCAATTTAGTGAAAGAACAATTTGTTACCCATGGAAATCCAAAAGATGCCATGATATTAAATCTCACATAAGGTGAATGCCACTCTGCATGATTTTACAAACGAGAATCATTATAATAAGTTGGTGATGGGTGTTATAATAAATATAAATGTGGAATATATGGATGATAGCGGAGATGATTCGACAAGAAAACCAGATCCCATGATAGATCTTATTGAGCCACGATCCGAGAGACATGCGGATCCACACAAGACCCTCCACATTGATTTCTCTATCAATCAATCACAACCCCCGATTAACCATACATGTAGTAAGTTGTTTGATTCGTTGGAACTCTTGATGTTGGTAAACTTGACTGAGTTTGTTCTCAAAACATACCTACGTTGGCACTGGTGCAACCACATTTACCTCCTCGGAACACTGAAACTTCGACTGGCCAACCTCGTGAGTCGTCAAAGAAGTTTCTATTCATTTGTTCATCTGATTTTTTTATCTATACCCCGTTATGTTATTCGGTCAAATTGGTAAATTTAATATTTTGTTGTAAGCTGGAAAAATGACTAATATGCATATGGATTGGAATCAAGGATGCAGACTTGGAATTTGAACTAAATCACATTTATATAAATTATCATATCATTGGAAAATCAAGCGACCAAAACATTGTAGATTGGTGCTAGAGATTCAGAGCTTAATTAACTAAACATCCTTGGACTTAAAAAAAAATAAAAAAAAAAATCAAATTACCATAAACAAGGTTTAAGAAATCCATCCATACAAGAAAGAACTACTAAATTAATTGCTCGAAATTTAGTTATGTTTATTATACTTCTTGCAGGCATGGTATAACGTATTTAATTTTGCTTTTGACTAGGTATTAGTTTGTTTTTGACCTATGACGCTTATCCATAGTTTAACATTAGGGATTCAATTTTTATTATTTTTTATTATTAATTAAATGTATTTATTTGTAAACTGATTGGTTAAGGTCTTATTATGGATTCTTTCGTAACTTCAATTTCTATTAGTTACTATTGTTTTGTTTTTAGTTTTATTTCTTTTTGCTTTTTTCGTTTTCTTTTTTCTATTATTTCTATTTCATGAATTATAATTTTTTCACAATATTTTCAACTTAAAATGACTTATTATTATATTAAAAACATAATTTAATAAATTTAATTATATATATATATATATATATATATATATATATATATATAATTTAGTCACATTTCTTAATTTTTGGTGATGGCATTCAATAATACAATATTTTATTAGTTGTTTTATTTTTGTGATGAAATATTTGTCTTTGTTATTTTTTTGTTTGAATTAAGCTATGTTTAAGCTACGCGGCTAGCTACTATCTAGCCCTTGTTTTATTTATTTTAATTTTAACTATAGTTTACATTAATTTTATTTTAATCTAAAATTATGTTAGTTTTAATTAAATGAATTAAATTTTATTCATTTAATTCTACTTAAATTATTTTTATAATTTTGGGTTTATTATTAATCAGTTTTAATTTTCATATTAAATTTACTTTTTACTAATAAATTTTACTCACAATTTTATTTATATTTAATTATGTGTTTGATGAGCACTAGTATTGCAGCAAGAATGTTGCAACTCCTAGGGCTACCAACTTTACTTTATCAACCCGGGGTTCGTACAAAATTGGAGGTGACAGTGTTGTATACACAAATAGATTCAATAGATCCACTCTTTGTCATTCCTGAGCTGGTGATAGACCACTAGGGTTTCTCAAACTAGCCTTCTATTGATTTAGAAGAAGTTTGATTACTGATGGAGAAAGGGGAATTTTTCCCTAATTGAAAGAAATGAAATATTATCTACTGCAGTAATGAAAGACTGAGATAAATGCTTAAAACACACCACTCATCTAGCTATATGTTAAGAGATCTTGCTTCAGAATAGTTCTAAGCTAACACATGTGGAACCCTAACGCACCTAAGCATGCAATATGATCTAATCAAACAATTTACTGTTGTGCATATGAATGAACACAACAACCTTTTCTTTTTGTCCTTTTTGTGAAAACATGAATGCTGATTCTTCTTAACTGTATGGTAGGTGGATTAGGTGTGGAGAGAGGTGGTTGTGAAGGGTCAGATGGCTTGAGAGGTGTTATAGACATTTTTGTGCCTCGCAGCATGGAGCATGAAATGTCAATAATTACAGGGATCCTCAGTCCCTAAACATGTTGTTCTTACCCCTAGAAGAACAAGGTCAGCAAACCACAGCACTTCCCATCAGTTCTCCACCTGAAAACACTCAGAAACAGGCTATTTTTGGATCATGTCAGCTGCTCCACTGAGCATCTGCGCTGGAATGCAACTGCTCCTCCTTGTACCTGCGCTGTAAGTCAAATCTAATGAAGGCTACCTGCGCTGGGCGAGATTGGCCAAGTGGCACAGTCATTCTGCAAGGTGTCAATTGCCCAGGAAGCTTCCAAACTGACACTTGGTTCATGGGATTCGCCCTGTGATGAGTAAGAGGTACTTGATCTCCATGTGTAAGCAAGGATCTCCAAGTGGACTCAAGAACTGAAGAGGGAGAGGACACAAGGCAGCTTCATGTCAGTCTCAAGCTGACTCATCCTCTCTTCTTCTCTCCTATATATAGAGCTCTTCTATGAGGTCTAAGGAGGCTGGAATTTTGTGTAAAGCAAGGAGGTGCTGTTGGTTTACAGTTAGAGCTATTGGGCGATTGCTTTCTAGAGGTGAAGAGGAGATTTCTTGCTGCTGGGGAGGTGCTGCTGGATTGGAGCCATTGATGGTTGTAACCTTCTCAGAACCCTTTTACTTCTATCAATAAAGCTTTGAATGTTCTCCTATATACTTGTATTGCATTGATGTTTTGTATTTACTTGTATATCTGATTCACTCTAATCCATGCATCAGTTATGAGTACATGTTTCTTGTAGTTTTCCTTCTCTTGTTTGTGCAGGATCTGTGTGTAGCTGGGCCGGCAAAGGGAGCAAGGAGCTGGGAACAAGAGACAAAGAGAGAGGACAGGATCGACAAAAGCGAAAGACACCGGTTGGTTAATCTTTTCTTCCTTCTCTGTACTTTCATAAAGGAAAATAATCAAAGCTTTACTTTCAGTTGTTGCTAAGGACTGTCACCCTTAGAGTAGGGATAGGGTCATCCGAGTCGGATACTTTTCCCCACAACAAACTGGCGACTCCGCTGGGGAGCTTAGTATCTTGTTGGTGTTTGTAGTATCTTTGCTATTCATTTCCTGAACCAAAGAGTACCAAATCGAAAAGCTTTTGACTATATCAAAAGCGAAGTAGAGGGACTGCTACTCTTGCTCATTTACTGAGCAGATTCATGATTTGAAGAGCTGATCTACGAAAGACTCTTGTACTCTTTGTGATAGCTTTTCATCCTCTTGATCATCCCTTAGCCTGTACTTGACCTATAGCTTTTTATTTCAGCAAAAACAGTGCATTTTTGAGCTTTTTATGACCCGGAAATCCTTGTAAACGCAACTCTCGTGTCTCAGTGCAGGCTGTCCACAGGCAGTCTGCATTACAGCGCAGGTACTCCCTTCAGGAACTGTGCTGGAAGTCAATTTGACAGACCAGAGCCTGCGTTGATCCAGTTAGGCTATGTCTTCCTGAGGTTTTCCACTGTGTCTTAGCCCTGTTTTCACTGATTTTTTGCTGCTGATTGCTGGTCATTGTACTTGCTGTAAACCAACTTTCCTTGTCATCATTCTGCCTCAGTTGTGTGATGAAACTGTGAGTGTTCTTTCAGTATTTCTTGCTTCAGTTACAGTTTCCCATTGTGAAAAGCGAACCAGTATAGCTGTGGCCTCTTAGATCCTGAACTGTAAAAGTGTCTTTGTGACCTTAAGAGCTAGTTTTGTTACTGTTCATAGCTGTTTGAGTTTGTTTGTTTTTCATTTTATGGTTTGAATCTATACATTTCCAGTGTTTAAACAAGTCGATCTTAAGGTGTCTTTTGATTTTGGACAAGCTTGTTTACTTTTCGCTTGAAATTAGATTCAAAAGTCATACAACAGTTTTCCTTTCTGTCTTACATCAACATTAAGGATAACGAAAAGAAATACATGCATTGTGCATATTTGCATTTGACTGTGTGCTTGACGATTTAGGAAAATTTGCATTTTAGTGTGTGTTCTATGATCTGTGAGAAAAGTTGTGTCTTTCCTTTTCCCTCAGTAGATTAAGGTTTTCAAAGTTGAAAGATTGAAAAGTTTTGCTTCTCATCTTAGATTGCATTTAGGAAGTTGTATATATACATCTCGTGGTGATCCTTAAAGGAAAACTGCTAAGCAAGATCAACATTAAAATAAACCCAATTTACATAACAACGCTTTGTAACATAACGCAAACATCTAGAGGTCTAGGTAGAGACATGTTCCGGCGTCGTTAAACATAGTGACTGTCGATCTCTACGAAGGTGGGTGATTCCTCCTGAGAGTCGGTGGCACTAATACGGACTTGTGCTCCCGCGTACCGTCGCGTATATTGGGAGACCCCTATAGGCATTTATCCTTTATCCTTAGGAAGCCGTGTCGACCGCCCTACTGATCGCGATGCAGTGAACACAGCATTCACGAAGATCGACCACCCGTACCGTAAAACGTATTCTGTGGTTTCGCGAAAGGTTTGGCACACCCTCTGCCTAGATCTCCAGAGCAGTTTTTTTTGGCCTTTTTCAAACTCTATAACTGAAAAAGTCCAACCGAGCATTTGTCACTTCGGGCTCGTTAATACATCGAAGGCGACTAGAGTCATCTTTAGCTTTTTCTCGACTCTTAAAACATGAAAAAGCAAGTTTGTGTCTAAAAGCGTCGTTAATAAAATTTATTTTAAGCGGAACATAATCACCTGTTATTCCCACGTTGATCTTTCAGTTGAAAAGTATGGAGCCCACCAACCAAGGAAGTAACCTTGTGGAAGTCCAAATCCCTTCTCCTCTTGGGGAGATGTTGGTGCGCCTCATATGGCAACATTGTCACTTCCAGGATTGACAATTGGCCTACCTGTATGGCTCTTTTCAACTAATGTAGTCCAGATCGCCACTAATCCTGAGCAGTCGAATCAACAGTCAGAACAATCTAGAACTACCCACCAGCCTTCCACTTCTTATAATACTTCCTCTGATCCTTCATCTTCGCGAGGTAGAGCTGGCAAAAGTCAGCCTCCCAAGGAGAAGAAGGAAAAGAAGAAGAAAGAAAAGAAGCAGAAGGAGCCTATGGCGAAGGCGACTGGGGGCAAGCAGAAGAAAGCTGACAAAAACCCACACACTGCACCGACCGGGCCTAAATCTCCATGTGTCATTTGCAAAGGGACCCACTTTCATCGTGATTGTCCTTGTATTCCCCGGATACTAAGGGACTGGTCCCCAAGGTTGCACAATCTGGTAGCATCAACCTCTGATAGTCATGTTGATTGCAGTCCATCAACTAGCAAGAGTGAAGGACGAAGAGGGAGACCAAGATCACCCTGTGTATTGTGTGAAGGCGCGCATGCCATCCACAAATGTCCATTCTTAGATGAGGCAAAGAGAGTTTTGGAAGATCGTCCGGTTTCACCATTACGAATTCCTCCTGGATACCAAAAACTCGCGCCTAATCCCTTGATAGTTGAAAATCCAGCCGACCCGCCCAAGTGGTCAGCTGAAGTGTCGGTCATTGAGAATGAACCTACTGAATCCAGATCAGACGAAAGTCTAAAGGTCGAAACGGCAGTTGACCCGGTTCTTCCTTCAGAGGTTTCATCGTCCACTGACCCCGTCATTGAAGACCCATCTTCAAATGACACCGTCGCCGAAGAGTCATCTTCATGCGACACCCTCACTGAAGAGAATAAGGATGACACCATCCAGGTTCTTTTCATCAGCACCGACTCTGATGAGCGTCAGGGCAATGCGCCCATTCCGTTATCGCAGGAAGGAACATCATCAGGGTCATACCCGGCCGTATATTCGGTCCCACCACCAAGCAACCTGGTTGTATCCTTTGATTGGAATCAACTAGGCAGACCCCGGTTACCAGCCAGTATACCATTCAGAATCATTGTCCAGATCTATAGAATGATTATGGCTGGTACTATCATTGATGAAGAGGCGTCTGTGAGTATCCTTTCCTCTATTGCTTGGAAAGCACTGGGTTCCCCAGCGCTTTTACCTGAGTTAAGAAATCTCTCAGGTTTTGATAAAGGAACCAGTCGACCATTAGGAATCCTCCCCAATGTACTTGTTACATTGAAAGGGAAGACCGTCAATATGAACGTGTTGGTCGTCCAAGGACCCTTGGATTATAACCTACTCCTTGGACGCGACTATATTTATTGCATGGGAGCGATAGTCTCCTCACTCTTTAGAGTAATGTGTTTTCCGCACGAAGGAAGGATGGTCAAGCTCGTAGACCAACTTTCATTTCCGGGATCTCGCATCGCAAATAGTCAAATACCAATCCTAAATGGTCTGTTCACTCAAGATACGCCTCCACCCCCAGTCCTCCTTCCCGATGAGTGCGAGTGATTCGGAAAGAAAGACTAGGACCCAGGGGGCATGCACCCTGGTCTGCTTCAGGCAGAAGAAACCTTGGGTATAAGGAAGAATTTCCGCAGAAGAATATGACTAGTCCGTACCCCATCCGTGGATGGGAAGGGGTTGTTCTGGAATAGTATTCTTTTGTTAAAGTTATGTGTTTGGCAAAAGAGTCATTCACCTTTGTCTAAATAGGTGGGCACTGCCCAAGTAGGAATTCCCTTTATTGTAACAAGTAGTGACCATCTTTGGGGAAAAGCAAGCCTCACCCATTAAAACAAATGTTTTGAAGGATAAGTAGGGGCAGCCTCCAAAGAAGGAGACTATATTGTTGTGACAAGGGGTAACCATCTTTGAGTAAACCCAATGATAGACATCGCCGAAGAAAGAGATTGATTTGCGGCAGCAAATAGAACCCTCTTCGGATAATAAGAAAGAAGCAAGCCTCCCTCAATAATACCAATGTTTTGTCTTTGAGTAGTGTTCTTCTCTTGTCACAAATAGCTGTTCATTAAAAGTTGGGCCGACGGGAAGACAAGTACCGCGTAAGACCCCTTAAAATAACGAGAAGACTAGTATCGTTAACATTAGATTGGCAAGATGACAATTAGCTGTGAACACCCAAAGAAAAGCAGAGGTAGGGGAGAGGAGGGGCAGCCTCGAAATTCTATCCTATACCTGGGGGCATGCAAACTTTTGGAATGTAAGCAAGGGACGACTATTTATTTTTTAAATTTTTAGGTCCTCCCTTTAAACCTGTAGGTCTAACCCTTTAAACTCGTAGGATTAGCCGTTTCCGACCTTACATGAAGAAAGCCTGTGGGGCAAAGGTAAAAACTTGCCAAAATTGGAGCATAGCTTTGTGAGATAAAGCTCCTTAAAAAATAGTTATCTCACAGGAGGCGTTCTTATTATGACTGGTATATCGAGCAGTTTTAGCACATAGTTCATGCTCGTTAAAAAATAAACGCAAGATCCGAGCAGTTTTAACACATAGTTCATGCTCGTTAAAAAATAAACATAAGTTGTGAGCAGGCTTTCCTTTAGAGTTCAAGCTCATTCAGAAAAAATGAACCGGTAAATAACCTTTTGAGATCGTAAATTCATCAGCCATAAAAGCCTTGGTCGTGTTTGTGTTGTCACCTCCACTGTTCATTTGGCCGATCATTCACCTCCATTTGTGTGTTTACCTCTTTTGAGAAACAGCTGCGAAGAGTGATTTCACCTAGCCATCCTTGTGACACTGCCGTGATTGGAAAATTCCAACCTGTACCTGGAATCTGCTGCTATCCCTGTTTATCACTCGTTCCTCAAAAGACGAGTCTTCTTTGAGCTCTTTTCACTGACTCGTAAAATATGAAAAGTTTGTCGAGTTTTGGCCTTCCAGCTCGTTAAACGACCGGAAGAGCTATCCCTCCTCTAGATTTTAATCTTTTTGGACCTGAGGGATTATTGCACAAAAAGATCGAGCGCTTGTCTCGTTCGGCTCGTTAAAAGTACCGAACACCCATCCCTTCTGTATTGTTTTATACTTTTTCGGACTTAAGGGATTAGATTACGAAAAAGGAATTATGGAGTTAACTTTCTGTACCTTTTCAGACTCTCTAAAAATGAAAAGGACCGAGTTTTCCTTGTCGTTAGACTCGTTAAAATGATTAAATAGCGACAAACTTGTCTTTAGACGAGAACGAGTTTCCCTATCGCTAGGCTCGTTAAATCATAGCGATGGGCTTGCCCGAAGGGCAGGTTATAGAACAAGCATATGTTATCCTCCTCAAGCTTGACAAAAATAAAGAGGTACTGGTCAGAAATGACTGGGGAAAAATTGGGAGAACATCAAAGTTTAATGGTAGCAAGTCACTCTTGAACATGACACTTTTCCTCCGTACCACATCGGGTTGGGTTGTTTCATTCACCGGTCTCATCACCATGGTCCTCGCCAAACCATCCACATTTGGGGTAATGCTACTGATCCATCGCATCAGTGTCGTTATATGTTCAAGAGGGGTCATTCTGAAAGTGTCAACCGTGTCCCATCCACTGCCATACATTATCCTTCATCCATTCATGATCGCCACCCTGAATCATATGTCACAGTTTGTTTTCACCTCCACTAAAATCATTAGCTCCGTTCCGTGTCATTGATGTGGGATTCATTAAGGCCCTCCTTTGACGGATCGCTTCTTGTCGACTTCAGCTCATTATCCAAGAAGTTGATCTAGGAACAACCCCATCAGTACTTTGAAGCTTGCATGCCTCAATGGCAAGTTTCTCACTTCCGGCGACAGGTATACATCAATGACCTTCGACCAGAAGATTTTGCGTGGCGTTCGACGCCAAGTCCTTTATTCACGCCACGTGAATTGTACTGCAGTACCTTGAGGGTCATTATCATTATCGGTGATTCCTCTCGCGCTTGTTAACGGTTTTCATTATTGGCCGGTAATCAAGCGATGTCTTTCCATGTTCGACTTCAGCGCAATTCTCACATGGATCGACTTGTACTTAGAGTGAAGATCGAACGAGTTTGAAGACCCTGGATCTAGTTTCATCCATTCGGGCTGCGATATATATTCAGGAAATATAAAAGCATTTGTCATGTACATCATTGCAGCAGATGATCATCCTATTCAAAGGATGATAATTTCAGCAGAAAATTATCAGTCTACCATCAGACGATCGTCTGTTATATGTACCAAAATGTATTTATAAAGCTGAGCATGGGAATGCCCGCCTCAGCTAGATCATGAAAACAGAATGAAAAATAATGTATTGTATTGTATTGTATTACAGGGCAACTCCTCAGCACTGGAATGAACTTCAGACCCTCTAGATAAAGCATTTCACCCGATAAACAACCTCATACTTTAGGGGGCAACTGTTATAGACATTTTTGTGCCTCGCAACATGGAGCATGAAATGTCAATAATTACAGGGATCCTCAGTCCCTAAACATGTTGTTCTTACCCCTAGAAGAATAAGGTCAGAAAACCACAGCACTTCCCATCAGTTCTCCACCTGAAAACACTCAGAAACAGGCTATTTTTGGATCATGTCAGCTGCTCCACTGAGCATCTGCGCTGGAATGCAACTGCTCCTCCTTGTACCTGCGCTGTAAGTCAAATCTAATGAAGGCTACCTGCGCTGGGCGAGATTGGCCAAGTGGCACAGTCATTCTGCAAGGTGTCAATTGCCCAGGAAGCTTCCAAACTGACACTTGGTTCATGGGATTCGCCCTGTGATGAGTAAGAGGTACTTGATCTCCATGTGTAAGCAAGGATCTCCAAGTGGACTCAAGAACTGAAGAGGGAGAGGACACAAGGCAGCTTCATGTCAGTCTCAAGCTGACTCATCCTCTCTTCTTCTCTCCTATATATAGAGCTCTTCTATGAGGTCTAAGGAGGCTGGAATTTTGTGTAAAGCAAGGAGGTGCTGTTGGTTTACAGTTAGAGCTATTGGGTGATTGCTTTCTAGAGGTGAAGAGGAGATTTCTTGCTGCTGGGGAGGTGCTGCTGGATTGGAGCCATTGATGGTTGTAACCTTCTCAGAACCCTTTTACTTCTATCAATAAAGCTTTGAATGTTCTCCTATATACTTGTATTGCATTGATGTTTTGTATTTACTTGTATATCTGATTCACTCTAATCCATGCATCAGTTATGAGTACATGTTTCTTGTAGTTTCCTTCTCTTGTTTGTGCAGGATCTGTGTGTAGCTGGGCCGGCAAAGGGAGCAAGGAGCTGGGAACAAGAGACAAAGAGAGAGGACAGGATCGACAAAAGTGAAAGACACCGGTTGGTTAATCTTTTCTTCCTTCTCTGTACTTTCATAAAGGAAAATAATCAAAGCTTTACTTTCAGTTGTTGCTAAGGACTGTCACCCTTAGAGTAGGGATAGGGTCATCCGAGTCGGATACTTTTCCCCACAACAAGAGGCAAGCAGGGGTCTTCTCCTATCTTTCTTAATGCATTTTTCACAAATTGGCATAAAAACAAACTACTATAGGTCATCCTACAGGATGTCCTAATGCACCTACAAGATCCCCTGTATTCCTACAGGATCAGGCCGAAAGCAAAAGAAGTGATTTAGATAGTGGTATAAGGCTTAGGGAAGGTGAGTGATGGAAAGAATAAGGCAAGGAAGTGGCTAGGACTTCCTCGGATCTCAAACCAAAGTTTGTAGGATGGTTGGATTTGCTCAACAAGCATGGCAAGTTGGTCTTATGAAATGATAACTCGGTTTATGGACTTAGTGGCTTTTGGAGATTATGAATGGATGAGGTTAGGTTGGGGCTGATGACATGAGATTCTTCTTGCACTCTTGAAACTCCTGCAATACACACATCACTGGAATTTACCCATAAATCATGTCAAAACAAGAAAGATCTCCATCAACATAAGAAAACATAATTTCATTATTCATTTTCCTAGTTCATGCATGGAAATACTTGCAGCCTATTATGAAACACCATGAAATCTAATACCACGCTGGAGATATCAGAAATAACAACTGCAACCTATCCTTGAAAACTAAAAGATGCTAGCCAAATTAGCAGAAAACCTAAATTTCATAAGAAATCAGAATTTTGTCTTTTTGGGGCTGAATGGGAGTTTTGCCTTCAAACCATGGTCCCTGAAGGGAGGAGTGAGGCAAGAACCACCTGTTATTAGTCTTTTTGGTATTCATTTATCTCTATAAAGATACTACCAAAGTTGTGCACAAAAGGAAGAAAACTAATCAAATTCACTAATACTTTCAAGGAAACAATGCCAAAATTAATTCAACAAGTAACCTATGAAATAACCTAAGCATAAAAGTACAGTAAGAGGAACCTCTACTGTTAGGGTTGGGCCCTAACCCAAGAGCTTCAGCCCTCTGAGTCAACTCAGTGTTGGATAAAGGAAATGCTCATTTTCATTAACATATCAAAAAATCACATAATAGTGTTTTGCCACAATCCTTCAACTCGAAAGTGCTTAGTTATCTTCCATAAAAAAATATGAATCCTAATGAGGCTCTAAGCCTCCTTATTTATACAACTGAAGTTTCCAACAAATTCCTTAAATTTAGGGAGGCTTGGAACATCTCAGGCACACCTTGGCACCTAGCACAACTTAAAAGGAAATGAAAGATGATTGGTATGTTTTAATAATAGACTCAATGACTTCTAGATCTCGCTATTGCTCTCGAATATAAGAACAAGCCTAGGATTTAACATGAACTTTTAAATGCTTCGTTTTAGAGACCTAGGAATCCATAGCTGAAAAGGAAGGATCACCCTGATAATGTTTCCAATGATCATGAACCAAAGCAATAAAAGAATCCTCCTTGAGCCAAGAGTGATTGAATTTGAAGGGAATATTCAAGTGGGAAACATTGAAATCCAATTGTAAGAAAATAGAAAATAACCAAAGAAACCTCCTGGCATATCCATGATCGATATTTTCCCAGTTTGGAATTAGCTATCAAGAATTTGTCCAAGTGTTTAGCAACACCATCACCTCCTGAACGTTCATTCCTCTAGGTGGAACCAAGGGGTATAGGGAAAAAATCTATACGATCTGAATCTATGATAATTTGAGAGATTACTTGGGGAAAAGGATATGCATGTGAATTCACTTTCCAAATTTCACTAAAATAAGTTGTGAAGTTTAAATATCTTGCGAAGTTAATACATCAGTGGCTCCCAATCTCAAGATGAATTGGTTCTTTAACTATCACTGGCTCGACTGCCAGTGATCTTCATGACTCAACTGCCTGCAACTCCGAGATAGTGTGATTTGATTGAAGGATATTTGAATGAGTGAGGATTTAATGAGGAAGATCCATCTCCTATAATCTCTCCTTCTTGTCTCATTCGAATTCCTGCACCTTAATTAGCCACAATTGTCATAATTTGCTCCCAAAAACCTGCAATCAAAGCACATTAGACCACTAGACATAACATCTTACTTTTACTCATTTCATTTAGCAAAATATAATTAAAACATGTAAGGAATTATGAGATGAGTTGACTTTAGTAAGCTTGGAGGTGTATTAAGGTCCACATATTTACCCAATGATGAGCCTCATCATCATCCCCCTATTGAAAGTGTTGCTCATCCTTTGAGCAACATAATCTATGTCCATGTCCTTCATTGCTCTGGTGGCTTCCCTGACATCCCATGCTTCTGTTGTAGTCTCCTCTTCCTTCGAATAAAATCTTGCCTTCCTCTCTATCTCTTCCCACTGCTTTTTTTCTTCTTCTTCTTTCCTTCCTTCCAACATTCCTAAAAGCAATGGTGGACTGAGCCTCAAGCCAATCCAATTGAATTTGAGTCTTTAGAGAGCATGCTTATACATGGGGGTTGTATTTAGTGCCTCTCTCATTCTATCAAGAGAATGGTATTCTCTGATTTTTAGGCTGTAAGGCAAAGTGTTCCATCTCCTTCGACAAGCTTGCATGCTATCATCTCCTAGCAATCTGAACATGTCTTCAAAGTGTGTGATTGCTTGTTCTTGTGCAACAAGGTACCTAGGTACAATCTTGGGATCATTTGCAATGAGGTTGTGGGTGCTGATGACTGCCATTGGGTTAGATTGCTCAGCTCTAATCATAAGGGGTTTTGTCTCTTCTTTTTCCATTACCTTTTTTATCCATGTAGATCTTTCCTCCTCATGATTCATCGATGATGCTAAGGCCATCAATTGCAAGTCTCCTAGTTTTGAATTTGGGTCCCACACATTCAAATTTGTCAAGGCCAAGTTGTGTAAGTAAAACTCAGATATTTTTGCTCTATCTTCTAAGGTGCTTTGATGACAAAGATCAATGAACTGTCTATAGTCCTGGAAGGGCATAGTTCCTCTTTGTGCCACAGTCTTGATTTGGAATTGTAGCCATTGTTCCTTGAGATATAAGGCATAAGACTTGGCTGGCATCCTGAACTAGATTTCCTCCAAGGATAAACTAGCCATAGTTTCCAACTGACTTTCCCTTTCTTGTAATTGTCCCCTTAGCCACGCATTATTTGCTTCTAACTGAGATTTCATCATTACTTCTATGTCCCTTATGTTGCTCAGTTCTCTACACATCTCCTTCAACTTCTCCTCCATGTGGCCTACATCCTCCACCCCTTTTGATTTGGAAATTTGCATCCACCTATGTGTCCTTGCCCTCTCTTTTTCAAGTTCAAAGAATAGGGGAATGTCAAACTTTTGTGGGATTACCCTACCTCCTTCAATGAACCTATAGTAGGAGCTGAGGTTTGGCTGTGGACTAGGTTCTCTCAGTTCTTGGTCTTATTTCTTTGTTTCTTGTTGAGTGATACCTTCTTGGTCCCTTTTTTGTGTTTCATGTAGGTTTGACAAAGTTTCCTGTAGGATGGCCTCTGCTTCCTGTAGGTCTGTTTGTGTCTCCTGTAGGAGACCTTTTCCCTTTGATGAGGTTGACCTTGTGACAGGCCTCCTAACATAAGTGATGGGAGATTTGGGAGAGGCTTGTTCTGATGATCCTTCTCCTTGATTTTTCTCTAGAGGAGCTATCTTTTCTTGCTGCTTTGGTGAATCCTCAATGAAAATTGGAGTTTTGGTGGGGGTTTGAGGTCTCCCTTGTCTAATCCTAGTGCTCTTTATTGTCCTGAAGTACAGTGGGGTTTGTCTTTTCCTCTTCCCCTTTGATTTGATAGGTGTACTTAGGGCAGTAATAGCAGTTGCTACCTCTTTCTCTGTGGCCTCTAGAGATACCCTTGGTGATTCTTCTCCTTCTCTGCCTTGATATGCAGACTTTGGCTCATCCTTCTGTCCTTTTCCCTCTTGTCCATTTTCCTTCTCATTTTCTTCTTTGTCTCCACCTTCCTCTTCTTCTTCTTCCTCTATTTCTTCACTCTGCCCATCTGTCTCTTCTTTTATTTCTTCCTCTATCTCTTCTTCATTCTCCTTCTCTATTTCTTCTTCTTTTTCCTCCTCTATTTCTTCTTCATTTTCACTAGCAGTGGGGCTTTTTTCATATTCCAGAGCTTGAATTTCTCCTCCTACCTGCATGTCTCTAAAGGTTTTCCATGTAATAGGGAGTCTTAGATTTTGTAGAGCATCTTCAAGTATGAGTTTGATCAACCCATGATGGGCTAGTTGTTGATGTTTTCCCTCCTGTACTTTGATTCTCATGTCTATCATTGACTATAGAAGGAAATAGAGTTTATTCAATCTATTTTGAGGAGGTGTGTTCTCTCCAAATCTCAGTTCTTGGAGGAGTCTGAAGTGGTATCCATACACCACACTGTATCTCCCTTCACATGATATGTATTTAATGAGGTGGTAACTAACTTCATTCCAAGGGTATGGAATTCTTTCCCTTCTGACCCCATTTTTGTCCTCCATTGGCTACTCCCCTTCCAAAAAGAATCTTTTCTTTGCAAGGGCGTTGTTACCCTTGTCTTATTTTCTCCATGGTAACCCTAATGGGAGTGTAGTGATTCTTCTTATAACTTCAAGGGTAATTACTACTAATAAGTCTTTCACCACAACAGTGGCATTGGTCTTAGTGAGGGGTATGAGTGAGAGGGAAAATTCTCTAGCCACATCATCATCATATCCTCTCATCCTCTCAAAGAACCCCATCCATTGGTGCCTTGTGAAAATTTCCACTACAGGAGGATGTTGGTGGATCCTTGTTGTGTTTGTGGGTTCTCTCTTCTTGAAACCTCTTGTCATCTTTCCCTAGTAATTGTGGAGGCTTGTGAGGATACAATTTAAGAATTCTGGTAGGTGAGGGAGGTATGAATGTTAACTTTTAGTGACATGTAATACAACTCTCCTATACTGCAATTTCCTTAATCAAATTGAGGATTCTTTCTTCTTTCAAATGGAAAACATGGAAGGTATAGCTCCTACCTCACTTTTTACATTCTGGTGAGGATAACCTTTGATTTCTCCTCCTTTAGTGCCCATTGAAAGTCCTGTATATTGATTGCTTTGTATCGTGTAGGCTTCCTATAGGTCTCCTGTGCTCTAGATGCTGATTGTCTCTTCTAGGTGCTGCTTCAGGAAGGTTGAGAGCAACCTCTTCATTCGATGAATTCTCAAAATTGCTAATGCTCTCTTTGTATGGGAATCAATGTTTTATTTCCATATATGGCTGATCGTGTGGAGTGGTGTGCTGGTTGTCTAAGTATGAGCACCTCCTTTTGGACCATTGGTCCCACTATCAATCCATCATTCCACCTCACCTTGTAATAATCTCCCTCTCCTTTCCTCTATAACTTAACCATTTTTGGCTTTATTCCCTTTTTCTTCTGATTTGACTTTTGCCATGTGTGGAGTGGTCTAATTGTTTTCTTCTCATTGACTGGCTAAAGGTGGCCAAGTTAACTAGTCACCTTTACTTATAACATCAACTCTCACATAATCCTACAGTTTTGATCATATCATACTAACAAGAGAGCATGAGTAAGATGACATACCTGTGGGTAAGATTCTTTGATGATGCATGCTGGAGAGTGATGCTTCTTTGTTGTGTTTTTGTTGCATTTTCTTCTATGTATTTGCCTCTTTTGATGCTTGTTTCTTTTGATGTGTAGGTGTTGGAGAGTGATGTTGGTGATCTTGTTGCTGCTACTGAGCTCTGGAGGAGCTTCCTCATCCTTGGAATCTTGATGCTGAAGACGGCTACAAATTGTGAGGTTTCCTTTGTGGGATAGGAAATTATAGGATTTCCTATAGGAAACCTACAGGATGTCCTTTAGTTGCCTCCCCCCTAAACTTTCATACTTTTCCTCAACTCTAAAGCATGAGGGATGTTGAAATGAGTGGAGAAGGGTGGTAGGGAATGGTGGGGAATGGTAGGTGAGAGATGTTGTCTCTAGGTGTTGTTCCTCTTTCCCTCTTCTCTCTCTCTTCTCTTTGTTTTTTTCTCCTTTTGTAATTTGTATTTTTTTAATCGATTTCTTCGATGGATGCAAGGGTGACATGGCGATGAAAGGAATGGCTAGGATGTGGTGGAGTGAATGTTTTTTTTTTATCCAAACACAGGCTTGTCATCCCCTTGCTCTCGGACTACCTTTCTTGGGATTTTCAAGGCCATTGTAATTCCTACAAGAAACTCCTGTAGGTTTACAGGGAATCCTGTAGAAAACCCAGAGCTTGTGTAAGATGAGCTAGAGGGGTTCATAAGTGGAAGAATAGATGAATAATGAAAGATATGAGATGGGTGGATTGAAACATGGCTCTTGTAGGTCCTTTTGTCCCTCTCATGTTGTGCTTATCCTCCTCTTGTTGACCTGCAAAACAAAATTTCCAAAATTTCTTGTATCTTTTTTATTGTAAAACAACTAATCTGCCTCCAAGGAGGTTTTCATCCTACTTGCCTACCCTGGGTGTCTCAAAAGAGGTTTTCACCCAGAGATCTTTTTATTTTCTTCTCTCTTTTTTTAAAAACACCCTTGGGCCACCTCAAGAGGTTTTCAACCCAATAGTGGGACTCAGGTGCCTCATGGAGGTTTTCACCCAGTGATCTTTTTATTTTCTTCTCTCTTTTTTTTTAAACAGCCTTGGGCTGCCTCAAGAGGTTTTCAACCCAACAATGGGACTTAGGTTCCTCATGGAAGCTGAGACTTTCTCCACCACCATCAATGTCTTTTTGATGCTATTGATGAATTTTTGCTTTGACAAGGGATTCTTGTAGATATTTAATCTATACCTATTGATAAGTATAGGGATAGCATCTGCATCAATGGTTCTTATCTGTACAACACCATTATCATGACATTTTTCTATGATATAAGGCCCTAACCATCTGGTCCTTAACCTACCTTTAAAATCCTTGTACCGGGAATCATACAACAAAGCCCAATCACCTTCTTGAAACTATTTGTCCCTTACATTCTTGTCATGCCAAATTTTCCTTTGAACTTGAGTCACCTCTGTGTGTAGGAGGGCCTGCATCCTAAATTCATATAACCCATTCAGTTGGAGCAATATTTCTTGTTGTGCCCTGGTGAGATCTAGATCTAGTTGTGCTACCATTCTTAAGGTGTTGTATTCAAATTCAATGGACAACAGGGCTTTATTCCCATAGACCAGCTCATAAGGAGTGAACCTAGTGGTGGTCTTCCAAGTGGTATTATAGGCCCAAGTGGCCTCAACTAATCTATCTGACCAATCCTTTCTATTGTTACTAATCACATTGGTCAGAATGCCTTTAAATGCTCTGTTGGTTACCTCCACTTTCCCATTAGCCTGTGGGTGGTAAGGAGTGGATGTTTTGTGCTTGATCTTGCATTCGCGTAACAAATTCGCAATCATGTGAGATGTAAATTGACTACCTTGATCAATGACCAATTCTCTAGGGTACCCAAACTTATAAAACACATTTTCCCTTAAGAATTCAGCCACCTTTTCTTCTGTTGCTACTTTGATGGCCTTGCCTTCAGCCCACTTGGTTAAATAGTCAGTGCACACAATGATGTATTTCTTCTTTCTGGATGGAGGGTTAATGGGCCCAATGAAATCCATGCCCCACTTGTTAAATGGCTCAAAAGTCACTTGAGGTTTCAAAGGAATTTCATCCCTTGGGGTGGGTTTCCCCATCCTTGGGCCAGTAATAACCAGCTTGTAGTACCTTGAATGTTGTTCTTTTGGATGCAAAGTGACCTCCATAAGGCCCATTATGACAGGTCAAAAGGATGTCAAATACTTCCTCCTCCCTTACACATCATCTTAGAATTTGATTTAGGCCTAGCTTGAAGAGATTTCCCCCAATCCAAGTGAATGGGGCACTCTTCCTTACGATATTTCTCTTTTCCTTGGAGGACAAGTTTGGTGGAAACTGTGCAGACACCAAGTAATTTGCTATGTCAACAAACCACGGAGAGAGAACTGAAATGGCGAATAAGTGTTCATTTGGTAACTGATCATCAACCATTCCTTCCTCCCCTGCAACAACATTCTCCTTGCCAGGCTTATCAATAATTGTTAAATCAAAATGTTGCAATAAAAGTAACCATCTAATAATCTGGGCATCTACATCAAGTTTATTCATCAAGTATTTAATTGCAACATGATCAGTATGTACAAATGTTTGGTAACCAATAATGTAATGCCTAAATTTATTCAATAAATGCATAACAACTAGGAGCTCTTTTTCAGTCACTGTGTAGTTCATCTCGGCTTTTGACAGATTCTTGTTGATGAAGTAAATAGCATAAGGTAGCTTGTCATCTATCTGGCCTAGAGCTGCTCCTATGCCTTTGTGAGAGGCATCGGCATGTATATGGAAAGGAAGAGCCCAATTTGGGCCTCGGAGAATATGTGTAGTAGTCAACTTGTCCTTTAGGGTGTCCAAGGCTTCTTGACAGCTTTCTGACCATAAAAATTTGGAGACTTTGGTCAATAACCCAAATAAAGGAGAAGCTAACTTGTTGAAATCTTTTATAAACCTCCTATAGTATTCGGCTAAACCTAAAAAGCTTCTGACATCCCTCTGTTTTTGTAGAGTGGGGACCCTTTTGATGATGGCTATTTTATTTGGGTCTACCTGTAGTCCTTCGTGGGATATTGAGTGACCTAGAATAATCCCTACAATCATTAAGAACTCACATTTTTCGGGACTAAGGGATAAGTACATTTTAATGCATTTGTTCAACACCTTACCCAGGTTAGATAGAGCCTCCTGGAAATCACACCCATATGGTGTAAAGTCATCCATATAAATTTCTACTGCATCATGGACTAGCTCGGCGAAGATACTCAGGACTGCCCTTTGGAAAGTGGCAGGGGCATTGCATAGACCAAAATGAAGGACCCCATAAGCGAAAGTACCCCAAGGACAGGTGAAGGTGGTTTTATCCTGGTCCTCTGGGCTAATCTGGATTTGATTGTATCCGTTGAACCCATCTAATAAGGAGAAAAACCTTTTCCCTTCCAGACCATCTAACACTTGGTCACTGAAAGGTAGAAGGAAATGGTCCTTCTTCGTTGCTTTGTTTAACTCTCTGTAATCAACACAAATCCTCCACTTCCCATTTTTCTTTAGGACCGGCACAAAAGGAGACACCCACTCACTATCTGAGATAGGGTAAATATATCCTGCATCCAACAACTTTTGTAATTATTCTTTGACTATATCCTTGAGAGTTGGATTCATTCTCCTTTGGGGTTGTCAGACTAGTTTGCAACCTTCTTTGATATAAATGTGGTGAGTACACACTGAGGGGTGCACTCCCTTCATATCTTTGTAATTCCAAGAAAAGGCATCCAAATGCTCCCTTAGCATGTTACATAACTCTTCCTCTTGGTGTACAGAAAGAGAGGGGTTGATTTTCAGAGTTCTTTCATGGCTGAATACTATTGTCTTGACACGAGTAGGGTTTGACTCAGCTAAGCATAGATCAATCTGATGGTTTCTCTTTGTTTCCTTCACTACTTCCTCTAGAGACAAGGTGTTGGGAGTTGGATTATGGAGGATGTGTTCAATCAAATCATCTTCATCAGGTTGTCCTCCTCCCATGGCAATTTCTAGGGTATGGAGTTGGGCAGAATAGTCTTCATCCTCTTCCTCCTCTTCTAGCCATAAAGGTAAATCATGTTCCAAAGATGGCTGAGCAGGAGGGTACAAGACCAATTGCTTGGATAGATGCCCATTTTTGATAGTCATGTTTCCAATCGTGCAGCTGATGTAGGCTTGGTAGTGGGTAACCAAGGCCTCCCAAGTATGAGAGGATAACCATTAAACTTGGCCTTAGGTTGAAGAACTAGGAAGTCTTTAGTGTACTCCCAGGAGTCAATGGAGACCATCACATCCTCAACAATCCCCTCAAGGGCTACTGTGGATTAGTTTGCAAGTTGTAAGACTATCATGGTCTTTCTTAATGAACCCTGGAGATTCGACTTGAGCATGGTGTCCTTATTCATTACATTAATGGTAGCCCCAAGATCAATCAAGGTATGTGTCTAGTCAATTTAACGTCTTAAATTGCTCTACATAAATTATCAATCCGGGTATCATAAACTGATGAAGTGTGGTGCACCATATGTGCTTAGTTAACCTTTTTCTTACTTCGTTGTTTTATAGATTTTATTTTGTTTTGGGGTTTTGTTCTTGTTGTTCTCCTAAAGCATCTAATGCAAATCGAAATCCTATTCTAAGGTCTTAAGAATACTTTTAAAGGTCAAGTATGGATGTAGATTTCAAGACAAGGTCTATGTCCCTAATGGTAACTTCCAAAACTTAGCACTTCAAAAGATCTTAAAACATGTTATTGATGGAATTAGTACTTAAACAAAAGTGTAAGTATGCAGCTACTTCAATCAAGCAAAAGATGAAATACTGATCATGAAATCACTGTCTCTGCTACTTGTCTAAATACGGAAATAAAAGTTAAGCTATTGCACTCAAAGAAATAAAAAATTGCAAGGAAAGTAAAACTAAAATCAAATTACACATTCATAATTCGATCCCTCGCCAGTAGTCCCGCTATGGCTTTCGGAGGTAACCGTCAATGATATGAGCAATTTAATATCTAATTGCAGAAAAGTAAAACTAAAATCAGATCACATCAATTCATAGTCTGACCCCTCGCCAGTTAGTCTCACTATGGCTTTCAGAGGTAATCATCAACAACTTGAGAAATCTGATATCTAATTGCAAAAAAGTAAACTTAAAACCAAATCACATCAATTCATAGTCTGACCCCTCGCCAGTTAGTCTCGTTATGGCTTTCGGAGGTAATCATCAACAACTTGAGCAATCTGATATCTAATTGCAGAAAAGTAAACTTAAAATCAAATCACATCAATTCATAGTCTGACCCCTCACCAGTTAGTCTCGCTATGGATTTCAGAGTCAATCATCAACAACTTGAGCAATCTGATATCTAATTTCAGAAAAGTAAACTTAAAATCAAATCACATCAATTCATAGTCTGACCCCTCGCTAGTTAGTCTCGCTATGGCTTTCGGAGGTAATCATCAACAACTTGAGCAATTTGATATCTAAACTAACTAACAAAGCAAATGAATAAGACTGAAATCAAAGCATAATTGAAATTGAAAAGCTAAAAAAAACAAAGTCAGCAGAGAGGTAAATCTCATGTCACTATTTGATGCAAAAACATGTAAAGAAAAACTAATCTACAATCAACCGGTTGAACACACTTACATGAATTAAAATTGCATGAATGGAAAATCTAAACTATCAAACTTGAAAGCAATCAAATGACATAATGAAATCAAAGCAAAATTACAAAATGAAATCTACTCTACCTTACATTCTAATATGCTCCATGACATCTACTTCACATCTCCTTCCATGTTGAGAACATCAAAGCTTTATTCAAATTCTTCAAAATTACAAAGTACAACAAAGCTCTCCAAAGCTTTCCAAAGCCATCTCACAAGCTAACAAGCTAAGACTTAAGAACTTACAATCTAAAAGACTAACAAATGAAGGAGAGAGATCTCATATTTATACAAAAAGATGAGAAGCCATCTCATTAATGAGAGTCCATGAATCTCTCCCTCTACCTCTAGAGTCCTAATCAAAATAGGAACTGATAAGACACATGTCTTCTTAGAGTTACAATATAATTAGGGGATGTGACACATATCCTCATGATCCCATGATTCTTTCCACTCAAATTCGAATTTGGCCTTAGAGTGCCACATAAGGGTCTTCTAGAAGCCTCCTTTCAACCTACACATGTTAACAATCTCAACCCATTTGTTAGGTATAAGCATATGCACATTATTTTCTATTTTTTAACCACAAACTCACTTAAAAAGCTTAGAATTAATAAAGTTTGGAAAAACATAAATGTGGCCCAATGATAATGAAAGTGGGATGAATGTGGTGACATAGTAGTGAAATGGAGGTGAAATGGAGGTGATATAATGGACATAATAGTGAAAGTGTAATGGAAATGAATGACATTTTCAAGACTCAACAGTATGTGGGACAATGGTGTCATTAATGTGCACATCTACTACACGGCTTCCAAGGTCTAAATAATTTGGGCAAATTACCTATCCCAACATTAATTCAGATAGTTGTCCAATGACATTAATGGTAGGGGTGTCTCTTTTTCACCTCCTTGGATGTTTGAAACACTTTTGTTTAATCAATTTTTGTAAATAGGTACATCCTTAATGGCTTGGAGAAGTGGAATTTTGACACATAGATTTTTCAATTCACCTAGAAGTTCATTCTCTTCTGGGGTAGGCTGGACTAAATGAGTTAATATTTTAGGAAAGGGTGGTGGATTCACTCTAGGCATACTTTCCTTTCTTTCCTCCTCACTCTCCCTAGGTGGAGATGGAGGTTGGTTGTTCGGGAGTACTCTCCCAGACCTCAGATTTATTTCCTGAATTTCCACAGCATAAGCAAGGTAGGATGTCTCTCCACTGTAGACTTGTTGTGCATGTCTGTTCAGTAGGAGGTGAAGGTAATAAAGCCGGAGAATTAGTGTATGGGGGCCTCCACCCCTGGGGTGGTGCATTCCATTGAGGCTGTGGAGGAGTATATGGCTAAAATGGCTAAAGACCGGGGAGAAGGTGTAGACCAAGAGGGACGAGCAGGGGCAGCCCAAGGGGGAATGGATGTGTTTTGGTTAGGGTTGTAATATGCATAGGATGACCCTTTCATGCCCTACTCGTACGGTCGAGGCCCATGAAGCCTTATTTTATTTGTGTAGCAGAGTTGTTCAGTCACCCCTTTAGTTCCCTGATACACTACTTTTAGTCTAGGTAGAGAAGGTCACTTATCTATGGAGTGGTTTTCTTCACAGACCGAGCAAATTTCTATCAGGTTTAATGGACATTCATTCCTATGGTTCCTGCTTGTGCATCTAGGGTAGAATATGGCTAATGCTCTCTCTGCTTCCTCCTGCTTTCTCTTGATTTGCATAGTGTCCATCTATAGGGAAATGATTTGCAGCATTTCACTCCTAAAATCTTCCAACATGTTTCCAATTTCACCTTTTATAGATGTGTTGGAAGAGGATGAGAGGGCCACTGTCTAACTACCCCTACCCTTTTCCAAACTGCCCTAGAATGGTTCTTAAAAGACAGTCTTGATATATTCATAGGGTAGTTGGTCGATGTCCCCTCCTGATAGCAGGTTTAGGGTGTCCAGAAGATCTTCCCTGACCCCCTTGAGTAGGAATAGCTTAAGTGACTCAGGATAAAGTGTGCACCTAGCCCTTTTGTGGCTAAGCTAGAATATTTCCCCATAATCTGTTAGGCCCCTATACTACTAGTGTAACCCCTTATTGTTATTATTACAACCCACTTATTATATTGATGTACCCATGTAGTGCCCATTGATGAGCCCCAATTTTTGGTATAATTTGGGCTCATTTGGCCTACTTGTTTTGCTCAAACCATTCACTTTTTACTGCTTATGCATGCATTTCTTAGTTTATTCGTGTTGTTTGTAGGAAGAAGGGTAGACACTTTATCTACGTGACTAATGCATTATGATTTCAGGTTTTTGCATTAAAAGGGAGAAAAGACCACGTGAAAAGGAGACAAGGAGACAAGGAGGTGGCACTGCTGGTTTTTAGGAGAGGATTTCCACAGTCTTGGGACCTTCCTCGTGTTTCCCACCAAGAACTCCGAGCTCCAATCCATCTCCCTACCGAGCTTAGAAGCAGCCAGCTATTCTACAGGAAGAACAATTATAACTGTTCTACAGGAACAACAATTATGACTGTCCTACAGGATCAACAAGTTAAACTTCAGTTGGACAGCCGAGCTCCTAAAATCAAGGACACTTGTTGGATGATCGTTTTTGCATAAGTATGGAGGCCGTAGCCTTTGATAGGTTGTTGAAACTCTCACATTACTATTGTAATTTTTTAGCACAGCTTGGTCTTTGTTCCTTTTTGTAAGCCAATTTGGCATGATATCAGATTATGAATAAAGAAGGCAGATTTTGATCTAGTTCTGAGTTTTCTCAAGGAGCTATAGCTCTCAGGTTAGGGCCCAACCTGAGAGCAATAGATCTCCTCAGTGTTGTAATGTGTTTGCATTTCGTTCCAGCACTTTGAGTTTGGTTATTTTCACATGCAATTCGAATTCACAGTTTGGTAATTTAGTCGTTTTCATGAGCATAGATAGGACTAGTTTATGGTTGAATTGCTTTCGGTTGTTTAGTTAGATTAGCAGGTTGATAATACATTGGAGCTCCAGCAAAAAGGGTTGAGAAAGTCTCCACTGCCATCTCTATTTGGAGATTGGAGTGCAGCCCATACCAGCCACAAAAATACGCAGTTCTTCACGTTATACATGCTGCAACATAGTCTCGTTTATGATAGATCTTCCCATGCACTTCACTCTTGCACCATACACCTTCATCACTGCTTCATGCACATTCCTCTACACGCTTTATCTTGCTTTTCATTGAGTTCAGGTAGCTTAGGTTAATGAATTTTCATCTTGGTGACAGTCATAAGTCATTTGTTTCATTTACACTGCTTTTTATCATTCTATTACCTCCTTCTTCGTCTTGATCACGCATACAACCACATCCTCGACCTCTGCTCCGCTCTGTTATCTCCCAAACTCCTCCACTCCTCACGTAACTCCATCCTTTATACATTTCGTTGTTATAACCGTTCATCCATCAACCCACGTCACACACTCGTTCTCCATCCTACTTCTCCACTCCTGATCCATCACCAGCCTTATTCCGACCTTACACATCTCCCCCTACCATTCCATCACTCCACCATCACTTCAAACACCCACGGTAGGCCATCCTGTAGCAATTTGTAGACATCCTATAGAAACCCCTATGTATCCTGTACAATCCCCTGCAGACATCCTGTAGGAGGCCATTCACTCGGTTGCTGAGCTTCTGAACGTGATGAACCTCTGTGGACTGATGCTAAGGATCTCTGGGAACCTCTCCTAGCCTCCCCAACCTTTCCCAAGCTTTCCTTCCTTCCGCATCACATCTGCACAACCAAACCCTAATAAGCACAAAATCACAATCACTCCATCCACTTAAAGAAAAAATACAAAAACATGTCTTTTAAGATACAAGTAGATTAGATTCATGCATTTTCACTTATTAGAGGTAATGGCATCATTGGTAGAAGTTTCCTTCACATTCTTTGCATCATAGAGATTAGACTAGTTAAATTAGGGTTTCCATGTTTTGATTTGCTTTCAGTTCATTCTTGCCAAGTAGAGTGGTCTTCTTTGAGCTAGCTTTCGTCCATCATTGATAAAGCTTCTTCTGTGAGCCTATAGAAGTTGGCTTGAGCCCTAGCGGACTTGTGCCAGCTGACCAAGTGACAGCTGCGACAAGAGCTAGTACTTGTGCATACAGCACCATCGCTTCCAAGTTTGTACGAACTACCGGGTTGATATAATTAAGAGACAGGAAGCCCCAGGAGTTGTAGCATTATTGCTACAATACTGGAGCTCACCATCTTTTTGGCACCGTTGCCGGGGAAGCGTCAGAGTATTAGTAATTGTTGCTTTTCTTCTACTTTCTTACTCTTACCTTCTGCTAAGTAGTTTACTTCATTTCCGTTATGCAAAAGTAGCATAGCATTTCCTGCTTTCATAGATTAGCATTTCCTGCTTTCATAGACTAGCATTTCCTTTCTGCAATTTCATTTGAGCAAAGTAGATTAGTTCTTTCCTGCTTTCAGTTAATTTTGCATCTTTCATAGTTAGTTGTAGATCAATCTGTCTCAGTTTTGCAGGTACCAAAAGAAAAGCAAAGCAAAAGCAAGCAAAAAGAAAACGAAAATCTTTTCCATTTCATGCCTCGTAGGAACCGAGATAGATCAGGCAAATTCCTACCAAACACCCCCACCACATCACTGAGTCACCCTTCTCTCTTCTTTGGTGACAGTGACCCAGAGGAACCTATAGGTGAACAACCTGAGATATCCAAAGACCCTATAGTAGAAGAAGAGTTAGAGACCAATCCATCTGAAGCTATGGTTGACAATAGAAGAGAAGACGAGAGAATAGAAGGTGCCTTCCCCATCCGAGAGACCAATGGAGAGATGAAAATGAAAAACATTAGCCCCTCCGCCTTACCTCACTTCCATGGGTTGACCACTGAAGATCCAGATACCTTCCTGTTTGAGTTTGTTGTCCTTTGTAGAACCTATGACTATACTGAAGATGAGAAAAAGTTGAAACTTTTCCCTTCCACTCTCAAGGATGCAGCACTACGCTGGTTCATGGGTTTACCTGGGAATAGTATCACTACTTGGGCTCAGATGCAACAAGCTTTCAACACCAAGTACCGGGATTACTGTAGGTCCAAGGAAACAAAGGGGGAAATCTTTCGGATGTCCATGGGAAATGATGAGTCCTTAGAGGATTATGAGGAGAGGTTCCAACTAAGCTATAAGCGGGCCAAGTGCACACTTGACCCTGAATCCCTCAAGTTGGTCCTACTCCGAGGAGTCCCTGAGGACCTCTTAGATACCCTTCACATGTTAGCTGGGGGGGACATTTACCAACTGCCTTATGAGGACATCAAGACTGTATTTAGAAACCACTCCAGGGCAGCTCGGAAACGAGGTAGGGGAAACCACCTCTCCACTAGTGTCCCTTTCTCCAAACATGAGCTTGCGAACCAATTAGAAGATCTTAAGAGTGAGGTGAGACAAACCATTGGCATGCAGCTGGATACTTTCAGGATTCAGCAAAAGAAAGAAGAGGCTGAGAGAGCCTTGGTTGTCTTCTGTCCTAGGTGCACAAGGAGGCACCCTAAGAACGAATGTCCATTGCATTCGGTTGAAGTGTGTTTCGTTTGTGAGGAGGACCATCCCACAAATCAGTGTCCAACCTTACCTGGGTTTAAAGCCATGTACCAAGGGACCGAATCTCCCACAGAGCCTCTCTATTACCTCAATCAAAGGAGGCCACAAGGATGTAGACCTTATTAGCAGGGGATGCAAGGGGCATCTCAAGCTTATTACAACCCCAACCAGTCAACTCCTATGCCTTCCTGGGGTCCCCCTGCTCATCCTTCATGGTCCATGCCTCCTCCATGGTCTTATGCACCTCAGTACCCCACTCAACCTACTTCTCATCCATATCACTCACATACCCAGCCACAGCCTCAGTGGAATGCACCACAGTCAGGGTGGAGGCCCCAATACAACACTCCTCCTGCCATTTTGCCTCCACCACCAGTTCAACCTCAACCATTACCTCCTGCTCCTCCAAGGAAACCTCAAATGCCTGCTCAACCGAACCCGAACCCCAACAATAGACAGGCCCAGCAGGCATACACTGGGGAAACCTCATGCCCTACCTATGCTGTGGAGATCCAGGAGATCAATCTTAGATCTGGAAAGACTCTTCCAGATCGCCAGCCTCCTCCCCCAGAGGATGAGGAAGACCATCAGGAGAGTGAACCAAAGCCTATTCCACCCTTTCCTGAGAGACTAACAGCCACCACAGAACCTAAACCAGAAGAAGATGAGCTTTTGGGTGAGCTCAAGCAGTTGTGTGTAAAAATACCACTTCTCCAAGCCATCAAGGATGTGCCCATATATAACAAGCTGGTTAAGGAGAAGTGTTTCAAACACCCAGGCAGATGGAAGAAAGATGCCTCAATTATCAATGTCATAGGACAACTGTTTGACCTTATGCTAGGACAAGTCATCTGCCCAAAGTACCTAGATCCTGGAAGTCCTGTAGTAGATGTTCACATCAATGGCACCATTATCCCCCACACCTTGATTGATATGGGGGCGGCCATCAATGTGATGACTAGAGATACCATGCTTAAACTCAATCTTCAGGGTTCCTTGAGGAAGACCTCGACAGTACTGCAATTAGCAGATCGCTCCACCGTGACTCCCGAAGGGATTGTGGAGGATGTCATGGTCTCCATTGATTCTTGGGAATACCCTGCAGACTTCCTAGTTCTGCAACCAAAGGCCAAGCTTACTGAATATCCTCTCATTTTGGGAAGGCCTTGGTTAGCTACTACAGATGCTTACATAAGTTATCGGGCAGGAAACATGACCATCAAAAATGGTCCCATGTCCAAGCAGCTAGTCCTATACCCTCCTGCCCAACCCTCTTTAGAGCATGACTTACCACTCTGGTTGGAGGAAGGAGAAGAAGACAAGGTGTATTCAGCACCTCTGTGTACCCTAGATACCACTAGAAGAAACCCCCCAACCAAGGATGACTTGATCGAGAACTTGATCCAAAACCCACCTACCAGTGCACTACCCTTAGAAAAATTGGTGGAGGATGCCCAAGCTAGCACCTTAGTGGATCTTTGTACAACCAACCCTGTCACTCCCAAAGTTAAGAATGTGGAGTTCGGCCTTGAGAGAGCATTGAAAATCAGCTCCTCCTTATCTCCTAGCCAGGAAAAGGAGCTGTGTAGTCTGTTGGCCAACCACCTAGATGCTTTTGCTTGGAGCTATAAGGAGATGAAAGGAGTCCATCCTTCGGTTTGTACTCATCACATATATATCAAAGAGGACTGTAAACCGGTTAGGCAACCGCAGAGGAGAATGAATCCTGCCCTTAAGGACATTGTCAAGGAAGAATTGCAAAAACTGTTGGATGTCGGATTCATCTACCCCATCTCAGATAGTGAATGGGTGTCCCCTCTAGTGTTGGTTCCCAAGAAGAATGGGAAGTGGAGAATCTGTGTGGATTACCGTGAGCTGAACAAAGCTACCAAGAAAGACCATTTCCCTCTACCTTTCATAGATCAAGTGTTGGATGGACTGGCAGGAAAGAAGTTCTTCTCTTTCCTGGATGGGTTTAGCGGGTACAATCAAATCCAAATCAGCCCGGAAGACCAAGATAAGACCACCTTCACTTGTCCTTGGGGTACCTTTGCCTACCGAGTCCTTCCCTTTGGGCTATGCAATGCTCCTGCTACCTTTTAGAGAGCTGTCTTGAGCATCTTCTCGGAGCTGGTCCATGATGCAGTGGAAATATACATGGATGACTTTACTCCATATGGGGCCAACTTCCAGGAAGCATTGTCCAACCTGGGGAAAGTCCTAACCAAATGCACCAAGATGAACCTGTCCCTCAGTCCTGAAAAATGTGAATTCCTGATGACTGAAGGGACCGTGCTAGGCCATACCATTTCTTCCCAAGGATTGCAGGTGGATCCTAACAAAATTGCTCTCATCAAGAGGGTTCCACCCCCTCAAAAGGTAAGGGATGTCTGGAGTTTCTTGGGATTAGCAGGATACTACTGGAGATTCATTAAAGATTTCAGCAAGCTAGCCTCGCCATTGTTTGGTTTGTTGGCAAAAGATATGGAGTTTAAATGGACTGACGATTGTCAGAAGGCTTTAAATGAATTGAAGGACAAGTTGGTGTCAGCCCCAATCCTGAGAGGTCCAAACTGGGCCCTACCTTTCCACATCCACACTGATGCCTCAAACAAAGCCATAGGTGCAGCTTTAGGACAAGTTGAGCAGAAACTTCCATATGCCATTTACTTTGTTAGCAAAAACTTGTCCAAAGCTTAGCTGAATTACACTGTAACCGAGAAGGAATTCTTGGCTGTGGTCCATGCATTGAACAAGTTCTGACATTATATTACTGGTTACCAGACCTTTGTACATACTAACCATGCAGCTATTAGATATTTAATGAATAAACCAGATGTGAATGCTCGTATTATTAGATGGTTACTTTTACTGCAGCAGTTTGATCTAACCATTGTTGATAAACCAGGTAGAGAAAATGTTGTTGTTGACTTTTTATCTAGATTGGATTTGTCTGCAGATGAAGATGGGACGGTGGATGACCAGATGCCTGATGAGCATCTGTTTGCTATCTCAGTACTCTCTCCATGGTTTGCTGATATAGCAAACTACCTTGTTTCGGCTCAGTTCCCTCCGCAACTCTCTTCAAAAGAGAAGAGCAGAATCATCAGAAAAAGTGCCTCATTTACTTGGATCGGGGGCAACCTGTTCAAGCTTGGCCCCGATCAGATCCTAAGGCGTTGTGTAAGGGAGGAGGAACTCTTTGATATCCTCCTCACTTGTCATGATGGGCCTTGTGGAGGGCATTTTGCAGCAAAGAGAACTGCCTTCAAGATCCTGCAGGCAGGCTACTATTGGCCCACACTTCATCAAGATGTCAGAAGATATGTCAGTCAGTGTGACCAATGCCAAAGAATGGGGAAACCAACCCAAAGGGATGAAATGCCTCTCCAACCTCAAGTGACTCTTGAGCCATTTGAGAAGTGGGGCATGGACTTTGTGGGTCCAATCAATCCCTCTTCGAGGCAAAGATCCTACATCATTGTGTGTACTGACTACTTGAAAAAGTGAGTAGAGACTAAAGCAATCAAAGCAGCAACAGAAGAAAAGGTGGCCGAGTTCCTAAGAGAGAACATCTTCTATAAGTTTGGCTATCCAAGAGAGCTGGTCACTGATCAAGGGAGCCAGTTCACCTCCAACCTGGTTGAAGATCTCCTAGCTCATCACAAGATCAAGCATAGGACTTCCACTCCCTATCATCCTCAAGAAAATGGGCAGGTGGAAGTCACCAATAGAGCATTAGAAGGGATCTTGACCAAAGTGGTGAGCAGTAGCAGAAAAGATTGGGAAGATCGCCTGGTTGAGGCCACATGGGCTTACAACACCACTTGGAAGACCACCACCGGCTTCACACCTTATGAGCTGGTCTATGGGAAGAAAGCTTTGTTGTCCATTGAGTTTGAGTATTACACTTTGAGGATGGCAGCTCAGCTGGACCTAGATCTCAGCCATGCACAACAAGAAAGGCTGCTGCAGCTGAATGGCCTGGACGAGCACCGGATGCAGGCCCTCCTTCAGTCAGAAGTGATTCAACTTCAGAGGAAGGTGTGGCATTACCAACATCTCCATGACAAGAAATTTCAGCCGGGAGATTGGGCTTTGTTGTATGATTCCAGATACAAAGATTTCAAGGGGAAGCTGAGAACCAGATGGCTAGGACCATATACAGTGGAGAAATGCCATGACAATGGATCTGTCCTCATTCGAACTATTGATGAGGAAGCCATTCCCATGCTTGTCAATGGGCATCGATTGAAGATCTACATGAGACCTCTCTCAAGACAAGAGTTTATCAAAACTATGGAGAAATCTGTATTGGTCATAGAGAAGGGTTCTGCCTCTGCCTCTAGCACCCTCTGAAAGAAGATCTCCAAAAAAAAAAAAAAAGAGAGAGAAAAAAAAGAAAAAAATAAAGATCCTTGGGTGAAAACCTCTCTGAGGTGCCCAAGGCAGGTAGTAGGGGTGAAAATCTCATTGAGGCGCTCCTATTGCTTTTTCCAAAAAAAAAAAAGAGAAAAGGTTGAAAAAGATCCTTGAGTGAAAACCTCTCTGAGGCGCTCAGGGCAGGTAGCAAGGGTGAAAACCTCTTTGGGTGCGCCACTATTATCTTTCAAAAAAAAAAAAAGAAAAAAAAAAAAAGAAAAAAATAATAAGCACAATATGAAAATTGCATGCAGGTTGCAGATGTTCTATGGAGGAGAAGAAGCCTCTTCAATCACAGCCAAGGGTCCTTATCATGCTATCAAGGAACCTCATCAATACCTCCTCCAAGAGCACCCATGTTTTTCAAGGTATGTGCAATTTTATCATGGTTTGAATCTTCTATAGGAAGCTGCTGCCTTTCTACAAGAGGACGCAGTCTTTCTACAGGAAGGCGCAGATTTTCTACAGGAAAGTGCAAAATTTCTACAGGAAACTCTATGTTCTACAGGAAACTTCCTGTAGAAGTTTGGGACGGCCAAAAATTTGTTTCAAACGGAGATCTAGCGGCTGAGGAATGGGTAGGATGCATGCATGCCACTGTTGGCACTCCTGAACATTGCTGTTACCTTGCTCCACCATCCTCGTCGCCATGCAACCAAGATCCCTGCACCAGCAAACAAGATCAATGAGTTCTCGTGGTAAAGCCATTTGTCAAAGAAAAACAAGCACCGAGAGCTCGTACCACGTCCATGTCGAGCATCAGAAGCTCCGGGAGCGTGATCAGAAGATTTTATCCATCGTCGTGCAGCATGCACCCAAGGAGGCGAGACTGTTACAAGGCACCCCACGGGAATCCTGTGACAGTCAAACCTGCATGAGTGGACACCATTCACAGCACTGCCCTCTGCAAGCAAAACACGGGCGCAGGCAACTAGAGCATCCACTCCATTGCCAGCATCCTATAACCATGAGCCTCTGGGACTGTGTAAGCCGCATGCAGCAGGTAGATCCGCTCCCCGTCGTCCAAAAACCGAAAAATCGTGTGCAGCCGCACGCAGGTAAGTGTCTCAACCCTTCCTTCCACCAAATTGCATGACTATTACTTTGATTTGTTTTGCATGGCAAAGAAATGAATGGTTGAGCGGCCATATGGCCAGTTGACTGGCCACGTCGGCTAGTTATGGTATAGTCAGATGCTTGGGTGGCAGCCACGACAAAGAAAATACGCAGCACGCACGTGAGGATAGTCCCGTCAACCGAGAAACGAGTTTAACCGAAAAGGGCGGCGGCAGATCTGTGGGAATGAATGCAGCAGTGACTGAATATGTAGGTGAATGATGGGTGACGTCGCCCAACGGTCTGGCGGGGACAGCTCACCCCCCGCGCCACGAGCTGCGCCGATTCAAAATCTAATCGGCTAGATTATGCGCATGTATTCATCAACCTCCACTTCAAAACTCGAGTGGCTCTTCTGATTTCCTTTAAACGTTGATACGCCGAGCTTTCGGCTACTAGAACACCGGTGAAGCACCTCTCGACCGCTGGCCAACTACAATCCTCCCCGCAGTTTGCACACTGCTCCTACAGGAACAGTTTCTACAGGAACGCAGTCCTATAGGAAGCAGTCTCTACAGGAACGCGGTTCTACAGGAAGGTGAATTCCTCACGTAAGAAAAGGTGGCAGAAAAAGGTAACCCTGAAACTCCTTCCGCAATTGACTTTCAAAGGTGGCAAGATCATTATTCACAGTCTGGTCATAAAAATATCGGATTGTTGTGCCTATACTATCGCTTCTACAGGATAGCAGTATAATTAGATTGTGTTTTGTGAATTGTATGCATGCTCTGCCTGAAATAGGTCGAATCTCCTTTGCATTTGTCACCTTTAGTCAAAACCCCCGTGTTCATCATGCCGGGTGGGTTTATCAGGCGGGAACCCATAGATTCCACCAAATTAAGGAGAAATTCCGCAGTGGTAGAGCTCTTCACCAGAGCACAATGGATGCCTTTTTGTGATAAACTGCAGGGCTACGATGATGAAGTAGCCGAGGAATTCTTGCAGGCTTTGAAGCCTAAATCCCAGACACTAGCCACAGTGAGCTTCAGAGGTCTAAGCCTCATACTCACCCCAAAACATATCAGTCGGATCACAGAACTTCCTATGGGTTTGCCGTGGGACAAGGAAGAACGGAAGCAGAGCCAGCAAGCAAAGAAAGAATTCTTTCCACCTGAGGAAGAATTCTCGGAGGATAAGAATGGAGTGAGAAGAACGAGTTTATCACCACCTTGGAATGAAGTCAGTTTGAAAATCATGAAATATATTACTTGTGAAGGCCGGTTCAGCATCGTGTATGCATATCATTTTCGGTTACTCACTGAGTTGAGGCACCGAATTGACCTTCCTGTAGAGCAAAAACTGAGCATCCCTCATTATCTCCTCCAGTCCCTAATGGAGTGTGCTACAAAGCTAAGAGAGGGCATACCTGATCAGATAGCCCACCATGGGTTAATAAAATTGCTTGTGGAGGATGCACTGCACTCATATAAAGTTCCCCTCTCCTGGGAGTCATTTAGGAATCTAACACGAGATGGGGACATTAAAATGTTGATCAGAAGATAGTGGCTCCTCCAGCAGTGAAGACAAGGAAGCAGTGGCTGAGGAAAAGAAGGACAAAGAAAAGGGTGGCACACCTATTCTGTCAGCAAGGGAAAAGAGGATGAAGAGCAGAATGGACAAAGCAGAGGTGGCCCACGTCAGCCCAAGTACCTCAATAGCACCTGCACCCAAAGCAAAAAGCAAAACTCAAGCAGGCAAGCGAGCGGAAGTGGAGACACCTGTGTCTACAGGAAAGCAAAAATAGGCTTCTACAGGAAGCTCGAAAACACAAACTCAGGCTTCTACAGGAAGCCCAAAAATCATTGAAAAACAGGCTTCTACAGGAAGCCCAAAACCAAAAACAAAGGCTTCTACAGGAAGCCCGAAGATCAGTGAGAAGCAGGCTTCTACAGGAAGCCCAAGAGCAAAGACCAAGGCTTCTACAGGAAAACCAAAAACGGAGACAAAGGCTTCTACAGGAAGCCCGAAAGTGCAAACACAGGCTTCTACAGGAAGCCTGAAAACATAGACAAGGGCTTCTACAGGAAGCCCGAAATTGGAAAAAGGGGCTTCTACAAGAGGCCCGAAAGTCATTGAGAAAAAGCCTCCTACAGAGAGTCTGAAGACAGAGGAAGAATCTTCTACAGGAGGCCCGGAAGTGGGCAAAGCAGGGTCTTCCACAGGAAACCCGAAATCTGAAAAGGAGGGGCCCTCTACAAGGAGCTCTGAGAGAGCAAAACGCAGGAAAGAGAAGGCTGGCATTCTCGAAAAGGAGGCAACATCGGCACTGGCTGCCCTCAGCACACCTCCAAAACCGAAAGAGAAAAGGGAGAGGGAGACCCCTCTACCATCTGAAGCCAGGAGAAGCAAGAGGATGACCACGGGCAAGCCACAACCTCCACCCAGTAGCCAAACCACTTCAGGGGACGTCCCTACTTCACCCAGTGCAAGAACCCCCTCTAAAACATCAGCCACCCCCGAAAAGGGGAGCCCAAAAATAACTTCCTGGACCCGAAAGATAGGCCAGTCACCTTCCGAAGCCCGGCTCAAGGAAATAGGAAAGGGGAAGGAAACATCACCTTCGTCACAACCAGGGGCAGCAAAGGCAGGGCCGCCAAAAACGGGAAAGGAAGAAGCGCCACCCTCGGCAGAAAGGGCAGAACCACCGAAATCAGGGGAGGAAAAGCATGTTCTGGGGTCTAGTTCTCGGCCAAAGACGAGGAGCTAGGGCAAAGTTGCTCAAGGATGAGCAAATAGTTTAGCTGGGGGGTGATGATGAGCCCCAATTTTTGGTATAATTTGGGATCATTTGGCCTACTTGTTTTGCTCAAACCATTCACTTTTTACTGCTTATGCATGCATTTCTTAGTTTATTTGTGTTGTTTGTAGGAAGAAGGGTAGACACTTTATCTACGTGACTAATGCATTATGATTTCAGGTTTTTGCATTAAAAGGGAGAAAAGACCACGTGAAAAGGAGACAAGGAGACAAGGAGGTGGCACTGCTGGTTTTTAGGAGAGGATGTCCACAGTCTTGGGACCTTCCTCGTGTTTCCCACCAAGAACTCCGAGCTCCAATCCATCTCCCCACCGAGCTTAGAAGCAGCCAGCTATTCTATAGGAACAACAGTTATAACTGTTCTACAGGAACAACAATTATGACTGTCCTACAGGATCAACAAGTTAAACTTCAGTTGGACAGCCAAGCTCCTAAAATCAAGGACACTTGTTGGATGATCGTTTTTGCATAAGTATGGAGGCCGTAGCCTTTGATAGGTTGTTGAAACTCTCGCATTACTATTGTAATTTTTGAGCACAGCTCGGTCTTTGTTCCTTTTTGTAAGCCAATTTGGCATGATATCAAATTATGAATAAAGAAGGCAGATTTTGATCTAGTTCTGAGTTTTCTCAAGGAGCTATAGCTCTCAGGTTAGGGCCCAACCTGAGAGCAATAGATCTCCTCAGTGTTCTAATGTGTTTGCATTTCGTTCCAGCACTTTGAGTTTGGTTATTTTCACATGCAATTCAAATTCACAGTTTGGTAATTTAGTCCTTTTCATGAGCATAGATAGGACTAGTTTATGGTTGAATTGCTTTCGGTTGTTTAGTTATATTAGCAGGTTGATAATACATTGGAGCTCCAGCAAAAAGTGTTGAGAAAGTCTCCACTGCCATCTCTATTTGGAGATTGGAGTGCAGCCCATACCAGCCACAAAAATACGCAGTTCTTCACGTTATACATGCTGCAACATAGTCTCGTTTATGATAGATCTTCCCATGCACTTCACTCTTGCACCATACACCTTCATCACTGCTTCATGCACATTCCTCTACACGCTTTATCTTGTTGTTCATTGAGTTCAGGTAGCTTAGGTTAATGAATTTTCATCTTGGTGACAGTCATAAGTCATTTGTTTCATTTACACTTCTTTTCATCATTCTATTACCTCCTTCTTCATCTTGATCACGCATACAACCACATCCTCGACCTCTGCTCCGCTATGTTATCTCCCAAACTCCTCCACTCCTCACGTAACTCCATCCTTTAGACATTTCGTTGTTATAACCGTTCATCCATCAACCCACGTCACACACTCGTTCTCCATCCTACTTCTCCACTCCTGAGCCATCACCAACCTTATTCCTACCTTACACATCTCCCCCTACCATTCCATCACTCCACCATCACTTCAAACACCAACGGTAGGCCATCCTGTAGCAATTTGTAGACATCCTGCAGAAACCCCTGTGTATCCTGTAGAATCCCCTGCAGACATCCTGTAGGAGGCCACTCACTCGGTTGCTGAGCTTCTGAACGTGAGGAACCTTTGTGGACTGATGCTAAGGTTCTCTGGGAACCTCTCCTAGCCTCCCCAACCTTTCCCAAGCTTTCCTTCCTTCCGCATCACATCTGCACAACCAAACCCTAATAAGCACAAAATCACAATCACTCCATCCACTTAAATAAAAAATACAAAAACATGTCTTTTAAGATGCAAGTAGATTAGATTCATGCATTTTCACTTATTAGAGGTAATGGCATCATTGGTAGAAGTTTCCTTCACATTCTTTGCATCATAGAGATTAGACTAGTTAAATTAGGGTTTCCTAGGGTTTTCATGTTTTGATTTGCTTTCAGTTCATTCTTGCCAAGTAGAGTGGTCTTCTTTGAGCTAGCTTTCGTCCATCATTGATAAAGCTTCTTCTGTGAGCCTATAGAAGTTGTCTTGAGCCCTAGCGGACTTGTGCCAGTTGACCAAGTGACAGCTGCGACAAGAGCTAGTACTTGTGCATACAGCACCGTCGCTTCCAAGTTTGTACGAACTACCGGGTTGATATAATTAAGAGACAGGAAGCCCTAGGAGTTGTAGCATTATTGCTACAATACTGGAGCTCACCACCCATATTGTTACTATTGTGCCCCATAGAAGCCCACTATTGTTATTATTATGCCCCATAGAAGCCCACTATTGTTATTATTGTGCCCTTACAATTTATTGTTATGTCGGCTCTGATTATTTTATGACCCCTTAGACTCCTATATATAGAAAGGAGATCTTTTCATTTTTATCATCCACGAATTTTTCATTTTTGTAATGTAAAGGAGGTTTCCCCCTCGCAGAGGCTGAATTCTAAGGCGTTGATCTCTCTTTTCTATCTTTTTGTCAGTTGGTTTCATAACATTTGGTATCAGAGCTTTGGATTCTAGGGTTTCGCTGCTCCAAATAGGCCATCGTGGAATTTTTACTATAACTTTTTTCTGCGATGTTTCAGAAGCTAAAAGAAAAACCCATTTGAGAAGACCTTGCGCTGAACCTTGGTTCCAAATTTCAGAGCTTTTTGCGCTATATTTGCGGAGATATGATCTAAGGAAGTTGGTCTTTTTGCAGAGTCCTGAATTTCATTCCAAACAAGTGACCTGGGGAAAATTGTCATAACTTTCTCCTTGAGCATCGGATTGAAATTTTTTAAGAAGGTATAGAAAGAGGACGGACTATAGTTTCTTGTATATATTTTTTAGTGCCAAAGGTCGAAACAGTGACACGTGGCACTTCATACAAGTTTGCTCTTTTGGAAAGGTGTATAATTAGGTCATCTTGGGAGATTGTGCATAACTCTTTCTTGGAGAATCCAATTTGGATCAGACTAGTGGCATTGGAAAGAGGATGCAGAGGGATACTACAGGTCGCAAGCTTAGAACTTAAAGATCCGAAAGTACAGAGTTACAGTTGTTTCAAGATCGAGCTCCTAAAATCAAGAAAAAGCAAGATGAGGAAGTTTTATGGCAAGGATCCGGTAAATTGGATACTTCAGATGGAGCAATATTTGATCTACATGGTGTACCATTGTTACAAAAGGTTTGTATTGCATCTTCATATTTAGAATTGGATCAATTTTTATGGTATGAAGGGCCTTGTTCTCGTAAACAACTTGTTACGTGGTCAATTTTCACGGAGGAAATGATAGAACATTATGAGGATACAAAGAGCAACACCTTCTTTAGAGAAACACCACAACAATTGGAAAGAGTAAAAGGGATTTGTGACATAGCGGAAAGAAAAATTATGGAAACCAGGAAGCATACCCCTCACAAATATAAAGATGGAAGTGTTGTTTCTCCTAGCCTTCCACAACCTACAAGGGTTACACCACAACAATTGGAAGAAAAAAGAGAAAAAGGGCTTTGTTACAATTGTGATAGCAAATGCATTAAAGGTCATAAGTGTGATGAGAAGAAATTATTTTACATAGAATATGAAGAGGAGGAAGAAAAGGATCAAGAAACATCAAAAGAAGAGGATATATGCCAAGACCCCACCCCAGAGAAAGAAGAAATGAATCAGACCATATCTTGTAAAGCATTGGCAAGAATTACCACTCCTCAAACTCTCAAAATAGAAGGACATATCAAGAAGAAAAGGTGCAAGAAGTGAAAGATCACATCGAGAAAGGAGAAATCAATCCAACCATATCTTGTAATTCATTGTTCGAAATTACCACTCCTCAAACTATCAAGATAGAAGGACATATCAAGAAGAAAAATGTTCAAGAAGTGAAAGATCACATTGAGCATCAAAGAATGAATCTGACCATATCTTGTAAAGGATTGGAAGAAATTACCAATCCTCAAACTCTAGAGATAGAAGGACATATCAAGAAGAAAAAGGTTCAATTAGTGAAAGATCACATCGAGCATCAACAATAAGTTCTCCAACTTTTAAAGGATAACGCCACTTCGGTGCAAAATCAAACAAAATAACAGGTAGATCAACATCGTAGTGAAAAATGTTTTGATGTAGGTGATTGGGTATTTTTACTGTTACATCTCAAGCAAGCTATTTATGAGAAAGAAATGTTGGCAATACTACATGCACTTAAAAAAGGGCGATCTTACCGAATGGGAAGACTCTTCAAGGATGAGGATGTGGAAGCATTGTTTTGTGCTATTTCTATTATCCAACCAGATTGGATAAATGAAGCAAGGGATGAATGGAAGAAGGATGAAGAAGTATGGCCACTTATTCAAAAGTTGCAAAAGATCCCAATTCAAACAATAATGCCAAAAATTGAGGAGGAAGGAAAAATCATATTGGAACCTGGAGTAGTCATAGAAACAAGAACCCGACAGCTACGAAATTGATCAATTTTAGAGTATCTCATCAAGTGGAAGAACTTACCCACTGAAGATTCCACATGGGAGGACAAGAATTTTATACAGAAGCATCAAGAACTACTCAAGCATTGAGGACAACGCTTTTTGAATGAAAGGGGCATGTTAGGCCCCTATACTACTAGTGTAACCCCTTATTGTTATTATCACAACCCACTTATTATATTGATGTACCCATGTAGTGCCCATATTGTTGCTATTGTGCCCCATAGAAGCCCACTATTGTTATTATTGTGCCCCATAGAAGCCCACTATTGTTATTATTGTGCCCTTACATTATTATTGTTATGTTGGCTTTGATTATGTTATGACCACTTAGACTCCTATATATAGAAAGGAGGTCTTTTCATTTGTATCATCCAAGAATTGTTCATTTGTGTAATGTAAAGGAGGTTTCCCCCTCGATGAGGCTAAATTCTAAGGCATTGATATCTCTTTTCTATCTTTTTGTGAGTTGGTTTCATAACATAATCCTCTAAGGACTCATCATGCCCCAAGGTCATTCTAAAAATTTCCTCTTTAGTGTCTTTGGACTTGCAGCAGTCCCTATACTTTTTGTTGATATGATCCCCAAGTATACCCATGAACTAGCGCAGAGTTTCATCCTTGAGCGTGGATGGGATTAATTTCAACTTCTAATCACTAGTGGTGTAATCATAAGTTCTGCATATGACAACGAACTCAAACACGAAAGTATCTGGATCTTTTGAAGTCAGGCCATGGAAGTGAGGAAGAGCATATGGGATTATGTTTTTCATCTTGGCATCCCCATTGGTTTCTATGATGGGAAAATCATCCTCAATTATTTCTCTATCTCCTCTTTCATTTCTATTTTCAGCCATGAGGTCAGTTGGAATGGGTTCTTCTTCTTCTTCTTCCCCTATAGGCTCTTCAAAAATCTTTGGTTGTTCACCTAAGGGGTCCTCCAATTCACAGCCATCGAAGAAGAGGGAAGACTATTTGTTTGAAGTGGTGAGGGTATTTGGTAGAAATTTCTTAAGTTATACCTCTTCTTATGAGGCATGAAAGAAGTGTTTTTGTTTTGTTTTGTTTTTCAAGCTTTAAGACTAATTGCAGAATTGAAATGAAAAACTGAATTGAAGCTAACTGTTGAATGAACTCACTTGAAAAATGGAAAGGAAAGAAAACCAACTTACAACTGCTTTTGAAAAAATGAAGCTAATAGCAGAATGAAAGATACAATAAATGGAAGAAAGAAAGTAGAAATCACATCTACTCAGACACCTCCCCAACAACGACGCCAAAAAGTGATGAGCACCACTATTGCAGAAAGAATGTTGCAACTCCTAGGGCTACCAACTTCAATTTATCAACCCAGGGTTCGTACAAACTTGGAGGTCACAATGATGTATACACAAATAGATGCAATGGATCCACTCTTTGTCACTGCTGAGCTGGCAATAGACCACTACGACATTTTTCCCTAATTGAGAGAATTGAAATATTATCTACTACAGTAATGAAAGACTAAGATAAATGCTTAAAACACACCACTCATCTAGCTATCTGTTAAGAGATCTTGCTTCAGAAGAGTTCTAAGCTAACACATGTGGAACCCTAACTATCCTAAGCATGCAATCTGATCTAATCAAACACTTTACTGCTATGCATATGAATGAACACAACAACCTTTTATTTTTGTCCTTTTTGTGAAAACATTAATGCTAATTCTTCTTGACTGTATGGCAGGTGGATTAGGTGTGGAGAGAGGTGGTTGTGAAGGGTCATATGGCTTGAGAGGAAAGTAGGGGTCTTCTCCTATCTTTCTTGATGCATTTTTCACAAATCGGCCTCAAAACAGGCCACTACAAGTTGTCCTACAGGATGTCTACAAGATTTCCAAATGCACCTACAGGATCCCCTGTATTCCTACAAGATCAGGCCGAAAGAAAAAGGAGTGATTTAGATAGTGGTATAGGGCTTAGGGAAGGTGAGTGATGGAAGGAATAAGGAAAATAAGTGGCTACGACTTCGTCGGATCTCAAACCAAAGTTTGTAGGATGGTTGGATTTGCTCAACAAGCATGGAAAGTTGGTCTTATGAAACGATAACTCGATTTATGGACTTAGTGGATTTTGGCGATTATGGATGGATGGGGTTAGGCTGGGGCTATTGGCACGAGATTCTTCCTACACTCTTGAAACTCCTGCAATACACACATCACTGGCATTTACCCATAAATCATGTCAAAACAAGAAAGATCTCCATCAACATAAGAAAACATAATTTCATCATTCGTTTTCCTAGTTCATGCATGGAAATACTTGCAGCCTATTTTGAAACACTATGAAATATAATACCATGCTGGAGATATCATAAATAACAACTGCAACCTATCCTTGAAAACTGAAAGATGCTAGCCTAATTAGCAGAAAACCCTAAATTTCATAAGAAATCAGAATTCTGTCTTTTTGGGGCTGAATGGGAGTTTTGTCTTCAAACCATAGTACTTGAAGGGAGGAGTGAGGCAAAAACCACCTGTTATCAGCCTCTTTTGTATTCCTTTATCTCTCTAAATCCACTTCCAAATCTATGCACAAATGAAAGCAAACCAATCAAATTCGCTAATACTTGCAAGGAAACAATGTCAAAATTAATTCAACAAGTAATCTATGAAATAACTTAAGCATATAAGTCCAGTAAGAGGAACCTCTATTGCTAGGGTTGGGACCTAACCCAATAGCTTCAACCCTCTGAGTCAACTCAATGTTGGATCAAGGAAATGCTCATTTTCATTAACATATCAAAAAATTACATAACAATGTTTTGCCACAATCCTTCAACTCGAAAGTGCTTAGTTATCTTCCATAAAAATTTTGAATCCTAATGAGGCTCTAGGCCTCCTTATTTATACAACTAAAGTTTCCAACAAAATCCTTAAATCGAGGGAGGCTTGGCTCCCAATCTCAAGATGAACTGGTTCTTTAACTATCATTGGCTCAGCTGCCAATGATCTTCATGACTTGGCTACCTGCAACTCCGAGCTAGTGTGATTTGATTGAAGGATATTCAAATGAGTGAGGATTTAATGAGGAAGATCCATCTCCTATAATCTCTCCTTCTTGTCTCATTCGAGTTCCTACACCTTAATTAGCCATAATTGCCATAATTTTCTCCCAAAAACCTACAATCAATGCACATTAGACCATTAGACATAACATCTTACTTTTACTCATCTCATTAAGCAAAATATAATTAAAACATGTAAGGAATTATGAGTGTTATCACTCAGAATTTTCTCAAGGTTAAAGAAAGAAATTTCTGAGGTAACCACAAACCAACTTTTAAGTATAGAATCTAGCCAACTTGTACTTAGAGAGGGCTCTCTCTTTGTGATTTAGCTTTGTTTATGGGATATTACACTAGTTATGAAAGCTTAGGGGGTATTGATTATGTTTGGTGGTGGAATTTTGGAGCAGATGGACAGAGCAGAGTATCTCAGGCCATTGGGCTATGGAGTCAATTGAAGATGGCTTAACTGGATCAGGTTTTTCAACAAAGGAAGCTTTCACAGGGTAAGATAGCTAAATAAAGGACAAATGGTAACTTGAAAGGATGGAATGGACTTAAAAGGGAATAAGGGCAATTAAGAATCCTTCAACACATTTTAAGAAGAGGGAAATTGGGTGATCACTAATAAAAAACAATTAAAAATTTCTTATTAAATGACCACTATGATAAACTAAGAAGCAGGAGCAATTAAGAATTCCTTGCTTATGATAGATTAGAAGAAAACATTTAGAATAAAAATGATTTTAAAGACAGATTGCACTTAAGCACTTTCTGAAATATACTTTTTCATTTTAATATTCAGATATGAAACACAATTGAAATATTAAACTAGAAAACAATAACACATGAGATATAGAATACTTATTTGTCGAGTGCTTGACACATGAATCCTGTAAAAAGTCCTTTGCTTTATTTTTTCATCCAGCCAGCCATACAAGAATTTTCCAACAGCTTTTCTTTTCCAAAATAATAATTCTATAGAAATGTCTAAGAATCCACCCAAAATACTTCAAATGAAGAAGTATTTATACTAATTGTAAACTGAAATATCTTGAAAAAATATCGAGATTAGTTTCACAAATATCTCCAAATGTTTACATTAATAGAACTTAAATAAAGGACATTCAAAACTAATGAATCTATTTGACACTATTTATATGGATTTATGGTGACAAAGAAGAGAAAATCGAATTTGATAGCAACTCTTAGTTGATGATGAGGCATCCCAGTCACTAACTGCATCCTTCCTTTGTGCATTCTGCCCCAGAAATTCTGCAAACTTAGGGTCCAATGATACACTTGTATATCTCAATCCGTCATAGATATGTAAAATGTGAAAGAGGTTTTTGTAGATAGGAAAGTCTTTGAGATAAACCTCTCTCCGTTTCCAAAACATCATCTCCAGATGTTCACAATATCCTCTGTAAAAAGATGTCAAAAATAGGACTTTACACAAACTGAAAATAGGCTGTGAAGACATGCACTTATCTCCGTTTTGGTAATATCTGTGTAAAACATGAGATAGGTTTTTGTATATTAGCTTGTAAGGAACAAAAACCTCTTCTTGTTTATCAAAATACATCTTGGATTAGTCACAATAGTTTCTGAAAAACTATGACTTAAATAGGAAATTTCTGAAGAATGTACCATTTCTGCTCTGATTTCATCTTTTAACCTTAAATTCCTTTCAACTGTTTTTCACTTTTACTTTGGATAAACTTCATTGTCACTGGTGAAAGTGTTTTCATATTTGTTTAACCCTTAATTTATTCATGTTTACTGTTTACTTTTTACTTTTACTGCTCTGTTTTTTCATCTGTCTTCACTTTGACATGAATTTGTATACTCTGTTTTGTAATTGTCTTCCTTGCTATTTATCTTCATGCTAGTTGATTTACTTGAATTGGTCTTCAATCTCATACTCTTTAACCCTGATACACTATGTCTATTCTTTACTGTCTCCTTTTATCTTCACTGTATATTTTAGGTTTTTACTGTCTATTTCAACAATAAATCATTTAATTTCATGTTTCCTCTACTTGTCTTTTAACTGTGTGTTTTATTTTCCATCTCTTATTTGAATAGACTTGATAAAAATCTCGGAGTAAACAGGTCTTATGAATAGTATTAAGACTGTTTCTCCAAGGCTGTGTTCTTTTGATCACCTGCAAAACAAAACAAACTGTTAGGAAAACATCAGGTTGACAGGGAGGGTCATCAATGGATTTATCGACCTTTATAGGTCTATGGAGTGACTCCAAAGTGATTTTGGGGGGTAAAACATGTTTGAATTGGTGAGCAGAGGCTTCGTGTGGAGCAGAAAGGTTTCATAAGTTTACATAGTAGAATGGGCGAAGGGCAGGAAAACCTGGGTTCTTGAGGTTTGAACTTTAACGGACAAACTTTCAAAATATGGCGCGAATTGAATAATAGATGGTTTGTTCCGTAGCAGGCAAGCGGTAAGCGGGTTTCATCACACCAATTATGGGAAGTTGGTGGTATTGAGGGAGGGTTGCGTGATTCCATACATTGCTCGACACGTAGCATCGGCATTGTTCACAAAACCGATCACATCAGGCACTAAAGGTCGACCAAAAGGCCTGTGTGATATGAGCGAGGGCCGTCAGATCTAAAGGATCCGATCGGATGTAGTCGGGTTAATGATATGACTGATGTATAACAGGTATGGGCTTGATATTAATTAAAAGACTTAATCATATCGGTGGCAATTTGATTGGTCGTTGAGTTATTAATTAGTCCTGATGACTTAATTAATTCTCATTAGCATGGCAGCGAGGTTGGGGTTCTTAATTAATCACGGATTGACTAATTAATCCCATTTAGGAGTGTTATTAAGGTTATTTCGTAACTAGGGGCAGGATATATAGTTTATTGGGATTTATTAACAATAATACGGGTAAGGGGTAATTCTTTTCGAGAATTAAATACTAATACAAGTTAAAAGTTAATATGACTTTGAAATATGAAGTGCACTAAGTTAAATGTATCTGAAAATGTATTTTATCATGCAACATATTGACTTAGGCTGAAAGTGTATTAAAAGGGTTTTTATGAAGATTTATTTCAATTTCCCTAAGTAAAATAGGATTTTACTTAGGAAACGTTTTATCAAAGGAATGAGTGATCTTATGGGCCGGGGGGGGTGGGTAATGTTGATGAAAGAGGCTTAAGTACTTTAGGCATTTCCAATTATTGGGCTGAGGGTCTGGTCCCTCCAAAAGTCAGAGAAATGCTCTAAGCCCCTCTAACTCTGGCAATTACCTTTAGCACTTAGGGAATTAGTGAAAATTTAGGGAAAATGAGTGGGGAAGTTAATTATTGTGACTTTGAATGTTGATGTGCCTTCCATGTGATACATGCCTTTGCTAAGTGATGAAAGTAAAAGATTTAAACATTTAAACTTATCATTCACCACACATTTATTCTACAGACATCGTCTACTTACCCTACCTACTTTATCCTAGCATTTTCACTTCTTTATTAGGGTGCACTTAGACTGGCAAGCCCTTGTCAAACTTTCTTTTCTTTTAAATAGTGATATCTATCTAAAACTACACTTATTACATCCAAAGGCTCAGATTAAACTATTGAGCTCCTTTTATTCACTCTACCTATCTGCCAAGATTAAACAGTTTGGTCAGATTTTATTCTCTATATCAAAAAACATGAAATAACCAAGATTAAGCTATTTGGTTACCATAGATTGTGGCATAGGTAACAAGTTTCACAAAATCTTTATTATGCATAAAGTAAATAGTAGTGGCATTTGGGCTTTCACACTTTCAAGATCTTTTCTTGTTGTTGGGGTTCATTTTCTTTTTATTTTTTTGACCTTTTCTTTATTCTTTTTACCCTTTTATTCTTTTTCTAGGGTATACCCTCTTTACATTTTTTAATTTTTTATTCTTCACAAATATGAAAAACATTTGCAAAAAGCAAAGATATGAACATATTTCAGAGTTAAACCAAGTCAATCATGATATATGACACCTATTGGTATAGGGGCATAATAGTGGCTCCACTTGGGGATGGCTTTCCCTGGTGGGAAGTCAAGAATAGTAGATCAGTGGCGTTTGAAAGACTTTGATTGTGCTCTACAAATATCCTTTTTCCTGCTGCTTTATTTGTATGTATGACAGTAAAGCTTCTGGAGCTTAGGGCCTTCTCTTCGGGCTTCAACTCCAAAATTACCATCCAATCAACACCAAACCTTTATTCTCCCTTCTTGAATCCCACTTGAGCACCTTGTCACTTAGGTAGGAATCTTTAGCCTTGGTCTTTTTATTAAAAATCTTTTTAACCTTTTCCTACACAACTTGAGATCTGACCTGAAACTAAAAGGTGTTGCAACCTTCAAACCAAATTAGTAAATCATTAAGATCTTAGGGCCTTTTGATTGGATTCAAATCTTTTAGGATTTATTTCATAATCTAATTAAATCCTACCTACTCTATATTGTTTGAGAATGAAGCCAATCAAGCAACTACAGAAACAAATGAACTGCTTGACTGATTGTCAGTAAAGTCAGAAGCATAATTTGATCATGTATCCACATAATCAAAACTGTGATATACAAAGGCCACTGCTGATGTATTTGGTCTTCATAGAGAAAACATGTTAAAGAACTTGAGTAGAGAAGAACCTCCATATAATTTGCTATAGGATCAACAAAAGCATAAAGTGTGATAGTTTCTTCTGGGCCTTCATTGTCTAATTTATAAGCTGTATCCTCAATACTAAACCTTGAAACTACTTCTTCAGTCTTGCTCTTGAAAGCATAATCATCCTCAATCTGCAAATTGAAAGTTAGTACGATTTCCTCATGGTTTGGAGAAGGAAGATTTTGTAAGAATTCTTTAGGATCTCAGAAATTATATGACTGAATTTGAGAATGCAAAAGTTTAATTTCATTTTCATATTTTTCAGCAACTAAATTAAGAAAACACATATTAGTTCTATGAGAGTTTTTTCTTGTTTTGACCAATTTAAACACAACTCTTAAAAAATCTTCATCAAGCTGAAATTTTGATAACTCATCCCTGAATTCATTGAACTCATCCCTGTATTTATTTAAAATTTCATGAAATGAAAGATTTTCCACAAACCCTGTCATCGTGTATCACTATTAATGCTTTGGAATATGGATTATTTGGTTGTGGAATTGCTCTGAAATTTGAAGCTCTGGATCTTTGAACAATGGAGTCTTGATTATTTGGGGCTTCTTGATTGGAAACTGATCATCAAAAGAGTCAGAAGAATGATGCTCAAATGTGCAAGGAGATTTTATATTTACAATTTTCAAAAGAGAATAATTAAAAAATTAATCTAAAATCTTCTCTAAAATACAATATACATTGGAAAACTCTATCAATTTAGAAAGAACATAATGTCTTGGATAACAATCCAAGTTAAAAGCCTGATCTTTTCGTATTGTTCTTTCAGGTTCATTCCTCCAGTGGAGTCTTAGTTGTGAAATTGATGTGGAGTCACTAGGTGGATAATTTTAACCTTTGTGTGTCTGATCACTGTCCACCATCATAGATCATATCTAAACCTGTAAAACAATTCTGAAGAAAAATAGTAAATAACTTCAAATCATTCCTTTAAGATACATAAAATATTTAATTTAGTGCTTTCTCAAAGGTGTATTCTAACTGAGGATTTGTTCTTCCCCAATGGAGTCGCCACTGTGTTATCACTCAGAATTTTCTCAAGGTTAAAGAAAGAAATTTCTGAGGTAACCACAAACCAACTTTTAAGTATAGAATCTAGCCAATCTATACTCAAAGAGGGCTCTCTCTTTATGATTTAGCTTTGTTTATGGGATATTAGGCTAGTTATGAAAGCTTGGGGGGTATTGATTGTGTTTGGTGGTGGAATTCTAGAGCAGATGGATAGAGCAGAGTATCTCAAGCCATTGGGCTATGGAGTCAATTGAAGATGGCTTAACTGGATTAGGTTTTTCAACAAAGGAAGCCTTCACAGGGCAAGATAGCTAAACAAAGGACAAATGGTAACTTGAAAGGATGGAATGGACTTAAAAGGGAAGAAGGGCAATTAAGAATCCTTCAACATATTTTAAGAAGAGGGAAATTGGGTGATCACTAATAAAAAGCAATTAAGAATTTCTTATTAAATGACCACTATGATAAACTAAGAAGCAGGAGCAATTAAGAATTCCTTGCTTATGATAGCTTAGAAGAAAACATTTAGAATAAAAACGATTTTAAAGACAGATTGCACTTAAGTACTTTCTGAAATATACTTTTTCGTTTTAATATTCAAATATGAAACACAATTGAAATATTAAACTAGAAAACAATAACACATGAGATATAGAATACTTATTTGTCCAATGCTTGACACATGAATCCTGTAAAAAGTCCTTTGCTTTATTTCTTCATCCAGCCAACCATACAAGAATTGTCCAACAACTTTTCTTTTCCAAAATAATAAGTCTATAGAAATGTCTAAGAATCCATCCAAAATACTTCAAATGAAGAACTATTTATATTAATTGTAAACTGAAAAATCTTGAAAAAATAGTTTCACAAATATCTCCAACTGTTTACATTAATAGAACTTAATCAAAGGACATTCAAAACTAATGAATCTATTTGGCACTATTTCTATGGATTTATGGTGACAAATAAGAGAAAGTCGAATTTGATAGCAACTCTTGGTTGATGATGAGGCATCCCAGTCATTAACTACATCCTTCCTTTGTGCATTCTGCCCGTGAAATTCTGCAAACTTAGGGTCCAATGATATGATTTTATATCTCAATCCATGATAGATATGTAAAAAATGAAAAAGGTTTTTGTAGATAGAATGTTTTTGAGATAAACCTCTCTCAGTTTCCCAAACGTCATCTCCAGATGTTCACAATATTCTCTGCAAAACGATGTCAAAAACAGGACTTTGCACAAACTGAAAAATAGGCTGTGAAGACATGCACTTATCTCCTTTTTGGTAGTACCTGTGTAAAACGTGAGATATGTTTTTGTATATTAGCCTGTAAGGAACAAAAACCTCTTCTAGTTTTTCAAAATACATCTTGGCTTGGTCACAATAGTTTCTGCAAAACTATGACTTAAACAGGAAATTTCTGAAGAATGTACCATTTCTGCTCTGATTTCATCTTTTAACCTTAAATTCCTTTCAACTGTTCTCATTTTTACTTTGGATAAACTTCATTATAGCTGGTGAAAGTGTTTTCATCTTTGTTTAACCCTTAATGTCTTCATATTTACTTTTACTGTTTACTGTTTACTTTTTACTTTTACTGCTCTGTTTTTTCATCTGTCTTCACTTTGATATGAATTTGTATACTCTGTTTTGTAACTGTCTTCCCTAATATTTATCTTCATGCTAGCTGATTTACTTGAATTGGTCTTCAATCTGATACTCTTTAACCCTGATACACTTTGACTGTTCTTTACTGTCTCCTTTTACCTTCACTGTATATTTTAGGTTTTTACTGTCTATTCCAACAATAAATCATTTAATTTCATGTTTCCTCTGCTTGTCTTTTAACTGTGTGTTTTATTTTCAATCTCTTATTTGAATAGACTTGATAAGAATCTCGGAGTAAATAGGTATTATGACTAGTATTAAGACTGTTTATCCAACGCTGCGTTCTTTTGATCACCTGCAAAACAAAACAAACTGTTAGGAAAACATTAGGTTGACAGGGAGGGTCATCAATGGATTTATCGACCTTTATAGGTCTATGGAGTGACTCCAAAGTGATTTTGGGAGGTAAAGCATGCTTGAATTGGTGAGCAAAGGCTTCAGGTGGAGCAGAAGGGTTTCATAAGTTTACATAGTAGAATGGGCGAAGGGCGAGAAAACCTGGGTTCTTGAGGTTTGAACTTTAATGGGAAAACTTTCAAAATATGATGCGAACTGAACAATAGATGGTTTGTCACGTATCAGGCAGGCGGTAAGCCAGTTTCATCGCACCGCTTATGGGAGGTTGGTGGTATTGAGGGAGGGCCATGCGATTCCATACATTGCTCGACACGTAGCATCGGCACTGTTCACAAAACCACTCACATCGCGCGCTAAAGGTTGATCAAAAGGCCTGCGCGATATGAGCAAGGGGCATCCGATCTGAAGGATCTGATCGGATGGTAGTCGGGGTAATGACATGGCTGATGTATAACCGGGGTGGGCCCGATATTAATTAAAAGACTTAATCATATTGGGGGCGATTTGATTGGTCGCTGAGTTATTAATTATTCCTGATGACTTAATTAATTCTCATTAGCATGACTGGGAGGTTGGGGTTCTTAATTAATCATGGATTGACTAATTAATCCCATTTATGAGTGTTATTAAGGTTATTTCGTAACTAGGGGTAGGATATATAGTTTATTGGGATTTATTAACAATAATATGGGTAACGGGTAATTCTTTTCAGGAATTAAATAATAATATAAGTTAAAAGTTAATATGACTTTGAAATATGAAGTGCGCTAAGTTAAATGTCTTCGAAAATGTATTTCATCATACAACATATTGACTTAGGCTGAAAGTGTATAAAAAGGATTTTTATGAAGGTCTATTTCAATTTCCCTAAGTAAAATAGGATTTTACTTAGGAAAAGTTTTATCAAAGGAATGAGTGATCTTATGGGGGGGGTAATGCTGATGAAAGGGGCTTAAGTACTTTAAGCATTTCCAATTATTAGGCCGAGGGTCCGGTCCCTCCAAAAGTCAGAGAAATGCTCTGAGCCCCTCTAACTCTGGCAATTACCTTTAGCACTTAGGGAATTAGTGAAAATTTAGGGAAAATGAGTGGGGAAGTTAATTATTGTGACTTTGAATGTTGATGTGCCTTCCATGTGATACATGCCTTTGCCAAGTGATGAAAGTAAAAGATTTAAACATTTAAACTTATCATTCACCACACATTTATTCTGCAACCATCATCTACTTACCCTACCTACTTTATCCTAGCATTTTCACTTCTTTATTAGGGTGCACTTAGACTGGCAAACCCTTGTCAAACTTTCTTTTCTTTTACATAGTGATATCTATCTAAAACTACACTTATTACATCCAAGGGCCCAGATTAAACTGTTGAGCTCCTTTTATTCACTCTACCTATCTACTTATCTGCCAAGATTAAACAGTTTGGTCAGATTTTATTCTTTATATCGAAAAACATGAAATTGAAAACATGAAATAACCACGATTAAGCTATTTGGTTACCATAGATTGTGGAATAGGTAACAAGTTTCACACAATCTTTATTATGCATAAAGTAAATAGTAGTGACATTTGGGCTTGCACACTTTCATGATCTTTCTTTTTGTTGGGGTTCATTTTCTTTTATTTTTTGACCTTTTCTTTATTCTTTTTACCCTTTTATTCCTTTTCTAGGGTATACCCTTTTTACATTTTTTAATTTTTTTGCAACAGGCAAAGGTATGAACATATTGCAGAGTTAAACCAAGTCAATCATGATATATGACACCTCTTGGTATAGGGGTATAACAATGAGAAGAGTTGACTTTAGCAAGCTTGGAGGTGTATTAAGGTCCATATTTTTACCCAATGATGAGCCTCATCAGTGTTTTATTACCCTTTTTTTTTTTAAGATTAATGTATTCTAATTGTTTCAATTATGTTTTAATTTTTTAGATTTAGATCATTTTATTGTTTAACTTTTACTTGATGGTTAAGCCTCCTCGTGATGATTTGATCTCTAAATTGCATCTCCTGTTTATCCAGGGGACCACTGACAATATCATCCATATTCTTAAAAGGAATAATGTTTCTTCATCTTTCAAACCCCTTAATACCATTAGAAATTCTTTCATGTCGGTTAAGGATCCTATAGACCCTAAATATATGAAAAGGGTCTACTTGATCTCATGCTCCTATGGGATTCCCTACATTGGCGAGACTAGCCACTCTGTTAACCAGAGGATTCAAGAGCATGCAACAGACATCAGGCACAACTGATCTCACTCATCTTCTCTTGCTTAGCATGTTGTGAAATTTAAGCACCGTGTTTGCATTGAGGATGCGAAGGTCATTGCCAGGTTGACCACTTCCACTATAGGAAGCTAAGAGAGGCTATTGAGATTGAAAAGCATGCAATCAATCTCAATAGGGATGATGGGTGGAAATTAATTAAGTGTTGGATTCCAACTCTTTCTTCTTGATTCCCCCTATTACCCTTTTCCCTCCTTTATTTATTTAATTTTTTTTTAGTCTTAATTCATTTGATTTTTCTTACTCTTTTTAAAGTAAATTCTTCCCCCTATTACTCCCTTCCCTCTTTTTTTTAGTATTAATTCATTTGATTTTTTACTCTTTTTAAAATAAATTAGTTTATTAATTAATTAGTTAATTAGAATATGTTTTGGACCCCTTACGATTTTATTAATTCTATTCTATTTTCAGATTGATATTAACAAGTATCATTTGAATTTTCTTAATTAATTAATAATTTGTTTTGACCCTTTATGATTTTATTGACTTTATTTTAATATATATAAACAAATAACAACTAGTTTATAATAGTTATCTATAACTAAATATTATTAAATATTAATTTAATTAAATCAATAACTAATTCTTAACTGCTAATTCCTAACGGCTAACTCTGGACCCAGATGCATCCTTGCTATTTATTCTTTAGGATCTATGGATTTTTTCACCTTTGTCATGAGGATGAACCACATTAGTTGTTTCGAAACGTTGACCAAATCCTAATAATGTGATTAATCTGAAAGACATTCTCATTTACAATATGGATCACAAAAGTTTAAGATCTAACTTAATATAGTTTTCATGTATTTTTGTTTGATTTTATTTATTTAATTTAGTTTAGATTTTAATATAGATTTGATTGAGTCATTTTAATTTTATTTAATAAGTATTTTTTAGATTTATATTAGATTATAGTTTTAGTTTAGTTGTTTTTTTTTTTTTTTTTTTTTTTTCCATAGTTTAAATTTATTTATTAATTTTAATTATTTTAGTTTTAAATATTCTAGTTTTAGTTGAATTAGGATTAGATTATCATTTTATTTGGTTTTAGTTTTAAATTTTATTTAGTTTAATTGTTAGGTATGTGGTTAGGTAAATTTTCTCAATTTTTTTTTGGAGTTATAATATTTTATGGTTTTGGATTGCAGGAGGAAAATAGAAGATTGGGAGTCTAAGATCAAGCAAGAAAAACAAACTCTCAAATGGCTTATAAAAGGAACATGAGTACACATGAAAAGGGGTTTCAAATCTAGAAATTTAGGGGGAAATTATGCAAGAAGAGAGGTTGTCAATTACACTATTGTATAAGGGAGTTTTTCTTTCTGTAAGATCAAGAGAGATCTAAATTTCTGAGAGAAGAGGCTTTGCACTATTACGAAATTATTTCTTGAAGGAATTTGGAATCTGACGGAAGTATACAAGAACAAAGATATTTGAATTTAATAAGTAATTTTTCATTTCCATGCACTACAACACAATTTGTAGGTTTGTTGTTATTTCTTTATATTAATTTAGTTTTGATTCAATTATTTTCCAGAATTGATGTATTAGTAATTGATGTTAGCACTATTGTTAATTTCAATTGTTTTATATTATTCCAAACTTTGTAAAGTTATCTTTACAAAGCATAACAGATTTTGGATCAGAATTTGATGACAAATTCGAGGAAACTTGAGTGTAATTGTTGGTAACTATTTATCAGTTAATTACAGGCTTGTTTTGTTTCAATTTCTATCGTATTAAAATAACTATTTCCTTAATGAGATAACATGTCTTAAAATCTAATCAATTTTGTTAATAATTGAGTTTAAGTATATGCATAAAATGTTTCAATAGCTATTCATTGAATCATCTCATTTCGTATCGGTTTTAACTGCGGCAAGTCATAAGAACTAATTCTATAATTTGCTAGCACATTTAAATCTTAAATTCAATTGCAGTCATTTCCCTCTTTTATTTACCTTGCACTTGATTAAAAAGGGGACTAATCCTTCTTCTAATCGAGATATTTTTAGGATTTCCTTTTGGTTGTCTACAGTTATATTAAATCACATTTTCACGATTAATTTAATTAGATGCATTCTTAAAAGTATCCTTTCACATGAGCAAACCCTAGTGTGGCTTTGTTCAACCCTTGTTTTGGCAAAGGATTGCCTTCTTCAAGTAGCTTCAAGAAGGTAATTCATTTTCTTCTATCTCTTGACAACAATAAGTAACAAGATACATTAGCAAATAGAAGGTTGTGTATATATTTTTGTACATATAGAATCGTTTGGGATAGGTTAGCATTTAGTTTAGGCTAGTTCTAGGATAAGGGTAATTGGACCCATTTAACCAGTTGGAACCACCATCCCAAACATAAAAGCGTCTAATTTGGGGATCTGACCAGGTGGTCTCCCTAATGTTGATGAGGTCATTTTTGGCCATCAATAGAGAGCTAATACATCTCTTTATATAACTTGGTAATCCCTACTCCAACATTGTAAAAATTCGGCCCAGTCTTTGCAACAAGCCCTTTGTATGTCCTCAATATTTGTGGCCTTCCTTTTTCGTTGCTTGTACACAAAGGGTCACCACAATTTTTCACCACAAGGATTTGGTATTGGAAGACCTCACTATCCAGTATTTTTCAAGGACCTAGATTACTCCAAAAACACATGTATGGAATTGCTTGCTTGGGCTCAAAGAGCTTCTCAAACTTAAATCAAAATGTCAATAGCATCATCACATGAAGCACCCATGAAATCCATTAATGGAGATACAAAGTTTCCACTTGAATTCTCAAAAGGATCTATAATCTCTCAAAACAATATGCTCAAATGGAGTCCAAAATTTAAATTCCTTAAACATCTAGCCATGAGGGTATTTTTATACAAAGTGAGGTGACTTTTCACCTACCATGACC